>JAZKJV010000092.1:0-674580 GCA_037367405.1 Ottelia alismoides | reverse complement strand
TCTGCATCGGTGTATTCCTCAGGAGGAGCATCATAGTGTCCTCACTTACTGCCACAAGCTTGAGGCAGGAGGACATCATTCTGGGAGGAGAACGGCACAGAAAGTGCTCCAATCCGGCTTGTGGTGGCCTACACTCTTCAAAGACTCTGATGAGTTCGTGAAGAGATGTACTGACTGTCAGAGGATGGGCACTTGTGGACAACGTGATATGATGCCGATGCAGCCCATTCATTTCTGTGAGGTTTTTGACGCATGGGGCATCGATTTCATGGTCCATTCCCTAAGAGTCAGGGATTTGAGTACATTCTGTTGGCCGTAGATTATGTTAGTCGTTGGGTTGAGGCTATCCCCACCCGAGCCGCTGATGCTAAGACAGTTTGCAGATTTTTGAAGAAGCACATCATCATGCGGTTCGGGGTTCCACGAGTTTCTTATTTCTGATGGGGGGTCTCATTTCATCAACGACCAGGTGAAGGCACTTGCTACCGAGTTCGGCATAGACCATCGTGTTGCTACACCATACCATCCACAGACGAATGGTCTAGCCGAAGTGTCGAATAGGGAGATCAAGAATATTTTGCAGAAAGTCGTCCGCCCTGACCGAAAGAATTGGTCACAGCTTTTGGACTCGGTCTTGTGGGCATATCGGACATCTTTCAAAACTCCATTGGGTACATCTCCCTTTCGCCTCGTTTATGGCAAGCCATGCCATCTACCTGTTGAGCTGAGGCACAAGTCACTTTGGGCAGTCACAGATATCTTATGGATCCAAATGGTATAGGAGACCAGAGGAGGGCAGAGTTAGCCGCCTTGGAAGAGCTTAGAGATGCAGCTTTCTCAAGCAGCCTACATTATAAGGAGAAAGTCAAGGAGTGGCATGATTCTCATATCAGCCACAAGCATTTTGAGATTGGACAGAAAGTATGGCTGTTTGATGCAAGGCTTAGATTATTTCCAGGGAAGCTACAGAGCAAATGGAAAGGACCCTATTTAGTCAGAAAGGTACACGATAACGGTAGCATTGATATATCTGAGTTATCTTCTGAGAGTACCTTCCGAGTAAACGGCCAGCGGCTCAAACCATTTCTAGATCATGAGCCGCGGGACGTTATTATTGCTGCTATTCATTTTGCGTGAGATGTGGTCTTTGGACTCACATCTTTTACATCTCACGCCTGATTTTCACTGTTCCTCCGCCTGTATAGATCCAGTTGTCCATATCATTCTATTCTTTAGTCCCACATCCCATCTCTCATCTTATGATTATGCTATACTTAGGGTGTACTTTACCCTAAGTATAGGGGGGATGTCGGACCTGCGAGTATTCTTTTCATTCCTTTCTGCTCCTGTTTTTGCTGCCTATACTTAGGGATATTTCACCCTAAGTATAGGGGGGGCAGATTCTGTATATTCTTCACTCGGCTTTCCCTTCATGTACAGCTTTCTATACTTAGGATTAGTTAATCCTAAGTATAGGGGGAGACCACCGAGTTCCTCTCATTTTATTCATTTATTCATTCCTGTACTTAGCCATTCCTTTTCACTTCCCTTTTACTAAGCACGAGTTATGTCTTCTTCATCGCTCTTGATCACTGTGAGGACATCGTTCGAGCTAAGTATAGGGGGGGTGTGTATATATTTCATATATACTTTAGCCATAACTCGTACTTTGTGTGAGTGTGTTAATAAATAAAAATGGCTAAAAATCACAAAAATTAAAAATTTTTCATGTACATAAACCTCTTTTATTCTTGCACATACATAGCTAGGGTACAAAGTATTTTGTAAAAATGATTTCAAAAATCTTTTGTGTAAAGCTTGTGTAAATATTTTGTATCAAAATTATGTATATAGTACAAATTCTTTCAAAAATGTTTTGAAAATCAAAAGTTTGCAAAAATCTTGTGTAAATGTGTGTAAATATCATTTTGCAAAACTTGCACCTCATGCATCATTCATGATTTCAAAACATTTTTCAAAAATTTTTTTTGCATGATTGTAAAATATTTGTAAATAGCATCTTTTGTACATATATGTATATAGTTTTTCCTGGATGAGAGTTGACATTTAAACTAAGCCTGGAATTAAATTGAGAAATGGAGCTTGAATAAGATCTTAATCCACTTAACTTCAAGAGGAACCTTATAGGACTTAGGGTTAAGGCTTTTCAGGTCCATAAGGACTTAATTCTTTGAGTCCACTAGGCTATGAGCATATGTCATCTTGATGAGCCTAAGTAGAGCACTTAACAACACACGCATGACTCTCAGAGACAATGGCTTCACTTGCACCTGCACTTTACACATGGCTCTCCATGGATGAGGTGGTGAGGGAGGCAGTTTCCTTTGGCTTGGGGTAGCATATGAGGGTAGTACTTCTAGGCGGAACCTCTCTTCTTCTTATAGTGAAGGAAGTGCACCTCAACTTGGTCTAGTGGTGTTGAAAGCTAAAGACAGAAGCTGTGGGTTGCAATAAAGCTTCAAAAGAGGGATAGTCTACTGGCTCAAGGGGAAATTTCTTATATGCTGCACCATGTAGATATGTACAGAAGTCCTTGAAAAAAAATGCAAAAAGAACTCCAAAAAAAGTGGTGGGTCGGATTGAAAATTTAATAACCCCACCGGAGTGAAAAGCAAAAGCTTATGGTATCATGTTACATCTCATGAAGCTTGCAGCGGGAGACTTAGCTACACTGGCTAAGCTTCCAAAACTCTATACTTCTACCCCCTCTTCTTGAGCCGGTTGCACTTGAACTTAGAAGGGAATACCCCGCTTCTCGAGGAAAGAGTTGCTAGACTGATGCATTAGAGTTACCAGGTTGAGGGAGGTTGTTTCTTTGTTACTTCTGAGGTGGGGAGCCACATATCACTTACACTGCATGGAAAGATTCATGGTCATTAGAGTTTGTGTATGTAGACTTGTTCTGATCTGGTTTATTGAGGAGTCTTGTCCATAGACTGGTGGAACTTAGAGGCTGTTGAGTTTTAGGCTTAAGTCCAAATAAGGTTCCGACACATTAATAATCCCAAGATCTGATCAAGCTCCATATTTCAATTTAATGAAGGAAAATTTAATAAGTCAACCTTGATCCATGTACATCCTCTTTTTCTTTTTCTTTTTCTTTCTTTTTCACTTCTTTTTCAAATAAGTGTTTGCTAAGGGACTAGCAAAGTTAAAGCATAGGGGGTGATGAATACCCATTCATCACTCTTTATTCTATTATTTTAGCTACAAAAACCTTTGCAAATACATGTAGATATGTGTAAATACAAATAATTACCAAAAGCATGCATTGTGTAAAAACCTATAATTAGCATGTTTTTGTGCACAAAATAAAAGAATAAAGAGCAAAAAGAAAAAGAGGGAAATATTTAGAATAAATATTGAGCAACCTAACCCAAGGGAGGGCTCAGCATGGGCCTGACCGCATAAAAGCCAAAGTAGAGGGAGATAGGAGCTCATGTGTATATACTTCTGTAAATTCAATAAATTATATTTTCCTCACCCAAAAATATGTTGTAAATATTTTATATATATTTTGTAAAAGCTATTAAAAACAAAATAAAAAGATGAAAAGAAAAAAAAGATCAAAAATATCCTTCCTTCACCATGTACATAAACCACACCATTGTATATATTTCACCTTGTAAATAAATTCAATTATTTTCTAAACTTTTTGTAAATATTCTATGTTATATTTTGTAAATAAAATAAATAAAAAGAAATAAAACAAAAATCAAATAAAAATTACAAAATTAAAATACAAAAATACATTGTATAAATACCATGTATATAAATGTATTCAACCATTTATTTCACCCTTGTATATATGTGATAAAAATAAAATAAAAATATTCTTTTATTCCTCATTTTATCTTGTAAATAAATAAAATACAAAATGAGCATAAAATTCATAAAAATAACAAATAAAAAAAATCAAAAATAAAAATCCATGTAGTGTACATATACCTATATATATAGCTACCCTATTTTTATTTCCAAAAATTAATTAAAAATCACCAAAAAATAGAAAAAAATAAAAGAAAAATATTTCATGTTTTAAGTTTTCTTTAATTCGGCCTATTTCTGCCCTAAAATAAATAAATAAAAATCGGGCACACGTGGCCGCTCCTGATTGGTCCACGGGGGATTGTTGACCCCGGTCAACTCCCCCGCGGACTCCTTCCTATTCTGGAAGATGCGTGCCGCGCCTCCTTCGCCGATTTATCCACGCTTCTCCAGGCTGTCACCCACTCAACCCCCGTGCTCGGATTCTTCGCCGTTCATCCCTCTCCCTCGCCGGATCCTCCGCCATCAAATCCACGCTTTCCTTCGCTGTCTCCACTCAACCCTAATCGACGCTGTCACCATATATACCATCACCTCCGCCGCCTCCGCGCCCCATCTTTGGCCCTTCTCCTCCTTCCCAGTGACCTCCATAGGCTTCGCGAGAGTGACAGCAAGCGTCCGCCCTTGTTGCAGTGAGGCGAGGAAGCGAAACCATCGATCCGGCGATCTTCGCCGTCCTTGCTCCGCCGCCGGCGTTGAGCATCGAGCTTCAGGCCTTGACGCCCTTCGAAGCTACGACCCGGAGCAAGAGCAGCTCCAGCATAGTCTCCAGCATCCATCAGGTAACCCTAGTTCCTACCCATTTAGCGTAATTTTCGATTTCGCCCAATTCATATCTCCGACGCATTTCTCCGATTCCGACCATTCCGCGCAACATCTCGACCATCCGAACCGATCATCACCTCCGCCGTATCCCCGCGCACCTTCTACGCCCGTTCACTCAACCCAGATCGCACAGGATCTGGGAATCGAGCTCCACCATCCTCCGCTCGCCGGAGCTCTTTCGCCCCACTGCACCGTTCACCTTCACCCCGCCTTCTTGGGTCGAGGCAATTTGCCCTCGACCCGCGAAGCTTCTTGTCCACTTTGCAGGTCCAAAGGAGGTGTCTGAGCCTCCAGTCCATTCAAGACCAGAGCTTCATTCCGCCAGGTCTCGCTGGAGCCCCTCCAGGGCTCGGCTGGACCATCAGACATCGTCATCAGCTGCGGGACAGTGCAGCGGAGCTTCTCCGATCAATTGCAGCAGCTGAGGAGGATCGGAGTGCACGCAGGAGGCCGGCGAACTTCGCCGGCGTCGAGTTCTTCCTCCATCATCCAGAGCCGTCCGATGAAGCTCCAGCTCCAGATCTGATCGTGAGCGTCCATCTGTTGCGGAGCAGCAGCCGTCGATCCACCCGAGGAGCGCATCTGGACCATTGATAGCAGAGGAGAGAGGCGCCAGCGTTTCAGACGTCAGATCATCCACGTGGGCCTCTCCCCACCGTCGATCGAGCCGAAGAGGAGAAGAGAGAAGAAGCGCCGCGCATCCAGACCGTTCGATCACCACGTGGCGCACATCCGACCGTCGGCTAATAAAGGGGTAAATATCGTAGGGCCCCCTCGTAGTTTGTTATTTTCTTTTTAGTCCTGTAATTTTTAATTCAAGTTGTTTATTTTCTGGGATATTTGCATCAAGGACCCTCTACTTATTTTATTTGCACTTATACCCCTGCCAGTAGTGAACCACGTGCGTCGTCACGTGTTATTTTGGGATATTTGCATGAGACCCCTTGTAGTTCTGGATGTTATTTATTGAATAAAAAGTTTTGTTTATTTGCATATATACCCCTGTGAGCATTGATTATGCGCATGTGCGTTTTATTTTGGGTAAATTGCATATAAGCCCCTGGACTTTTGATACGAGTTATCAATAGGTCCTTGGAACTTATTTTTATTACATTTAGGTCCCTGTGTGCCCCAGGCACGTGCTTGGCACGTGACTTCTTGGGTATTTTGCACCAGGACCCCAGAACTTTTGGGTATTTGCACATAGGTCCCTGTGCACAGTGCCCCCTTGTTATTTTTGAATAAAATATCAAACGACCTCCAAATCCAATGAGATTTTGACACATGGCTCCTGCCATGGTGTAGAAATTTCTATGATTTTTGGGGACATTTTTGATTCCATTTATTATTTTTTAAAAAATTCAAAAACACATATTTTTGCCACTGTTTGACTTTAAAAATACCAAAAAAATATAAAAACTCCACCAAAAAATTCTAAAAAATTAGATATTTGTTTCTTGCTTGTTGCTTGATTTTCTAGCCAATGTTGGCTATTTTTCATCACTTAAAAACCCTAAAAATTGAAAAACCCCTAAAAACTCATAAAAATTGTAATAAATAAATTAAAAATCCAAAAACAATAATTAGGGTGCCTAAATTTTCCTTATTCTTTCTAGATTATAGGAAAATTACCTTTAGGGCCTTTTGAGATCCAAGAGTATTTTATTTTTGGGTCTTAAGCCTTGCTGGACAGTCCCCTTTGTTTTTCGCATTGTTTGATTTTTAGTAAATAATTTACCCATTAGAAAAATTCCAAAAATTCACCAAAAACAGTAAAAAAACATTTAAAACATAAAAACCATTTTTCCTTAATTTTTGCATTATTTTTTGGAGTGTTTAATAAATTGTTGAAGTGCCCTTGTATTTACTTTCTTTCATTTTCTCTTCAATTAAAAAAATCAAAAAAAATATAAAAACAAATAAAAACCACAAAAATATGTTCTCTGTGTTTTAGTTCAAATTGACTACATCGTAGGCCGCAAGGCCAATCTGTGCTCCTTGTGTTCGACCCTGGGAGCTATACCAGGTTAATCCTATAGCTAGATCGCTCTTTCTTGTGCTTGCTTGTTTTTATCTGATTTGAGTGATTGATTTTTCTTGATTGACTCAGCCCGAGTGATTGAGGTCGCAACGACCAAATTTTCTGTACCTTTACCTCTGTCGTTCGGGCGGTCGTCAGAGTCCTCTTTCCACAGAACATAGATGCGCCCCATGGGAGTGTCGTTGTGCAGAATGCCCATCCATTGGGAATAAGGCTTGTAAATTTGGCCCTGTTGTGAGGCCTAATTTTGGTTTCCACAAGTCCCAGAATTTGAGAATTGCTCCTCTCGAGCTCTAGGAGTAGTTTTCTTGCCTTTTTCGGCCTGTTGAGGCCTCTTGTATTGCACACTGTGATATTCATTAAGAATTTCTTGAGGAGTTGCCACTGGTCGTGGTAAAGCTTGCGCGCATTTTATGCATATTAGGTCCCTTCTTTTTCTTTCTGTGCGAGATGACCTCCCAATTTGGGTTTATGACCACTGACGTGTGGGGGAAGTTGCTGGAGTTGGGGATCCCCAAGTCTGTTTTTCTGCCCTGATTCGGTATCGTCCCTCTCAAATCATCTGGGCTTCGGTTTAGCTCCCATTCGTTACTTGTTGGAAGCGGACCTCCAAGTTTCTTCGGCGGCAGCGGGGGGCGTTGGAGGAGCTTTCTGGGGCCAATGGGAATAGTAATGAAAGGTGTCTGGGCTTGTCGACGCGGTGCTTTGGAGTGTAGCACCGGAGATTTCGGAGGGGAATTGGGAGGGTCGTTTGAGGCAGCATTCTGAGTTGAGGTGGAGTCCGAATTAGGACCCATTGGAAGTTCCTTTTCCTGGTTAGTATCCTCTTGGCTCCTTTTCGGGGAGACGGGCACCTCCCCCTCCTCCAAAATGGGATCATCCAAGTTCGTGTCCAGTTCTGGAATTACTTCAGGCGCCGAGAATGCCTCTTGACAAGGTGATGGCCCATACGGGCAATGGTTACTGCTATGTCCAAAGGAAACGCAGTGGGAGCATTTTGGAGGTTTCCAATCCAACTGAACATTGACGTTGATCTGCCGGCCCGAGCTGAAAACAAGCGGCAGCGAACCCGGGATAGTGGTCGATGCTTTAATGGAAACGCAACAGCGAGCGTGTCCATCTTCGTGTCCAGCAGCAGTAGCGGCGTCCATGAAAAGTGGCGTGCCAATGAGGCTAGCCAGCTTGTTTAGGGCTAAAGCATTGGACAGCCCCATAGGCAAGCCCTGGAAGGAAACCCAAAGCGGGATCTCGGAGAGGAGTTCCCGTTCCAAGCAGGAGCCATTGGCGGCCCAGCGTCTGAGAACAATAAGGCGTCCCTGGAAGAGCCATGGACCTCCCTCCAGAATGCGTTGACATTCTGAGTCCGAGGAGAGTTGGACGTAGAAGAAGCCACCCGGCCGGACGAGGAGTTTGTGACCCCCAGAGGGCCTCCAAACTCTTTCAATAAACGAAGTAAGGTGCTTGATGAATGGCCTTTTACCCAGGACATAGAAAACCAAGGTATTGGCCCATTTCTCCTCGATTTGGCCAATGTCTTCATCCGAGAGAAGGGCAACTCGCTGGCCGTTGATAATAGCAGGCTCGACGAACTGGAGTTTGCGGTTCTCCGGTGGATTCGATACGGGATAGCATACATCCCGCCAGGAGGAACTGGGATAAGGCGGGTGCGCCGAGAGGTCAGAATGGGGGTTTGGGGTTGCTGCGAAGGGGGGGGGGAGCCTGGGAGATGAGCGGACTAGGGCCGGAGAGGGGAGGGGCATTTGGGTTTGGGTCATGGCGTGGTGGCGGCGGCGGCGGTGGTGGCGGTGGGTCAGGGGGCGGGTCGGGAGGCATTAGGGCGGGTCAGGGGTCGGGATTTGAAAATTAAATTAAAAATAAGAACAAGAACCCTCTTCTTCAGATCCTACGTATATAGTATTTCGTGCCATGATGGGAACTTGCTGACATTAGTTTGGCATTGCCACATACTTTTATTTATTAGATTAGACTAAGACCAACTACGGTTATACTTGAGGATTCATTTCTTCCATTGCTAAAACATCAATTGTATTATATTGTGTCCGTTTTGTTCTACCAATCTAATTATATATAACGTCCCGTGGGAGCATCACTGTTCATGACACTGTTTATGTTGCATTGAATATATCCCAATGATGTCCTCGATCTATTTTTTAAATGTCGTCCGTGTCCTGCGTCCGTGTCCTGCGTATTGCAAATGTGCCTCAGTCAGCGAATGATGGTAATATCGATGCATCATGCATCCATAGTACTATCGAGCCATATGATTATCCAATGGTTACACCAAAGAAGCACTCGATTGTTCACTGGATATAAAAGACATCATAACAAATAGAAAGGAGAAGAGGAGAACACAAGAATGGTGCACCGTGCACCAATTCCTAAGGGCGGTACATCATGTGCAGCATCCATCGTATCCCATGGGCATATTCGGATAAACTCTGCATGGTGATATTCGATTGTAGTAAACTTTGGAGGTACTCGAATCGGGCATATCATCCATCATATCACCATGGGTATATCATCATATCACCAAGGCTCTTTGGATAAACTCTGTAGCTACCCGAACCTTGGGCATACTCGATTGCAGTACATGGAGTAGATCCATCATATCCGAAGCTTTGTAGTAGCTGAACCCAGTGTGCATCGACTGCTTCTCCTCCAGAGGGCATCCGCGATGTGCATTTAGGAGCGGCAACTCCTCATCACTCATCCTCCTCAGGCGATCATCGGGAGCCCATCTCGTATGTGTGTTTTGGACCATCCAAAGGCATCGACTGTTTCTCCTCCATTGGCCATCTCGGTTGTGCATTTGGGAGCATCGGCAGCTCATCCTTGCTACTCCTCCAGAGGATATCTTTGGTCTGCGCCTAGGAGCATCGGCAATTCCTGCTCCAGTGGCTATCTTTAGCTGAGGTATCTGTTGTTTATATATTGATTGGAACATATGCATGTGTTGGAACAGAACATATGCATAATCTACTTCTATCTAATTTTTTTTCCGCTTCTTCCAATTGTTGCTTTCTTGGAAACATATAGATTTGAGAACGTCATGGCACATAATGAAGACTTGCAGGACTCGGAACAATTGACTCAGAGCAATTCCACTTTAGGTAAGAGGTCCATATTTGTCTCACGTAATTTATATTACATTTCTTTGGTTGCTTCATTTCTACCAAATCTTTTTATTCAAGTTCTTCAGGTATCCCTTTAACGTGCCGACTATTTCTGTGAAACATATATGCCTAATACATGTATCGGTATCCCTTTAACATGCACAACTATTTCTGTGAAACATATATGCCCAACTTTGTATCTAAGTTGTTCAGGTATCCATTTAACATGTGGAACCTGTGAAACATATATGCCCAATACTTGTATTCATATCCCTTTGACATGCAGAACTACTTCTGTGAAACGTATATGCTCAACTTCGTATCTAAGTTGATCGGGTATCCCTTTAACATGCACAACTTTGTATCTAAGTTGTTGAGGTATCCCTTTAACATGTTATTCTATAGAGTTAGTATCATCGTACAAATTACATTCCGATGTTATCTTCAGGAGTTTATGCCACTTTTTAACTGTATATCGATCACATCCGATTCCAATATATAAGGTTGTGTATTAGCGTGTTATTTAGAAGGAAAAGTGAAAATCTTGTCCGTTTGTTGACTTTTCTGTAGCTGCAAACATGATTTTCTAATCATCATTGCACAGTTCAACCCTCGTGATTAAAATGGCGATGATTTGCAAAGAATTACATTCGTAGTGTTGCTTACTTCATTCTTTTTTCCCTACTAGGAAATCGTCCGACAAAAAGAATGCGGAACTATCTTGCTAAAGGTTTGATTACAACATTTGCTCTCATTATTTGTCCACTTTATTTTGCATCTTATCTACTTGATTGCATGTGCGTGTGTATTCCATGTATGTAAGCCATATGGTCTAGTATGCCACACCTCCTTTGTTTATTAGCGAGGGAATCACGTAGATGCGACATATTTGGTACTCTATATACATTTGAAGGTTCATTCCCCTTCCTGACTATTATCCGTTCCTACGCAAATATGCACTTATATACTTAGATTTCAAAATTTAGTGCACATAAATAATCTTTATTTTCTCATATCATGGCACAAGCTCCAGCAACGAGCAAACACCGTCTTCTACTCCTAGAGAAAGTATGAAAGCTGTTTAATTTTATTTTACTTTCACATGCATGAAAAAATATGAGTTTTTTTTCATTGATAGGAAGATACCTTGATCGTTGGAATTTTGGGCCTCCATATTCGTGTTGTAGTAAATGCGGTGCGATTGTTTGGTTCGAGGAAAGAGTTTTGAGATCAAGGACTAGGCAACCCAAATTTAGACTATGTTGTTCGGATGGAAGAATTAGGTTGCCACTCTTGAGAAATGTCCTGCTATTTCTTGACTTACCTTTGTCTGGCTACCATCCATATAATGCACATTTTAGAAAGCTTATCCATCAATATAATAATTGCTTTAGTTTCACCTCAGTTGGAACCTCCATAGACTCCTCTATTAATAATGTCCAAGGTCCTTATTGCTATAAAATTCATGGTCAAATGTACCATAGAATTGGATCGTTATTGCCTGAAGATGGAACATATCCCAGCTTTGCTCAAATTTATATTTTCAATGGTTAGGATGAGATAGAAAATAGATGTCGAGCATTTTGACATGGATCAGCTGAAGCTTCTGCTAATAGGGATTTGATGATATCATTGCAAAATATGTTCGAATAATGTAATCCCTATGTTACTATTTTAGGGAGGTTAGGGATTGGAATGAAGGAAATAATGAATGTGAAGTGTGTTTGAAGATAATTAATTCAAGAAGTTCACATCATGATCAATTAGCGCATCCAACATCTTCTGAGATTACAATGTTGTTAATTGGTGATGATGTCACAGCTGGGGACAATCAAGATATAATTGTCTGCAAACAAGACGATGGATTTCAAAGAATTAGTGAAACACATCCATCATACATGTCTCTACAATACCCTTTATTGTTTCCATATGGAGAGGATAGTTGGCGACTAGGACTTAGTTGTTCGAATACTGATGGAAATAGTGAAAATAATAATGCAGCATTATCCATGATGAATTTCTATTCCTTCCGACTTCAGAATCGAGTTGCGGAAAGAGGAAGTTCTTTGTTGAGAGGGGGTAGGTTATTACAACAATTTATTGTTGATGCATACACATGCATCGAGCAAGGAAAATCGACAAAATCAAGATAAATTGAGGCTTGAAATTTTTGGAAAGATATATGATGTTGTTTATGATGGAGAAGACATCGGTGCAAGTACGGGAAAAAGGATTGTCTTGCCTTCATCCTTTACTGGGGGTCCTAGAAATATGCTTCGGAATTATTATGATGCAATGGCTTTATACGCATGGGCAGGGCCACCTGATTTATTATTAACTTTTACATGTAATCCTAATTGGCCGAAGATCGATATTTACTTGATATAGCTGGATGTCCATCTCCAGTGGATCGCTAGAGTCTTCAATATTAAAAAGAAGGAACTAAAAGATGATATAATCAAAAGGCAACTCTTCGGAATTGTAAAATGTGATATGTGGTTCTCGGTCTAATAAATATTTGTACAATTGACTTAATATTCTATATCTTTTTATATAACCAAGCTGCTTAATTATTTTTATGCATAGATTTATCTGTCATAGAGTTTCAGAAACGTGGGTTGCCTCATATGCATAAGCTAATTACTTTGGATGTGGATAGTAAGATAAGAAGTACTGAAGATATAGATGAACTTATTTCTGCAGGAATTCCTGATTCATCTTCTGATAAGTACGCATATGAAACAGTTTTGAGATGTATGGTCCATGGTCCTTGTGGTAAACTTAATCCGAGGTCACCCTGCATGATTGACAATAAATGCTCGAAACATTATCCAAAAAAGTTCTCGGACGAAACAATAATTGATTGTGATGGTTATACGATTTATAGGCGGCGTGATAATGGTAGACAGTTGCAAGTATGATAGATATTCGTTGATAACAGATGGAAAGTCCCTTACAATATCGATTTGTTGACGAAATTTGATGCGCATATAAACGTTGAGGTTTGCAATCAGATGCAAGCTATCAAATATTTGTTCAAGTATGTTCACAAAGGATTTGACAAACTATCCTTTGCATTACAAAGGGATGAACATGGGAGGATTGACGAAATTTCTCAGTATTTGAGTGCATGTTATCTTTCTGCAGCAGAGGCTTCGTGGAGAATATTTGATTTTTGATTACATGAGCGGCACCCTGCAGTTCAACGCCTTTCTTATCACTTACCTGATTAACAACATATTGTTTTCCGAGATGAAGATAATCTACACGAAATTTTGGAGAATCCTTCTAACAAGAAGACAATGTTAACTGAATGGTTTGTTGCTAATAGAAAATACTCAGACGCTAGGGTATACACATATGTCCAGTTCCTACAATATTACGTCTGGAAAGAGGAAGACAAGCAATGGGCACCTCACGTTCGCGGTAAGTGTACAGGTCGTCTTCCATCAGCAAAATTATCCTTTGGGAGTTATATTATCTCAGAATGCTACTTCATAAAATATGTGGTGCAAGAAGTTTTTTTGAGATTTGTACAACAAATTATGTGACATACAATACTTATAAAGATGCATGCGGTGCTCTAGGTCTTCTAGACGATGATAATGAATGGATTCATGCAATTGAAGATGCAACATTGTGGGCAACTGGGTGGCAATTGCGACACCTATTTGCATCTATTTTGTTAACAACGAGGTTACAAGAACCCCAAAATATATGGCTTAAATATTGGAAAGTTTTCACGGATGATTTTCAGAATAGGCATGCAAATGATTCTCATAATGGTGTTATCAGATTGTCTGATGATGAGTTACAAAGAAAGGGTTTGCATCATCTTGATTCAACTTTACGGAAAAATGAAAAATCAATTGGGGACTATCCCTCGCTACCAAGTCCTTTTCCCAACAATGAGGTACAAAATCATGAGGAAATGCTTATGGATGAAATGACCTATGATGTTCAATATGAGCAATGAGGGTTTGTGCGATTATTTTCACGGATGATTGAGGACCAGTTACATATATACAATAAAATTATGGAATCATGCAGTGCGAATGTTGGCTCCTTCTTTTTTGTTTATGGTAGCGGCGGAGTTGGGAAAACATATTTGCAGAATACGCTCATTGTTGGGCTTTGATCGCAATGAAAAATTGTCCTTCCCGTTGCTTCTTCTGGAATTGCATCGTTGTTATTACCTGGAGGTCGAAAAGCACATTTCATATTTAAAATACCATTAGAACTTGATCAATCATCAACATGTCATATTGCGCATCATTCATCGCTGGCTAAACGTATTTGCTCGGCCACACTAATTATATGGGATGAAGCACCAATGGTTAACAAAAATGCTTTCCATGCGTTAGATAGAATCTTACATGACTTGCTAAAAAAGGTTCGATCTGATGTTGAAAAATTTCCTTTCGGTGGGATGACTGTTGTTTTGGGTGGTGATTTTAGGCAAATACTTCCTATCGTACAAAGAGGTGGTCGTGCTGACATAGTTGATGCATCTTTGCCAAGATCACATCTTTGGCACAATTGCAAGTTATTTGTGCTTAGAAGAAACATGAGATTGAAACTTAATATGGTTTCTCAGCATGTCCCGGAATTTGATTTTACTCAGTGGTTACTTGACATTGGAGATGGAAAATGTCACTTTGTTCCTTTTGGCGATCCACAGAGTTTCTCCTGGATTAATATCCCATCTGATATATTAGTGGATGTCACATGCGGCTTGGATGGTTTGGTTGCTGAAATATATCACAATATATCTGATAACTTCTTGAACATTACATATCTAAAAGGTCGAGCAATTTTGGCTGCAAAAAATTAAGATGTTGATCGCATTAATGATTTGATTCTGAATAAAATACCGGGAGAAGAAATGGTGTATTATAGTTCAGATAAAGCAGTACCCCTGACTGATGATGGAAGCTCTACCATTGTTGATTACTCCATGGATTATCTAAACTCTATAAATCTACCAGGCATGCCATTGAGTGCAATAAAGATAAAAGTTGGTGTTCCTCTTATGCTATTGAGAAATATAGATCAATCCATTGGCCTTTGCAATGGTACTCGACTGATTGTTAGATCATTCCAACAAAGAGTTCTCGATGTTGAAATATTAACAGGTGACTACATTGGTCACCGAGTATATATTCCAAGAATAGAGCTAACCACATCGAATACTGGTGGCCCTTTCATTCTAAAAAGACGACAATTTCCAGTGAAGTTAGCTTTCGCGATGACAATCAATAAAAGTCGGGGGCAGACTTTAGAGAATGTGGTTTATATCTACAAACACATGTGTTTTCTCATGGACAATTATATGTTGCGTTGTCTCGAGTGACATCAAAAGATGGATTGAGAATTTTATTATCTAATAAGATTAATTATCCCAAAAATTGCACTAAGAATGTTATTTATAAGGAGATTTTAGATGAAGTTGTTGTCCAAACTATGCAGTAATTACTACACTACAGGTATGAACATTGAAACTATTTCCTCTTATTGATCACTATGGATATCACTGTCTCATCATTTATTGTGTTTTCATCTTTGTAGTACTCTCATGTATTTTTAGCAAACTCACATTCTTCTTTTGATTCCATCTCCTCAGATTGGTAACATCATCACTGACCCTATTATGTCTTACTTTGAATTCGTATTTCTTTAAATATTGCTTCTTGGATTATTTTTTGTTAGAGTTAGCATCTTCATCTGTGGAAATCCATCATACTTAATCTTGAATATGTCGCATAGCATCATTTTTTCCAAAATGCACATGTACATTACCTATAATTGTATCGATATTTCAAAAATGATGATCTATTCTTTTACCCTTTCCTATCCAATATTCTATTCCATTTCATTTTTCCCTTTATTACTATTCATGTTAAGCCTATATTGATCCAATGCTTCTCATCAGCAGATGATAGTAGTCAGATGATTACCTATAATTGTAGCGATCTTTCAACAATGAAGTTCTATTCCTTTACCCTTTCCTTTCCAATATTCTATTTCATTTTATTTTTCTCTTTCTTACTATTCATGCTAAAGTTATATTGATTCAATGCTTCTCATCAGCAAATGATAGTAGTCAGTTGATACCTCTCGCACACCTTTGCCCTCGGTTGAAAAAAAGAAATATCTTACTGATGATTCTCAAAACAACGAAGACAAAGAGGTGTATCCAAAAGTATTAAAGCGCACACTGCATTTTTCTAATGATAACAAGTTATCCACTAATAGTACGGACAAGGCTTGCATTCCTCCACATTAGTAATTTCAGGTTTCGTTATCAATTGCTCACATTCAAAAGACTCTTATTATTACTCGAATTCCATGATATTATGTATCTTCCATTGCAGTCTAAATATACCTTCACTTATACATTTAAACAACATTGCTTATTAGTATAGATTGTGACACTTCCAAACTCCCAAAGATGGATACATGAAAGAGCAACCTATTAGACTTGAATCTTCACAGATAAATATCCAACAGCTTATCACATTGGACATGGCACGACCATATATGTGCAACAAGTGCTATTGTCTTAGGATTGTCAGATTATGGTGCGGAGAAATTTTTGGTCCAAAAAATGGAGCAGCAGTTGCCTTTCTGGTCATGTATGAAAAGGTACGCTTTCAACATAGGTTATCCTCCTTAACAAGGACTCAACTTATTATTTACATCGTTTCGTATTACACTTCCTCATGCAGGGAGAACAAATGGAGAGATCGGTTGATGATTTAGATCTTCAAAAATGGGAAAGAATCTTGAAAATTGGTTCAGTTTACATATTCAAAAACGTCCGTTTATATGAGGCACGAAAATGGTACATCATTGCACTACATCATTATCGTATGGTTCTCACAGGTCGAACAATTGTTCAATTCATTGAGGATGATGGGAAAATACCACTTCTCAATCCGAAAATATTCTCTTTGGACAGTTTGTGTTCTGTCAAACTTAAAGGGGAACAACTAATAGGTACTATGTTTGTACTTTGTTTGACCATATCCAAATCGTTATTCCAAATTTTCGATCGCATATATTGGTTTTCTGCAGATGTTCTAGGGTTGGTCACGAGAGTGACACCTCTTGCTCATGTTAAGACAAGAGATGGTAGGCAAGAAAAAAAGTTGGATGTTGACATTGTAGATCAAAGGTAATTTCAAACCAAATTGTTTCATTGCTACATTATTTTGTTGTTTATATCATCTTCATTCATTCGCATAGTGGGACAACAATAAGAATTACTGTATGGACTGACCTTGCCATAAAGTATGGACAACAACTTCTAAAGGCTTTAGAGAAAAATATTGTTATCTTTGCAGTGCATTTGTCTGTTGCCATTTACCAAGGTAGTAATCAAAGCACTAGCTTTATTCCTTTTGTCATGATGTCATATGAAAGTCTGTATTTTCTCTTTTTTAGGCTCTTATTGTCTTTCCACAACACGTTTTTCGATTCTAACTTTTGATCCTCCGAAGCTTAAACAAGTTGACGCTCTTCTAGAATGGTATCATACTATGCATTCGTCTAAGAATTTACTTATTACTTCCAGATATTCTTACACCTTTTTTTAAGTTTTCAAAACATTCGTATTTCAAGGCTGCTTCATCATTATTCCTCGCATCCTCTACGAAGAGCCAATTTATTCGAATCGTTGAATTAAGCAACTCTTCAACTACATGTCATGTGGAGATCAGCCCAAAAATTGCACGACTATGTTCTCTGTGCTTTTTTTACCCCATAAAACTTGACATAATATAATATATATTTTTCCTTTCTTGCTCAAGACAACAATGTATCGAACAAAGGCTAATGTCTCGGGTATTTTCACTGGCTCTCAATTATGGTATGATTCTTGTGGAGCATGCTTTGCAGTGTATCATTGTAAGGATAGTCCACTTCATTGCATTAATTGCTTGACGGAAAATCCACAATGCTTGCCTAGGTAGGAATGCAAATTTATCTTGGTTTTCCCGCCTCCTCATAAATAATTGAATTGCTTCTCCATTTAAGAATGAAGCTTAAGCTTGGAATATTAGATGATTCTGGAGAAATTTATGTAACAACTTTTGGTGAGGTCGTTGAAAAAATACTTGGCATGAACATACATGAGTTGATGTCCTTGCTTGATCAGGTTCTATGCAACTATCACTTATTTTTCCACAATAGGCAAGACCATGTTTCTTAGTTTCCTAATATTTTTGTTAGGTTGATGCTTCTATGGAATTCGCAGATTCAATAAATGCCAATCTATGGAAGAAATATGTTTTCAGCATAAGGATTACAAAAAAACCACTGTTACGTGCGCCAAAGGGAATTCACTGCTACTTCAGTAGAAGATGTACACGAGCCAGATTTGTCTGAACTGGAGCTAACATCTGTCTGACCATGACATGAGACATTATTTTTGGTGCATCACTGCCTCTAGAACGCAATGACTCCATTTTTTCTTATTACACTAATTGTTTCTTTTCATATTCTCCTTCTTACTTCTTCTACTACTTCTTTATGACCACAACTCTACCATTTTTTTAACTTCTATATATTAATTTATTATTCCTTAGATTTAGGAAACGATCCGTTGCTCTTGCTTCGAAGTCATATATGATATGTTGACTGCTTCTGCTCGGATAAACTACTTTCTCCCCTGGTGAGCACAATATGATTTCTATCTCTATCATTAGTCCAGCAATCGATTTCATGTTCAATATGTTTACTTACTTGCTTTTCCGTTCAGTTACTTTCTACAACTAAATCCACTTCAGTCTCAGCTGATTCTTCTCTTATAGGTGCAGCTTGATTGTAAATATGACTTGTCCCTTTATATTTACTATTGTTATCATTTAATATTGCTTCTCTTTCTTTCCTAATATGATATTGTAAATTTGTCTTTTTCTTCTTACCAACATTCTACTTTCAAGCAATATATTTCTCCTCCACATGTCACCCTTTGCACCATCAACATAAATTCCATCGGTTCTTTCAAAGAGGTGGCAAGTGTACCTTCTTACATATTTCGATTGTAACCTCCTCAATGACCTTCCAACCATTTACGCTTCACTTATATTTGCTTACTTATCATTAAATTGTTATCTTTTCTTCTTAAACTATTTCATCCATATAAATGAATATAATATAATTTTCCTATTACTTTCAGTACGGCTACTCTGTACATCAACGCCATGGATTCAGGACACGATGCTCATGTTTCGATATTATGCTTCAAGATCCAAATTTTGGGCTTGCTTTTTGCTATATCATGGGATGATATATTTTGTTAAATTCATAAGATATCTGCCGATGTTTTGCCAATTCATCCCTGTCTATCTATATATGTGTTTGTCCATGTATATGTATATATATAACCTCTATGTACATGTTCTATTTAAAAACTCCTTTATTATAGACAAATATGTTTGTGAAATTCCACATTTAATTGTTTACTGAACACACTACTTAATATGTGATCCTTCATTGTTTTCCTTATCTAATGCATTCTCATGAAAAATTTCTTGACAACAGGATCAAATTTATTGTTGTATGGTAACATTTTCCGTGCAACGCACGGGTACCTACTAGTGTTATTGAAATCGAATCAGATCGGCGGGTTCCATCAAATGAATCGGATTAAGCAATTACAGTTATTTGATTGTCAGTTGTTCTATTCAAAATCATTGATTTGATTGATTATCTAACATGGATCTAAATATCGGATATATCTATTATATGTCATGTATTGGATATCGACCAATGTCGACACTGCTATATATATGTGTTGTTTTCCTAAATATTGGTGGATATATCGCTGCTATATCGGGATATGATGAGTATCGATCAAAGCTTTAAGTTTTCAATGCAACTTTCCCACACACTGACTGATATCGCCTCTACCGACTTTTTATCTCACCGTAGCAAGTTAATACATGCAACTTCTTCTTGGTTATAGATAAGGCTTCCTTAACGTGATTTTCATCATTTTAAATGCATTTAGCGGAGGATTTCTTAGGGATTTTGTCTATTTTATACTTCTTACTTGTTCTTAAGTTTTTTCTACTGTCAGCCTGCAATTTCTAGTATTTATTAAGATCTTGGAGAGATGTTTTTTTAGGATTTTCGATGTATGTGTTTATAATTATTAGATTTTTTTGGATCGCCCTCATATGGGAGAGGGAGAGGGAGAGGGAGGGTGGACTGAGGTTCGCAGGAGGGCTCGCTCATGGAAGGCCGGCGGGTCTCTTTGCGGTGGATCTCATCGTGGTGATTTTCCCAGTGCAGGGTTTGGGAATCCTTTCGGGCGTGGTTGCTTCCTTTGCGGATCGGTTGGTCATTGGGCGAGGCAGTGCAGAGATGCTATCCGCTGCTTCAGATGTTTGGGCTTCGCGCATCGAAGTCAGAACTGCAGAGGGAAAGGTCCCTCAAGGCCGGTGGAGGCGGCTTCTATTGGAGCACAGCAACTCCTGATAGGGGAAGGAGGGGGCAGAGGGGCCCTGTTCAAGGGGTCCTCGGATGTGGGTTCCGTTTCGAGGGAAGTTTTAAAAGGAGATGTGGCATCGCTTTCACCTTGGAGGGTTTTGGCTAGGGGTTTTTCCAGAGGCGAGGTAGAGGCATTGTTATCTTTGACGCAATCGGGGAGGTCGCTGCTCAAATGGAGAAAGGTGCAGGCTGGTGATGGTTGTTGGTTGCAAAGGAACATAGATCTGATTAGAGTTAAAGGAATCCCGCTCTTATGGAGGAACCTACATCGGATTCACCAACTGTTAGTGGGCATTGCAGAGGTTAAAGGTTTGGTCGTGTCTGGTCTCTTGTCGGGGGAGTGTGGAGACTCGCTTGTTTGGGTGCAGCGCCCTCATCCTTGGATGTTCGGCTGGTGGATGACGATGGTGGAAGGGCGTCGATTGCAGTTGGAAATCTTGTCGGCGGAGCCGGCTGTGGCAGGAGTCATGTTTCGGCAGCGGCAAGGGCAGTTTCTTTCGCGAAGGCGCGCGAGGCGGATGCTCTTCCGCCTATCTCGGAGGCAGGTTCACGAAGGAATTTTTTCCCAGAGCCGTTTCAGTTTCCATCATCAATTGCTGCGGATCGTGGGGATTTCAAATTGGGATTTGGCCAACAACCTCCAGCGGGGGTTTCCAATAACAAATGCCACGCTGGAAATCTAAATGGAGGCATTAATCGAGGGCCATTTCCAGGTGGAGGCCAGAATGGGAACTCTGAAGAAGTTAATTGCGTGAATGCTCGCGGACGGGCGGGACCCCATTATGATGGGCATTCGGACTCGGGTGCGAGATGTGAGGTTAATGTTGTAGAATCTAGACGGGCAGGGGGACGTTTCTTTTGGAGGGAAGTGACCAGACAAGGGAATCCGGGTCCCTTTTCCTCATGCATCGGGGAGGCAGCCGACGGAGGCGTTCTTCAAAGAGATCCGGGCTCCTCTGCTCATGCCGTAAAGGTTGTTGCTAAAGGGGTGCAAAAGCAGGGAAGAGAAGAGGAAGAGGTCTCGCGCTGTGAGTTGGTGGTTGACCTCAGACTTGTTGGTGGGGTGGAGGGTGGGCTGGTTCTGACTCCTGAGCAGGCGCGCTTGTCGGGGCGACATGTGGGCAGCGGGGCGGGGGCCACAGGGTTAGCTGTGGTTCTAAGCGCTAGCTCAGGGGAGGTTGAGAGGAGGATCATCGGGCTGCCGGTGGTCGACCAGTCGTCCGGAGGGGGAGAGAAGGTCAGCTACGGTAATTCAGGGGGTGGTGTCTCAGGTGGAGGGGGAGGGTGTGCTCGCGAGGGAGGGGAGGAGAACGTGCAGGCGGAGGGGGGGAGGTTGGTTCCTTTGCAGGGGCCGGTCGGGGAGAGGTTGGAGGGGGAAAACCTCATGTTAGAAGGGGAAGGGGAAAGGGAAGGAGGGTTTTTAACGGAGTCAGGAAGGAAGTTGCAGGGGGACGGGGATGGAGATGACGGGCTGGGTCGTGGGGGGGGGGGCACGGGTGGGGTGGTGTTTCGAGCGAAAACCTCGAGGGTGGAGGATGAGGGAGAAGAGGAAAATGTTGATGGTGGCGGAGCAGAGGCATGGGGTGTTGGAAGGTGTTTGCGCAGCAGCAGAGATCGAAGGATTGTCATCGCCTGTTGGAAGACCAAGTTTCTTCAGCCTGCTTGATAGGTATTTCGCGGAAAGTTTGGGTGTGGTTCTACCGCGAGGGAAGGGCAAAGAAGTTGCTAAATGAAGGTCATCTCATGGAATGTGAGGGGTTTGGGTCGTCCCGAGAAACGACTATGGGTCAGGAAGTTGCTAGGCGATGCGCATGCAGATATTGTACTGCTGCAGGAGACGAAGATTTCCAGGGCAGGGGGTGAGGAGTGGCGTGATCTGGGTGGTGTTTCTTCATTTGATTTTGCGGAGGTTGAGGCGCAGGGAGCGACGGGAGGGCTCCTGACTGGTTGGAGGAGGTCTGATTTTGAGAAGTTGGTAGAGACAAGATCTATGTTCTCCTTATCTGTATGCCTTAACAAAAAAGTAGATAACATCATTTTTACGGTGACCAATGTGTATGGGCCTACAAGTCAGACAGTGGGATCCTTGGCGGCAGATATCTCAGAGGTGGGAGCGCACAGGGAGGAGGGCATTTGGCTCATTGGGGGCGACTTAAATTTAACCTTGATGGCTGACGATAGGGCTTTGAGGGGCGGTGGTCGCGACGCTGGCTAGAGGACTTCAGGAATCAGGTCCTGGACTTGGGGCTCACTATTTTTGATGCGGCTGGATGTGCGTACACATGGCAGAATGCTAGGTCAAGATCGAGGTTGGATAGATTTCTTCTGTCATCTGAGGGGGTGGAGTTTTTCCCCCTATCTCGGGCGTGGGCGCTCCCTCGGGCGTACACCGATCATACGCCAATCTTATGGTCTTCTGAGGAGCAGATGCGGCCCAGATCCTTTTTCAAATTTGAGAGAGCTTGGTTGATGGAGGAGGGGTTCAAGGGTGAGGTGGTTGCACAATGGAGGAGTTGGCATGTTGAGGGGTCGGTTGTCAGGCAGTTGGCTGCCAAATTGGTGCGGTTAAAGAATTTTTTACTTGATTCCAATCGTAGAGTGAGGACGCAAAGGAGGGAGCGGAGGCGTGTAGCTCAGGAGTGTGTTGTCCGTCTGGATGGGCTGGATGATGAGAGGGGTCTGGTCCAGGATGAGGTGCTTGAGCGGGAAAGGCTACTAGAAGAGCTGCTTTTGGAGGACAGGAAGGAAGAATTGGAGTGGAGGCAAAGATCCAGACAGAAATGGTTGCGCGAAGGGCGACGCGAACACTAGATTTTTCCATTCGATGGCCTCAGGCAGAAGAAGGAGGAACTTTATTCATAGTCTGGATGCGGGTGGGGAAAGAGTCGTGGGCGATGCTATGTTGGTATGTGTCCTCAGGGAACATTTCGTGGAGATATCAAGGAGAAGGTCTCGCGACGGGTGGGGGTGGCGTGGAGCAGGTGTCGAATCATTGTCAGAAGAACAGGCAGCCGGTCTGGTAGAGCCTCTTACGGAGGAGGAGGTTAAAAGCGCAGTGTGGGGTTTGAATGCTGACGGAGCGCCTGGGCCTGACGGTTTTCCGGTCTTCTTCTACAGGGAATTCTGGGACGTGTTGAGAGAAGACATTATGGTGGTAATCAATGAGTTCAGAAATGGCAACAGGGGATTCGAGAAGGTTAATAGGGCAACGTTATTTCTCCTTCCGAAGAAGGAAAACCCGATACGGGTGGATGACTTTAGGCCGATTGCGTTATCTAACGCGTTATATTTGATTGTCGCTAAGGTGTTGGCAAACATGCTCAGACGGGTGCTGGATGGTGTAATCCTGCAGAACCAGACTGCTTTTATTCCTGGCAGGCAGATGGCGGACGGATTGGTTATGGCTTCTAAGATTTGCCTCCAATGGCGTCGAGAAAATGCTAAGGGCTTGATTTGGAAGATTGACTTCGAAAAGGCGTATGACTGCGTGGACTGGAGCTTCCTGTGGGAATCGCTTCGGCGACGTGGCTTCAGTGACCTCTGTATAGCATGGATGAAGAGGTGCGTCACTACCTCCTCCTACTCAATTCTAGTGAATGGTAGACCAGAAGGCGGCTATTTTCAGCCACAAAGGGGTGTGAGACAAGGTTGTCCGCTACCGCGGATGCTTTTCATCCTGGTGGCGGATGCGCTGGCGGTGATGTTCAGGAAGCGGTCGATGATGGGTGGTGTGAGGGGTTCCGTATGGGGTCCATCTCTATTCCTCTTTTGCAATATGCTGATGACACCGTGATTTTCCTGGGAGGTACAGAAGAAATGCATAGAAGGTCGAGGCAACTTGTAGAAATATTTAGCAGCATTTCAGGACTCAAGATCAATAGAGAGAATTCTGTGGTGATCCCGTTTGGGTTGGATGAGGAGGTGAGTAGAGCAAGGCCTGTGCTTTTGGGATGCCCTCTTGGTGAGCTACCCATTACCTATCTTGGGCTACCTTTAGTGGCGGATAGGCTCAGGAAGGCGGAATGGGATATGGTCCTCAGAAGATTTGAAGAGAGACTTGCTCGGTGGAAGTCAGTCACTCTTTCTAAAGGTGGAAAGTTGATTCTCCTAAAGCATGTGTTGTCGGCAATTCCTATTTTCTTCTTTTCTACCTGTTTGATGCCGGATGGGGTAAGGAAGAAGATAGAGGTAATGATGAGAAGATTCCTATGGTCGGATGAAAGACAGCAAAGTGCACGCATACATCTGGTAGGGTGGGAGGATATCACAAGACAAAGGAGCGAAGGTGGCCTCGGAATACATGATGTCTCTAGTATGAACAAAGCACTTTTGGCTAAATGGGTGGTGCAGATTTGGGGTGATACAGATAGATTGGCTATCCACCTTGTACGAAAGATCTATGGGGTTAACGGATCACTAGAAGCTGGTAGAGTGAGATTTGAGTCTTCCCTTTGGAATGGGATCCGTGATATTTTACCACAGCTAAGGTCGAGGATGGTGCCAAGAATGGGCTCCGGGGAGGTCTTTCGTTTTTGGCTGGACAATTGGATGGGTGATGGTGCGTTATGCAGTAGATTCCCAAGACTCTTTGCTTGGGCAGAAAGCAAAGAATGTTCAGTGGCTCAGGTCAGAATCTCTGGTTCATGGGTTCCTCAGTTCCTGCACGATCTTTCTGGACGAAGAAGGGAGGAGTTGGGCAGACTGATATCTGAGCTGCCCTCTCCTAATTGCATCTCGCAGTGTAAAGATCATTTTGCTTGGGAGGAGAGAGATTCTCGGTGAAAAAGGCATACAATATGTTTAGAGGGAGAAGTGATGGTTTGGAAAACGACCTGAAGCAGGATATGAAGATTATCTGGGCAAGCAGGATCCCTTGCAGAGTCAATTTTTTCTATGGTGCTTTAGAAGAGGAAGGATTTGGGATAAAGCAAGAAGAGGAAGACTGTTTGGCGTTCCAGATACACAGTGTGATAGATGCGGTACACAGACGGAGGATGCAGAGCATTTTTTCTTTACTTGTCATGTATCGGATCATGTTTGGAAGGAGATAGGCGCGACATGGCTACTGCATGGTGGCACAACTGATTTCTGGAGATCTATTAGGTCGGTGGGGATGAACTCGACGGATGACGTTTCTTTACCATTTGCGGCTCTTTGGGCCATATGGGGAGGAAGAAATGATCTGATTTTTAAGAACCAAAGATTTTATTCCGAAAATGTAATCGCTTCTTGTATCTCTCTTTATCGATTCTGGTCTACAAGGTAATTGTATACCTTTATATTTTTATAAATTAAAGGTTTGGCGGTGAGTCCCAACTTGGGAGTTCACCCTTTTTCCTCTCAAAAAAATTATTAGATTTTTTTCTCCTAAATATTGTAAGATACAATCTTAGATGCATGATATCCTCTGAATGAGCCACCCTAACCATGGATATCATCTTCTACTTCATCATCATCACAAAGTTCCTAAGATCTTTCATTTTCTTATTGTGCCAGTGATAATATATACCACTTCCAGCTTCGATGTTATTGTTGCTTATCCATGCAAACGATGGATTACAAAGCTATATACTTCTCTATAAAATGGAAGAATAATTGTGAGTATATGGAGCCAGTGATGCGACAGCAAAGATGAGATCAAAGGAGCAGTTATGTCGATTCACCACGTACCTCTTGATTTTGATCGCCATTTGCATGGTAACGTTTTACTTTGTTAATCATGGTATTAAATTTCACGATATGTCGTGCTATATTGCCAACATATAAGTTTCAACAAGTATGTCGTTTAGGAGGTTTTAATATTAGCTCACATATCGATTTATAGGATTTCGATGAGTATCTCAATGATATCTTGCGAGATATCATTGTATCAATCAAAAAGGGAAGATTTTAGTATTATATTCTTCCAATGCCATCAATTTTTTGCTAATATTGCTCAATATCACCTAATTTTGAAATTTTGATCTATATATTTTAGATTTTACCCTCATATTTACTGCTAGTGAGATCCCCTTGAAACAACTCTAGAGTTAATCAAGGAAAGCCGATATACATTTATAGTATTATGCTCATTAGCTTGTTCGTATATATTGTATCTGATATAGCTCAACATTTTATTTATATATAATGTGTGATATGATGTAAAATTAACATGTTAAAATGCACCTCCTTGATGTCGCTAAGATATTGTTGTTTGAATTTCATTGTTTCCTTTATAATATCTCTCAACACTCATCAATCAACAGGTCAGCATTGACAACAGAAATATGTGCAAGATTATGAATGTGTATTGGTGTGTTAGATACACCACATTCTTGCATATAAGTGTGTATCTCTATGTTATTGTTATTTAAAAACTAAGATTATCTTAATTTGCAAAAAAATCACTTTTTTGCATCATTTCTAAGATTTCCATTGATATCGTGGATATGTCCTGATATATCTCTTTTCAGTTAATCAATACGATATCGATATCAATATTTCGATCATTGTTATCTAAGATCACCTTAAAATCGTGTTTAATCGAGATCGAATTGAAAGTCGAATTATTTAAAAATTATTATAATGGCAAGCGTTGCATCCATGAAACGGAAGACAAATTATTAAATAACTCGAGCACAACCACGTCTTGTAGAAAATTAGTCTAAATATTATTATTATTATTATGAGATTTTTACCCTGCAGACCCTATAAACTTTGCCAATTACCTCCACGACCTTTGAAATAACCTAATTCCTCTCTCGACCACGTAAACTTGTCAACTCTTACCCCACGAACCCTCCGGGTAATCTGTTTGAAGCCTATAGAGGTTCTTGAGGTAATTTACAATGTCGATGGGGGTAATTACGCTGCAAAATGTCGTAGAGGTAATTTAAAAAATTTATAAGGTCTGTCGAGTAAAAATCTCTATTATTATATTACAGAATCTCACCGTTATAGTTAAAATATTCTATATATATAAGTTTAATACACATTCATACATATATAATATGAAAAAATATTCTATACGTAATGGTATATAGTCAAAATAGTATATATGTATATAAGTTTAATACACATTCATACATATATAATATAAAAAAATTTATACGTCATGTATGACGTTTATATTATGCATACACTTTAATTACTATATGGAGAAGTATGGATTACAACATAACAATATGTATACACATAGATATTGCTTTTGTTATGTATCTATTTTTATGCACTCTGTCTATTTATATGTCTCCGTTTGTTTCTATTAGTTTTGGTCGTATATGTACGTATGTATTATAACATATTTAGTTTGAAAATGTCTATACATACAAAAACTTACTATTATTAAAAAAAGTTTTGCAGGCTAATATATGCACAAATATATTTATAATTTAGCTACTTCTTTATTGATTATTATTATAAATATATTTACATGTGCATTATTTTCTGTCGTTGTACATCCCATCCACATTTGTATGTGTGTATTATTCGCATATCCTCAAGTATATGAATGAAAATTTAATCCTTCAAAGTTGTACATAGGACAATGTTTATGCTCTAATAAGTGACATTTACATTCGTATTATCCGTTAACATTCTTTGTTGAAAGGTATATGCATTACAAAATATGAAGTTTATAAAGTAACACATTTTTAGAAAACTGAACATGCAACTGGATCACAACAAACATGTTGAGGGGGTTGTCATTATGATGATAGTAAGGAGGAGCATGAAATAGATGATAAACACCTAACCTGAATCTAAGTCATTGGTCGTGTTATAGCAAACATTATCCTGTGAATCAAAAATATTTTAGGTTTTTTATTTAAACTCATTGGTGGATACTGGATACGAATGTTGAGTTCTGGGAGGCAAACTTTATGTTGGGAGCGCAATTATAGGCTAAGTATTGCATAGCG
This sequence comes from Ottelia alismoides, assembly GCA_037367405.1. Classification (NCBI taxonomy): domain Eukaryota; kingdom Viridiplantae; phylum Streptophyta; class Magnoliopsida; order Alismatales; family Hydrocharitaceae; genus Ottelia; species Ottelia alismoides. Next base: position 646,336 of record JAZKJV010000092.1, on the reverse strand, counting down.
TTTCCTTAGAATCTTTTTGTCTTTCAGGGTATTTTTGTAATTTTACCTTGGATTTGCTTTTTATATTAATTTCTTGCTTTGTTTTTGTTTATGTAGAGAAATATATAGTTTATATTTTTATGAATTATATTTTTTTAATAATTAGATTTTTGAAATTTTAATTTGTTTTTGAAATGAGTTTCTAAATTTTAAAATTAAATGAGGTGATATACATGGGAATGGATTTTAGTTTCTAATATAGATATAATATTCACAAAAAAAGTTTGAAAATATTTTTAATTTTTAAGTATTTTTTATATCTTTGCTAAATTTATGGTACTTTAAATATTTTAGTTGATTTTTTGATAATGTGTTTTATGAAAACAATTTGAACATAAAGAAACTAATGGTTTTTATTGCTTTAAAATATAAAATAGTAAGGAATTTATGTGTGGATATTTTTGCTAAGATAACCTACTATAGTATCTACAAATATAACTATGTTTTATATTACTTTTTTGTAAATTGTAATGGATTTCATAATTTTCTAATGTATTTGAGTTTTTATGATGTGTATTTAAAAAAATATTTTTAGATATGTGATAAAAATAATAATAAGATCTATAGTATTTAGTATTTTTTGGAATTTTTTATTTGATATTAGGTTTTTAGTGTTTTTATGTTTATTTATTAGTTTCAAGGTTTTGTTTTACAAAAAATAGTAAATAATGATAAATTTTAAAACAAAAATTATGGGGGTATATAAGGTAGAGTAATGCCTTTTAATTTTCTTTCTAATTTTTTGATAATATGCATAATATTTAATGAATATTAGGGATTCATTTAATCAAAACATAAAACTAATATTTTTGAGAAAAATGATGGTGAGTAGGTCTCCTATATAGCTACACATGGGTAGATTTTGAGAACCCAACTGTCAAAAATATTATGAATAAACCTAGGAAGCATCTGCCAAAATTTTACAAAGTAACAAAGCAATTAAAAAATCAACAATTCATATAAATGTAGTTGTGTTATTTAATACAAGTCCCTAAAATTTTGCAATGCAAAACAAAAAAGCATGATGTATAAAATATACAATTTACTAAAATATGGAATAAACCATAAAAGATAAAGATAAATATCCATATGTAAGCTGTAGATTCTTAAATACCTATAGAGAAAATTACTTGCTTAATTTATTTAAGACAACCCCGGCTGAGGGTTCTTGGACTTTGCAAGGGAGTTGGTCCAGAACTTCTAACTCTTCATTATCGAAGGCCACGAACACTCCTCGTGTCGCACGAAAGTTCGTCTCTTTGATTAGAGGTAGCAACGAAGGTTTTAAACTAGGCGGAGCTCCTGCGAATAAAATATGTATAAAGCATCATTGTGTTATGTAACCAGTCTTCGCAACCTTCTTCTTTGTTTGAATTTAAATACTTGTTATATGGGGTAATATAAGGCACTATTTTCCAATATGATATTGGGATTTTTACTCCACAAACCTTACAAAACGTGTGAATTACTCAACAACCTTTGTATTTTTCGTAATTATCCGAGAACCTTGAAAACTCGCTAACCCTTACATGACATACTCCCAAGTTAAGGCCCATTCGGTTGGACACTAAAGATCATCCCCTCACAAGGAATATTCCTTTTTTACCCCTAACGGATACATTGAAAATCAAGACAATCATCTATACAAATATATGAAAGCAAATCTACAACATATGTTTACATTTGAAAAGAAGCCTTTGCCTTGCAATATATGCAACTCATTAATAATAATAATTATTATTATTAGAAGATTTGTCCATGTTGCTAGCATGACTCATTAATAGAACGTGATTGATAGTATACTTGCAAAAATGTTACTGACTTAAAGAGCTCTCTACGTTGTATAGAATCTCTATGATCCAGCCTCGTTTATGCATTATAGTTGTATATCAACTGTCAAGTATATGAACCAAATGTATATCAATAATTAATGGTAACGGTCTACCTCAACTACCACAATTGGATCCATCCTCAAATATTCCTGATTTTTTTTCTTTGGAGGCCCTTTTTCCTCTTACTTGTCCCAGCTACATTAGTCAAATATCCAATCTTCTTATATCCTCTAGCTCTTGTAGCAATGATACTTCAATCATGCAACAAAGTTGAGTAGAAATTTAGATTCATATATATGGAGTATGAAGATCTATATAAAAGGAGTCCACAAATCTTCTTTGTCCAAGAATGGAAGATTGTCGGGAATGTAATCTTCTTAATTGATCATGTATGGATGCAAAGTCTTGAGAGGCATTTTGCGCCATACTCATATGAGTTTGGCTTGGAGGGTTTATTGGAGGCCTTCTTCCACTTTAAGTAGGATCGACTATATGGATTCTTGCTCAATTCCATGTTAAAATATCCAACTATTTTTTATAGTGATTATCGGCTACCTAACTCAACCCCCACAAGGAGAGATTTGAACTATGGTCATTTGAGTGGTAGGCACACTACACTACAATTGAGTGGTCTAATGGGTAAATGGATCTTGGGATGGGTGACCATTTACTCATCATTTATTTATTGTACTCATCCCCTTTATTGAAAGATAACATAGTGAAGAGAGGTCCCTAATCTCTGGTGAGGGAGATTAGGGTAATCTCTGGTGAGGGAGATTAGGATTTGTGTGTGCCTCCGTGGGTTTTCCCTCATTGTAAGATTTTCCACGTAAATCTTGGTGTCGATCTTCTTATTCTTTGATCTTTGTCTTCAACATAGTACCAGAGCAAGGTTGAGACTTGTGGATCTCGCTGAGGTTTGTTTTGGTCGTGGAAGGTTCGTCTGGACACGGCTCCAGCCTCCTTGCACGGGGGTGCTCGCATTGCACGCTAGCCCTAGCACGCTCCTACCATGCGCCTCCAACACTCGAGCGATGGCCCGCCTGCGAGTCCCGCACCAGCGTGCCCCGCATGCGAGTGTGAACACCCTGCGCCTGCACTTAGGCGACGACGTCCAACGAGTGCGAACAACAGCGAGCACGTCCACCCGCCTGCACTTGAGCGACAGCGTCCGGCGAGTGTGAATAGTTGTGGGCCTCTACCTTGCATGCGGGCCTCCCCCTTGTGCGCATCTTCTTTCCCTGCGCAGCGGGCCTCTTCTTTCCCTGCACACTGGGGCATTCCAACCTGCCCTAGCACTGTCCGCGCTGCTCTCTCATGCGAGCTGCTCTTATGGTTCTTGTGGTTCCTGCGAGCTGCTCTTGTAGGTCTCTGCAAGCTACCCTCTTTCCTGTGGATCACAACAACATCATTGGAAGTTCTCCATCACATGTAGGGTACCTCCAACCTCTGCCTAACGCCCGCCATACGTGTGTGGTTCTCCTCACCTCTGTGCTTGTGAGTGCCATCGTCTGGTTGGGTGTTGCGAAGAAGTTCTCGGCCTCCAATACTAGCACTTCATCGGCTTTCGTGCTTGACAAGGGCTGTGAGTTCTCGTTAATTTTTTTCTCCTGCTCTCCTTGATAGATTACTCCATGCTCAAGGTGAATCTCTGTGTGTGACGGAGTTGCTTGATTGCTTCTTTATGCTTCTGCATACTATACTCTTGCTCCTTTCATTGCATTACTTTGAGGTTCAAATGGATACTACCAAGGAATTTCAATTGCTTCAATTGCTATTAGCGAAATCTATCATTGGAGAGTCATATCATATGCATATTAAGAATAGAGGTCCCGCTTTAAGTATGAGGAGAATAAATGATACAGGTTCTGCCAATCCATAATGGATTATTGATATTGGGGCATCCGATCATATGACAGGTGATGCTACCATGTTTCATGATTACAAGCTATCATCTGGAAGATAAAAAGTTACAGTTGCTGATGGATCTCATGCTACCGTCGCTGGGAAAGGGACCATATCCGTTTCTGATCGGTTCCTCCTTCATGATGCTCTTCATTTGCCTGACTTTTCTATAAATCTTCTGTCTGTTAGCAAGATCACAAAAGAATTGAACTGCAAATTATTTTTTGACCAGAAGTCGTGTATTCTAGAAGACTTAAAGATGGGAAAGAAGATTGGAATTGATCGAGTTGAAAGCGGATTATATCGTTTTCCTGCTCGGGTTAGTCAAGCTCTTACTTCCGCAATGAAGGTTTGAGTTGAGAAAGATTGTTCGATGATAGTGAAACGATGGCATGAGAGTCTTGATCATATCAATTTTTCTTCTCTGCAAGAGTTGATGCCCAATATTTTTTCAAGGTTATCTGAAGGTGATTTACATTGTGATGTATGCCAATTTGCAAAACAAACTCGTAGCACTTATCCCAGTTCTACCAGTAAATCTACTCATCCCTTTAAGCTTGTTCACTCTGATGTATGGGACCTTCAAATATAAGGAGTGTTGGTGGTCATCTCTATTATATCACTTTTGTTGATGACTTCTCACGGAGTACCTTTGTATACCTATTGAAAAATAGGAGTGAAGTCTCTAAAGCAATCAAAAGTTTCACTAATGTGGTTACACTCAATATGGAGCCAGAATTAAGAAGTTAAGGACGGATAATGCCAGGAATACTTAGAAGGATCTCTATCTACTTTTCTTGATGAGAGGGGCATCATTCATGAAACCTCGTGCAGTTATACACCACAACAGAATGGAATAGCTGAAAAAAATCGTCACTTGTTGAATGTTACCAGAGCACTCTTACTTCAGCGAAATGTACCAAAGATGTTTTGGGGAGAGACTGCCTTAATTGCAGCCTCTGTGATAAACAGGACATCTTCTGGTGTGATAGCCAAGAGAACTCCCTATTCTATTATTCACGCCAATAATTCTCCTTTCAGTTTGGACCCTCGGGTCTTTGGATGTGTTTGCTTTTTCCATAACTCTGGACATGGTGTGTGAAATTTAGATCCATGAGCTACGAAATGCATCTTTCTTGGTTATTCTGGAACAGAAAAAGGATACAGATGCTATGATCTAGGGGCTCGTCGCCTTCATGTGAATAAGGATGTCACTTTCTTTAAAGATGAACCACATACTTTCATAAGAATTTTTCTCAGGGGGAGTATGTCAATATAGATTTTGAGAAAATTGAGAAGGGAATTTACTTTCTTGGTGATATACAGGAGAATATCCACCAGACCATTGAAGTGGATACAATGATGATCAAATCATCACATCAAATGCATTTATGTTGTGTCTTCTTCTCTTCGTCGTTTTCTTGAAATATGTGCTTCTTAGACCTTGCAGAAGGCCTAATAGAATCTAGTGGTTTGTAGCTTCACAGGTGTCCGACATGATTTCAAAATTACAATGCAACTAGCATATGTCCTGTTAAACTTGTTGATTCTATAATAATCAGTTGTATAATATTCCCAATTGGCATTCCTTAAGCTGGAAATGACTGCAAAAACATAGGTACACAACAAACCACCTATGTGCTACTTCCTGCAAATGCAAATTTTAGCCAGAAAATAAATTACATAACAACCAAAAAAGCATTCCACCTCCACATTTATGCCATTATCTTTTCTTACCATAAAAGCCTGCAAGTTCTTGAAGGAGGTCCTAATGTGATCAATTGTTGTGGGTACCATTACACTTCTCCAGATTGTTGCTTTTAGCCTCCTTTCTTCCATAGTTTTCATTATTTTTTGTCTAATCAAATCAACTAGATCACATACCTAAAGATGGCATGCTCCATTTATGTAAGAATTAAATTATTCATCGAGATTATTCTTAACGTAATGGAAGTTGTCATCTATACAGAATTGTGACCTTGACCATTTTTATTTCAGCCTGAACATGTATTCAAAGGCCTTCATATTGGTCTTCTAGAACTCGGTCATCTAATGAATGTATAATTTTGAATCAAATAACCATGATGCTAACCACACAATGTGCTCCAGTAAATTGTTCCTTAGCATTGATCCTCTCCGATATATATGCATATGACTCCTAAAGATTTATGCGTCTCGAAGCCCACTCTTGCAATGCCATGTTGTTTCCTACACTATTATAGGATGTGTGTGCGCGCTCTGACACTAGTATCTTCTCCTTGAATCTCATGCTATTTGGTAAAATAGAAATGTGGATCCTCTATGGGCATTCACTTTCCATGTACCTACTTGCAATTGGATAATTGTTAATTTTATTGTGATTAGTCACAAATTCATTCTTAATGGAATATGTGGTAAAAACTAATCTAAATATATCGTGATTTTCCAATTCTAATCCAATATCAATCCTCTCGTAGTCCTCCAAATCCTCGATGTATGAATCAAGCAATCGATGGTAGTTTTCATCTGATACTAGTTCATCAAGATCATCTTTGCCTTAAATGTCATCCTCGGGCTCTAGTGTGCCTTCTTAAGGGCTTGTTTGATTACTGGGTTGGGGCGAGTTGGGGTATGCTCCTGTGAATAGTAGTTGTTTGGAGGGTTGGGAGGATTGGAATGATAATTGTGATGTTATGTGACATTAATTATGTGTTATAATAACTTTTTTAATGATTATAATATGTTTTTTATGTTAATAAGTTTATTTGAACATGGTTAAAAAGTATTGCACCAAAGAAATTGTAGGGTCAATACAAGCAATCCCAACCCAGGAATGCATGGTTGGAGCAAGGGGTATGCCAGGGTGTCCCGGTGTACCCTGGCAACCAAACATACAGCACATGGGTCCACGGTTGTACCAAGCTTAACAACATCTTCTTCGTTCTTATTTCCAACCAACACCTCCGCTTGATAGCAACTCAAAGCCCCAATTTCTGCCATCATGATCACCAGTTCAACATATGTTCCATTGTTGTGTGCATCGAACATCTCAACAGCCGTTAGAATGCCTTCGTGCTCCCCAACCCATCCCATCTCCACAACCTAGAACCTACAGGTTAGAACTATAAAGAACGTGCAAGTGATATCCCAACGTCAAACATCATATTACTAAATATGGCAAACATTCTTGCAACGTATTGCTCCAACATGTTCCTCTAGCCTAGGGAAGATCGAAAGCCGCAAAGTGAGATGTGTGAGAAAGAGGGTGATATGGACGATCAAGGAGTTCTCTGACAATGAATGCGAGGCGATTACTGAAGTCAAAGAAGGAGAGTGGGAGTGAGGAAGATGGCAGTGATGAGGGTCGAAGAAGAGGAAAGAGCGATAGGGACTACGGTCGAGCGTTGGCACCGATGTCCCTCGAGTAACGAACCTTCCCGCCTTAATCCATGTCTATCAACACCGTCTGCAACGATGCACCTTATTTAGGTTAGCCACAATTCATGTGGTTAAGTTAAACTATACACAGCATACTAACGAAGGAGCTTAGTATTAAACGGAACAAGTTTATAGGGTTTCTGGATTAATTACGAAGAATACATGGATTGTTGAGTGATTGATAAAGTTCATAGCACTACAGAAAAAATGAACTATAGTGACGGTTTTTTCAAAATCCGTCACTAAATCGGCCGTTGTTAAATATATAATGACGATATTATTCGTTGCGAAATGAGTTTTCGTACTCAAAATTAGCAACGAATATCATATCCGTCGTTATATGATTAGCAACGGTCTATATAGCGACGCTTATCCGTTACTGTTTGTCAAACTTTCAATTAATCGTCGCTAAATTTGAACTAAAAAAAATAGCGACGATTAGTTGATATTTTGAAAAATAGCAACGGATAAGCGTCGCTATATGAACCGTTGATAATCATATAACGACAGATATGATATTCGTTGCTACTTTTGAGTACGAAAACTCATTTCGCAACGAATAATATCGTCATTATATATTTAACATCGGTTGATTTAGTGACGGATTTTGAAAAAAACCGTCACTATAGCTCAATTTTGTTGTAAAAATCCTTATAAATTAATCCAATCATAATTCTATAAGATTCAGTGACGACGAATCTTATAAGATTCGTGATGTAAAAATCCCTATAAATTTAAAATATTGGAAACAAAAGGCGGTAAGTTTTTAGTTACAAGTCCCAATCATTATTTTTCAAGTGAAAAAACATTGGACTCCAACTTAACAATGGTTTATTTTCACTCAATAATATGTATAATTATATTTATTTAATATATCTTTTTCTCTTCTCTTTCTCATCAGTTTGGTTTGGCCTATCCAAGACCTATCAATTGCGTGGTCAACTTGGAAATTGTAGCTTAAAGTGTCTTCCATATGACCCATGATTTCAACTAAACACCCATTTATATTTATTCTCAAAAGTTACTCCCGCCGTCCATACATGTCAATATTATGAATCTTGCCAATGTTCCCATTTCTAAAGTATGTACACCGTCCATGTAAAATCAACCGCATTTTAAAACATTTTGTCCTGCCAAAAAAATATTTCCACACCAATTCCACATCAAATTTGTCTACAATCCTCTTTTCCGACCACACTTACGGTTGGTTGGATATGTAAAAAAGTAAAGGATGAACCCCTTTGAGATGGGATGTAAATCACCATTTGATTTTGGAAGTTACACTTTTTTTGTTAATGTACTAATATGATGTTTAGATGTTGATATTTATTTTTTTTGATTTTGGTGGATATCGACACAGACGAAGGTGTGACTTTTTTACTTTTTTATGGATATACGTATAGATGTGGATATCGTTTACAATTTTTCTGATGATATGAATACGAATATGGTTACATATTTTTCAGACGAATATGGATAGTTATATTATTGAATCTATGTATATATTATATAAATATATATTAGTTTGTATATAGATATATCTAAATATATTAAAAAGTTTACATGTAATATTGGTGAAATGTATATCTTGTGTGTGACTTGAGAGCAGCAATATTAAATGCATGTAATAATTTTTTTTAATCATGCCATATATATTTATTATTTGGACTTTATTTTCATCTTAACCACCTCATGCTCAATAATATTCTATCTATATTTATATTTGTTCTTTACTTAAATATTTATATTTTTTCTTTACTCAATCGTATCTGTATCCAATCTTTGCTCGATCTATATTCACATTCAATGAATATTTGATTTGAATTGTACTAGACTATTTAAGGATACGATTTCTAGAACATATATCTAATAAGAATATGTATCTGTATTTGATATTGTCCAAACCATATTTTACTTGATATTTTCATTTATATTGTAATTTTTAAATAAAATGATATCAAAACTTAAAATGCACAAATAAATTAATTAAATATGGAATAATATTATTGGAATGTGGAATACCTTTATTTTCTCTTCCTCCATTTATTATACATGAAACCAATCCCTAAAAATAAAATAATTATATATCTAAAATCCTAATTTAATATAATAAATTGAAAATATTAAAATAATAATTTATTGTGTGAAATAATATTTAAAACCTAAAACTCATATTATATAAGCATATTGTACCAATAAATTATATGTTTATTAATTTTTTTTATCAAAATAATATATTATTTAAATTATTTAAATATACCATAATTAAGATTATTTAATTTATTTAAAATATATTTTGTTTTTTTAATTCAAGGTTATTTATTGTTTAGTATATAGTTAATAAGGTATTTTATTTTTGATTCGGCTGAGCTTCTTGTGTCAAGGCCTTGACCAATCTACTTTGACTGATCTAGGTTGATCTTCAATTCCACATGGGTGTGCTAAGTGGCATGGCTTTTTCCTTTTTGAAGTATTGACCTTTGGTCAGCATTTTCTTTCGTCCTTTGTTGTAGAACCACGCTTGCGAAGAACCCGAATCCGAGAGCCCAACCTTTTTGACAACCCCCAATATTAAAAAAAGGCGTAATTAGCGAGCACGTCATGGCTCGTCATATGCACGCTATATGCACACCAAGTGCTTGCTCACATGTGCTCGCCTGATGTGTGTTCGCGGACTGGCCAATCGTTAGACCATGCTGGCGTGCACCTATGTACGTCATGTACTTGCCCACCTTATGGGCAAGCACAAGTAGGCTTGCCAAACAGCTCGCCTGCACAGAATAGGGCGAATAGTTTGAGAGTCTTGGGTGAGCACATGTGGTCGCCCAACCTGTAGAGCTGAAAAAATATACAGGTTCTTGGAATTTAGACCCCCCGTCGAATATGTAAATCTTGTCAAGAAACCACTGCATGTGCTTTTTAGAGTTGAGAAAAGTACATGTAATATGCCCTATAGCCGACATCCTCTTATACATGTACAACTAACTTGTACCTGTCAAACTCACATAATAGATATGAACTTACTTACAAACTTAAACATATAAGTTCATATAAAACTGTAGCATATGTAGATGCATAAGTAAGAGATGTTCTAAAGGTTCTACATTTGAATTAATCTACAAGTATAACCGGATCTAATATCAAAGTTTATTTAAATTTAAAGACTTGTTTGAAATTCAACTACACAACAAAAAAAATCATTTCTTCTTCGATCTGAAATTTTTTGAAATCAAACTCTGTTTTGATTTCTTTTCTCCTTCTCCTTAAACCTAGCATACATGCGTGCTTCTTCTTCCGAGACATTCTCCTCGTCATCATCTGATTCAATCTCCCAATATTCAGATACACGCCATTGTAACCTATATTAAGGAAAATATGTATAAAGTATGCATGTGAAGATAGAGAACTATGAAATTATTACTTGTTTTAGGGAGAATACTTACATGTACAGCGTAAAATCTTCTCCGTGCTTCATCACCTGCTCCACCATCACCACCATCCGGGATTCTCTATCTGCGGTGATGGTTGTGATGATTGTGGCTGTGAATACGACGGTTGGTCATAAGCAGAATACGATTGACGATGCTCCTAGAAATTCATAAGGTCAAATGAGAGGAGACGACTTAACGCCAGCTTAAGTTCAGAGACATGACCTAGAAAAGCTAATTTAAAATATGTCGTTGGCCTAAACCTATTTTACTAATTTTAGGATATGAGAAGAGAAGTGTTCTCATTAATTTATCACTTGAGCCCATCCATAATGATTCAAACTTACTATAAGACGATCATTGTCACATAGTAGCTTATTTCTAAGGAAAATTCGGCAGCATAATCATGAACCCTTCTAGTATACCCCATAAATCATTCACAATCAACCTCAAAACATTCACCATAATGAATTTTTTATTAGTAGATTATGATTGATTTGGTATACTGAAGAGGAATGGGTTATGAGCCAAATTTTCATCAAAAATAAACTACAACATGTGACAATAATCGCCTTATAATAAGTTTAAATCCTCACATGCTCCCTTAGTCCAGGACCTCTGAATTAAGAAAAGCCAACATAAACGTAATATTTTAAGATAATTTTACGTCATACATTTGTACGTGCTATAAATGAAACTATAAAATTATCTTAAAAAATTTTGTCATTTATGTTGACTGGGTATTTACGTATATATGGTTGGTTAACGATGAGAATATGGATAGATGTGATCCTAAATTAGTGCTTAATTAAGTACTTAAATGATATTTATTGGAAGTATACATACAAAAAAATCGTCTACCTGCAATCTCGAAGTGAATCCAATAGTACTGTACAAAATTTAAAAAAATAACACAATTAGAGGTGATGAAACCCTTCAATGTATTGCATACATCTTCCAGTGTACAACCCCACACATCACTCGATGTCGAGGGACGCACTGCATATGAATATTTTGTGTGATTTACTAATAAGTTATTGTTTTAGCATTATTATCTACCTTACTAAAAGTTAATGTGATACATTTTTCCACATTAACTAGAATTTAATGTGATAATAAAATTATCACAACATAACTATTGATGTTTGTTAAACAAAGCAAATGGACATGTCATTCTTTTGGTCACATGTACACCTAGAATTAAATTCATACCTATACACATGTGTTTTCTAGTTTCCATCATATCCAACATTGCTCCGATCCAAGAAAATCCATATCCTCCTCCACCATCGTAGAGTCGAGGCCTCAAGCATCGAAGATAGTCGATTTCTACCCCATGAGACTCCCTCGATTGATTTCAAGTTAGGTTCTCCCATAATATCCCTCTGATTTTATATCTACGTTCATCCTCCTCTTCATATTTACCCTCTCATTTCTCTAATAAATTCATGATTTGCGTACATTGATTATCATATTCACCATTCTCTCTTTTTTGTTGCTTAATTTTTCATCACTATCTATCACCTTCGGCCACACACAATTGCCGAAACAAGGGCTAGCTTCCTACCTCTCCTAAGAAGCCCTTCTGTTCATTGTTTTCTTCTAACATTTGGTTGAAGTTCATCCCCTTGTCTTCTTACTCCCAGCAAATTTGTACCTCACATCCCCTCTTTCAATTGGATCATTTCTTTCCCTAGTCCAAATTCTATTTCAATGCCACCAATACATCCCCTAACTCCTTCCCATGTATTTTTTCTTTCCTTCTCTCATATCTTCATTCATGTAATTCTCTCCATTTTGGCACTTCCAATTGCAATCCTAAAATCTCAACTGAGACTTGAATCATTCTAATGAAACTAGTGGTATTTTAAAATTCAATATTCTAATTTATTATACAAATTTAGTCAACTCGTTGTGGCATTTCAACAAACACCTGGAATGCATATGAATTTCACTCTATATTAGACAACCGTAATCAAACCTAACAACAACTACATATTAATCAAGTCTTATATAGCATAATCAACACGTTCAGGCATTAGGAATATAGAAAATACTGAGCAAACTATCAACAATATGAAAACCCTAAACCATCAAAACAAGAATGAAATATAATGAAATAATAAAAAACAAGAGAAACGATAAAGGAATATATCTAAATGAAAATGTTTGTGTGATTGAATTACCCAAATAGGGGTCGCTGGAGGTAAGGAGGGCAGGGCACAGATCATCGAAGGGATGGTTGCAGGGAGAAACATGGGTAGAATGAGGAAGAGGAGGTCCACCGACGTTATGTTTACAAACGTGAGCGAGCACACTTACGTGCTCGCCCAAAGCTCCGCACATGCTCGCTAGCTTATTGACACGTGCTCGCCCGAGCCGTGCCTTGAATTTCAAATGGGCGAGCACATTTTGGGCAAGCACGTGTGTAACCCACGTGCTCGCCCATATATTAACAAACGCACCCTAGAGTCACGCCTCAAAATCCAAATTGGTGAGCAGCCCAGACGAGTACATGTGTAGACCAAGTGTTCGCTCACATGTGAGGGAGTACATGTGTTCACCAAGTGCAAGCCTGTGCTTGCGCACCAATCACGTTTTTTTTGTAGTGCTCTATTTGCCGGTTGCCGAATCTAATCCCAACTATCTCCGTCGTTTTCCTACCAAAACCATAACCAATCCCACGATCCCCTCATCTCGTGACCTGTGTAAGAAACCCTAGAATACCTAACAAACCATATTCGAGATTGCTAGAGTTCTCCTGAGTTCCCGTGAGAGGTAGAGAGTGACAATCTCATGCACATCAGTTGAGCAAGAGGAAGACAAGTGCATGGTGAGATCCAGAGTTCTCAAATCTCTATTGCATTTGATCAAGCAACTGTGTAACCTATAATCTACGCCATCTTTGAGATCAAGAGCAGTAGGAGATCCTCACTCAATCTCCAAGCGCGAGTTCACTAGTTCTAATCCCTTCTTCCAGATAACTTTCTTCCTCGCTCTTTCATTAATCTTCGTACAATTCTAATATTCAAGATCTATTTTCTCTTTCTTCCTGTGCTATCATCCCAAATTCTCCTTTTCTTCCTATGCACATATCTATATTTTTTTATCCACAACGTCTGCTCTCTTCGAGATATATTAAATTCTGAGGCCGTGTTCGGTAGGAGCATAAGGCGGAATGTAATAAGGGAATAAGCCCCCAACACGCTTCCCCGTGGTACGACTATTCCCCATTATTTCATCTTATTTCACTCTTATTCCTATCTTTATCCCATCTTACCTACCTTTATTTCACCTTATTCTCTTTATTCTTATCCTCCAGCCGAACGGAGAATAGACCCTTATTCCCCTTATTCCCCATCCTTATTCCTGCTTATTCTCCTACCGAACGGGCCCTGAGGCTTATTATCCTAAAATCAACCTTCACCTATAGGGATTCCCACTCATCTTCATTAGATATCGAGATCTACTGGTTTTGTTTTGTTTCTGTGAATTGGTGTACGAGTAAGTGTAGATATTCAGTTATTCAATGTCATATTTGGTTGCAAGAAGCCATAGTTTCTTTTTCCTTCTTCATGTGGTAAAATCTCTCTTAAACGATAGGTCCTCGAGAACATGGGAGCAAACTAACGGTGCGTTTGGTTCGTGATTATCTGGGGGAGCGTAATCCGTTTTTTGTGTTTTTGTGTTTGGTTGGTGGGTTTAGAGTTGGGAGGGTTTGTGTGATGTGAATTGTATTGGAATTTGAAAAAATGGGTAGTTATTATGATATGGTTATATTGAAATTTGAAAAAATAGGTAGTTATTATGATATGATTATATTGAAATTTGAAAAAGTGGGTAGTTGTTGTAATGTGATTGTATTAAAGTTTGGAATAGTGAATAGAAGTTGAGTATTTTATAAATTTTAGATGATATGATGGTATAATATATATATAGAGAGAGAGAGAGAGAGTGGGCTCTACTAGTGGGTTAGAAATATGAGTTTTGAGGATAACCCCGAAAGTGGGGGTAACACCCAACCAAATGGGCACTAAGGGCTTTCGAGCCATTATTGTAGAGATATCTAGATCTTTGGGAGAAGTGGAAAAATATCTAGATCTTCTTTCCGCCACTCTTCATTCTAGAATCTTCTCTTCAAGTGGGTCTATCTTGGTAATTATGTATGACTAGAGGACTTCATGCCCATATGTTCATGATCCCATTTACAATAGTAGTTTTAGATCAGAAGATTAAAAATTATTATATTTTCATCATATAATAATGTTTGGATAGAATATAGCATCCATCTATCTTGGGATAAAAAGACTTTATCACATGATAAGCTATATCCAGATAAGTGGCCACGTTGTCATTATATCATCCACCATGTCTTTGCCTACAATATTGATCCTTTCCTTATCGCCCAAACTAAGAAGGAGGCAAGAACGATGGATAAACCACACTTATCCCTTGTCCTATCTTATCTCTTATCCCTCAACCTAACATGCTTCTTCGAGTCGTTGCTAAATTGGTAGTTCGATACACATATAATGGAAAGACAACATATGATCATTGTGGCATAATAGCTTTTTCATTGCTCGATTTTTAGACGTAGTATATTATTTTGATATTTTATGAATACAATAGCATGCATGTATTTCTTTATTTTTTTAATACCATCGTCTCGTGTATAATTGGCACTCCTCTGGCCTAAAGCCAGGGTTGTCACTGCAATAAACTAATTTTACTTAACTTTTAAGAAAGATCACCTTCATGAATATTTTTGTTCTCGAACAAACGCGACCTATGTTTCTCTCCTCTTTCTATGTTGCTTTTAAATTGGATGGTTGAAAGATAGTTTCATATTTATTTATAACATATTTTTCATATCCAGCAAATTTCGTATCCAAATTTTTGTATTCGTATTTTAAAATAAATAAAAATATAATTATACATGTATCGGTATCCAACCGTGTTTTTGGAGTACGGGTATATTTTTAAATAGTTAGAAAGTTTACATCAGAAAGATGCAGTTGTGGATCATTAGGGAGCTGTCCAATCTGTCCTTACATTAGAGACAAAGAGAGGGGGGGGGGGGGGGGGGGGGTGGCGGGTATTGCGGGCGCCTCTCCACTTCCGGCCCACGAGGGTTAAACCCAAAAGCAACGACCGGTTTCCTCGAAAGACCTGCAAAGATGGAGCACAAGAAAGTCGTGCGGCGCCGTTTTGAAACACGACCGGATCCCAATCCAGTGGGTCACCCATTTCATGCTCACGTGCTGTTTCCAATAATCTGCCGGAATGAAGAAAATGTGAATATTATGGCCATTTTGGTGTATAGAATCCTGCTCGAATTGCAGTATCGGCGAGAAGGCAGGTGTGGGGGTGCGCACAACCTCGCGCTCCATGGTGAGCTTCCCCTCGTGCGTGGTCAGGCGAAAGACCTCGTCCTCGGCAGCATCCACGCAGTTGCCATTGATGTCGCAGATTTCGCCTTTGGGGGGGAGAGGTAGGAGGGTGTATACGACGGGCTCGGACTTGATCAGGGAGAAGAACTTGGTGTAGAGGAGCTCGACCTTGTCGACGTCCTCCGAGACGAAGAGGGAGAAGACATCGTCGGCGATGGCCTGGGAATCCTTGGCGGTGGGAAGGCCGCCGACCTCTAGGGAGCGGTCGAGGGGGATGTGGGGGCGGCAGAGGAAGTAGGATATGCCCTTCTTCCCGACACTGACGACGGTGAAGTCGATGCCGAGGGAGCGGAGCTCGGCGATGCGGGACTCGGCCTTCTTGAGGATGTTGTTGTTGAAGGCATCGTAGAGACCGCGGTCGCCAGTGATGAGGACGCGGGTGAGGGGGATGTCGATGTCCTCCGTGAGGAGGTGGGAGTTGATGTTGTAGAGGACCTCCACGAGGGTCTCGGGAGAAGGGTCGACTGAAGACGACGGCCTCCTGGGCGCGGTGGACCTTGGAGGCGGCGGGGGTGCATCGGCGGAGGGGCAGGGTGCAGTGGCACTAAATGTAAATTTGATAAACAAAATAGGTATAATATAAAAGAACATAACGGAATCGGGTTAATTTTAACGGGTAAATGAACGAGGGTTAACCACAGGGTCGGTAGGGTAAGGGTTAGCAAGTTTAAGGGGTCTGGGGAGGAAATAGGGTGTTTCGAAGGTCGTAGAGGTATTTCGAAAAGATTATAGTGTATGCCGAGTAAAAATCCCTAATATCAATGTACTTTTTGAATGTGAGATGCCATCTGTAAGCCTCAGTTTGGTAGAAAAATAGGGATCAGAATAAACATTTACTTCCCTCTTTCACTATTTCTCTTTATCTACTTCCTTATTCCACGCTCATATTCATCTTTCTTTATTTCCATGTTCCCTTATTTCTCCTTATCTACTCCTTTATTCCCCTATCCCTTTTCATTTATTCATCCTTCTTCACTAACTTATAACTATTAATTTATCACTCCTTATCTATCATGTGTTAACCGAATGGAGAATATCACTTACAAGCCTTCATTCCACCTTATTTTCCTTATTCTTAACCTTCCAACCGAAAAGGAATAATGATTAATCCATCTTATTTCCCACCCATATTCATGCTTATTCTCGAACTGAATGCCTTCGAAATATAACCTCTGCTTTGTGACGGATTGTTGCTGGGGTTGCTACTCGAATTGAACTGTAACGAATGAATATGTATCCGAGTTCGATTCGAAAAGAAAGTTTAGAGGCTTGATTTCGAGTTTGGTTCGCAATTGCGTAAATTCAAGTTCGATTTGATAATAGTTAGTTAACGATTTGACTTAATGTTAAATTTACTAAAATGAACCAGTTCGATAATAAAGCTCAATAATATGATAAGCATTCATAGGAAAAAAAGGGGGTGGGGGTGTTCTTGTATAGTTTGGATTAAGGACCCCTATCGGTAATTTAGTTTCACATATCTAGAAACTTTTTGTGCATCTACATACATATGTAGATACATACATATAATACGATCAACTCGAATATTTATCGAACGAACATATATTAAGTTAAATTTCAATTCCTTACCCTTATTGAACTATTATTTAAAGTTTATGTTCATTTTGTTTAATAACGAACAGACATTTCTCGAACTATTATCAATCGAAATCGAAACAAACACGTTCATTTAGCAACCCTAATCGTCACGGGATAAGCAATCACGCTATAATTTTACCATTTTACAATATTTTTCTCTTCCTTGTATCGATCGAATGGGAATAAGATAACAAATAAATTTCACGTATCCCTCGTCATCCCACCTTATTTCTCATCCCTCATTCGAACGATTTCAAGCTAGCCCGAAATCTGCAGTTAAACTAACATTGGGAGAGAGGTCTCCAAGTTGGCAATCACGATCAAACAGATGAGGTTAGGGGTGTGCATGGTTAGCAGGTCATATGGGTATCCGAATGTATAGATATCTAGAGAGCATCACCTCAACAATTAAAGGAGCATATCCGAATGCCAACATGCGCGTCAAATTCCCGATTCAGCAAAACCTCCTATTTTTATATTATAACTTCGAAGAAGATTCGAATGTCAACACAATCTCTTCTCTCGTATTCGATTTGGCCAAAGTCGAAACCTGCCTTGGGAAAGGAGCTGTTTTCAACGCAAGGATTTGTTCGTTCCTACTCAACAATTGCATAGAGTTCATCTGATCCCTGCTTGAGAACTCTGCTTGGGCCACATAGATTGAGTCGCGTCATTTTTCGTCGATGACGGCTACCGCTCCCGTCCGACATCAAACGGTATGACCAATATTATCTGTGAAGTTGGATACTGAATTAAAGCCTGCATGTGCTTATGATGTCGCGACCTCGTGGTGGCCGGTGGAGAGAAGAGTTTGATTGATCGCTAACCCTGTCGAATGGCCGAGACGAAAGGAAAAGCGAGCAAATTAACAAGTAAAAGAGAAAGAGATTAAGGTTGGTTGATTGAATAGGTTTGGACTTCATTTCAGGCTCGAAACTTGAGTTCCTTCTTTCCTCTCCAATCTCAAGCACATAGAGGTATCGGGGAAAGTTCGAGCATGATGAACTTGACTTGAATTCATTTCCATATAATTTCGTGAATCGTGCTCAGATAGCTAACGAATTTGAGTTCAAGTTAGATAATGTGTTTGTTCTTCTTATCAAGCTAGATGACGCAATCGTGCTCGACTCATTAACTCGGCCGCATAAATTTTCACATGACAAAGTCCCATAAAACCTCTCCCTCCCCCATCATGGCGTTACTACATGGCCTATGTCCCTTCCCAACTCCGCCCCCAAGCCACCCCTCACCCTCTTTCTTTCTTGAGGCTCCACCCAGGTCCTCAAAGGTCATAGATATAAAATACCAAAATCGAGTTACATAACTCCCGTTAAGGGGCTCCTGATAATGCAACGAGTTAGAGTTTGTGTCGGCCACCATTAATTCAAACTCGATTTTTTAAGGAAAAAAAGATCAAGTTCTCATTCATTCAAAGCCTATAAGGCCAAAAGTAACAAATGTTACAAGTTAGCATAAGTTCGTCCTAGTCTACACCAACAAAGGTTAAAGAAAAGCCATCCACTACCACAAGAGTTCATGGAACAAAAAAAAGGTGCTCCAACAGATTAAAGAACGATCCGACAACAGAAAGATCGAGCATCCCATCAACATAAAGATCTACATAAGGCATCATGCCACTACATTTAACCATCAATTATTGTTTGGAGGTGCCTTCTGGAAAGGAAATAGCCAAAAGGAAGGTTAAATCCTTCAAGTTGCTGATGAATGCGGGGTTGGGGACTTAGGGAGCTGGTAGGTTCTTGACTGAAGTGGAGGGATAGATAATGGGAGAGGTCTCCGAAATCTATTTTTTAAAAAACTTAAAAAGTGGGGATTTTGTGTGAATCAGATTCCAAATTCAGATATGATCAACTGCTCGAGAATCTATTTTTTTAATAACTCAAAATTTGGAATTTTACGTGAATTAGATCTCAAATTCAGATCAGTCCTTGGTTCCAGATTTCATAATGTTAAGATGAAAATTTGGTTGAAATTCTAAGTATTCTACAATACTAGAAATCCTCATTAATGACCGTTAGTATAACCTATGATATGAATATCACTTATCATGATTGATGGTGTAGACCGACTAATTAGATATGTAAAGCCAATCATATAAGAGATGGATGTATGAATATGCAATCAATGAACATGAGTGGTTAATAAGAATCAATGACGATTGACATTTGTGCCAATCATGGTGACCCTTACACCTGACCATGCGAGCACGGTGAGCCTCAGCTGGGTGAGAGATAGGAAGCAGAAGTTAGGGCAGCTGCAACCAAGTACGCAAGTCTAGGATCCCAGTCCCTTTTATGATTTTTATGCGAGTTTGCAGTGTTTTCACGCTTTGTTGGGATCCAGATTTTTGACCAATTCTGATGACCATATGTTCTTAGGGTGCTTAGAATGGGGGACCTTCGATTTTAGTTTTCTTTATGAGCTCGTTTGCCCATACTGATCAGATCGATTTTTTGAGCGACTCTTCTGGAGTATCTCTCACCCATCTCAGGGGTGTAGTTTTTTAGTAGGCCTAACCCTCTACTGGACCGCACTTCCATTTAGAGGGCAAGACGGATGAGTCTCTTAGGAGACTTCACCGATTGAGTTTTGATTATTGTTCTGCCAATAGGTATTGGCTATGAAAAGATTGTTGTCAGTTACAGTTGAGTTGGCTACAATTGAATTTTGGTTATAGTGAGTTGGTTATATTTGAGCTTGATACAAAAATCACTAGCCGTCGTCAATCATTAATCATCGACATTTAATCAGATATTAGAACTACTGCTACATATGTTAGGAAAAACTAGTAGATGTGATAGGAACTTAGTGATGATGCATTACACTCCACTGCATGCTTATAGAGGCACCCCATCCTAAGGTATTTCTTCACACCTTAAAGTCATGGTGTGAGGTCACACTCAGATTAACACCACAGACTTCCCACTAGACTTGAGAAATTAGACAGAAATAAAGATCAGAACAGAGACTCATCATCCTCAATACCAAGATCCATCAACATGATCTCTAAATTATAAAAATATAATAACTTACATATGGGTCATTAATTTATATATATAAATATTATATATGGAAATTTATGGGGTGATGGGTGATCAGGGGATTTTCATACACAAAAGTTTGAAGACCAAACTTTCACGCAAGTGGCTTGTTAAATTTAAATATTAAAATATATCTACTTACTTTCTTTTAAAATCAATGATTTGCATGTTATTTTTAATATGCTTGATTGTATTTAACAATCGTTGATATTTCCATTGTTCCTATCATGTATGGCAGGCAAAGCGTTGATGAATCCGCGATTCATCATCTCAATATATTGATCTTAGCAAAATCCCTGACTAAAATGTCAAATAGATGTCCATAAAATCAATAAATTAATAAAATAATTCTTGTAAATAAAATACATCAATTATTGTATATTATATATTACAAAATAAATTAACAAAAAAAACTGCAAAATAAAGGAGTTTTTCACCTCTAATTAGCATAAAACTTCATATATTTTAAATAATTTCATTTCGACTCCTTTTCAACTAATTCTTTCTCTAACTTATTAATAAAAATATAAAAAAAATAAAAAATATAAAATATAAAACAAATTTCACTTCAAATAAATACTCGTAGATCCCAAAGAAAAAAAAGCCGTAAAGTCCAACTTTCCGGCCAAATTCCCGCTCCGTATGAATTTCAAATTCACTAAACTCACTTTTAAAGTTTAAGTTAGAAAATTATATATCCATGAAAGTGATTTCATTAAAATCGGAGCTCGTTTGCAAAATATGAGTTTTGGGACCTAGGTGTAAATTGTATATAATGTATATAATTTTCTTTTCTCATTTTTATTTAATTTTCTTAATTACAAAAAAACTAAAAAAATATTTTGTGTTTTATTTTATTTCTAATATTTTATTTTATTTTTTATGTTGTATATATCTTTTATTAAAAATACAAAAAATAAAAATTAGAAAAGTAAAAAAGAACATGTTCATACTGTTTGTTTTATTTGTGGGCTTACTTTTGTAAATTCTCCACTCTCTTTTCTCTTTATTTTTTATTTTATTTTAGTAGCTTACTTTATTTTCTTTTCTTTATTTAATTTTCATTCTCTATAATAACCTCCCACTCCACTCCATCTCCTCTACCATTTTTTTTAACCTCCCATTCAACTCCACCATTCCATCTAACCTTCCATTCAACTCCATCATTCCACCATCTTTTCTAACCTCTATTTTTCTTCTCTTTTTATACATCTCATTCTCCTCATTTTTACCTTTGATCCAATTTTATGCGAGAGAGAATCGAGAACTCTGACTGCCCATCTCGGTGACAGCGGGCGACAAATTAGAGTGATGACCGACCTCCTCTCCGGTGAGATCCGTTGGCATTCCAGTCAACATCGCAGCCGCCTTTGCGCGTTGCTCGAGCTCATCGCTCGCCGACGATTCGAGCGAGGACCGTGCTTCTCGTGAGTACACCATAGGCGACCTCTTCCATTGTAGGTAATTTCCCTTTTTATTATTCATCATCGTTTTTATTTTCTCATTTTTTTATATCACATCACCACCGACACACCTTTATTTGTCTAGTTTTTTTACCATCACCACACCATCATATTTGCATTCATTATTTAAGTAAACAAAAAATCAAAAAAATAAATTTAAAAAAATCAATCAAAAAAACAGTAAAAAAATAAAAAAAAAGAACAAGCAGGTGGCCGGCCACCGCTCTGCTCCACCCTCGGCAGTCGTGACCCTCCGCCAAGCCCGTAGGCCTGCCGCGGCTCCCTCACGTCAGCTCCACCAGCTGCGTCCTTCCTCCCTCCTCTCCAAATGCGGTGCTCTGCCAACCGTCGCATGTGCAGCAACCCCCTTTGCCACCGTGCATCCTCCTTGCTGCATCCGCGCTTCGTGCCACCTCTAGGACCTCCGTCGCACGCGGCTCCTCCGTCGCTCCTCGTACGGCCCACCAGGACTTCCACCAACCACCAGGTTCCATACACCTTCATCGACCTCCTCGGCCCATATGCACGATCATCTGTCCACGGCTCGCAGCTGTTCCTCCAAGCGGTCGCCTCCCGCCACGCCACCACCGCAACCGCAGGCGGCGGTATCGCCTTAGGCCTGCTCTAGGTCGCCCCACCTCCGGCCGCGCCTGTCATGTCCTCACCACCACGAGCAGCTGTGCGACCCCTCCTCCGCCCTTCGGTCGACTCACTCCTCCTCCATGCGCCCATGCACCGCCTTCTGCTGCCGTCAGCCGCACTCCCTCACGCTGCTATCGTGTGCGGTGCTCGCATCCCTATCGTGCCCTAACCACACGAAGAAGAAGGTATTCTTCTTATTTTATTTTTTTTATTTTGTAAATATTGCAAAATTAGCCTGTAACATTTATGTATTTGCAGAAGTGCCCTTAGGCATAGTTCCTTTTGTTTTATTTTTAAATTCTGTATTGCACGAATAATCCTATGTTTGCATGTTAATTTGAACATCTTTTTTGCATCGTTTTTTTAATAAAAAAATGTCATGTTGAGCAACTAGTACTCTATCATATGGTTATTTATTTAGATTTTTGTGATCTTCTGAGTAATTAACTAAAATTATCTTAGTGAAAACTTACATATTTTACCCATTGTGAGCTCTTAAAATTATATTTAATTCATGATTATTCTAAAAATTCCTCAAAAATAAAAAATGATGCCTTGTGATGTGCTTAAATTACTATCCAAATTGCATCTAAATTGGAATTGTTATGTGTCTTAAATAAATTATAGAGTGATTTTTGTAATTGATTTTTTATTAAATCCACGCATTATTTTTGCGAAATTCCAACTCTCCTGGATTTTTAATATAAATACCTTTTTAAGATAATTCGTTCTCTAGCTAATCTGGTAATGTCGATTTATCAGGAACTAATTACTCGTAGTCACTCTGTTTTCATTAAAAAATCCATAAAAAATTCATATATTTTCAAAAAATCCAAAAAATAGTGTAGTATCATTTTATCATGTTTAATTTCCACTAAATTTTTCAGAATTTTTGCATTCTGTTTGTGAAAAATTTTGGATAAAAATCCATAAAAGTGTGTATTTATTATTGTTGCATTTTAACCTTTAAAATTCCGAAAAAAGTGCTTTGCATTCATCACTGGATTAAATTTCTAGGAAAAATATAATTTGGCTAAATTGGATTAATTTCCTTTTAAAATTAATTTGACTAAGTTGTGTGTTTTCTTATTAACTTAATTCAACCGCATTTTGCATTCGCATTCATATTGCATAAAAAATACAAAAAAAATCTGCATCGGAAACCTGGACCTAGTTATTCTGAATTAACCCAAAGTTGTTCCTTTTCCTCCCTGTGTACGATCCCGGACTTGCCCATGATATAAATTTAAGTCGAGTCCTCTTCGTGGAGAAATTTGATTCTATTTTGCATGATTCGCTAAGTACCCATATTGCAACGAGTACAAATTATATCACGTATTCAGCGATTCGTCAAGCATCTGCATTGCAGTAGACTGCTAGCTAGGCAATGAGCTCCACAGTTTTTGTTTATGGTACACATGTTTAGAATTTACTCAAGATTATGTAAATGCATTCTTTCTCTTCTATATTTTGGGATACATGTACATATTGCAGTTTTTTGTTACATGTACCTATATATAAAAATAATGAAATATAAATTGATGGCACTTGTTATTGGTTCTGTGGTTATTTGCATTGATTATGTGTCATTTTGAAATAGCGAAAAAATTTCCTAAATTTTGCATAATGCGATCGATATTGAAATTAATATTGCGAATACCGTGCAAACGAGTAACCCGGATCCGCGAGGAGGCTTCACAGTTCACATGTAGACCAAAAACAACAACGTTGATGAGCATCGGACGAAGCAGAAAATCCACATAAGTTAAGGAGCGCTTAGCATCCTCTTAAATGTGGTATTTTAAGAAGTTTAGGCACATCACAGGAACATGTAAAGTCCTATGTAAAAGAGAAAAATATCCCAATAAAAAGAGGTGCAAATGGCGACAAATGACATTGCAAGGTGTACTAAAAAATTAAGTGTTATTCAACAACATGGGGCTTTGGTGCATGTACTATACACGATTGTTTATTTGTTTTACAATGTTTTATTTTTTGTTAGTTTTGAGTAACTTATTCCATTTTTCGTTGCAGGATACAAGTGGATTTTTGCACTTCTGAATCAAGCATGATAATCGTGGAAACGATCGTATTCCTTTTTTTAAAGACATGTCTAAGTTGGATTCTTAAACGTGGCTACATTGTGGGCTTTTACATTTTTTAAGCTACTGGCTAAGGCTTATTTTTCTGTATTAAGACATCTGCAACCGAGATGTATGAGTGCTCTTTGAATCAATACTTTTTGTTGGATCTACGTTAAACTTGCATCTATTAAAAGTTCAATATTAAATTGGTTCCAGATGCTTTCAGCTTGGATGTGAAGATTTTTTTAGTTAGGTTCTATGATAGAGAAATGTAGCATTGTAATTTATGATAGAGATCTTTTCTCCTGGTGATAGTTATTGGACAGTGATGGCAATTGTATTATTAGTTTGCATATGATCATTGCTTTTGGCAATTACTTATAGTGACATGCAATATTCTTGGTTGTCAAAAACATACATGAGTGGAATACATGCGGGTATTGTATTTAATAAATAGTTATCACATAAATTTTGCTGAAAATTTAAATAGATATGTTCATGTGTAATGAAGTGGATTCAATGAGTTGATCTTGAAAATAAATGATCAAACACACACTGAAGACGAATTTACTTTGATTATGGATAATCAAACATACAAGAAGTTAAAATCTGAGAGTTTCTGAACATATTGGTGGACATTATAGAATATAACATTGATGTGTTGTATACATAGACAAGTGGTATACTTGCAAATATGTAATGTAGGGTACTTCCAACACATCCTTGTTAGTAAGGACCAAGAAGATACCAACTGGTAGCTCAATAGAGTTTGCATAAAGGAATATAATTAGGATTTCTCATGCTTCCTTTTGTCCGGTCAATACCCACCCCTACCGTTCCATATAATTTTCATTTTAGGATGATTCATATAAAACATGATTACAAGCATTCAAAGAAAGTTGGATGCTCAAAGAATACAATATTCCAAATAACACAAATGTTTAGAAGAATTAATCCATTCCATTCCTTTACTTCCGTTTAAATGAAAAGTTCTCTGCATGTTATTATGTACGCCAATGCAACAAACATATATAGGGAATATATTTTGCCAAAGATCTAAGGATATCTACCAAAGATCATCTACAACCAATTGAATGCGCCAACTACAATCATTGAAAATCATCTACACTATGTGTATAGATCTATAAGCATTGAAAAATCATCTACACTCTGGATACAGATTTGCTTTTAAGAATGCGAGACAAATGAAATCGTTCAAGGCGAATGAAAATCTTATAAGACATCATTCAGATTATAAACTATGAGTGTAATGTTTTAATACATCCAAATCGATACTAAAATTTTCAGAAAATTCATCTAAAATTCAAACTACATGTACATCCATCCCATCCATACGAAATAAAAATACAACAAGAGATACCATAATATTTTCTATTAGTAGTTTGTTTACATGGACACATGTCTATTTCTCCACGTCAATATCTCTCGCTTCTTGATCCTTTCACTTGACTTGCAACACTAAACTCTAGTTGATCCCAACTCTTTTAATATCCTCGAATAACTTCTTTACACCTCTTGGACATATTGGTGGGTCATGCCATTTGAAATAGTTACATCCCCTTCATGAAAAGCGTGCAGAAGCATGGATTTTATGATCAGGATTTTCGATTGTCCGTGATGGTATCAAAAGTGCTTCTTCACCACATTCATAATATTCAACAATACTTTTGGCTTGGCGTGGATCATTTCATTGGTTTTCTTTTGTAACAAGATGATGAGATATGATTTTAATAATCAGATCACCTACTATTTCAAACAAATTAGAGTTAGCTTTGTTCCAAATTTATTAATGTTGGATATCCAAACCTCAACCAGTAGACAATGTTAACATTCAAGGTCCACAAATAAGATAAATAAAATATCTAGACCAACATTAAGATAATGCATGATCATAGTCAATCTATCATGTAAAAAAACCAAGATTAACTTGGAAATAAACAACTGATTACATGATTACCAATTTCAATGCCCAATAGTATCTCTTTTAGACCCTTGATGTTTTGTAAGAACATAATAGTCGAATAAAGTTTGCAAAGTAGAAGGATCTTCTATCAAGGGCTCCCAACCAGATGGCATCTACATTAATCAGACAACAAAATATTGTGTGCATAAGGCGAATTAAGTTATTCATAAATATAATTTATGAAACACTTACACAAATGCAAAATTCTTCCGAACTCTCACCCAATATGTTCCACAAAGTCAAAAAAGCAAGTTCTTTCAATTTGTCTATGACAACAAGAACTATAAATGAAGTCCATCTTAAAAGAAACATCTTCGTTTAGCTGCGAAGGACGAATCAAATATAGGATCTCTGTATTTTATGCTGGGAGGAATGAAAAATAGGTGTCATTTCCCATGAAGGAAAAATACCAGAAATGAGACATACCTCGATGCTGAATGGTGTTGTCGTACTCTCATTTATGCTTGGACGCAGAATGTGTCGCCGACGTGGGAGGAGTGGAGTTGTAGGGAGGTACAAATGCGAGATGTCGCTTTGGAGAAGTGGGGGTGACGATGGGTTATCTTCGTGAAGAAGGGAGGGGATCCGTGAGAGAGGGAAAATGGTTAGAGGAGATGGGGTTATGCCGAAGGGAATGGGAGATTTGGGATTGGAAAATGAATAATGAGGTTGATTTCATCAGGAACCGGGAATTATTAAAAAGAAAGGCAATTCCGACCATGCTTAGAAATTTCAGACGAATTTCAGACCGTATCCGGTGCATTTAATGGGGATGAAAAGACTTGGGATCACATTGTTATCATAACAATGTTCGGGACCCAAATCGACAATATTGGAAGTATGTGAACCATATTGTTACCATATATAAAGCTTGAGGATCTCCTCATAAATCATCCAAATCACAAAAATATAACTTTTTCCTTTTTTTAATATGAAAAAGTAAGGACAATTATCAATTAAGGTTGTAAAACAAACACTACCAAAGGCCTCCTCCAGAAAAGTCTCGTGTGAGTGTATTAAGGTTTTAGGTGCGCTAACTCCAAACAGAGACGAAGAAGAAGATGAACACTATAAGAAAATGTAGAATTTATGACCACACATTTGCTACCACATGTGGTGTCTTTTGTCGTGGCAATGTTTTCAACCACTATTTTGTGACTATACCACATTGTAGTATCCATTATATGAAAACTACGTTGCGATTATATATAATCGTAATTTATGACAACAATAGTCGGGACTACGTTTGCGACCAAAAAGTAGTAGCAAACTGTAGTAGCAAAGCTTGGGGTAAAAAAATCCAAGTGTGCCGTTTTTCTATCGTACTTTTTCACGCCCCGTTTGTTTGGTTGAAAATGAATTACACTGGAATGGAATCATAATATGAATGTAGTCGTACTATGAAATGAAAATGACTAAGTTTTTTTATTCCGTTGTTTGGTTAAATGAAATCATATATAATTATTATAAAATAAATATATTTTTTAATCTTAGCTGTACATCTCTTATAATTATTAGCTGTACGTGATTCCCAAAAGTAGAGATATTCCCATAACATTCCATTATTTCACCTTATATTCCACCCTTATTCGGCATCAACCCTATCTTTGATATTCTTAAGGGATATTTACACCCATAACCCTGAGTAATATGGTAATTACCCCGGGAACCCTGCATAAGTGCGAATTACGCTAAAACCCCCGAGTAATGCTTAACGATTACGTGCGTAACCCTCCGTTACGCTGGGACGTTAGGGGTAACCACGGTTGGGTTACCACCTACCACCACCGAGTTACGAGGTGGAGATCAAATGGTTGGGATTTGTTGCCGTCACGTGTACGGTGTAGATGGAAGCGGAAGTCGAATCGATGAATAGTGCCTGGTGACGAGGTAGATGTTTTTGCCCTCGTCCCGCCCGCCCTCGACATCCTCAACGATCGTTCCCGCCTTCGGATCATCGTCTTTGTCATCTTCTCCAACTCGCGGAAGAAGAAGAGCCCCCCCACCGATCGCCGACGACACGCTTCCTCCTACACCAAGCTACCAGAAGCAACTCGAAAGGCAACGGTATGTCCTCCCCCATCGTCTTCGCCTCTGAAAATCTTCGTAAAATCCAACTGAGTAGATGAGAAAGAAACCTGCATGTACCTTAGGGCATGGGTTGGTTCGAAGGCCGCGATGGGGTCTTTAGCATTTGCGTCCGGTATGGGGGATACTTCAAGAAGGTGCGAGGTCGTGGTGGCGATAGGTACTTGCTGGGACAGCAAGTCGTCATAGGGACAGACCCAGATTACACGTGTTGGTTCGACATCTTGGATGACATCGCAGAAGTTGTTCCATAGCAACCAAAGGATTCCTTGCGGATGAGCTACAAAATTCCTAATTCCCATCCATCCAGGTATGAAACTATCTCATGGTGTGAAATGTTATTGGCCTACTCGCTTATTATTTAGGTATACGAACCGTACTCGCATTTTGTCTTCGTTAGGTATGCGAAGTTATCTGATGAGAAGCAGATGATGGAAATGTTTCACTTGCACCAAGATGGGACGCAAGTTGAGTTGGTGGTGGAGTTTGATCAAGATGCTGAACCACTTGATGCCGAGGAAGCGGATGCGAATGCAGGTCAAGATCTAACTCCCACGTCCTTAGGGACTGATGCGAATGAGGCAGTGGAGGCTTTGCAGGAGTTGGGATCGGTTACGCATGAATCCTTGGAGACAGTTCATTGCATTGCTAATACCGAATTTGCGCAAGGGGATGAAGTGGAGGGATTTACTACTGAAGCCATGGATTTTGAGGATGAAGTTGTGCAAATGGACATTGACCCGAATGAGGCAGTGGAGATGGATGATGATCCCCTATTTGGAGAGCCACTTGGGGATGAATCAAGAGAGGAGGAATCAAGGGCACCCATCAGTCCCAATGCCATGGAGTCACAGATGTTGAGTTCTCAGCATTCGCGTATAATGAGATCGAAGGGAGTGTTGCGCTCCCAAACCCTATGTATCGATGTAAGCGAATCAGAAGATTCTGATTTTGTTGTTGATAGCTCAAGTACCAGTGACGATGACCTCAGCGGTCTTGAGTCTGAGAATAGCTACCACTATCTCTTAGATTCAGATTTAGAGGGTGTTGAGGACTTCGAAGGTAGAATATCCACTAACGACATGGAGATTCCTGACATTGCAGTTGGAACCGAGTTCGATGGACACGATGAATTTAAACATGCATTAAGCACTTATTGTCTGAGGAATGAATTTGATGTGAGATTTATAAAGAGTGAGGCAGTACAGGTGACAGCCATATGCAGGGGAGAAGATTGTAAATGGCGAATCCATGCTTCTAGACTCCAAGATAGCATGCGATTCCGAGTCAGGATTCTACATGACGAGCACAATTGTTCCTCTGTCAGTAGGATTGGCAATTCATTGGCTTCACAAGAGTGGATTGCCAAGTACATTGATCCATGGATCAAGGACAACCCAGAAATGACTGTCAACGCCATATCTCGACGACTAGCCAAGCAATTCCAAGTCTGTTTACCTTACATGAGGATATGGAGGGGAAGAAGGATTGCCCTAGATAAGATCCGAGGAAAAGTTGAGAAGTCATATGAGAGACTTCCATCTCTCATTTATGAATTGAAGAATCGTAATCCTTCAAGTGTAATTTACTATGAAACTGAGAAGGACGATTCATTTCTACGTGTTTTCATAACGTTGAAAGCACAAAGGGAAGGTTTTATTCAAGGATGTAGACCTTTAATAGGTCTGGATGGGTGCCACCTGAAGGGGAAATACCTAGGAACACTACTCTCAACGACAACTTTAGATGGATGCAATGCATTATTCCCTGTGGCTTTCGCAGTTGTAGAAAACGAATCCAATGTCACGTGGAATTGGTTCATGACTCATTTGAACCATGCTATCGAGTTTGGCAATGGT
The DNA here is from genome assembly GCA_037367405.1 of Ottelia alismoides. Taxonomy (NCBI): domain Eukaryota; kingdom Viridiplantae; phylum Streptophyta; class Magnoliopsida; order Alismatales; family Hydrocharitaceae; genus Ottelia; species Ottelia alismoides. The sequence continues at coordinate 615,484 of JAZKJV010000092.1, read as the reverse complement.
GCTGGGTTGACTTTCATATCAGATGCACAGAAGGGGCTCGAGTTGGCGATGAAGAGCCTATTCCCCTAAGCAGAGCACATGACATGCATGAGACACCTGTATACAAACTTCAAGAAGAAATTCCCTGGCGAAGAATTAGAGATCATGGTTTGGTCTGCTGCAAAGGCGTTCGATAACAAGCACTATACTCACTGGATATCTGAGATTCAAAAACATAGCATGGGTGCATATCAGTGGTTGGCAAATGTATAGGAGAAGTGGAGCCGTCATCAATTTGGTGACTCGGCGAAGTGCCATTATGTCACAAATAATTTGAGTGAACCATTCAACGCATGGATATCACCAGCGCGAAATATGCCCATTTGTGAGCTTATTGATTGGATAAGTCAAAAGTTGATGACAACGATGGATGAGAGACTTTGACGGTCGAAGAATTGGGAAGAAAAAGTTGTACCATCAGCCTTGTCTTACGTGAGAGGCATCACAAGGAACTTGAAGGGCTTCATTGTTAGAAGAGCTGATGACAACAATGCGGAAGTAGAAACTCCTTACGGGAGGTATGTTCTGAACCTTCTAGCTCGCGAATGCTCGTGTAGAAGATGTCAACTATGTGGGCTTCCATGCACACATGCAGCAGCCGCGTTGGGAACCATCAGAGGAGTGCGGTGGGAGAACTACGTCGCTGATTACTACAAAGTTGATCGTTATAGGAAAGCCTACACTTGTGCATGCATAGCACCAATGCCCGATAAGTTGCAGTGGTTGGCAGTCAATCTGCCATTCAAGGTGCAACCGCCTCACACCACAAGGCCACCAGGACGTCCCAGAAAGAATCGCATTCAGCTAAGGGACGAGAATGATGGCAAATCAAGGCATAAATGCAGCAGGTGTACCAAGTTCGGGCACCAAGCCCGCACCTGCAAAGAACCACTCAATGCACCATCGTCTCTCGTAAGACCTATCGAAGAGATACCACTAGGCCCCTCAACGCAAGCTTCAACAAGAACTCAAAATTCATTGGCCAACAAAAGGTATTAATTTCGATAGTCTTCCATTCTATCTACATTAGATCTTTATTTGTGAAATATCGTCAACCTAAAACATGTGTATTTTCGTAGTGGAATTGGGTGCATGACAAGAGGTTCTTGGACAAGAGGAAGAAGGGGCGGAGGACTACAAAGAAGGGGGCGTGGACGAAAAAGAACAAGAAATTTCGAAGCATTTCCAGATGGACCTCCACTTTCGATGGATCCATAAGTACATCACTTCTCATCAATCATCACTAAATCTTTGTTGTAACAATGTTCAGTGCAATCGTTATTTCTCATTGTAGGGAAAAGTGCAGAAAGGGGAAATGGAAGTTTTTTTGGAGATTTTTTGAGCGCACGGATCTACCTGGACAAGAGAAGATAAGCTAATACAGAATTTGCGATGTGAACTTCTGAATGGGTGTTTTTTTTGGATGCACAAGAAACTTGTTATATGTATATTTTTGGATGGGACAATCCTTTCAGTATTATGTGTTATATTGGCTGGATGTCGGTTTTTGTATATTTAGACGAACAATCCTTACATGTGCTATGTAATTGTTTTTGGATACTTGCATGAGCAATCACCATTTTGTCATGTATACATGAGATTTCTTTTTTGTTGCGAAATATTATTTGAAAGCAATGTATGTGATTAACATGGCTATGAATAGAAAACATATCGATATTGCTTTCAACCATATCAATATTGCTGAAAGCTTCTTCAATACTAGCTTAACATTCGCATCTGTTGATGGAGGCTTCTTCATAGTGCCGAAAGATTGTGGTTCTTTACTACATGGTTCATCCATCCAGCGAAAGAAATCGCAAGTCTTGAAGGCGCATGTGTAGAATCGTGCTCCTTTGCTCCATGGATTGGTGGAGGTCTTCAAAACAGCCTCGACGCCGCAAACGCAACACATACTAGATGATGATTCAAAGGAACGCGACCGCATTTTCTGCAATTATCGTATACATCTTCAAACAATAACTTGTAGACACAAAAAAAATGACTTCTTGCAACATAACGAAAAATAAAATTTTCGCACCTTCTGTTGTGGATTTACCAGCAACCTTCCTCAAAATTCCTATTTCTATGAGGCCTCTACAACTCATTTTATAGGTTTTTGCATGGGAGGGGAGACACCCAACGGATCTATTTCTAGCCGTTGGAGCCCCTCAAAGCTGAGGGCATTTTCGTCCATCAACTAACGGCTGTCCAACAAAAACAAACGTCCACTAACACAGGGTTATGCTATGCAAGAGTTAAGCATTACTCGAGGGCTTTAGTGTAATTCACACTTATGCAGGATTCCTGGGGTAATTACCATATTACTCAGGGTTATGGGTGTAAATATCCCTATTCTAAAATGCATGTATTGGCATAGATTTATTTTCAAGACTTTTTTTTGATATAACCTACAATAAGCGCGCGGGTTTTTCTCCTATTCTCTCCCTCCGGTTTTTTCTTTTCCCTTCTCCTAAGAAACCCTAAAATCCTTTCGACCTTCCATCCCCGATTCCCCGCCACCTCTCCTCCCTTCTCCCCAGCGCCACCAGCACCACCTTCACCCCATCTCCCCACTGTAGCCAACACCACACGTACTCCCTTCTCCCACCCGCGCTGCCAACGCTGCAACTCGACTCCGACGCTGCTCGCCGCCGCCCTCGATCGGGTCCAACGCCTTGCACCCTCCAAAGGAGAAATGAGCAGGAGCCTGGGGATACCGGTGAAGCTCCTTCACGAGTCAGCGGGGCACATCGTGACGGTGGAGCTTAAGAGCGGAGAGCTCTATCGAGGGAGCATGGTGGAGTGTGAGGACAACTGGAACTGCCAGCTCGAGAACATCACCTTCACCGCTAAGGTATCCATTCTCCTTTTTCTCTTCTTCTTTTGTTAGGATTCCCGCCCTTCCCTTCGATGTTATTTTTTAGGGTTTTTGTTTATTCTATCAAGTTTTTTTCTGCATCCATTCCGTGCAACTATCAACTTAAATGATTCTTCGGGATGCCGCCGAAGGAGGAATTATTTCGGGCTTTTTAGGATATGGAATGTTTTCACTAAATCGTGAGAGGTAGTGGCGGCATAGGTTTAATCCGAAGATATCAATGCCGGAAAACGATTTAGTCGTATTCGTTGTTTAGCATTGTCGCAGTACATGCCGGCAAGAATGTTGCCGTCAATGTTAGCCATCTTCTCCACCACTCGTCGCTAACCATCCTCTCTCTCTCCAATGCTCGCTATATATCGTAATTACAGCTGGTTCTGTGGTAATGTTTATGCTTCATCTATGTTAAAGTTGTACTAGTCAGTTTTTGTTGTTTTCAGTATACTGACTATGGAAACCCCAATTCTCCATTTTATTTGCTCATTACTTTTGGTGGTTCCATTTACATGACTGTGTTAGGTTGATGTTCCATTATATATAGAATTATATGGGAAGTTTCCATGTGCTACATCATTTGGTTATACTAAACACGAGGATTTAATTCTAGTTTTCAATGTTCGTACTGAACCTGGTTCATACTTCATGGAATATGTCTTTTGGCTTTACAGTAAAAAAAACAGAAGGTTGTGGCTCAATTGTCCATACTTGTTGTAAGTAGAGATTTCTATACATCATAAATCCAACACAAATAAAATACATTTACTGATGCACTGGAGTCTGGAAATAAGTGTCGAATTCATCTTCCAGTTAAAAGTTTGAAAGCTAATGCATTTCGGAACAAAAATTGAACAGTTGTCTCGACTTATGTTTCCAAATTTATTCAAGTTCCTCATCCTCTTTTTGGTTTTAGTGCATCTGTGCTCAACAATTCATGCTACTTGACATGGCTGGGAGGTTGTAGGTGGTCTACTATCAGAAGTTTTGTTGTAGTTTATTATCTATGGATGATAACATTGAAGTGAGCTGTGTCGATGCAGTACATCACCATGCGCCTATTACTGACTCTAGGCTCCTTGTGGCACATCTGTGGGGAGTCGGATGGGGGGGTCCATTTTATAGCTACTTGAGAGGCAGCTAGAAGACGGTATATAAGTCACAAAAAGCACATCTGAGAAAGGAAAGCCAACATCACATGTAGAAGATTGTGACACCATTGAACAGACCAGAGAAACATGCCTGTCTTTGAATGATATCTTGACACATGAAATCCTCTTCTCAGAGGATGACATGGACATCACAATCTACTCTTATTCCTTTGCAGTCATGGATATTGAAGATGAAGCATTGATCAAGCTATTTGAAGAAGATTCAAGTCAAATCGAACAAGAAGAAATCATTACAAATATGTTCGGTACATCATTTTCAGAGCCACGAGTGACAGATGTGAACAATACCACATTGTCAGCAGAGTATTCACCTACCACTTCAATTTCAGAAGCAACCGAGAAACCGATTCAGTAGTAACCTGAATTATAGCCGCTTCTAGCAGATCTTAAGTATGCATTATTTGAGGTGAGCAGATTATGTATTTGATCATCATCAGTAGCTGATTGACCATAGATCAGGAATCTTGCTTACTAGAGATTCTAGATAAAATATTGCAAGGCGCTTGATTGGAATGTTTCAAATATCTGAGGGATAAATCCGGCCTTGGTTTCACACCATATCTACTTAAATAATGACTGTAATCTGTCCCATGAATTTTAGAAAAGGTTAAATTCTAATCTTCAGAACATCGTAATGAAAGAGACCACGAAATGATTGTTGGGAAAAATAAGAGTCGTGTCTATTCCGTATGCCCTAGGCTCTCTTATATAGGAGAGTAGCCTATGGGTAAATTATATTAAGAGTCCGAAAGAAATAGAAGAAATACGAAACGGTACAAAATAACACAGAGAATATAAACTAAAACTTCTACACTCCCCCTCAAGGAGCATAGATCTATCATGCTCATCTTGGATAAGCACTTCTGGAAGGAACCCCGGAGTAGAGCTTTACTAAGAATGTCTGTCGTTTGATCTCCTAAGCTGACATGGGTTGTAGAGATGAAACCTTTCTGGATCATATCACGAATATAGTGACAATCCACCTCAATGTGCTTCGTCCTCTCGTGAAATGCAGGATTGTTTGCAATAAATAAGGCGGCTTGATTGTCACATTTTAGTGGCATGGGAAGAGGAACATCTATATGTAAATATGTCAGGACTGCGTGAACCCACATCACTTCTGCACATGCTTGGGGCATGGCTCTATACTCCGATTCAGCACTAGATCTCGCAACTACTGTTTGCTTTTTGCTCTTCCATGAGACAAGTGACTTCCCACTGAATATAACAAAGCCAGATGTAGATTTTCTATCCTTTGGACATCCTGCATAGTCCACATCAACACATGCTGAGATAGTAATAGTGCCCTTCTTTCTGAACATCAATCTTGCACCTGGAGATGACTTAAGATACCTTAGTATCATATGTATGGCGTCCATGTGTACCTGGCGAGGTTGGTCCATAAACTGGCTAACTTAATTTACTGCAAATGTAATGTCTGGTCTGGTAATAGTAACATAAAGAAGCCTCCCTACCAGTTCTCTGTACCTCCTTTTGTCAACCTCCTCATTATCATCATCATGCATCTTCATGCTTGGATCCATGGGTGTTGAAGCTGGTCGACATCCAAGCATACCCGTGTCACTTAGCAAGTCAGTGACATATTTCCTCTGAGTCATCATCACCAGTCCCTGTTCATTTCTGGTAAACTCCAATCCAAGGAAATATCTAAGTACTCCTAGATCCTTGGTAATGAATTAAGATTTTTTTGCTGTTTTTATCCCCTGCATATCATCTCGTGATGAGTATATTGTCAACATACACCATAATGATAGTCGTACCTCTGGATGTTCTCTGTACAAAGAGAGAATGGTCTGCATTTGACCTTTTGAACCCTTGCTTCTCAAACAGATCTGATAGCTTCTGGAACCAAGCTCTGGGGCTCTGCTTTAGGCTATAGATTGCCTTATGAAGCCTGCATACCTGTACACACTCCCCCTCAACAGCAAATCCAAGTGGCTGCTGCATGTAAACTTCCTCCTGAAGATCACCATATAGAAATGCATTTTTTGACATCTAACTGAAACAGGGGCCAATCTTGAATCACAACAACAAATAACAGAATTCGTAAGGTAGAGTGACGAGCAACATGAGAAAATGTGTCAAGATAATCTACCCCATACGTCTGAGTAAAACCGCGAGCAACCAGTCGAGCTTTGTACCTATCAATACTGCCATTAGCATTATTCTTCACGGTAAACACCCACTTGCAGCTCACAATAGAAGCCCAGTAGGGGCTAGGACCAGACTCCATGTACCTCTTGACTTAAGGGCGGTCATTTCTTCCTCCATAGCCAGACACCATTTACTATCAGCCAAAGCTTCCTGATAATTCTCGGGAATATGCACAACGGATAAAGCACCTACAAACCTCTTGAAATCTCCTGCCAGACGGTCAAAGGTAACATGAGAAGCAATCGGATATGAAGCACATGACATGACCTCTTCTGCTTCCTTAGTGCAATCGACAGGTCAAGGTCTGCATCAGTAGTACTAACATCCATGTCATCTGCTGCCTGTTCCTGCTCAGAAACACCGTCAGTCCCGTCATTAGATGTAATGTTGTCAGAACAAACCTGGGGCATGTGTGATGATTGACCATGATCATGAGCATGAGCTTGCCGTCGACTGTAGTGGTGTGGTAGAGGAGGAATCAAAGGTATGGGAGGTGGTAATGGTGGTGGCGGTGGTGAGGATGGTGGTGATGATGATGGTGGTGGTGATGACGATGATGGTGGTAGAGAGGTAGGACCTTGCTGTGGTGCATACAAGGGTGGAGGAGGAATAAAAATGTCATCATTTTTATCTGATGGCACCAACCTGTCACCTGTAGAAGAGAAAAATATGACTGACTCAAAGAATGTGACATCTGCAGTGGCATAATATTCTGCGACGTAATGGATCATAGCAATGATACCCCTTTTGGGTCCTGGAATACCCGACAAAAACACATTTGAAAGCCCTAGGAGAGAGCTTGTCAACCCCTGGTGATGCAAACCGTTATAACACTGATCTAAATAGCGACTTGACAATGAACTAAGGAATTAAAATGGACGATTAATGAGATGATCAGCAAATTTCAGCAACAAACAACGTCAAGTTACTCGCGTTTTTAATACCGATTCCTCCACAAACTTAGGGCAATCAAATAGTTAACGATTAGCGGAAAGAAATAACGATGTAGCGGTTTGGAATCTCAATAAATCACCAAACTAGATAGCAATATAACAGCCACAAATCTAACGTAATAAAGTGGAGTAATATGTGGTGGAAAAACACTCATACCACAACCGGCAAGGGTTGGTAGTCCCGCTCCAGATCTGGTCGGCTTTGTTTACGGCACTTGGAGGGCGGTTGGCAGCCCCTGGAGGTCCCACAGTAGGCTACACGGTCGGCGGATGTCCAGAGTAGGGTTGGCGAATGTGAGGGGCTTCACGGGAAGGCGCAAGGGCCACTGATGCAGGGATGGCAGCGGCTGGTTTGAGAGTCCTGGGCTGAAGACGACTGTGGAGGGTTGCGGGGAGAGGGTTGCTGTGGCGAGGCGGCAATGGTAGGGGCCTAAGGCGGTGCGGAGAAGAACCTGGAGGGGAGGAGGGGTGTTGGGCGAGGCGACGCGAGGGAGAGGAGAGGGTTGCGGTGGCGAGGCGACGCTGGGAGGGGCCTGAGGAGGCGTGGAGGAGAATCTGGAGGGAAGGAGGGATGTTGGGCGAGGCAGCGTGAAGGAGAGGAGAGGGTTGCGGGGAGAGCCGATGCGGTGGGGAGGGTGAGGCGAGATGGGGAGAGAAGGCGGCGGGGTGGTGATGGGAAGAAGAGGAACAAGAGGCAGCGCTGGAGGGGTTGACGGGTGAAGAGGGGAAGAAGGGGAAGGCGATGAGGGTTTGGGCCGAGAAGAAGAAGCTCGGGGAAAGAGAGGGGTCGGGGAGAGAGAGAGGAAAGGCGGCGGGGGGGTTAGAGAGAGAGAGATCCGAGAAGAGAATTAGGGAGGAAAAAAATTATTCAACTCAACTTGAAAAACCCTAATACAAAAGGGAGCCCTTTATAGAGGCTACTCCCCCTCAAAAGAAGCAACAAATCCCTAAAATTAGGGAAAGAAGAAATCAAAGGGAAAAGATAAAAAGAGGCCTTTTATAATGAGCCTTTTACATGGGAATTAAATAAACAAAACAAATGCTAAATAGAATAACATAAATGTTCATAAAAATTGCTATCATGCTGCATCTACTCCACCCTGCTGAAAAGAATCTCGCTCCGTCGAGATGGCATCGCGGAAATTCTGAAGTATATCGGGGCGGAGTTGTTGGAGTTCATTTTCGTCAATCCAGGTGCAATCGGTAAAAGGTCGTCCCTTCCATTTGACTAGATATCGTCGGAAGAGACCACGTCTAGTCGTCATATCTCGGATGTCTGTATTATCTTCAATCTGATCAACATCGGTTGCGGCTGGCGGTTGGCGCATATCATCATTGGCGGAAACTGCTACTGGAGTGGCATCGGCCTGTTCATCTCCATGATATAAGAAGAGATCTGATACGTTGAAGACCGGTGATGTCTGAACGTCTGGCGGCAGATCGAGTAGATATGCATTGGGTCCAATCCTCTTGAGGACTCAAAATGGACCAATCTTTCGTTCACTCAATTTTTGGTGGACTCTCAAAGGAAACCTCGCTTTTTTAAGGTGGACCATCACTAATTCTCTAACTCTGAACTCGCTCTCTCTTCGGTGTAGGTTGGCTTGGGTTTGGTATTTCTGGGTCATGGATTGGAGTTTGGTTCGGATTTCAGTATGGATGTGGGTTAGGTGTTCGACCAGATCTTCAGCAGCTGCACTACTTCTCCCTTGCATGGTTGTGGGTTTTAGGTCAAGAAATTGAGTAAGTGGAAAGCCGTACACACTCTCAAAAGGGGATTTTCCGGTGGACCTATTAGTGGAACTGTTATATGCGAATTCAGCTTGGGGAAGAATTAGATCCCATTTGGACGGAGAGTCCCCTGCAAGACATCGCAACAAATTTCCTAATGATCTGTTAACTACTTCAGTTTGCCCATCTGTTTGTGGATGATAAGCGGTGCTATATTGCAGATGAGTACCAAGACGGGACTAAAGCGTGCGTCAAAAGTGACTCAAAAACCGGGTATCACGGTCTGAAGTAAAAGAACGAGGGACACCATGCAAACGGACGACATCACGAAAAAACAAATCAGCGACATGAGATGCATCTGAGGTTTTCCTACATGCAATGAAATGTGCCATTTTAGAAAATCGATCCACAACCACAAAAAAAGAGTCAACTTTTCGCACAGTGAGGGGTAACCCTAGCACAAAATCCATGGTGATGTCTTCCCAGGGTCGCAGAGGAATAGGTAGGGGTGTGTATAGTCCAGTGTTCTGCCGGTGGCCTTTGAATCTTTGATATGTTTGGCATTTCTGTACGAATTTTGTCACATCCTTTCGCAAATGCGGCCAATAAAAGCGTTCTTGGAGAAGGGTCAAGGTTTTGTCTCTTCCAAAGTGTCCAGCTAAACCTCCATTGTGTAGTTCTGAAATTAAGTTCTCTCGAAGGGACGTGGCAGGGATGCATAGTTGGTGGCCTTTGAATAGGAAACCCTCATGAAGAACAAAAGTGGCTGTTGGGTCCTGTCCAGTACCAACGCAGTCGGCATGAACTTGACCGAAGTCAGGATCAGTGGGGTAGAGGTCCTTGAGAGTTTCAAATCCTGTAGTGCTGACGGTCATTGTAGTCAGGGCATGCGCTCGCCGGCTCAACGCGTCGGCCACACGGTTCATGGTTCCGGCTTTATGTTTGAGATGGAAGGTGTATTCTTGGAGGAAATTAACCCATTTGGCATGACGCTTGTTAAGAGTTTTCCGGGAGTTCAAATATCTCAGGGCTTCATGATCAGAGTTAAGGATAAATTCACGCTGGATCAGGTAATGTCTCCAATGCTTGAGAGCTTGGACCACGACATAAAATTCAACATCATAAGTGGAGTACCGTGATTTGGCATCGTTCAATTTCTCGCTGTAGAAGGCGACAGGTCGTCCTTCTTGACTTAGGACAGCGCCAATCCCGACATGTGAGGCGTCGCAATCGACCACGAAAATCTTGGTGAAATCGGGGAGTGCCAAAACAGGAGCTTGCGTCAATTGATGTTTTAGATTTTGAAAGCTCGTTTCTGCTTCAAGAGTCCAGGCGGGTGCGCCTTTCCGCGTGCATTCTACCGACGGTGCCGCACAAGTGCTGAAGTTCCGAATGAAACGTCAATAGAAAGAAGCTAACCCTAGAAAGCTGCGAATTTCGGTGAGGGTTTTGGGTACGGGCCAGCTCTGAATGGCCTGAATCTTTGAGGGGTCAACTTTAAGTCCATCCGCAGTGACAATGTATCCTAGGAAGAGGATCGTGTCTGACATGAAGGAGCATTTCTTGAGGTGGACATACAGTTTTTGGTCTCTCAGGGTTTCCAGGACTTGTCGCAAGTGAGATAGGTGGTCTTCTTTGGTCAAACTGTAGATCAGGATATCATCGAAGTACACGACCACAAACTTGCCAATAAAGGGCCGCAATACATGATTCATAGTTCGCATGAAGGTGCTTGGGGCATTCGACAAGCCGAAGGGCATGACTGTCCATTCATACAAGCCCTCTTTGGTTTTGAAAGCTGTCTTCCATTCGTCTCCAGGTCGCAGGCGAATCTGGTGGTAGCCACTGCGGAGATCCATCTTGGAGAACAATTTGGCACCTGATAACATATCAAGCATATCATCAAGGCGTGGAATGGGAAAACGATATTTGATCGTTATCTTGTTGATAGCTTGACTGTCCACGCACATTCTCCATGTGCCGTCTTTCTTTGGGGTAAGCAGAGCAGGAACCGCTACGGGGCTCATACTCTCTCGAACATACCCACGTCGCAGCAGATCGGTAACCTGCCGGTTCATCTCTTCATGCTCACTTGGGCTCATTCGGTAATGGGGTAGGTGAGGTAGGCTGGCTCCAGGGACTAGATCAATGTGATGTTGAATGTCTCGCAACGGGCGCAGTCCTTCAGGCAACTCTTCAGGCATGATGTCAGAGAACTCTTGTATTATGGGCTTTATCTCAGGCGGGACTTCAGGTGTAGTTGTCCCTTGGTTGTCCACTTCACGTCCCATTAACGCATAGATGGTGGAGCTCTCTTGAATTTCACGTTGGAATGTTTGGGCTTCCATCAACAACACGGAGCTCGTGGTCGCAGGCTTGGCCGGTGGGGTTTTGTTACCAGTTTGGGTGGTCGCAGCTCGGAGTGTAGCCACTTGGCGAGGGCTAAGGGCTTCACGTTGTGGCCTGAGGGTGACACGAACTTTGTCTATGAGAAAGGTGTAAGTGTTCAGTTTTCCTCGGTGTTCAGTGTCTCGGTCAAATTGCCACGGTCTTCCTAGAAGTATGTGACAGACATCCACAGGGGCTACATGGCACCACACCTCGTCCTTATATGAAGGACCAATGGAGAAGTTAATGAGGCTTTGACGGTGGATCGGGAGTTGAGTACCACCACGAAACCATGCCACACTGTACGGTTTCTCGAGAGGTTGAGTTGGCAGACCCAACTTGTCGACCATTTCTTGTGAAACGAAGTTCTCAACGCTTCCTCCATCAATGATCAGCGAACATCGTCATCCTCCTGAGGTGCAGGTGGTTCGGAAATGCTGCGTCGCAGCCAGCTATCAGCATCGTGGACAGCGGGGGTGAGCAGAATGTTTGTAGGCGCGCTGTCGGGAGCGATAAAGTTCTCGTGTTCAATTACCAGGAACGGACCGGAGTCGTCTCCATCCACTCCTAGAGGTTCATAGTCATCGGCTCCCATGGTGTCAGCAGTCAACGCAGTCGGATCCTCTTCAGGGGATTCTTACCGGTCAGGGTCGGTGTATTCAGGGTCGTCGGTGGTGCATAGATGGACGGATCTAGCCTTAGGGTTTGGGCACTCTGCGGCTCGATGGCCCTTTTGATAGCATCGGAAGCAAGTATCAGGTCCTATAATAGGTCGGCTTCCCAAGATGCCTTGGCCGGGGTTTCCAGTGGGTGGTCGGGCGACGGTAGGAGTTGATGGTTTGGCTTGGGTTTTACCCGCAATGACTGATGAGGAACCCATCGGTTTGGAGTATGTCATCATGGTACTGGTACGGGGAGCGGAGTTCGCAGAAAAAGGCATCTTCCTCGTTTGGGCTTTAGCAAGCTTGATCTCAGCCCGTTCAGCCTGCTTGTAGGCTTCGTCGACATCACGGCAGTTGTGGAGGTAGAGTTCGTCCTGGATGACTTGGCGGAGGCCTTGCATGTAGCGGGTGACCTCCTGAATAGGAGTCTCCTGCAAGCGGTTGCGATGGACTAGGGATTGGAACCCTTCGGTGTATTCCCTCACACTCATGGTGCCTTGTCTCCATGATTGCAGTCGTGCGTATAGATCTCGTTTGTAATCTTCCGGCACGAATTTGGTTTTCAGTTTGGCTTTCATTTTGCTCCAACTGCGGATCTTACTCTTCCCTTTTCGTTTGCGTTCAGATTGCAAACAGTCCCACCATAGCAGCGCATGTCCTTTTAATTTTATAGTGACGAATTGGACCTTACGTTTGCTAGGCATGGACTTCCACACAAAGAAGTGTTCGACGGCTTGGAGCCAGTCCAAAAAAACGTCAGGATCTCGTCCTCCGTCAAATTCTGGGACATCGAGACGGATACCTCGATCCCATCCATCGTCGGACTTGGTTCCATTTCGTGGTTGGAATTGATGTTCACCATTAGTTTGTGGAGTATAGCTAAAGGTGTATGGATCTGGAGTCTTGGGAATGAAAGGGGTGTATTCTCTGGGTCCTTCTTCCTCACTTTCCTGTGAATGATACTCGCTAACATGTCCGTCCAAAGTAGAAGAACTAGAGTCACGGGAAGTGCTATTCCGGGAGTGCGGTTTCCGACCAGTGCGTCGACCTTTGTTGGGATTTTCATCACTAACGTCTGGTCCTAGCACGCGGCTATTCAATGTAGCGATTTGTTCATGGGCGATGGTGCATTTACGATCTAGTCCGGCGATTTGTGCGCTCATGTGTTGTAATTGGGCAAACAAAGCCTCTAATGTTAATTCAGGGTGTGAAGTATAGGGGGGTTTAGAGGAACTAGGTTTGTCGGCCATGGAAATCCTAGGGTTCTGCTTTCTTTGTTTCGGGATTTTTTTGTGATTTTGTTTTGTGGTTTTGTTTTGTGGTTTTTTTATATGCAATGAATAAATGGGATGCTGACGAAATGCAGAATCGTGAGGCTCTGATACCAAATTGATGCAAACCGTTATGACACTGATCTAAATAGCGACTCGACAATGAACTAAGGAATTAAAATGGACGATTAATGAGATGATCAGCAAATTTCAGCAACAAACAACGTCAATTTACTCGCGTTTTTAATACCGATTCCTCCACAAATTTAGGGCAATCAAATAGTTAACGATTAGTGGAAAGAAATAACGATGTAGCGGTTTGGAATCTCAATAAATCACCAAACTAGATAGCAATATAACAACCACAAATCTAACGTAATAAAGTGGAGTAATATGTGGTGGAAAAACACTCATACCACAATCGGCAAGGGTTGGTAGTCCCGCTCCAGATCTGGTCGGCTTTTTTACGGCACTTGGAGGGCGGTTGGCGGCCCCTGGAGGTCCCACAGTAGGCTACACGGTCGGCGGATGTCCAGAGTAGGGTTGGCGAACGTGAGGGGCTTCACGGGAAGGCGCAAGGGCCACTGATGCGGGGATGGCAGCGGCTGGTTTGAGAGTCCTGGGCTGAAGACGACTGTGGAAGGTTGCAGGGAGAGGGTTGCTGTGGCGAGGCGGCAATGGTAGGGGTCTAAGGCGGTGCGGAGAAGAACCTGGAGGGGAGGAGGGGTGTTGGGCGAGGCAGCGCGAGGGAGAGGAGAGGGTTGCGGTGGCGAGGCGGCGCTGGGAGGGGCCTGAGGAGGCGTGGAGGAGAATCTGGAGGGAAGGAGGGATGCTGGGCGAGGCGGCGTGAAGGAGAGGAGAGGGATGCGGGGAGAGCCGGTGCGGTGGGAGGGTGAGGCGAGATGGGGAGAGAAGGCGGCGGGGTGGTGATGGGAAGAAGAGGAACAGGAGGCGGCGCTGGAGGGGTTGACGGGTGAAGAGGGGAAGAAGGGGGAGGCGATGAGGGTTTGGGCCGAGAAGAAGAAGCTCGGGGAAAGAGAGGGGTCGGGGAGAGAGAGAGGAAAGGCGGCGGGGGGGTTAGAGAGAGAGAGATCCGAGAAGAGAATTAGGGAGGAAAAAAAATATTCAACTCAACTTGAAAAACCCTAATACAAAAGGGAGCCCTTTATAGAGGCTACTCCCCCTCAAAAGAAGCAACAAATCCCTAAAATTAGGGAAAGAAGAAATCAAAGGGAAAAGATAAAAAGAGGCCTTTTATAATGAGCCTTTTACATGGGAATTAAATAAACAAAACAAATGCTAAATAGAATAACATAAATGTTTATAAAAATTGCTATCATGCTGCATCACCTGGAGATAATTGATGAACAAATGCCACAGACCCAAAGACACGTGGAGCTAGAGAAAATAGCTCTTTGTCAGGAAAGACTAGGGAATTGGGGCATGTGTGATGATTGACCATGATCATGAGCAGGAGCTTGCCGTCGACTGTAGTGGCGTGGTAGAGGAGGAATCAAAGGTATGGGAGGTGGTAATGGTGGTGGCGGTGGTGAGGATGGTGGTGGTGGTGATGGCGGTGGTGATGACGATGATGGTGGTGGAGAGGTAGGACCTTGCTGTGGTGCATACAAGGGTGGAGGAGGAATAAAAATGTCATCATTTTTATCCGATGGCACCAACTTGTCACCTGTAGAAGAGAAAAATATTTCTGACTCAAAGAATGTGACATCTGCAGTGGCATACTATCTGCGACGTAATGGATCATAGCAACGATACCCCTTTTGGGTCCTGGAATACCCGACAAAAACACATTTGACAGCCCTAGGAGAGAGCTTGTCAACCCATGGAGATAATTGATGAACAAATGCCACAGACCCAAAGACACGTGGAGCTAGAGAAAACAACTCTTTGTCAGGAATGACTAGGGAGAAAGGTAGGCATGCGGTTAATAAGATAGCATGCAGTAAGAACCGCACCACCTCAGAATGAGGGCGGAGCACAACTCTGGATAAGGAGCGTACGAGTGACATCAAGGAAGTGGCGGTGTTTTTTTTCCGCGGCACCATCTTGTTGAGACGTGTAAGCATAGGACGTCTGATGAAGAATGCCATGTGATGATAGAAAATGAGATAAAGTGCGAGTACAGAACTCCAGTGCATTATCAGTTCTCACAATCTTGATGGAAACAGAACACACATTCTGCACTTCTTTAATGAAATTCATAATAGTGATGCCCGCTTCAGATTTATTCTTTAACAGAAACACCCAAGACAAACGACTAAAATCATCCACAACAACTAAATAGAACCTGTGTCCCTGATGATCTAGAACACGACTTGAACCCCAAATATCAATATGAAAAAAACTCAAAAGGAGAGCTACTGCTCCGACTCTGACGACTTGGGAAGACAGATTGATGATGCTTCCCTAACTGATATGCTTCACATTCGAACGACGACCGGGGTGAAATCTGAGGGAGGACTTGTCGCAGTTTTTGAAACTGGAGATGACCAAAGCTCAGATGCCATAAGTAAGGGAAAACATGTCCAATAGAATGAAATGATGATGCTCCAGCGTAAGGTGTATGGACCAGTCGATAGAGCCCGCCTTGCTCACATCCATGTCCAATCACGTTGTCCGTGAGAATGTCCTGAAACACAAGAGATGATGGGTCAAATATCGCTCGACAATGAAGATCCTTAGTAATTTGACTAATTGACAGTAAGTTCATTGAGAAATTAGGGGCATGGAGCACATTCTGCAACTTCATGGAAGGTGTTAAGGCCATCTGTCCCTGTCCTATGATCGGAGAGTGGGTCCCATCTGCTATGACGATTGTCCTCCCTAGGGGAACTTGCATGTAGGATGTGAGGTGGTGTCTATCTCCACACAAATAATGTGTAGCACCTGAATCTACGATCCATTCTGAGGTACATGAATCCTGGTAAAATGCAGAAATATGAGTACTACCTGAGGAACTGGCTTTTGCAGTAGTAGCAATGTCAAGGCTGCTTTCTGAAATTGGTGGAGTACTGACTGGTGGCATGATATCTCGCGGGCGGGATATTAGGTCATCATATCTTGGATCTGACGCTGGGGTAGAACCATGGTGCTGTATCTGTCTGCTGCTCGGGCAGAAGCTGGGAACCCATGCTTAGAGTAGCATGTGTCTTCTGTATGGCCAATTTGATGACAATAAGTGCACTGTACTCCACGATCACGGCCGACCCTACCACGTGGTCCTCGTCCACGAAGATGAGATGAATTGCCTCTTCCTCTAGAGGCTGCCATAGCAGAAGAATTTTGCCCAGTAGTAGAAGGGCTCGAGATGCCGATACGACTCAATCGCCGAAAAGCCTCCTCCATGGGAGGAATGGTAGCAATTGCCAGAATATGAGAATAAGCTGCCTCATATTGTGAGTCAAGAGAGGCTAGAAAGACTCCCACCATCGTCACATTCCGATATGTCTTCAATTATTCTGGAGTAGCCATAAGAGGTATGAAACTGTGAAACTTCTCAAACATTCCCCTCAGCGCAGTGTAGTGTGCATGCAGGGGTCGGAAGATATCATGCTGTAGCTGTAGAATTTTTGTCTCATTCTTGGCTTGTGAGTACGTGGCAGCAAGAATGTCCCACATGACTTTGGCAGTGGGTTGATGTAAGATATCATTAGCAATGTCTGGAATCAGAGTACCAGACAACCAGACCTGAGCATATGCGTCATCAGCCTCTATGAGGCATACAACCCTGTTTTCTCCACCGGCTCATCCTCGGTAAGAATTTGTTTCTTACCCATCGACTTCGTCAGGCTCATGAACTGCATGATCCATAACTCATAATTGATCCATCCATCTTCACAATAGGCGCGTGACCCTTGAAGGCGCATGAAGTGGGGATCTCGATCTTACTTTCTGACATGTTGACTGGAGAAAACAAGGATTGTAGACTAGATAAGTCTTGGTCTACACTGACATGATTAGGTTTAGTTGCACATGTAGACCTCTATGCAACCAAACCCATCAACCTTGAAGCTAGTAGAGAGCCCCTCTTTGAGATGACAACCGAACCCTAGGGTGACGTCCTAGGGGCCGTGAACAACAAGATGGCAGCACACACGCAAGGGCGGCGGAGCACTGCCTGACGGCGCACGGCCTGGCGGCTCACGGGTGATGCACGTGGGCAACGGGGACATCACGCGAGGGGCTGTGCGCTGTGGCGGTGGCGCGAGCAGCGGCTGCGCGCGAGGGGCGGCGGCGCACGGAGGCTTGAAGGTTGAGGGCTAGGTTTAGGGTTTGGTACGAGAGCCCCGATCTACGACCGCTGCTCTGATACCATGTTGGGAAAAATAAGAGTCGTGTCTATTCCGTATGCCCTAGGCTCTCTTATATATGAGAGTAGCCTATGGGTAAATTACATTAAGAGTCCGAAAGAAAAAGAGGAAATACGAAATGGGTTTCGGTACAAAATAACACAGAATATAAACTAAAACTTCTACAATGATATAGTGTCATTTATCCTATCTCTAACTCAAAATGGGTTTGTCCATTGCACGTAGTTTCGAAGAAATCTGGAATTACAGTGATCACAAATGATGAAGGAGAGAAGATTTCTACCCGAGTAACCCACTTCATGGCTCGTCTATGTTGATTACAGACGCTTGAATTCAATGACCGAGAAGGATCACTTTCCTCTGCCGTTTATTTACCACAGTGAAAGAGTTTTTTTTTCTTCTTGGACATGTACTCTGGGTATAACCAAGTGGTAATCGCCTCGAAGATCAAGAGAGAACAACTTTCACCTCTACGTTCGACACCTATGCTTTCAAGCGGATGCCCTTTGGATTATATAACATGCCCGCTACATTCCGGAGGTGCATGTTGGTTGTTTTTGCCGACATGATGGGTAATTTTTTGAGATTTTTATGGATGATTTCTCAGTTTATGGTGATAGTTCCAATGCTTGTCTTGCACACCTATGCCGAGTACTTCCGAGATTTCGTGAAGTCAATTTGGTTCTATCATGGGAAAAGAGTCACTTTATAGTTACAGAAGGAATTGTGCTGTGTCATGTTGTCTTCGAGTGAGGTATGATGGTTGACCCGGCGAAGGTGGATGTTATTGCAAAATTCGAGCTATCTCGTACTGTGAAGAATGTGAGGTCGGTAGACTTATCCTTCTCAGGGTTGGTTAGTCTTTTCCATTCTATCAACTCTTGATCTTGTTTTCGGAAGATTGGATTCCTTAGAAGGAGATTCTTTGGTGTGGTGATGTGCCCGATAGATGTGGCATGCTACAGATGGACATTGGGTCTGGTGGAGTGTGTCAACCACTTAGACTCCCAAATGATCTATCTTTCCTTGTGAATGGAAGAAGGAAAATTATTTATAGATTCCTACCTTTTCTTACGAAAATATTTGTACTTTTTGGCTGGATAACTAGTCGAGTGCTGGCAGGATGGAGAGATCTTATAAGGGAATACCACTTATACATCAAATTTTTATGCAACAATGGCTGGTTGTTGGTCTATGCCCAATGATGTCCTTGGTATTTGGGCTCCTATTTTCAGTCCTCTCTTGGACTTTCAATGTGACGAGTTTTTGCACATGCTTTCTTTAGTTGATGGTTGGGAATGGACCAATAGGAACTTTGTGATCTTGATTGCCTACAAGAAACTTCTCTCAGCCCCAACTCAGCTGGATGTTTTGCTTCCATGGGACTGTCAATGCATATGGAAGGTCAAAGACTCATCGAGGTCAAGATCTTTAGTGGCTACTTTGGAGTGGACTGAACACTGAGGTTTATAACCATGAATGGGCTCGTGGTGCTGATAGCTGTCTTTATTAGCTTAGATGGACAAGGTGTTGGACATAATTTATTCTTCTGATGCACTTTCTCGAGACAAGTTTGTGATAGACTTAGCCTCCTCGTTTGGACACAACTTCTTTGAGCACTCTTTGGTGCTTCTTGAGAGGGAGGAGGGATGGAATGAGAGCGATCTCACAAAGAAGGGCATGCTACATTGATTTGACCTATTGCTGTTCAGAATAACGATCCTTTTAGGTCTGGTAATCCGCATGTTAATATAATGTGATACAATTTATATATTATTTTTGTACCTATGTGGTGTTCTTATTTTTTCTAATCCTGATTGTAGTTTTTCTAATAGAAACAGAATCTATGGATGACCGTTAATATCTAATGTTCAGAGGCTTTTATGGAAAAAGCTATTTTGGCGTAACGTGACTGTATGTTAGTGTTGAATGCTTTTGGATATGTGATTTTGAACCCTGCACTCCATTTTAGTTTAGTTTAGATTTATATATACAAAACTGATTTCTACAGCTTCACTTTTGTGTAATGTTTACTACATATATGTAATATATCTACTATGTTACCTGTAGCTGATCATCTATTCAGACATGTGTACCATGGTCTTAGGCACATCATATGGTATATACAAGGTTTTAACAAATGTGAGGCGAAATAAGGCGTTTTTTAAGTATCTCCTCGAGGTGTAAGCCTTACTCCTAAAAGAAAAAAAATCATGAAACCCAACAATCAACCGTCATTATAATTTGTAAGTTCTAGAAATCAAATAGCTTTGATAAAAAACAGAACTCCATGACATTCAAGGCTAATTTCATGTTTCAAACATCCAACTTCGCACTACATGGGAGCTAAACTTTCTTAAATCCCCAACAATAATAATAAAAGTTCAAAACATAAATAATTTGGCCATCAGAATGTTTGAAAGGCTAATAATGCGAATTCAAACATAAATAAGTTGTCGTTGCATCTCTAAATATTGATGTTACATCTCTAAACAAGCAAGAAAATATTAAATTTAAGTTCAAGTAGGATGCTTGCATCCAAATATTTCAATTAAGAAAGCATTTATGCTTGATTTATACTAAAGAGTAAAGACATTAGATTCAAGGAATCAAGATTCATTTTTTCGTTCATATTGATTTATACAGAACATGCAAAATACAGTAAAAATAAACTCAATATTTTAGTAAAATGCTAAATAAATGCATTATTTTTTTTGTTCACGTTGATTTAAAAATTATCGATACACTAGCTTGTCAGTACTGGAGTGGTAATTAAATGCCTTCCAGTGAGTCACGAGCTCAAGGACTTCAAACAATTGTCTACGGTAGACGAAAGTCTCAGAATCAAAGAGAAGAGAAGAAAATATAGTAGAAACCAAATGAAAAATCAGATGAGGTCTGAGGCACACCTTGAGGCGTGCCTCACAGGCCTCAGAGCGCACGCCTCATGAGACTGCTTGAGGCTATATCTTCGAGGTGTTTTTCCTTGAAAAATGCCTCGAGGCATACGGATCAGCACCTCGAGATGTCTTTTTTAACAACGGGTATATATTTAGCCATAATATGTTATTCTTACTGGGTAATCAAAGTTCAGAACTTATGCACGTTGAATTAGATGTAAATATTTTAGAGTCACACCCTTTTAGTTACTTTACTACATCTCAGGGAGCCATTAAAGAGGCCTGCGGGACTGAAGTTAACACCTCTATATTTGCTGATTTCCTACTGTCGAAAACTCGGTCATATTAACCTGATGTTAAATATTGTAGTTCTTTGTCATTCATATGCTCCATTTCTCTCTCTCAGGATGGGAAAGTATCTCAGCTTGAACATGTTTTCATCAGGGGCAGCAAAGTGAGGTATGGTCTTTTGCCTCCAAAATGTTCATACATACAATTGAGATTTTACATAGTACAATTTGCAAGGGGAAAAATGAAAAAGCTACCATACTATTCGCAATGGAAGACGGTTTAAGAGCTTACCTGATGCAGCGTGATAGCCATTTTTATGAACATTTGTGTATTTATTCTAGTTAGTATTTGTTTATTTGATTTTATTGCACTCCCATGTAAAAGGCTCATTATAAAAGGCCTCTTTTTATATTTTTCCTTTGATTTCTTCTTCCCTAATTTTAGGGATTTTGTTGCTTCTTTTGAGGGGGAGTAGCCTCTATAAAGGGCTCCCTTGTATTAGGGTTTTAATTAATTTTGAATTGAGGTTATTTTCCACTTATCTCTCTCTCTCTACTTCTCTCTCTCTCCCCTCTCTCGGCCCACGCCCTTTCCCTCTCCCCGAAACCCTTCTTTTCCCCGAACCCCATCTCCTCCCGCCGCCCTTCTCTCTCTCTCCCCGACTCCCGTCACCACGCAGGCTGCCACCCCCCCCTCTTCTCCTCTTCCTCTCCCCCCGACCCCGCGCCCTCTCCTCTCCTCTCCTCTCCTCTTCCCGCAACCAACTTCTTCCCCCCCACCGCACATCTCTCCCAACGCCAGCGCCGCCAACCGCCAGCGCCGCCTCACCAGCACGCCTTAGTCCTCTCCCTCGTGCGTCGCCTCGCTATCGCCCTCCTGCCTCTCGCGCGCCACCCCACCATCGCCCTCTCCCCTCCAGTCTCGCCGCCCCTTCTTCCATATCCCATCACCCTGCGCCGCCCCTTCCCGTACGCACTCGCCTCCTCCCTCGCGCCCCCCCTTCTCCCTGCCTCCAGAGCTCCCCGATGTCCCTGAGCCGCGATACCACCCCCTCCTACCACCTCTCGTGCTACTGCCTTTCCCAGAGTCCTGCCAACGAACGACGCCGCTGTGCTGCCGCTCAACATTGTCTGTGAAGTAGCAGTCGTCCCGTGCCGCCGCAAGCATCGAAAGCCTCGAAATCCTTGGCCGACCAGATCTGAAGCGCAATCTACGGACCCCTGCCGGTTGTGGTATGAGCGTTATATGAGCCATTTTATTCCACCGCATACTATAGTTGTGGATTGTTGTATTGTTGATTCGGTTTGGTGAATCGTTGAGACCCCTAGTAGCTGCCATATCGTGACAACTTTTCTAATATTCTTAACTCTTCTATTTGACCTAACTTTTGTGGATCAAAATCGGTGCTGAAACGCAAATAACGTGGATATTTTGTTGCTGATTTTGGCCTGTCATACGTTGGTTGTCTTCATTTCGTCATTTTGTTTCAATAATTTCTTTCGTGAATCGTCATTTAGGTTCTTGCACGCGTAGTTTGCATCAATTTGGTATCAGAGCCACACGATCTTGCACCTCACTTGCACTTCATTTATTCATTGCATAAAAAAAAGTTCATATTGCACTCGTGAGTCCCTCGATCCGTGAGAACCAAACCTCTATGGCTCGCCATCCCGATCCCATGGCGCGGTTGGAAGCCATGATGGCAAACTTGGGTGAGGAAATCCGTCGCACCAACACTCGTCTAGAAAATATAGAGAGGACGGTAGCTAACAACACCCAACAATTGGAAGTCTTGAATTTTGACCGAATGGATAGGGAGTACAGAAGGGAACAGGGTAGAAGGGACACTAGCCGCTCTTCCACGTCAAGTGGGCGACATCATAACCCTCGTAATCCTCGGCATCATGAACGTGACGCGATTGTCTTTGACCCTAGCTCTGAAAGCGATGTTAGCAATGAGCCATCCCTACCCCTGGAGTCGCCGCCATCTTCAGGTGGCGAGGAGAGTGAGAACCGAATACCACGTAGGCGTCGACCTGACGAACGTAATCGAAGGAGAGAGCATGAGTTGCGAGGGAGACCACACAATCAAAATCAAGATCCTAATTGGGACCGGGGAATAAGGATTGACGTTGTTGACTTTGATGGACGACGCGATCCGGACGTCTTCCTTGATTGGATGGATCAGTTAGAACATTTCTTTATTTGGAAGGAACTGCCGAGCGAACGGAGAGTACAATTTACCACGTTAAAGCTGAAAGGATTTGCCTTACTGTGGTGGAAACATCTACAGGAGGAACGCCATCGTCAGGGAAAAGAACGCATTCGTTCTTGGACACGGATGCAACAGAAACTTCGGGATAAGTTTCTTCCGGAGGAGTATCGACAGAACTTATACAATCGCCTACAAAACCTCCGTCAGGGAACACGCACTGTTCGGGACTACACTGAAGAGTTCCAAGTTCTGATAGCTCGGAACAACTTGAAAGAAAGCGATTCCCAACTGGTGGCCCGATACACACATGGATTACGAACCAACATCCAAGATGAATTGTACATGTGTGACTGTCGAACAGTAGACGCTGCCCATGATAGAGCTGAAAGGGCTGAAGCGAAATTATCCCGGAACCTCACACGGCGCACGACGATCACCACTACCTCTGCTGCCACACCCTCTGCACCAACCATCTCCACCGGACAAACTAAAGTGGGCGCACAGTCAATCATCAAATCGGGGAACCCTATATCCCGCACTACTACTGGAAACACAAGTTCACAACCCCGACCAGTTTATGCTGGGTCAGGAATTCTCGGGGCTCGTCCTACAGTAGGACCCGATACTTGTTTCAGATGCCTTCAGAAAGGGCACCGCGCGGCAGAATGCCTGAATCCTAAAGTCAAACCCGCCCACTTATGCACCGTCGACGACCCTGAATACCCCGACCCTGACCAACCGGAATTTCCTGAAGATGATCCGACCATGTTGACTGCTGACACCATGGGAGCCGATGACTATGAACCTCTAGGAGTGGAGGGAGACGAATCCGGTCCGTTCCTAGTAATCGAACACGACAACTTTATCGCCCCCGACAGCGCACCCACAAGCATTCTGCTCACCCCCGCTGTCCACGAGGCTGATAGCTGGCTAAGACGCAGCATCTTCCGAACCACCTGCACCTCCGGAGAACGACGCTGTTCACTGATCATTGATGGAGGAAGCGTTGAGAACTTCGTTTCACAAGAAATGGTAGATAAGTTGAGTCTGCCAACACAACCACTCGAGAAACCGTACAGCGTGGCATGGTTTCGAGGTGGTACCCAAATCCCGATCCACCGTCAAAGCCTCGTTAGCTTCTCCATTGGTCCTTCATATAAGGACGAGGTGTGGTGCCATGTAGCCCCTATGGATGTATGTCACATACTTCTAGGGAGACCGTGGCAATTCGATCGGGACACTGAACACCGAGGAAAACTGAACACTTATACCTTTCTCATAGACAAAGTCCGGGTAACCCTCAAACCACAACGTGAAGCCCTTAGCCCCCGCCAAGTGGCTACCCTTCGAGCCACGACCGCCCAAACTAGTTTTAAGGCTACACCTTCAAAGACTGTGACCTCGGGCTCCGTATTGTTGATGGAAGCCCAAACGTTCCAACGTGAAATTCAAGAGAGCTCCACCATCTATGCGTTAATGGGACGTGAAGTGGACAACCAAGAGACCACTACACCTGAGGTCCCGCCTAAGATTAAGCCCATAATCCGAGAGTTCGCTGACATCCTGCCTGAAGAACTGCCCGAAGGACTGCCCCTGTTGCGAGACATTCAACATCACATTGATCTAGTCCCTGGAGCCAGTCTGCCTCACTTACCCCATTACCGAATGAGCCCAAGCGAGCATGAAGAGATGAACCGGCAGGTTACCGATCTGTTGCGACGTGGATACGTTCGAGAGAGTATGAGCCCCGTGGCGGTTCCTGCTCTACTTACCCCGAAGAAAGACGGCACATGGAGAATGTGCGTGGACAGTCGAGCTATCAACAAGATAACGATCAAATATCGTTTTCCCATCCCACGCCTTGATGATATGCTTGATATGTTATCGGGTGCCAAATTGTTCTCCAAGATGGATCTCCGCAGTGGATACCACCAGATTCGCCTGTGACCTGGAGATGAATGGAAGACAGCTTTCAAAACCAAAGAGGGCTTGTATGAATGGACAGTCATGCCTTTCGGCTTGTCCAATGCCCCAAGCACCTTCATGCGGACAATGAATCATGTTTTGCGACCCTTTATTGGCAAGTTTGTGGTCGTGTACTTCGACGATATCCTGATCTACAATTTGACCAAAGAAGACCACCTATCTCACTTGCGACAAGTCTTCGAAACCCTGAAAGACCAAAAACTGTACGTCCACCTCAAGAAATGCTCCTTCATGTCTGACACGGTCCTCTTCCTAGTATACATTGTCACCGCTGATGGACTTAAGGTTGATCCCTCCAAAATCCAGGCCATTCAAAGCTGGCCCGTACCCAAAACACTCACGGAAATTCGCAGCTTCCTGGGATTAGCTTCTTTCTACCGACGTTTCATACGGAACTTCAGCACTTGTGCAGCTCCGTTGGTAGATTGTACGCGGAAAGGCGCACCCGCCTGGACTCTTGAAGCAGAAACGAGCTTTCAAAATCTGAAACATCAATTGACCCATGCTCCTGTTTTAGCACTCCCCGACTTCACCAAGATTTTCGTGGTCGATTGCGACGCCTCACATGTCGGGATTGGCGCTGTCCTAAGCCAAGAAGGACGACCTGTCGCTTTCTATAGCGAGAAATTGAACGATGCCAGATCACGGTACTCCACTTATGACGTTGAATTTTATGCTGTGGTCCAAGCCCTCAAGCATTGGAGACATTACCTGATCCAGCGAGAATTCATCCTTAACTCTGATCATGAAGCCCTGAGATATTTGAATTCCCAGAAAACGCTTAATAAGCGTCATGCCAAGTGGGTTAATTTCCTCCAAGAGTACACCTTCCACCTCAAACACAAAGCTGGAACCCTGAACCGTGTGGCCGACGCGTTGAGCCGGCGAGCGCATGCCCTGACCACAATGACTATTAGCACGACCGGATTTGAAACTCTCAAGGACCTCTATCCCACTGATCCTGATTTCGGTCAAATTCATGCCAACTGTGTTGGTACGGGGCAGGACCCAACAACCACTTTTGTTCTTCATGAGGGTTTCCTATTCAAAGGCCACCAACTGTGCATTCCTGCCACGTCCCTTCGTGAGAGCTTAATTTCAGAACTACACAACGGAGGTTTAGCTGGACATTTTGGACGAGACAAAACTTTGACTCTACTCCAAGAGCGTTTTTATTGGCCGCAACTGCGCAAGGATGTGACGAAATTTGTACAGAAATGCCAAACATGTCAAAGATTCAAAGGCCACCGACAGAACACTGGACTATACACACCCCTGCCCATTCCTCTGCGACCCTGGGAAGACATCACCATGGATTTTGTGTTAGGATTACCCCTCACTGTGCGAAAAGTTGACTCTATTTTTGTGGTGGTGGATCGATTTTCCAAAATGGCTCATTTCATTGCATGTAGGAAAACTTCAGATGCATCTCATGTCGCCGATTTGTTTTTTCGTGATGTCGTCCGTTTGCATGGTGTCCCTCGTTCTTTTACCTCGGATCGCGATACTCGGTTTTTGAGTCATTTTTGGCGCACTCTTTGGTCCCGTCTTGGTACTCGTTTACAGTATAGCACCGCTTATCATCCACAAACAGATGGGCAAACTGAAGTAGTTAACAGGTCATTAGGAAATTTGTTGCGATGTCTTGTAGGGGACTCTCCGTCCAAGTGGGATCTAATTCTTCCCCAAGCTGAATTCGCATATAACAGTTCCACCAATAGGTCCACCGGAAAATCCCCTTTTGAGAGTGTGTACGGTTTTCCACTTACTCAATTCCTTGACCTAAAACCCACAACCGTGCAAGGGAGAAGTAGTGCAGCTGCTGAGGATCTGGTCGAACATCTAACCCACATCCATACTGAAATCCGAGCCAAACTCCAATCTATGACCCAGAAATACCAGACCCAAGCCAACCTACACCGAAGAGAGAGCGAGTTCAGAGTTGGAGAGTTAGTGATGGTCCACCTGAAAAAAGAGAGATTTCCTCTGAGAGTCCACCAAAAATTGAGCGAACGAAAGATTGGTCCATTCCGAGTCCTCAAGAGGATTGGGACCAATGCTTATTTACTCGACCTGCCGCCAGACGTCCAGACATCGCCAGTATTCAACGTATCAGATCTCTGTTTATATCATGGAGATGAACTGACGGATGCCACTACTCCAGCAATTCTTGATGATGACATGCGCCACCCGCCAGCCGCAACCGATGCTGATCAAATTAAAGATGTTGCAGATATCCGAGACATGACGACTAGACGTGGTCTCTTCCGACGATATCTCGTCAAATGGAAGGGACGACCTCTTACCGATTGCACCTGGATCGACGAAGATGAGCTCCGACAACTCCGCCCCGATATACTTCAGAATTTTCACGATGCCATCTCGACGGAGCGAGATTCTTTTCAGCAGGGGGGAGTTGATGCAGCGTGATAGCCATTTTTATGAACATTTGTGTATTTATTCTAGTTAGTATTTGTTTATTTGATTTTATTGCACTCCCATGTAAAAGGCTCATTATAAAAGGCCTCTTTTTATATTTTTCCTTTGATTTCTTCTTCCCTAATTTTAGGGATTTTGTTGCTTCTTTTGAGGGGGAGTAGCCTCTATAAAGGGCTCCCTTGTATTAGGGTTTTAATTAATTTTGAATTGAGGTTATTTTCCACTTATCTCTCTCTCTCTCTACTTCTCTCTCTCTCCCCTCTCTCGGCCCATGCCCTTTCCCTCTCCCCGAAACCCTTCTTTTCCCCGAACCCCATCTCCTCCCGCCGCCCTTCTCTCTCTCTCCCCGACTCCCGTCACCACGCAGGCTGCCGCCCCCCCCTCTTCTCCTCTTCCTCTCCCCCCGACCCCGCGCCCTCTCCTCTCCTCTCCTCTTCCCGCAGCCAACTTCTTCCCCCCCACCGCACATCTCTCCCACCGCCAGCGCCGCCTCACCAGCACGCCTTAGTCCTCTCCCTCGCGCGCCGCCTCGCTATCGCCCTCCTGCCTCTCGCGCGCCACCCCACCATCGCCCTCTCCCCTCCAGTCTCGCCGCCCCTTCTTCCATATCCCATCACCCTGCGCCGCCCCTTCCCGTACGCACTCGCCTCCTCCCTCGCGCCCCCCTTCTCCCTGCCTCCAGAGCTCCCCGACGTCCCTGAGCCGCGACACCACCCCCTCCTACCACCTCTCGCGCTACTGCCTTTCCCAGAGTCCTGCCAACGAACGACGCCGCTGTGCTGCCGCTCAACATTGTCTGTGAAGTAGCAGTCGTCCCGTGCCGCCGCAAGCATCGAAAGCCTCGAAATCCTTGGCCAACCAGATCTGAAGCGCAATCTACGGACCCCTGCCGGTTGTGGTATGAGCGTTATATGAGCCATTTTATTCCACCGCATACTATAGTTGTGGATTGTTGTATTGTTGATTCGGTTTGGTGAATCGTTGAGACCCCTAGTAGCTGCCATATCGTGACAACTTTTCTAATATTCTTAACTCTTCTATTTGACCTAACTTTTGTGGATCGAAATCGGTGCTGAAACGCAAATAACGTGGATATTTTGTTGCTGATTTTGGCCTGTCATACGTTGGTTGTCTTCATTTCGTCATTTTGTTTCAATAATTTCTTTCGTGAATCGTCATTTAGGTTCTTGCACGCGTAGTTTGCATCATTACCTTTACATCTAATTATTGCATCTTGACTTGTACTCATCAGGTTCATGGTGATACCTGACATGCTGAAAAATGCACCGATGTTTAAACGCTTGGATGCCAGAATCAAGGTATACGTCTATGTATTCTGGCATAAAAATTATTTTTTTTTAACATTTTGTTTGAATAGTTTGTGTGGTATTTATCCAGGGAAAAGGCTCCTCTCTTGGAGTTGGTCGTGGTCGTGCTGTTGCTATGCGTGCCAGGGTGAGTTGGCATGTTTTTCCTTTGTTGACTGCTTGGTTGCATTAGTGATTTTCTTTTCTATATCTTGGTAGAATATTAAATATACAGATTTATATTTCCCTCATGGGTATAGTAAGATGTTGGTTTATAAAAATTCAATTATGATGTAAAACAAGAAAATCGGAATTAGATACCTGATTTGAATTCCAATCTTGAATACTGTATTTGCATGATATCCATAGTTCCAATAGTTTTCTTTTAGTCAAAAGTACGAGATCATGCTTGGAAACAGGCACTGTTTTCAAAGTATGCATTTTTTAAAAACAGAAACTGCCCCATGAGCAACCACCAGCACATACGCATGCACCATACAATGATTCTGAAGCAAACCTATCAACAAATAATGTTGGAAATTATAGTATGTATTCCTAAGCTCATGATAGAGTTGCTACCTCTAGGTAAAGAGGCATGTAACAAATAGTAAGGTGCATATTTCACCACATATATACAAGAAATGGCACAACATGCAGGATGCATGCTTGAGAAAAGAATGGGCCATTGTTTTTGGGATGGGAGACTACATTCTCCGTTGCATGCCATCTAAGTGTTTTCCAGGTAGAGCTCTCTTTGGAAAGACTAATTGGACTTGGTTAATTTTTTTGGTGATGAATAGCCGCTTTATGTGGCAGAGCTTGGTGGCAATAATGCGGAACCTTTTGAAGCCTTTGTCTCATCATGCGCATCTACCGCAGGTCTTCGGCGATAACAGCTCCTCAAAATAACCTATTACAGGTTAAATGCTGCTCGCAGTGGTTTGACTTTCTCAGGTTGCAATTGCAAGAGCCTGTTCATGAAATGTATTATGGATGTGATTACTCAAGTTGCCAACGTTATTAAGCGGAAGAGAGGAGCGAGCACCTGTTTCTTTTTATGGGTGGCCGATTGGTTGAGGGATGGGTTGCCCGGGGAAGTTTGTCCTATACTGATGAATATTGCAGCTGACTTTCAGTAATTGGTGGTAGAGTAGGGGCTGCGTTCAATTGATGACTAGGGTGTCTGGGCTCCCATCTTCAGCTCCCCACTTTTAGTGGTCACTATGCAGATTTCCTAAACTTACCGATCTTTCTCAGGGGATTGGTGTGGCAGGATGGTGTTCGTAGTTTTTTCGGAATGTGATGGGACTACTTCTTGATTTTGTTGTTTAAAGGTGGCACAGCTCAAGACCAACCATGCTCGGTTCATCATTTGTTCGAGATTGCATATGCATTTTGATGGCCAGACCCCTGACTAAGGTCAAAATTCTTATTTGGTTACTTTAAGGAAACTGTTTGTCACCAATGTACATTGGTGGTGATGTGATCCATTAGGTGAAGCCTCTTATCTATCTTGCACTACAACATGTGAGAATGTGGGGTCTCTTTTCCTTCAATGATCTTTCTCAAGAGAGGCATGGACAAGATTTGACGTTGTATAACTGTCACTAACTTTAATTTTTGTGCTCCTTTAGAGAAGGTTAAGAGATAGAAGCAGGGTACTGAATATCACGATATATCGGTGATATCGGTAATGATATGATGATATATGCCTCTTTTCCGTCCCTTCACAAAAGTATGTTGACATGGGTGATATTTTGGCGATATATCGTCAAAATATCGTATCGACACCATATCGATATGGTGTCGATATCGACATTTCCTACCTTGGTTAGAAGTGTGGTAGAGCGCATGAGAAGAGTGGAATGATTTATGTTAGAGTATATGGTTGTGCGCCCATTGAGTTGTAGCAGGGTAAATGGATCCTGGAGGAGATCCATTTACCCCACCCAGTTGTTTAGTCCCACATCGTCCAGTGGTGGGACTCGGAGGCTCTGGAGAGGCTATATAAGGAGCCCCAGACCTCCTGTACTCATTGAGAAAGTCAATAGACAAACACGCCCCGTTGAGGGCTTCTCCCGTGGTTTCATCCCGCTCCTCACGGAGTAGGGTTCCACGTAAAAATCCCGTTGTTATTCTTCTTTGTTTATCTTTTTCTATGTTACGCTTCCGCTTCCGATTTTCTAACATGGTATCAGAGCGGGTCGATTCTCGAGGATTTCATGTTTGTTTTTATTCAAGTTCTTATTTATGTTCGAGACTCATTTTATGGTGAAGATCTGATGTTATCGTGGCTGGATTCATGTTCTAGGGTTTCATTTTTCGAAACCCTATTTTCTGCCGTCGTATCTCTCATCTTCCAGGCGGCCCTTGCGCCACCTTAGGTGCAAGATCGCATGTCCCAGATCTCCAGTCCAAAAGGCAGCGACAGCAGATCCGCGCTTAGTTGATTCTAACCCAGGCGATGGGTAGAGGCGGAGGCCTCCACCCTCCTCTATCGCCGTGCAACCCAGGTCGACTGTAGGCCGCACAGGCGACGACATCTCCAGGCGCTGCTGCGCCTCCTCCCGCAGCACAAGCGCTGTCCTGTTGCGCCCTCGCGCGCCCATCTCTCGCCAAGCAGCGCGCACGAGCCCTGTCGCGCCTCTATTCTCCAGCGGGACCTTCTCATGCGCACCGCCTCGCATAATCAAGCCCAGGTGCGCAGGTGGTTCCTGGCTCCAGGTCTCCTCCAGCGTGTGCGCAGGCGGCGCACACCTCCTTTCAGAACTTTAGGTTCCCCGGCAAACCCGATCGGGGCGGCGCGATTCCAAGTGGTGGCGAGTCACCACCTTCTACAGAAGGCGACCTCCACGCGACCCTTAGCCTGCAGCACTGCACCTCCTGGCGGCCTCCTCCGAGCGCAAAGCCCACACAGCCCACGCCGCAGCATCATATCCAGTCAGCCTTCGAGCCTCCAGGCGCCAGTCACGACATCCCAAGTCCACAAGCGGCGGCGTGCAACATCCCAAGTGCGTCGCCAGGCCCCAGTCACGACATCCAGCGGCGATCTCCTCCCTGGGCTCCATCGCCGCGATGGCCGCCTCTCCTTGACGGCGAGTATCTCCTTCTCGACCCAATCTTCTTCAAAGCAGCGCGCGGCATCGCGCAACTCGCGACTCCAGGCACGCACGCCCCAGCGGAATCGCCCTCTCCCGCGGCGGCGTGTCTCTCCTTCGGCACCTCCTGCAGCAATGGAATAGCCCCATTGGGGCGGTGCTCGATGCGAAGGGATTCCCCTCGTGGGAACCCTAAAGACATACGGCTATATAAAAAAAATATACAAAAGGGTTTCTATTTGAGGGCTGAGGGCAATGATTTGTTGAAAAAAAAAGGGAGGCTGCTGGGCCGTGTATTGTTTAAAAAAAAAGAGAAGAAGAAAAGGGGGAGGAATGTGTATGTTCTAAAAAAAAAGAGAGAAGGATGGCGCAAGTTACGAAAAAAAAAAAGGCAAGTACAGTTTTGCAAAAAAAAAAGGCGCGTACAAAATACAAAAAGCCGTATGCAAATTTTTTTTTAAAAAAATTGTTTCAAAAAAAAATGATGACGGCTTTAAAAAAAATGAAAAAGCCGCAAGTTTCATGTTGTTTTCCCCCCATTTTATCTTGTCTTCTCCCAACTTTGTCGATGACATTTTCCGACAAATATGGGAGAAAGGGGGAGTATGTATGTAGAGTCACATGTCTGTTCATGATTCAGATTCCAAATTCAGATGCCAGTCTCTAGACCAGCCAGTTGATCAGACTCTACAGTTGTTCAGACTCGACGATTGTCTTCCGAATCTCCAGTTTCAGACACGCACGAGTGTGCGGTCATTGTCAGATGAGCATAAGTTGCCATCATTGTCAGAGGTCCCCATCATTCTTGTTGTTGTCAGGCCAGAGTTTTCATGTGAGCCATAGGGACTCCAGAGCAGAGGACCATTCCCTTGAGGGCAAGGGTTTTCATGTGGTATCATAGGTACACCAGAGCAGTGCACCATTCTCTGAGCCAGATGAGAGAGACCCAGTTCTCCGACGAGGAGACTTCAGGTGCAGTTTCAGACTCGATGGTCAGATTCCGAGTCTTCAGTTGACTCACACTCCAGCCCGTTTGTCCTCCTCACCTGCACGGCATGAGAAGCAACGTCCTCGACTGCAGCATGTGCGCGTTGGGTTGATATTGTCCGTAGTGTCCTGTAGCGTGAGTTGAGTTTCTTTCTGTTTGTTTGTCCAAGCTGAGCATTGCATGCTCCAGCTTGAGGGGGAGTGTTAGAGTATATGGTTGTGCGCCCATTGAGTTGTAGCAGGGTAAATGGATCCTGGAGGAGATCCATTTACCCCACCCAGTTGTTTAGTCCCACATCGTCCAGTGGTGGGACTCGGAGGCTCTGGAGAGGCTATATAAGGAGCCCCAGACCTCCTGTACTCATTGAGAAAGTCAATAGACAAACACGCCCCGTTGAGGGCTTCTCCCGTGGTTTCATCCCGCTTCTCACGGAGTAGGGTTCCACGTAAAAATCCCGCTGTTATTCTTCTTTGTTTATCTTTTTCTATGTTACGCTTCCGCTTCCGATTTTCTAACAATTTAGGCCTTTTGCAAAATATGGACTCTTTGATTGTGATTAGTGGGAAGATGTTCGGATATGCTAAGCCTTATATTGAAAATGTTTTCAGTATGCATCCTAGGACTAGAGCTCTTGGTAGAAAGAATTGGGACATCTGGTTCTTATGCATTCCTTTATTTTCAAATAAATTTTCTGGATGACCATCAACTTCTAACGTTTATCCTTTGGTCTAAAAAAAGCTTTGAGCATTGCACACCTAATTGAATCCAAGGACATGACTTATAACATCGTATTTGTGGACATGGCAAAGGTTCCAGACACACAAATGATTAAATCTCTATCATAAGTCAATGGAGGCTAGTAATTATGGTGGATTTTTTTATTATTTAACTCTATCATAAATATATAGAAGCATGTGCTAAAATCCTCGGACTCCATTAACCTAGCTATCTACGAGGCCAATGGCTAGTCTGAACAAGTTGAGATAGCAGTAAATCTGCAGCACCAAACTGGACCGACCATAATTTTGATAAGAAAAAGCATGGCTTGTTCAAATAGAGGGCGAGGAATGGTAGTTAGAGTAGTGACTCTCAAATGGAATCAAATCTAAGCGATTAGTTTCTGCATCAAACTTCATAGGATGTTATCATAGAGGGAATGGCAAAATAAATCTTCGACTATGAGGCTGATCGGATTGGAGTTTCAATAAACTCCATTCCTGATTGATACTTGCCATGTAGGGAATGATATGATCTTTCCATGGAAGTTTTATAACTAAATTGGTCATTTGATGTCATGCCAACATTTTTGACAAAAGTACGGTATTTTCTCAACCTTCTCTTTTTATTGCTGCATCTATATGTTTCATCTCCCACTCACCTTTTTGACACCTTGTCCCTTGATCTTAAACAAATATAATCTCTCTAATTATATTCTCGGATGACCACACTTATCTTTAATGCTCACTTATTAAAATTTTGTACATAAGAACACATTAGTCATGTTTTGAGAACAACGAAACCTTAATGAGATTTCAGAAAGGACAGAAAATGCAAGCAGATATAAGCAAGCGGGGTAGAGCAAGGGATCATATAACACTCATTCAAGGCGGAGAGAGTGATTGTAGAGCAAGTGAGATCCTAGTCGGACACATAAATAGGGACAAAGATTAGTTGCCAAACTAGAATGATGAAGGTCAAATTGGAGCGGAGCACGAGTCTTGGATTGACGCCATTCGTCGTGGAGGTAAGCTGACGAGAAAAGGCCTGAGAGGAAGGCCTCTATGGGCTGTTAAAGTGGAACTACCGGTGTCGTTGATGTTGATGACATGGATATGTAGCATACACTTGTAGGGATCCTTGTGAAATGCTTTCGGTTTGGTCGAGTTGGCCATCGTAGTTGTTTATACCTAAATGGTTTAGTAGAATGTAGCTTCAGAAGTGGCCAATTCCATTGCAATGGATGAGTCCTTACTGGCGACATCATGTTGATTGGTGTCGTGGAATAGTAGGAATTCACATTTACCTGGAGATAGATGACGACTTCTCTGGAGATATGCCTTAGATGGGGAAGAGGTATTCCTCTTCATCACGATGGAGCTATTTATGTATATAAATTCATTCAGGTCGATAATAGGCTAGTACATGCACATTGGTATTCGGGAGCCTCCCACTCATTTGACATTTCAAGGCATTTGAAGACTTCTAGGGCGGGGGGAGGGGGGCTATTAGACGGTTTGATTGAAGATTACTTGATTTGGTGATCTCCTCAATTTCAAGATGGAGCTCTACTAGAGGTTTGAAGCTACTACATGCATATAAAGGGGTGCCATTGAGTCGGTTTGCCATGCAACATTGGAGAAAATGTTGCTATCGCTCGATGTGCTAAAGGTGTCACTGGGGCTAAAGCTCATCGATGATGCTGTCGTGGATGTATTACTAGATGGGAATGCATGGCTTTTGCTTTCGACATAGTCGTAGCTTCGGATTGGGAGGAGATAGAATGCGGCCACTAGTTGGCTTTGAGTGGGTCAGGGAGGAAGTTACCACGGTTTTTGAGGAGAGATGTCTAGCGATGGACCCAAAGGGATCTCTTACAATCTTGAACACGAAACTTTGTTGTTTCTTGAATATGTGGATTTGGAGGTGGAATAGACAACACCTATTTCTCTTACCAAAAGGAAGGACTCTTGACAAAATACTGAAGGCTTCGTGCTTGTAGAAGAGCGTTATCCGCGAAGAAGAGGGCATTACCCTTGAATATCTGGCCTTGAGATATGCGATGGGTCTATTTTGCAGAGATAAACGTCCCTTGTTGCCTCAAATACATGTTGAACTCTCTCTTATATGGGCATAATCCCAACTTCGTCGGATTTGTTTCTTATCTACTCACTCATTTAGAGAAAAGCCTTAAATTTCAATTTCTCTAGCGTATCAACATCCTCAAGACGTGAAATATCGATAAATATTATCAATATCTTACCATTTCAACAAAATCATGAAAATGCGAGAAAAAAGAAGGCGTTGATATTTCACACATTTTGCTAATACGAAGATATGTCGTCGAAAGGTGAGAAATAAAATAGTTGGGTTTCAATTTAGCAAAATCGATGAGACCAAAATTTCAACAAATGTTGTGGAAATTTTGAGACATGATTTAGAGTCAAAAGGTTGATGTGTTGTCCCAACCAATAGTTTTTTTTAAAGTCTGGTCTTGTCAAGAACCATCGAGAGACAATCATCGACACTCCCACAGAATTGGAAGAAGCAACAATATGAATTGCAAACGAGGAAGTGATGGATACTCGACAATGATTGCCGGCTTCCTCCAAAGGGAATCATTTCCTCTTTCAAGCGAGTGTCAATGGTTTGACCCTAAGCTGGTGTTTAAGGGGTATGGTTCTTTAATGGCTCCGATCCTTTAATGGAGATGTTCATATGTAGTATCATTACCTGCATAGAACTTTGTTATACTCGTATAGCTCCTCACATAAATTGTTGTTAATGCAAGAAGTATGCGTATAGTTGAACTCTGATGTGGCTGAAAAAAGCCACGTTCTGTCGGTCATTCACCAACACTGCATATGAAGCAATTATCACGCACCTTTTCATCAAAGCAGCCTGCTCGCTCGGAATACCCCTAAGGTGTACGGACGACCATACGAAATCAGTTTACACAATCACAAATCTTCGAGAAATCCACCTTCCAAAGAAGACCTTTGGTCTTCTTTCTGCGTCATTCCACCACAACCTCATATGCCAACACAATCCCAACCACCAGAGATAAAAGCCGTCTAAACATTATTGATAATTGAGCCAATGACCTCATGCATCATGTTAGCAAGCACCTTTGCCACAATAAAATAAACAACATTAGACAAAGCTATATGGCGCAAGTCCTTGACATGCCTCACAACGTCCTTTGGCTAAAGGGTCAAAAGAGACTGATTCAGCTGCTAGAATCCACCATTAGCCTGACGCAACTCCTCAACCACATCCGACACATCTCGACCAACTAGGTTCTAAAACTCCCAAAAGAAGAAAATTGGGAAATCATACAGTCTAGGGCAACCACTATTCAAATTAGACATCGCCTGCTTGACCTTGGACAACAAAAAGGGTCGCACCAGCTCCTCAGACCGCACCTCCGACAAGCACATGATATCTCTCCCAGCCAACTCAAGCCCCAACCAGGAACACACCTACCGATCCTTCGGAAATGTCTTGTCACAACCTAATCGATAGGGCGATCACCAACAAGAACCTCACCCTCCACCTGAATTCAGTGGATGAAGTTTCACCTTCTACGGCCACTGGCCATCGCATGGAAACCTGATGTTCGCATCCCCTTCAGCCACTTCTACTTTGGCCGCTTCCGCCATTCCCATTTGGCTTCACGCTTCTTGTCCTCTTCTAAGAGGACCCTGCCATGCTCCTGCCTTGCCGCCTCCTCCTGCAACTCCTTGGTGTTCTCAATCTGATAAAAGGTGGTCAACCTCGGCCAACACAATGTCTCTCCTCTGGCCACAAATCTCCTTGGACTCCCTCATGAACTGAATAAGCAAGCTGCAAAGCTC
Organism: Ottelia alismoides; assembly: GCA_037367405.1. Classification (NCBI taxonomy): domain Eukaryota; kingdom Viridiplantae; phylum Streptophyta; class Magnoliopsida; order Alismatales; family Hydrocharitaceae; genus Ottelia; species Ottelia alismoides. The sequence continues at coordinate 578,092 of JAZKJV010000092.1, read as the reverse complement.
TTAGCTTCCTAGCCATCATCTGAGAAGTCGACCCAAAACCTCTTTTTCCTGCTAGCACATCGTGACCTTCTGACGGAAATCCGCCTCAAGCAACTAGACACGATCAAAGCAGAAGATGCCACCACAGTGCCTCTTATCACTCGAGTCCCAACAGATAGAGGTATGATCTGAGTGCGGTCCGGGCAAGTCTAACACAGTAAAAAATTATAAATCAATTATTACGTAGATTTATCCTTTAGGGTGGTGACCCCACCTTTGGGGGCGGGCCTCCCTTCCAAATATGATTTATGTGGAAAAGGTGTTATGTACATGCAGATGCATTATCGGTTTGATTGTGTAGAATAGCGTACAACTTCACAGTCATGGTTTTAAGTGCAAATACTGATGCCATTTCGCTAAAGTCCGAAAATGGCATGTTGTCATCGCATTGTCACATGGATGTTGACAAAATCCTGGAATCTTGTTGAAACTGATCAAAACACATCAAAATCAGGCTATTTCAAAGAGAAGTTCCTAATAGTGCTTAATTATATACATAATGTAAATATAGAATATTTTTTTGTTTAGGGGTATAGAGGAACTTGAAACATAACGCGTCATTATCATAGTTTTTAAGAGAATTACACTTTAAAAGTGCATGGAGGTAGCATGACTCATAGCGGCATGCGGCATGCCCCTCATGCTTCCATATCATTGATAGGGATATTCTATAATGCAATGTTGGACATTTTACGTGTGCTACTGTTATACCGTGACATGCTAGGCAGTGTCGGAGTTGGCAGGGTTGGAAAAGTTTGAGGAAGGGATCTAGTGATACATTCCGAAAGATGCATATTTTGTGAACTGAAAAAGAGTATGATCTCCTCACATAAAAATCACCGACCAGCCAGCTCTCATAACCCCGAAAAGGGACATCATCCTTTCCATTCGCGGACACTGAGTGCACTTGTCTACTTGACCATACTCCACTCTAATGGTTGACGTCCAGTTTGTAGTGAATTCAGCAATTCTTGTGATGTAGTGTTGATCTGCAAAACAATGTAGTCAAACACGAGGCAAGCAGACAGGAGGCGGCATTGTGTAAATCAGGGAATCATGGAGGATTCTATGCTGACTGTTTGGGTACTTGTATTTATCCAACCTTTTGATATCCGTTGGATTATATTTTGGTAGCCAGAAAGTGCACGTGCTTCTGTTCCCTTTTGGGAAACACTGTGATTGTGTCTTGTAGCAGTTTTGTTCGACCAATGGAGTCCTTCGCATAATTGCAATATTTATAAACTTCCTTTAATCACTCACAATGTGTACACCTCTGCAATTTTCAGTTGCGCAAAATTATTTTGCTTTCACAGTTCGTGTGTTGCAGGGTATCACCCTCGCTGCTTGGGAATGTGGATTCTGATTGTTTTATTTTTTAACGACCTGTTTACCATTTATTCCGGAACAGTTTGCATGTGAAGTGACAGGAGCTCATCTTGAGCTCTAGTCTTCACTTGAACTTTTTTCCTCCTGCTGGATAACTTCACATACTATTATGAGCTTTATTCCCAGCTTTGACTTTCCATAATGTTGCTTGTTGATGCAGGCTGCTGCTGGTCGTGGTGGTCCCCCTGGTAGAGGTGCTGCACCACCAATGAGAAGGTAGTGATCTCAGGATCTACTTGGGGAAGGATGGAATTTGTTTCATCATCCATTGTGCATTGTTCTGAAGGTCTGTTTGGCGTTGATGCTGCTTCTGCATTGCTTTTCTAAGGTTGTGAGAGACACAGTAGGCATTATGTAAGCATAGTTTGAACTTGAGGTAGTATCTTTGCCTAGAAGCAGACTATATTATGGTCTGATTCAACTTTCTGATATTTTTTTATATAATCTTCACTGCCTTGTAGTGACCACATTCTGGATACGTTAAACATCTTTCCCTTTGATCTGTAAGTTTTAGATGCGGTGTTAGTTTTGTATTTTGCTATTCTCTGGGTTCAGCTTGCAGCTTCACTTGTGGAAGGGGGGCTAAAGGCATGTTCTCACTGCTAATTATGTTCGATGAATTCCGGGGTCGAGCCTCAAGGTAAGAGCACTATTTGATAGGAGTTGAGGTAGCCAAGAGAAAACTGGCAACATGAGTTGCTTTTGCTACCTTCTTCGATCGCATTCGGGCTCACTATTTTGCACCTCTCATGTGGCCTCTTCCTTTATGTTTTTGGCTAGGGTACTTGTAAGACATTCTCCAGTTAGTTTCATTCACTGTGATGCATTTGCATAGTCCAGCTCATGGCTTGAATTCTTCTAAGGACGCTTCTTGCAATTCTTGTCTATGATGAGCAAAATTTGGCAGTCGAGACCCTATATGGTTGGTTTAATGAACAGCAAAGTTTTTATGTTCTACACGTATAAAGGTACTGTAAGCCTATGCTGATGAACGGTGGCTGCACCAACTGCGTTTCTAAGGCCTCCAAAGACCATTCAGTGCATCCTCAGTGGAGTTTAGGGACATTCTTTGAGTAAAGTTTGAAAAAAAAACTCCACCTCTTGTCTGACAGGGTCTGATTATGCTGCTAATATCTCAAATGTGTGGTGTTTGTATAATCGTACTCATGTTTCCAGTTATGCGTTTGCTTCTGAGTTAACCTTCGTTCGAGAGGAGAATGGATAACAGCTAAATATGTGAGGCATAACTGTCAATCTCCCAAAACATAGGGGTATAAGTGTTATTGCTAAAAAAAGTAAGGGTACCAGCTAAAATAATGTGCTAAGATGTGGAAAATGTGTCAAATCAATGGCAAAAAAGCGAACTCAAGATAACATTGTATACACATGTGTATGTGTGTACAATAGTGAGTATCAAGTCGAATCATAGAGAGGCATGAGCGTATGCGTTCCATCTTGTTCCCTTCTTGTTTTTAAGATGCAAGATGATCTACTTACGATGAAGAAGAAATATAATTGCAATAAAACAAAAATTTGCTCGATATTATATTGAACAGCACCTCAAATGGAATGTAAACCTTGAACTATGGAAACTAAAAGGAAGAATGAAGCTAAACCCCTCAAGAACAAGAAATCTATACTCTATATATCAGAAGAGACTAGAAAGAAAAGGATTTGTACTTAGTGTAAAAAATGATAATTGAAGGTACTTTAAATGTGTTATGAGTGTGGATTGGGATTATGTCAAGGTTCTTAGGTTTTGAGTTTGTATTTAAAAAGTGGCATTGATGTTTAAACATTGGATCCGCGTGGAAAAAAGCAAGGTTTTAAAAATCGAAGCGGACATCAAACCGGGCAAGTATCGATTTTTGATTTTTATGGTTGGACCAATGGGACCGACCGATCGAACTAGTTATGATGTCAGCAGTTCATAAAAACCAGAAAAGACCGAACCATTGTACTGTTGGTTTGGTTCGTATGGTTTAACAGGGTCAAATTGAGTTAGACCTGTAGTACATACAAATAAATATGAAAAATGCTACATCATATCTTCATAGGATCTATATACTAATGTCCTTCCAAGTTTGTCCAATAACACTTATACTCCCTTTTTCTACAATTGTACGTCCCCTATATTTTAACTGAAAATGATAGTAGTGACATTTTATTAGTACGTGTGCTCCTATATTATACCAACACAAAGATAATATTTTTGATTTTTTAAATAATATAGGAGCACAAAAGACATTGCTAGATGTTAGGAGTATAAATGTTATTAGAAAACTCAAAAGGGTGTAATAAACATATTTTGTGAAATTTCATATGTGTGATGTATAAATTAACAATTTTAAAACTATTTAAATTTTAATTAATAACAAGTGTTTTTAATTTGTTACTTCTAATAGTATAACTATGGCAACTTATTCTTCCTTTGATGTTGTTGGAAGTAGATAAACACATGTAATATGTGAGAAGAGATGCAATGCTTATATGACAGGACAAGAGAGCTGATAATGGGTCATTGACACATATGGAAGGAGAAAAGATAAACGAGTACTATATTATGGGTTAGAATGAGAGTAGATTATGAATATTTTTAAGCCTATTTTATTAAATTTATTATTTTTTTTGTAAAAGATGGATGGTTGAACCAGTGGTTTGGTTCAATTGGTTCAACCGGGTTTAAGCGATCCAACCGGGTTTTGACTGATTTTGACTGGTTTTTATTTTCTAAATAAAAATCGGGTGGTTGGACCGTTTTCCTTCTGGTTCTTGGTTTAACAGGTTGAACCGGCCAGTTCGGTTCGGTTTTTAAAATCTTGGAAAAAAGATGATTAAGTATTATAGAGGTTATATGGATGAATGTAATCATGTTATGATGTGGGTTTTGATACTTAGAGAACATGTCAGGGTGATGGTGATTAGTTTTGGATCTTGGATTTATGATCAAGCTGAAAAAGTGATATTTGGTGGAAAAGGGTAAGGTCGTGTTGATTGATGTGGGTTAGATCTTAGATTAGGTCTTGGGATTGGGTAAAGGTTCAAGGTAGATGAGATGAACCCTATAGACTGAAAACATGTCATGAGGTGCATGATACCGACCTTCAACAATCATGATGCTAGAGAAGAAATCAAAATGCATAATATTAAGAATAAAAGCATCCAACCCTTTCAGCACAAGAAATGATAGAAATATCACAGAAACCATGCAAAACTAGACGAAAATTGCACAAGACAAATAATTCAAGCATGATACCACGATGAATGGGAGATTCATCACATCTCCACACTTGAATCTTGTTAGTCCCGAGTAAGACACATATTCAAAACAACATGAAATCCTAATTCATTTTCTCAGATGTTTGATATTCTTACCCGAAACACCCAAGTTTGATCTTCTAAATTTCTACAATGGAGGAATTATAATCTTTTGAGGGTTTTCAATGAACACATCCACAAAGTTAAGGAAAACTTTATCATTTTTTGCTAAGTACGAATGATATAACTTCATGACCTTCTTTTTGAATTTTGTATATCTTGTTGCATTGTGCAAAAATTTGGTGGATGGTTGAATGAAGTGTGTACATGTTGGATGATTTGCCTTTTGAAATATGGACATAGTTAGATGTTAACAAACCTAGATTGAGATTGCAATGGTATCTCAAAAATTTGAATTTAGTTGATATAAATTTATAAATTTTTATAGAGTTGAATAAGTCGAGTCAGCCTTAACTTAGACTCAAACTTTATAACCAAACTCGAACGTGAGCTCATTTCTAATAAGTTTCAAGTCCAAAAATGTTGACTCAAACTCGAACTCATTGAGTTCGAGTTGGTTCATGAGTCCCTTAATGAAAATTTTGTAGATTGATATTATATTCATTTTCTATTTATTATCTTTAAAGAAGGAATTGAGCCCATTAAGAATCTCATTAACAGCATCGATAATTGAGTTTTTCTAAAAGTATAAATAAATGTATTTATTCATGTGCGTTTGATAAGAACTATAAAAATGACATATTGTACAAGTACACATAAACATCACAACTCTAAACTCTAAATAGCACGTTTGTGCCATACCATTTTCTCCTCATTCATACATTATGTATGCCATATTTAATGAGAAAATATATATAAAAAACTAAAAATCAATCGATTTATCGAGTTGAGTTAACGAGCTGAGTCATACTCAACTCGAACTCGACTCAATAACCTTAAATAGTCATTTGTCTCATCCAAACTTGCACTTAATAGATTTTCGAGCCTCACTCACAATCCAGTGCCGTCCCTGACCTTTTCTGGGCCCTAGGCAAAAGGAAAAAATTAAGCTCTTTTATTTTTTAATATACATAATTTTTAAAAATTCTCAAATTTCTTATAAAAAGTTTCTAAAATTTTACAAAGATATGTGGATGTTGATATACCGACGAGCATCAAATAACAAATTATGAACTAGAAATCATGAGAAAAAAAGAACAATATCATATGGTAAAAGAATCAAATAGCATCATGCAATTGCACCGTCGCGACTCATCAAACATGGTAGAGTCAAATAGCATCGGGCAATCACTTTGGAGGGTATAATCATTAAAAGAGATCATATTTTCTTGTAAACTGTAAAATAAGATGATAAAAAGCACGCGAAACTGGATGCGGAAATAATGCTGCAGAGAGGACTCACCGAATGTCAGGCATCATCCTGGTAATGGAGTTGGGCATTTAAGAACTCCATGGGGTGGACCAACGAGCAAAGACGATGTCCGGCAATCCCATGTCTCGACAATACAACGAGGATGCATCACAACATGCACTACAAATGATGAAGAAATCGCAATTCATGAGAGAGAGGGGGTTTGGAGTATGGACTTTGGAATCCAATCGTCGATTCGGTTTAAATGGTGGGATGGAATGAGAAACATCGCTGTGAATGAGAAGGGAAACCGAAACGTGTGGCAACTATTTCTAGGAGTAGGGAGGAAGGCAAGTCATCTAAGAGATTTTTTGTAAATGAGTAGTATGGGTGATGGGTCTTAATATGGGCCCTAAAGTTGGCGGGCCCTAGGCTATTGCACTTCTAAACCACCCTCAGGGTCGGCCCTGCACAATCTGTTATCGAGTCAAGTTAAAGTCTAGCTCATTGAGTCTGAGCTTTCCTGACTCCTCCAGCTAAGTGCATGGTGTAAGGTTCAAAAGATCACTATCTTAAGAGTACTACGCAAGGCCAGCGTGGTCAACTTAGAGACGGGATTCAAACTCTACTTAAAGATACTAGACTCAAAGAATTTTGCCAAAAATGTCTGAAGCATCATAAATCTCATCTTAATGAAATCTCTATAAATTTAAGTTGGATTAAGGTCATATCCATCATCATATTGCAAAAATTAGATAGAATTTTCCAAATAAAAGGGATCAAAATATATAAGTGAAGAGAAGGATTTTTTTGCAAATCATTTTACGTAAAAAGCAGTATTTGGAAATATTCTTAGGTATTTTGGGAACATTTTTTAGAGGAATTTTTCTATAAAAACATAAACACGGTTTTAGCAAACATTTTCTGAAAATTTTATATTTTTAATGTTTAGAATTTAATGAGAAAAACTAGGAAACCTATGTATTTCTAACTACCCTCCCATGCTTGAGATGTGCCATGTTCTCATGGCTACTTGCACGAAAAATGATAGAGGACATATGATACAACAAGGTGGGGCAGTTTAAAAATCCTAAGATACTTTGGAAATGCACATTTTGGCAAAAAAACTGGGAATTTTAAACAAGGCATATTATGAAAATGATGATTTTGATCATAATTTTCAAAATAAGGGTTTTGTCACAGTCATTTTGAAAATTTTAAAACCAAGTGTAAAAAATGAATTTAGACAAGGATGGGTGGGAGAGTAAAGGGAAGGACAATAGTTCCCTTCTATAGATTTTTGGATTTTTATTTTTTATGAGATTTTCGAGTAACCTCCATTTGGGCACAAGGGTTAGAGATACACTGTAGTATGTACCTTAAGTGTGAGCAACATGTGTTGGATACCTCACTGTAGGGATGGGCATTGGGCTGGGCCGGCCCAGCCCAGCCCGAAGCCTGGCCCAAAAAGCTCAGCCCAGCCCAAGCCTAAAAGAACATTGGGCCGGGCCTGGGCCTAAATGTTCGGCCCAAAATTTCTTTGGGATGGGCTCGGGCTCGGCTCGGCCCAACTTGACCCGGCCCAAGGCCCGATCCATTTGTGGCCCCGACATAAGGCCCGAATGGTGGCCCAATATGTAGCCCAATACCCATCCCAAAATTATGCACGTGTCTTATGCTCAGGCCTTACATAGACCATTCGCGCCTTCCCTTCCCTCTTTTACCCGATTGGACTCTCCATTTCATGTGTTTGTATTGCTTGATGATGTTTTGGAGGAGCTTCAATTGATGAATAACTGAGGATTTATCTATTGCATGAATATGAATAACCATAAAATGCACATCAACAGCAAGAGCAATAAAAGAGAAGCATGCCACAATTGAGGATGGGCTGGGCCTGGGCTTTGGGTCGGACCACAAAAAAATTTACGGGCCGAGGCCCGGCCCAAGGCCCGAATTTTTTAGACGGGCTTGGGCCTGGGCCCTTTAGGGCCCGGCCCAGCCCGACCCATGCCCATCCCTACCTCACTGTGTAGTCGGAGCTCTATTTTGAGAACTGCAAATTAAATTGAGGTACATACTCAGATAGATCATGGTATGAGTTTGCACAATCAGAAGGCCTCATGATCATGACTTCCTCTGACAAAGTGAACGGTACATGTTTCTCTACCTCAAGATCATATCAATCCATTATCACCAAGTGCAGAAATCATCTTCGATCGTTGGGAGGTACTCGAACGACATATCATGAGGAAATGGGAAGAGGGGTTGAAAGTTGTAGGTTGAAAGTTGTGGTAAGAGAGGGAATGCAGGAATAGAAAATCAATTATGTAATCCTCCCTCTCACCAATCACATTAATATCCACCAAGAAATACTCACAACCATCCTATGTGATGGTTTCAACCAAGGTGAAACTTGTTGGGCTTAACTGCAAATTTCCAGCCCCAACTTGGGCTCCAAATGGGTGCAACAATTTACCCCTTTGACAGAGGTATCACTGCAATACTCCCAGCAAGTGGGAGCCCCATTCCTTTCCCATTCTAGGGAGCTCTCGACAGTGGTATAATGCTCCATTCGTTCTCCAGATTTTAAGCCCTATTCCAGAACGCAAGACAACACTGCCCTCCCCTTTCCCATTTCCAGCGACAGCAGCAGAAAGGGGTTTCGGACCCCCTTCTCCGTCTTCCTCCACATCCAGAGAGAGGCCGAGCATCCGTGCTCGAGGGCAGCAGCAACTGGGTGTCTTGGGAGCCGCGGTTCGGGTTTGGAGGGTGGAGGTGCTGGGCGAGCTCGAAAGGAGGAGCGAGGAGGTCATTGCGGACGACCTCAAGTAGCCAAGTTTGGGTCTCCATCCGGGAGCCCACAAGGGGAGTTACTTTGTCCTTCTTGGATTTTAGAGCACACTTTTTGGTATTTTGGATACCTAGGGATAGTTTGTTCCTTGTTGAAGAACTATCCATTGTGTGTGGCTTGTACCTCGGTTTTGTGGGCAACAAAACCGGGAAGAACATTGACTCATTTGACCGTAGTGATTGGTTGCCGGTCTTGCCCCGTGGTTTTTCCCTTGCTCACATCGAGTAAGGGTTTCCACGTAAAAATTCCTTGTCTCGTGTGGTTGCTTGCTTGCTTGTGATAGTGCTTGTCATTGTTGCTATTTGAGTTCCGGTGTGGGGAACATATCTTGTGTGTGCTATCTTTGCTGCAGGACAGTTTAGGGTGATATATCCTGGTTGATTGATTGTTTCCGCCCCAATATCCCCAACAAAACTGACAGGGTAGGAAAACAATTGTGTCTGAATGAGTCAGGATATTCCTCGATTTCACTCCATAATGAGTCAGGAGAGAGTAGCTCATCCTGTCTTGAAACCTACTGTTCTTCAAAGGTGGGAATTTAAAACCAAAGATCGTGGTTAGTTCCTCCCTGTGAAGATGATGGAAGAAAATGTGATCTTAGATTCAAACAAGTCGGAGGAGTGTGTGATGGTTTGATCAATATGGGTGGTTTCCTCCCTTGGTGCAGCTAATAGAGTAATGTGGATCGACTCATGATATTCCATCCAAGGTGAAATAGGCGAAGTAGGGCATGATCAGTCTCATGCAATTCCAAAGAAGATGTGTCCCAATTCAGAGGATTGGGTTTAGAGGCCACAAACCATTGGGGCTCGTCAGAACAGCTGAGAGTCTCCTCACTCTCAATCTGAATGTGGTCAGTCATCCTTAAAACATTAAAATCGAGAACTGACTTAGTGCTGATTGATTTAGAATAGGAACGAGATACATAAATAATGTGGTTCAGTATTAAGGGAAACTACTCTTCTCAGTCACTATCAGAAGAGACCAGATGGGGATTTAAAAGTGGCAGTTAAGGTCTTGTTACTGCGAAAATCAACATTAATGACTTTTGACTCATAATCAAGTGTGAAAGGGCATTCCTGCGGTGCATTCAACATTTTCTCAAGCTCAAGAAGATCCATGTGGTGGTTAAATTTGGATGGGTGATGAATCCACGGTTCATCATCTCAATATCTTGATCTTAGCAAAATCCCCGAGTAAAATCCCAAATAAATGTCCATAAAATCAATAAATTAACAAAATACCTCTTGTAAATAAAACTCACTAATTACTGTATATAAGATTGTACAAATCAAATTAACAATAAAAAAAGCCGCAGGAGTTTTATACTTGTAAATAGCCCAAAACTTCATGGATTTTTAATAATTTCATTTCAACTTCTTTTTGGCTAATTCTTTCTCTAACTTGTTCATGATAATGTATATAAAAATACAAAAATACAAAACAAATTTTACCTTAAATAAATGCTCCTAGATCCCAATGGGAAAAAGCCGTAAAGTCCAACTTCCGAGCTAAATTCCCGCTCCTTATGAACTCCAAATTCACCAAACTCACTTTTAAAGTTCAAGTTAGAAAATTATCTATCCAATGGAAGTGGTTTCATTAAAATCGGAGCTCATTTGCAAAAGTTGGGTTTTGGGACCTAGATGTACATTGTATATTATGTATATATTCTTTCTTTCTTCATTTTTTATTTTATCTTTCTTAATTACTAAAAATCCAAAAAAATCATTATAGTGTTGTATTTTGATTGTACTATTTTATTGTATTTTCCTATTGTACATAGCTACTATTAAAAAGATAAAAGAAATTACAAATTAGAAAAGTAAACAAAAATTGTACATGGTGTTTTGTCTTCTTTTGTAAATTCTCCACCATTTGTCTTCTCTTTTTTTTTTTTATTGTATTTGAAGTAGCCTACTTTTATTTTCTTTTATTTAATCACATTCTCTACAATAACTTCCCTTTCTCCATTAACCTCCAAGTCTTCTTTCAACCTCCATTCCACTCCATATTCTTCATATAACCTCCCATTCAACTCCACCAATAATCTAACTTCTCATTCAACACCACCACCTCTCTAACTCCCATTATTCATCTCTTTATAATCATCTCCACATCCACATTTTTCCCCATCCACCATTCTTATAGAATAAGGAGAGAGCTTGGAGTGTTTTGTTGGTGACAGCGGCGAAGCATCGTCCTCAAGCGACGACCTCCTTCAGGTGAGATCCTCGGAGCTCCACTCCGCGTCACGAGTTCCCCATCGAGCTCGCGTAGCTTCTCCGATTTTTATTTCGCCAATCGGATCGAGGCGACAACAGGAGTTCAGCGTAGCTGCTCCACCAATCCGGCGAAGAATCAGGTAAGTATTCCTCCTCGTTTCTCTTGTTATTTTATTTTATCTAATATCTTGTTTCCTTGTCGTTTAGATCACCATCATTTTTTTATCCATCATAACCCCATATCATTTTTTTATTTTCATATCATCACGATCAATCCCGCCCTCATATTTGCATTTGTTCATATTTATCATTTTGCATTTCTTCATCTTTTTATTTAAAAAAATTTTTAAAAGCATTTGTTCATTTTGCATTTGTTCATTTTTTTATTTAAAAAAATTAAAAAAAACACTTGTTCATTTTGCATTTGATCATTTTCTGTTTAAACAAAAAAAAATAAAAAAATTAGTTTGCATTACAGCAGAAAAAAAAGAAATAAAAAAAAAACAAAAAAAAATAAAAAAAGGACGGAGCAGCAGAACAACGGCGCCCCCGCCTCCGCCGCCCCTCCCTCTTCTCCACCGCGCCGTCCGCTCGGCGCCCCGGCCGCCGCCCCTTCCTCACCGCCGCCCCCTCAGCAGCGGGCGGCCGCTCCTCCGCCGCTCTACGCGGCCCCGCCACTCCGCCCAGCGCGCGACCACGCCCTCCACCGCCTCTGCGGTCGCGATCGGCGCCGCTCGCCGTCCGTCGAAGCCTCCCTGCCGTTGGGTTCTCCTTCTCCTGCAAGAAAGGTAGAAGAAGAAAGGTTAATTTTTATTGTTTTTTTATTGTAAAAATTGTATTTTTTATTTCTTTAGTTTTTGTAATTACAGTTTAGTCCCTGTGCATAAGTTCAAGTTGTATATAGTTTTCTGAGTTTGCACAAAGATCCCTGTGTTCATGCTTTAATTTGGACCTCTCTTTTGCATCATTTTATGCCATAAAAAATGTTTTTATGTTGAGCAACTTATCCTCTGTCATGTGAGTATTTATTTGTATTTTTATGCTAGTTGGGTAATTAATTAAAAATAGTTAACTGAAATATTGCATATTTTACCCAATTTGGACTCTTAAAATTTTACCTCACACACGGTTGCTCAAAAAAATCCACAAAAATTATATATGATGCCTTGATATGTGATGAACGTACAATCCAAATTTCACATCTATTGGAGTTGTCTTGTGCCTACAATAAATTATTGAGTGATTTTGGTATTTGATTTTTAGTTAAATCCACAGACATCCTTTTCACAAAATTTCAAGTCTCCTGGATTGCTCATCTAAATATCTACTTGAGATAATTTGCATTTTGATTAATTTGATAACGTGGATTAATTAAGAATTATTTACTCACTGTCACTCTATTTTCACTAAAAAATTCATAAAAACTTCATAACTTGTCAAAAAATTCCAAAAAAATTACTGTAGCTTCCTTGCATCATGTTTTAGTTCCAGTAAATTTTTCATAATTTTTGCTTACTGTTTGTGTGAAAAATTGCGAAAATACACATAAAAAGTGTGCATTTTTAGTTGTTGCATTTTAACCCCTAAAATTCCAAAAAAATGTGTTTTGTGTTCATCTCTAGATTAGTATTCTAGGAAAAATATAATTTGGCTGAATTGAACTGATTTGACATTAAACTTAATTTGGCTAAGTTGTATGCTTTCTTAGTAGATTAGTTCACTTGCATTGTGCATTTTGGCATCCTATTTGCATTAAAAAATATAAAAAATACCGCATTGGATATCTAGATCTTAAATTTGCAAATTAACCCCAAAGTTGTTCCTTTGCCTCCCTGTGTTCGACCCCGGACTTGCCCGGGATATAAATTAAGCCGAGACACTCTTCACGGAGATCTTCTCTCGGTTCTGACCGAATCGCTTAGTACACGTGCTACAACGTGACCGAATTAATCAACGTATCTAGCGACTCGTCAATGGGCATAGGCTACTCAGTTGGGATCTCGAGTCCCTCCTCAATCCTAGGTGATTCAGTCCAAGGGATCACATGAACTGAACTTGGGTCAACATGAGAATCCAAGGTCATATATATTTTTGAAGGACTCCTCATCTGTTCTCATCCTAAACTCTAAGTACTCAAAGCATTGATCAAATTATTCATGACTCATTGAGTCAAGTGAGATCTCTTTCAACATTCTAAGCTCATGGAGGTCCCTAATCATGGCTTCTGCCTGTTTTAGGAGTTGAAGACTAGTAATGTCAGTTGTAAATGTAGAAGAATGGCCCATACTTCTTTTTTTTTGCTTCATCATAGGTTAAAAAGTGGAAAAGCATGATCTTTATAAACTGGCAAACTGAGAGGATCAAGAAAGATCTGATAGAATAGGTAACATCTCATTCTCACCGTCAAGTAAACACAAGCCAAACTCTTGTTGCACAAGTGGAGGTGATGTGCCCTGATGGGCTCTTCTAGTCTGTTTTACTCTTTTTTTATTTCCATATAGCTGTACACACAAGTTACATAACCTAAAAGAAATCTACAAGTGTAATTAATGACCATCGTCCTGTCATCATCTTCTAGATTTTGGGATCTAATGCCTTTGAGAATTCAATCAAATGTGCACAATTCAAAAGTGCTCAAACAAGTTGTCAAACAATTTGGGGAGTTTGGTTTTAGGGTGTCCATTTTGAGATAAGATCGATTTTTAATTTCTTGAATGTCGTGGTAAGTTTGGTAGATTGGCAGACAAGCATAGTTTGGTGATCTTGAGTCCAAATAAGGGGAGAAATCATAGAAGTGCAACTGAGCATGCTAAGTTAAATGCATACTTGGTACTAATAATCTTTATGCAAGTGCAAAGCATAATTGAACTACTAAGCATGCACATGCAAGTATACATGCTATGCTCCCAAGTACCTCTAGCCAGGATGAATTTAAGCATCGATTTTTTGGATTTTATTTTATTTTTGTAAATTTTAGGTTTTGAAGAAGCACCTAAGCTAGATAGAAGCAATGCTAAATGTTTGAAACAGAATTCTATGTTGTTACAAATAAAGGAGGGACTGAGAAGTGAAACTTTAAATGTCGAATTTCAATTTCATTTCGGTAAGATTGGAACAAATTTCGGTGGAATTTTGGTGAAATGGTCGGAAATTAGGGAAATTACTTGGAACTCATTTATTCTAAAACTAAAATTTCTAATATTCTTTAACTGATAAATGAGATAGAAAGATAGTTTTTTGCTAATAATAAGATATTAAGATGATATGTTAAATTAAATTTTCATTTAAATGCTCCAATAGTCAAAAAGCAGTATGTTGCTTGGAACCAGAACAAGATTTGGAATCAAAATTAGAAGTCAATACTTTCCCCTCTTGAACATGAAGAGAATGATGACATGTGCAATAATAACAGAGAAAAACATAGGCTGGCAAAGACTACTAGCAAAATGATATCTTATGTAAAAAATTGAAGATTGAAATTATAGCGTAGAGCTTGTATCTAACCAAAATACTTTCAACTTTGAAAACTATTTAATTTAGAAATAAAATAAGACTCATACACACACAAACACAAATCTTTCTAACATGTATGTCTAATAGATATGTTGTATAACTTCTGATCGTAAAATATATGCTATACACGACACAAACAAATCAATTAACACCAAGAATCATGTAGCATTTGCAAGAACAATATATATCCAACCGGATAGTGGGCAACTACTTACAATCACAAGATTTAGAAGGTTGCTAACAACCTAGCAATCATATGGTCGCACATATATTTGGAAGATTACTAACAATCTAGCACTCGCGTAGTCACATGTACTCCTTGTAGCAGGGAGAAGCCACAAGAAAGAAAGGCGTTAAAATTTGGATTTTGATTTCATTTCGTTAAGTCAAGAAAGAGAATTTTCGAAGAATTTTTATGAAATAGTCTAAAAACTTGGAAATAACTCTAAACTTGACATTTTTTGAAAACTAAGGTATTTAGTATTCCTAAGTAAATAAATAAAATAGAAATGTAAACTTATTTGTAAAATAGAATTGTAAATATAAGTTTTGAAGTAGTATTATCGTCATAATCATAACACATGTTGATATATAGAGCAACGTCTTGTCTTGAGCAAGAACTGTATTCTAAACTGGAAGCAAAAGTCATGATAATCACCTTGTTAATAAGAATGAGGTGACACATAAAATAAATAATAATCAAACCTATATATCAAAATAAAGAAAGAATAAAAAAATAAAGCTATTCAGTTAAAACTTGAATTTAACTCTTAACTCTTGTGTCTAACTGGTTTGCTTTGGATTTAAATCTAAAATTTATAAACTAACGAAAGAAAATTCTTTAAATAATGTAAATCACTCTAACAACTAAATACATCTACGAATAAATAAGTGAAAATTCATTAATATATGCAAATTTCGATGAAAGTAAAGGGAAGATTCCCATATTTTTGTTGTTTTCAGTTTCTATTTTGTTGGAGCAATCTTATGTTTGTTTCTTGCAGGTAGATGATAGATATCCCCTCTCCCCCTTGGAGTAAGGGATGAGGTCTTTCATTTGGTTAGCATACGAGGATCACCCGCACTGCTTCTTGGTCACGCTTAATGCTTCTTAAGAGGCACATTTCATGTGCATTCGAGTGAAGCTCCAATCCATCCAACTTGACGGCTCTCATCCACATCCCTATGGTAGCTGAATTTTGGATTTTTGTACCATTCTTCCTTTTACTTTCCATAGTTTGAGGTATTGTTCAATTTTATGTCTTGTTAATATAATCCTGCATCATCATAAAATATACAATGCATGCACTTATGCATCTATGCACAGTTCGACCTGATACTCACTACTCTACACCCACCCACATCCGTATGTGCTTTGTTTTCTTGATTTCTATGTTTCATAATTGATTTGAGCTAGGATTTTGTCCACAACAATATGTTTTTTCATATTTTAATGCACATAATTGATCATTTTTTGGGATAGTTACCGAGGAGGCAATATGCATGCTTTGTGTTCTTGATGGTCTATTTGACAATGACATGACCATGCTCACTTATCATACTTCTCTATCGTCTGAGACTGTAGTCAGTGGCTCGTGCCTTTCTGACCACATGCATTCTTTATATATTTCATTCAGTTGTCATGTACTTTATCTTCTTAACATGGCTTCAAATTTCAATGAAATTCTACCGAATTTCTCCAAAATTTCATTTCTCTAGGTCACTGAAATCTAAACGCTACCTTATTTCTTTTTCCTGGATTTCAATGAGATATCAACGAAATTTCATCGAAATTTCATGTCGTTTCTGTGAAAAAATCGATCGACAATAAAATGGAAAACTCAAAATAAGAAGTGAGAATAAAATAAAAGAAGCAAAATGAGACAACAGGAGCCATATGGCCCTCAACCACGAGATATTGTGCACATATGCAACAAGATAAGCCCCTCACAATGATGTTTAAGAGTTTCCTTCCCTCCTCAACAGAGTTCTATCCAAAACTTAAAGACAAGACTTTTAGAGGTAATAGGAATGACTTAAACATAAGAGGAAGCATGATTTAGGCTGAGGTGGCGATGAGAATTTTAAACAACAAAGCATGATGGTTGTTGCTGCGATGAGGCTGCTATGTGGGAAATTGTTGGTTATTATCCAGCTCCAAATATGAGGGGGTTGTTGGGCAATTATCTTCAAATAGGACTAAGAGGAGAGAAAGCAAGAGTAGTATAAATAAGATCCTATGCATGGTATTGAGGATCATCCCAACTCAAGCATCTCTCAATCTCTTTTCTCTTAGTTCTCTCCCCAATCTATTTTCTCTTAGTTCTCTCTCCTCAAGCGCACGCAAGGCGTGAGGAGCAAGTCGTGCAAGAAGCGAAGAGTTAGCCTGCAGGGGCGTGAAGAGAAGTCGCCAGGGAGGAGTGTCTGCGCCGGAGGCACGAGGAGCAATCGTCAGGGAGGTCTGTTCTTGAGGAGGGGCATTCATTTATTTTGTTGTCTTCCGATATAAATCTGATGATGATTTGTTTTTGATGTTTGGTTAAAAAGATTATGTTGAAACTGTGCCTCCACATTCTTACAAATGATGTCTTGTTAAACAAACACCCTCTTCCCTCTTCTCCACCCTCCTTCCCATCTCCCTCCACCACTTCCCTTACTTCCATGACCTCCTTGTCGCAGATGCCCTCCTCATGTTAGGAAGATGGGTGAAAGGGAGGAGAGAGCAGGGCTATATGTGGGGATTGTGGAGTGATGCTGAGGACTACCTTGGGTGACTGCGGGTTGGAGTGATGTCCAATGAGAGGAAAGGCAGTAATTAATCAAAGGGGGTACTTGTTAACTTCATCATTTCATTAAAAAACTCTAATGATGTATATTGCTAGTACCAAAGTGGACATTTAGGCACCAAAATGGCAATTCAAAGAAAGTCCACGAACAGTTCAAGCCATTCTCATATGCAACTCCAAATCTAGAATTCTCTCTCACGAAGAATTTTGTCAAGATATTATCTAATGGCATGATCACGAACCAGAGAATCTGCACATTTATCTGCTGGTAAAGAATTGCACCGTGCATTACACGAATTCGAATTGGATTTCAAGTTCTGGATTCAAGGATCTAAAAAAACGGCTCGGTTGCATAACAACTATCTCCTCCATTTTTACCATTTTCCCGTGCAACTTCAGTTGCTTAAAACCAGGTTAAGTGCGGTGTTCTTAAGACCCATCCTGCAACAGGAACAACGCGGGCTCGGATTTCGCGGCACAGCCAAATCTGAAGGTGCTGTATTTCCTGTGGACTCCTGTGAGTTTTCCCGTTGCCGCCTTCTGATGAAAATCTACCATAAGCTTCGAGCACTCCCTGCATGGGGCGATGCGTATACAGTCAGTTGAAATGAACCAACACAAATCGATAAAAGAAACTTGAAATGGTGAGAACTGACAGGAGCTGCCCCTCAACATGTTGGAGTGCATTCACAGGTTTTGTTCCAGTTTTTTGAACCCCTTCAGGGTGCTCTGTGCGGTGTACACAGGCAGCGGCTGCCAGCAAAGAAGGCGGGTAACTGAGCATATCGTACTCGACGAGGCAGAGTTCAATAAGGAAGAAGGAAAGAAGCTCCATCTGATCCAGTTGATAACAAAATATAAGAAGAGCAAAGGGAGATTACAAATAATTGACCATATCGGACATGTTCTTTGTAGTTTGAATACCTTCTTGTCGGACTGTGCAGCCTTGAGAAATCTCCTCATGAACACATAAGCTGTAGGTACAGACATGTTGAATTGCAATGTGTTTACCATCAATTTCTCCTAATTAAGACAAACAGATATTACCACTTAAGCACAATTAGCATAAGAACTTGCGAAAATCTGAAAGCAAGAACGGGGTAAGTACCATCTGTAGCACTTCGTCCCTCGTGTAAGCTCGATCGGAGATCAAGATCAGATCATCGACCACAGGGACGGACACCTCCTCGTACTTACAGGCGAGCAGCAGCGCAGTAACTCCCACCAATTGCAACTTCTTCCTGACCACGGTCTGTCGTTCCAAGAATCTGTCTATGATGTTCACAGTGAGGAACAAGGTTTCATCCATCAATTCGAATTTGTAGTGTACCTGTTGCCATTAAAATTTTCCAGATTGTAAATTATCTGGGTACTAAGATATCAAAAGAAGCAACAGATAAAGTTGGTATACCTCGATCAGCCAATCGATCAGAATCGCCCTCATTCTCTCATTGATGTCACATTGGTTCGACATGTAATTTGGAGAGACGCAACCAGAAGCCTAAACAAGTAAGACGAGTTATCTTAGATTCAAGAGTTTGCCAGCCCTACTTGTAATGTTCTGGTCAAAATATTAACCTGACAACATTGTAGACCGAACATTGTCCACATGTTCTCGTATTTAAATACAGCCTCTCTTCTGTTCTAGTCTCATATATTAATTGCTCTAAAATTTAAAAGGAACTGCAAGTTGTACCTTTGGTATTACAATTCACACCCACCTTAAATGTTCAGAATAATGCAACTATTATCAAAATTTAGTGCATACATATCCCTTAACTAACTAAGCTATATAATCATTAATTACTGTCTAGTCTAATGTTTCATTCAACTAAGTTCACCTCTGTTTGCCGATATAGCTTGTAAATGTCGTCGATGTAGTCGACAGTCGCAAGCGGATTCTTTGAATCTGCACTGTCAATATCCATCACCGTTTCCTCCTCCGAAATGTCTTGCATTTCCACCTCCTTAAGCTCACAGTTAACCTGAAGAACAGTGATGTAACTTCAGAAAACATGCGACAAATAGTTCTAACTTGTGAAAATCTGGGGACAACATTACTTACCATATCATCCTCGATCATTGGCAGGACAACATCATTTGCCGGCTTGTGGGCATCGTCAATATCTATGGCAATACTATCGTCTGCACCATCTGAAGTTTGAGTAGCTAAGTTCAAGTCCTGTGCTCATAGACAGCACACTCATCAGCTAATGGTGAAAAAAAGGAATGTGAAGCTAAGAGTTAGAATGGGGTGAACCTGTCCGCCTATTTGCGATTTCAGCGTTGCAGCAAATCGCCTGGAAGAGAATTTGTCAAAGATCTGCTGTTGCATAAAAGGTTACAAAAAGTGCTCATCTGACCTTGTGATGGGTCTGTTTGCAGTGATGGCGGTGGGGATTTTCTTCTCAGTTTTATTCTTTTTTCTGAATAAATTAGATTGCCAAACTTAGTAGAGATAATTTCCAGATGGAAAACGCTTTTACAAACTAAGGCCCGTGTGTGGTTCTTACTCTGGCAGCTCTTTCTTGCTAATGGCACAGGGATAAAGTGGTGCTCCCACAAGGTTCTTGATATCCCTGAGTGCTCTGCGATTGTTCAAGGCCTCACCTGGAGCCAATTTAGCACCTTCCATCGGAAGACCTGGACACAGACAGATCCGTACAAACTTAGAGATTCGTCACGGAAGAAGATCCGTAACAATTTAAGAACACAGTAGTCAAATCCCAACTATACCTCTAAACCCCGGTGGTTTCGTAGCCGCACGGCTGTTCTCGTCGCACGTATCCATCAGTTCCCCTCCCCCTGCATTCCAAAGGAAAAAGAAATATCGAATTAAAGACTAACAACGCCAATATCTGACTGAATTGATACATCCTTGATGAACCCACATTCAAAAATCTGTACCCATCACGACAAAGACGGATCCAAACATCCAAATTACATCCGAAAATTAAAAAAAGGCCCATAAAGAATCGAATCTGGTCACAACCCATTGCTGGAAACGAATCAAAACCTCCCGCAACTTGTTCAAAAAGCAAGGAAGAAACGGAAGGGGAAGGTCCAGAAAAGAAGGAGACCCCGAAGGTCCGATTTGCTGACCACCCATTCCAACAAACAGATCAAACATTCCGAATCTCCCCGCAACTCCAGTTCCGCTGTCAAAAACGCCCGAACAAGAAGATGCAAGTTTTTCCCGAGACCCATTAGAGAAGACGGATCAAGACCTGTAAAGTTCCCCTCGTCGGATCTTTCAGTTCGTTCTTCTCGCAATGGGTATGGCTCCCCCGAGGGGATAGTTGGGGAGCAGAGATACTACAAAAGGGAGTACCGCTGTCCTTCCTTTGAACGGGGATGCGATTTCATCACACGTATTCTCTCTCTCTCTCTCTAGATCTCGTCTCACTCTTGAGGGGTCACAAACAACTCATCAGAGAGTGAGAAAATTGTGCAGGAATCGGAGACGAGAATAACGGTTATATGTCCGCAAAGGCGCCGAGTTGCTTAAGGGGGGCAACGGCTAGTGAATGGTAGCCGTTGGATCCCTTGCTGTAGGGGAGGGGGGGGAGGCTCGTGTCCTCCTTGTGGGCGTCAACGGTCACTTCGTTTCAAAATCCAATCCCCCCTCTCTCTCTAAAGACCTTTTATTGATTACCCCGTGAAGTTGCCGGAAATTAATAAAACTCCTTTCCTCCACATTTCGGAAAGTTCGAGGGGTATAGATAAGCAACCGATCGTTGGGAAGATAGTTCGATCATTTGGGATTTTTTACGTTGTTACCCATCTAAACATTTATTATTACACGCATAGCCCTGTAAATACCTTGCAAAGTTAAATATCGTCTAGACGAATATACCCTTTTTTGTTATTGTAATAAATAATGTGTGTCCAGGAAATTGCCATTTATTACAGGAATCCATGTTTTGGGCACATTGCTGATTGATACGACGACCATCATGCCTATTTTTATGCGGATCATTGCATCTTTTTTTATTACAATGTGCTCCTCCGGGTTTTTCTAATAACAATTATGCCCTTTGATCTTTTTTTTGACCCTATGTTCATTCAAAATTTACTGTAGTGCCCTTCCATTGTTACCCTTGCACCCCTATATTTACATGTCGAAGTCTTTCACAAAAAAATCCTACGTTAAAACAAGGGTTTTTTACCCAGCAGACCTTATAAACTTTGCCAATCACCTCTACGACCTTTGAAACGACTTAATTCCTCCTTCGACCATGTAAACTTGCCAACTCTTACTCCATGAACCCTCAGGGTAATATGTTTTAAGCCCGTGAAGGTTCTTGGGGATAATTTATAAGGTCGATGGGGTAATTACGTTGTGCAAAAGGTCGTAGAGGCATTTTAAAATGTTTATAGGGTCTGCTGGGTAAAAATCCCTTAAAACAAACATCACAAAATTAAATATGACATATATTTCACTAGTCAGTTGTCTGTATAATCAATCTATTTCCTTTCCAGGGTGTTAATTTGAGAAACAAATCCAGAGTGTTTAACTAAAATGGAAATTGAAATAGTCC
This sequence comes from Ottelia alismoides, assembly GCA_037367405.1. NCBI lineage: Eukaryota > Viridiplantae > Streptophyta > Magnoliopsida > Alismatales > Hydrocharitaceae > Ottelia > Ottelia alismoides. The sequence goes on along the minus strand of JAZKJV010000092.1, from coordinate 556,118 downwards.
AGTCGCATCCAAATTAATGCAGATTTCATGAACAATGGGGGTGAAAAAATCTAATTTCAAGTAATGAAAACGTGCGTATTTGAATTGAAATCTCATGGTCTGTATTATTCCAAAATACACGTAGAAAGCATCAATACCTGCTCTATTTTAATTCGTCTTTTAATTATAAAAATATGGAAAGTTGATAGAGGCCATAAGGCTTCTCCAATTGAATTTTAAATAATTAGTTTATGCATTGAAAAAAATACGGGAATTGATCGCATTATTACTTCATGTTAACGCATAGTTATAGTCCTAATTTTACATCAACTTATATTTAAGGGTTTTCTACGTTCGTGCACTTCCGAGATTCTGTAACATTTTTTTGCAATAATACTTTCGTCCATTTATTCATGCAAATTTCACAATATTATCCTTCTATTATTACAGTTATGCTCATATTTTACAGTAACAGAAGGGCAGTACTGTCAATCTTGTAAGAAAATCGGCGCGCAAGTGTAAAAAACCCTATATTTAAAAAACAAGCCCTTTTTTCCCAACATTTTATGCAGTGAGATTGCAGAGTACTAAGCTAAACATCGAGGGCAGTTCTTATGATTGATGAAAGTATTCTGTAGAATGGCAGTGAATGAAATTTATATCTAAAGCCGTTTTGAAAAGTTAAAAAAGCTGACGGTGTAATAAATAATAGTCGACGTAGTTGAGCATCAATTACCGAGTAGTATTTAACACACTACTGTTAATGCAGTCAATTATTTTATGCTCTGAGATGATTGCATTTAAGAAGAGTATAGCATTTACAAACAATTTTTTCTTCCAAGATTCCAGTTGCAAAGAATAATTCCTACATTTCGTGATGATCACATTAAAACAAGAGATTTTTACCCGACATACCCTATCAACTTTTCAAATTACCTCTACGACCTTTGAAACAACCTAATTCCTCCCTCGACCCCGTAAACTTGCTAACCCTTACCCTGCAGACCCTGTGGTTAACCCCCATCCATTTACCCGTTAAAACTAACCGAAGTCCGTTATGTGTTTTGACATTATACCCCTTTTGTTTATCAAATTTACATTGAGTGCCACTCCCCCTCACCCTCCTCCTCATCTTCCTCACCCTCCTCGTCCTCGCCCTCCGCCCCATAGCGGTCACATCTCTCCTCCTCCTCCTCTTCTCCTCCTCTCCTCCCCTCAAACACTTGATCCTCTGGCATTATGTCCAACTGCATTGCACTAGCAAAGAACTGGAACCTCAACCTCAATTGCTGCATGTTCCTAATCTCACCAAGGTGCAAGAAAAGGCCCATGAGTGCTCCGACAATCGCATAGGATCACCATTGCAAATCTATTTGTTCTCGTAAAGAACTCATGCCACTTGTAATTGACATGCTTCAAGTTGAGCATCGCCTTTGCCGGTGCAACCAACGGCTTAATCCGCAGAAAATAGCTGAAGCTGGATTTGGAAATGAGCACTACAATCCAGAACAATGCATACTTCACATTGCTCAGGAACCCCTCTCTCAGCCCTCGCCCCACGAAAAATATACTATAGCACCACCATGTAAGCACATAAAATATCCTCCAATTTTTCATATCGACAGAATTTCCTTTTGAAAGGAATCACAAATAGTAGCGACGCCAACACCTCCAGCAGCACGAACACCCCTGCAGCCTCGAGAAACACTATCACCCGCGCATTCGTTGCTGGGCTCCACCATCGATCATGGTTCTTCTGGTCCCAAATCCTGCTGTAAAGGATCCCGAACACAATTGTCCATGCGATTGCAACCGCAGTCTTCAGCATCATCCTCACACCCAACCACATAATCTCTCTGGAAACCAAGTTGTACCGAGTGCCCGCATCAAGCATAGACTGCGAGAGACCCAATGCCGCCCAAGATGATGAGAACCGTCAGCACACGGACCTACACATCACGGCTCTCCAGCCCCTGCCACGGGTACATCTTCCCCACCCTGGCCACGAGCATGGTAGGCAGGAAGAAGAGTATGAGCATCACCCAGAGCCGGTCGAAGCTGCGGAAGAGATCCAAAACGACCTCTGCGCCACGAACCCCGTCTTCCGCATGGGATGCCGCTCGAGCGGCCTCATGAAGAACCTTCTGGACAGGTCCATTGGCCAACCAAAGACAGTCAAGCACATGTCGGCTCCATAACTACTCAGTGATATCATCATAATTCGGCCAAGCCGCGTGCGGTGCGGTGCCGTTGCGGCTAGCATCGACCTCCGCCTTGATGGTTCGTAGAGTAGGGTGACGACGCATGTGAGGAAAGCGCTCTCCCCGGAGAATGCAGGGAGCGCAAGCGCACCAGTGGCGTCGTCAACGTAGCGTTCGAGGATGCGGTTGAGCTCCATGGCCATGTAGTGGAAGATGTAGCAGAGACACTCGGGTACGAAGTGGAGGTTGCGGCCTCGCCCCAGATGAGGCGGTAGAGGGAGGTGTAGGGAGGTCATTGTGGGGGTCGTTCGTGGAAGCGCCACGGCGAGGCCCGGGGAGCCATGCGTTGGAGCGACAGCCGAGGAAGGAGCGACGTGAACAGTTTCCTCCGGCGACGAGGTGGCCACGGCCTCGACTGTTGCGGAACAAGAAGCTGGACACGTGGATCTCGAAAGAAAAGAAAAGAGGTGGAAGGTTCACCGTCAATTTCACATATGGTTAGATTAACCCACACTATTGACTCAAGTAAAAGTACAACTAATGGTAGGGTCTGACGGATAAGACGGAGCAAGTTTATGGGGTCGAGTGAGGAATTAGTTTTTTCAAAGGTCGTAGAGGTAATTTGAAAAGCTTCTAGGGTCAGTAGATCTTATAATCTTTGTAAATTACCTCTACGATCTTGAAACATCCTAATTCCTCCCACGACCCCGTAATCTTGCTAACTCTTACCCAACATACCCTGAGGTTACCCCCATTCATTTAACCGTTAAAATTAACCGGATTCCGTTAATTTCTTTTATATTATGCCCAATTTATTTATTAAATTTATATTGAGTGCCCAACTCCTTCCCTCCTCCCCGTCCCCGCCCCAGCCGGTGCCATTCCTCCCGGGATCAGCAGCTTGTCCCGTCTTGTGGACCTCGTCCTCCACAACAACTCACTGTCCGGGACGCTGCTCCCAGAGATCGGGAATCTCCGTGGTCTCGAAACGTTGTCATTGTTCCACAACAGCCTCAGTGGTGGCATCCCCGCGGAAATTGGGAAGCTCGGAAGATTGAGGATATTGTACCTGTATGAGAACGAGATGTCCGGAGAGATACCGAGGGAGATTGCATTGTGCACGAGCTTGGAGGAGATCGATTTCTTCGGGAACCACTTCTCGGGACGATACCGGACACAACGACAGGAGGTCTTTGGTCTCCATGGCCTCGCCCCCTGCCCCCTGGAGCCTGCGCCCCCTCGAGCCCCGCCCACCGCGCCCACCCCCCCGGAGCCCTGCCCGTCGCGCCCACCCTCGGAGCCCCACCCTGCTCCACCACGGCGATGGAGCCTCCTCTCCCTGGAGCCCCGCCCCCTGGAGACCCCCCCCTGAAGCCCGCGCCCCCGGTGCGACCCCCCACCCCCCCTAGAGCCCGCGCCCCTGGAGCCCCGCCCGCCGTGCCCACCCCCGGAGCCCTTCTCCCTCCCGGCGATGGAGACACCCCCCTCCCCGCGCGCGGATGCTGCTCCCTGCTTCCCCCGCCGCTGCTCCCTGTGCCTGACAAGCTTCCTGGTTTTTTTATTTTTTTATTATTTTGGCTAATCCTAACCGTTGGATGGTAAATTGGTTGGATAACTCAAGCAATTGACTCAAATATAGTTAAAATTGACGGCAGGGTTTGTTGGGTAAGATGGAGCAAGTTTACGAGGTCGTGGGAGGAATTAGGATGTTTCAAAGATCGTAGAGGTAATTTACAAAGATTACAGGGTCTGCCGGGTAAAAATTCCTAAAATTATTATCCAATAAGCAAAGAACTTAAAAAGGAACTATATCTAGTGACAATGCATGTCAAGTTTAGAATTAAAATTAACAAACAATAAAAAAAGAAAAAAACTATTATTCATCTAATGCTAAGTCATCTCTACATCATTGCCTTTGGTTATCCAATGTTCCATTTCTTCCTCAACCCCCTACTTTAGATGAAGAGCGTTGTCACTGTGATCGACTTTCGGCTTTAGCTGAGGAAGCATGTTATTGACTCAGTATTTCCACTGCTAATAATGCATGTAATTCACTGGATAAAAAATAATTAATGACAAAAACATGAGAATTTGCATGTACAGTAATATTATCAGTGACTAGAGCTAATATTGGTGACAAGAGAAATCCAGTTGTTATAACCATCAGTCCAACTAGAATGAAAAACACCATCCACAAAATTTCATTCTGAACAAACATGACAAGAATAATCTCCTAAGAACCTACAAGAATGTTCAGTTTAAGTGCAAATTCTTATAAATGACATCATCAAAGATTTGAGATTTGATTCAAAAAGATACACCATACAACTTTTGGTGTACATATAATTTGAATTTGAAACTCATATCTAAACAAATGGAAATTCACACAAAGTCATTGATTTTAAGTCTGACTTAGATTAAAAAAAGTGGAATAATAAAGGTCGAAATTCTAGGATCTTTGTTCAGCTCTTGGTGCAACTCCAAAATGTAAAGTTAATAAGCTTCCTTAATGAAATGTGACGGAGAATTCATAATTTCCAAATGATTAGCATCACGATAGACCTCCAGAACCGAAGATCAGATAATACATATTAGTATCTACACGACACAGTAGAATTCCATTGGTGTGGTCATAAAAAGAGGTCTGAAAATATTATACAACTTCTATACATATTCATGAATATTTCATATATTTCACGCATCCCATTGGAGATTAATGATCTAAACATAACAAAGCTATGAAAGATTTTCAATGGAAGAGTACTTTTGTCTCATCAATATACAATTTGTAACCTTTAGATAATAACTCTTGGTTCTGTAGAATGTGTTTATATAAACTTAAGTAAATTACAACTATGCTTGTTGATGTAAAAAATAATTAAATCTATCGATGATAGTGTTATCAAAGCCACTACAAAATTTTGAAGTAAAATTCCTTATACACATTTTCACTCATATATTTTGGAATATGATGTGCTCATATTCATTAATCATATGATACTATTTTATTGGATTCGACAAAATAAAAAAAATCATAAAGATTTTATATAAAGGGATGAATTTGATTATATACGTTTAAGTGTATTTGATGAAATTGTGAACTTATATACAATCTCTGTTTAAGTGGAAATATTCCTTTATATTTGAAATACATACTAGAGCCAAAAAAACGTAAAGATTAAGTATGCACTTCAAAATTGATATTATAAGTTTTAGCATATGGTGTTAAATTTATTGTTAAATTATTTTTCGCAAACTAAAGCAGTTATGTTCATCTCTCGTAAAAAATGAGCTCAACAAAGCAATGTTCAACCAAGTACAAACTAAGATGTGGTAGCAACCCCCCTGTCCAACATGATGGGCACGGAAATAAGAAAGTTGTTCCCACGGTTAAGTATTAAAAATCACTGGCTTTTGCAAAAGCTAACTGATCAACTTACAACTCTTCATTAGTTCATGACATCACAAGGATTTGAACATAATGATGATACATGTTACATATCAGATTGCACATAAGATATAAGTGATGCTAACCTGAATAATAATTGACGAGCTTGGCAACATTCTCAACTTGAAGGAGATTGGGCTTGATAGTGGCCTTGGTTCTTTTCCTATAAGTGGTGACAAAGAAAAAATATAAAATAAATAAAGCAATTCACTTTGAATACCTGTAGTTAAAGAAAATGGTACATTTCTTTGTAGTATTATTTCTAAATAATGCATTACCATAACCATTGGAACAGAAATTTTAGAATGAAAACCACATATATAAAGTAGTATAACACAAACATGACATCATAGGTCACATGAGAACAATATTACAATGATTAATCCAATGCATGCATTAAAAATCCAGTAATTCTAATAAAATAATAGTTTGCACTTGATTGAAAACGTGGGATGTGACAATAATAATATAAAACCAATATGATATTTCAAGCTAAAAGTCTCAACAATTATTTTCTTAGCCCCTTTCATATTATAGCATGAAGAACAAAGTATAATGCATACTCAAAAGAAGATGAAATCCAATCTACTGACTTGATTAACATAAATAGATACAGTTCATGTTTGAATATTAGAACCGAATTAAAAATGGATAGTCAGATGTGAAATATTTATCATGACTCGGATAAGAAGTAATGCCAAACAAAAATGGCAATTAGATCCATTTTCACTTAGGTTTGAGCATGACATCTAATTAAGAGTGCAATTCCACGTTACCAATTAATCTTCATAAAAATGGTATGCTCAATATAGAACTACATGAAATTCTTTTCATGCTTTCAATGTAACAATAAATAGAGGTAGAGCTTCATCCAAATAGAGCCCACTAAAAATCCAATTTTGTCAAAAAAAAAAACAAATAAGGTCAACATTGTAGTAATCCCACCTAAGTCATAATAGAATTTATTAAAACATGTCATTGTAGTTAAGCATGTCAGTAGAAAGTATATATAAGTATGAAAGGAAGATATATAAGTATGAAAGGAAGCATCGTTATGAGTTATTGATCTTACATGTTTGCTCTGAAGAAATTGTTTCACTGATGTCCTTAGCCTCTAAAATAGATACAAAATTTCATTTAGGATAAGATACAGAATTAAGTTGTATCAACTTTTCAGAAAATTTTTATAATGAAAAATTAAATTTGGCTTGATCAAATTATCATTAAATAAATATAACACATACTAAGGAAAAGAGAAAAGTATGATATTGAAATCTATTTGTTTTTTATAAGCTTCAACCAGATACATGTGCTTATGTTAAATAATAATTTGCTTCCTGATGAATCCACATTTCATCATCTTTATTCTATCATTTTGGCACCAAAAACCCTAGCAAATGCCTGTAAATAGCATTAAAACCATCATCTTAGTATCCATGCATGTGCATTCAAACAGTGTATAAATTACTGTAATTAAGGCCAAAATTATAGAATAAATAAAGAAAAGAAAAAGAATAAAATATTGTAAATATTTTATAACCCAAAACCCCCGAGACCTAGGCATCTTGATGAATAGGTCGACAAGGAATAAAGTAGGGGGAGATAAGGTCAGAAACACAGTCAAAATACCTATTCATTCTATTCATTCTTCATTCATTTTGGGACCTATTTTTGGTTCCACTTTTTATACTTCAAATAAAGAAACTTTGTACATGAAAGTTGTAGATAATTAAATGAAGAAAAATACAAAATTGATTTCACAGAAAAAAGAATGTACAGACAAAAAGATATGGTCTGAATAAGAATCCAAAATCCCAACTTCCCAGACCTGTATCTCACAACTGACAACTCCAAATGCAATGTACTCACCTTTAATTGTATATAGAATAAAATAATCTATCCAATGGTGGAGGTTTCGCATTTGGCGGGGCTACGGTTTGAGAGTTGACTTTTGGACCCCTCTTGTACACTTGTACTGAATAAAATATTCAATTTATTCTTTATTCATTATTTATTCATTTTTATATTTTTATAATTTTGTAAATATTACTTATAGTATATATATGCATTAAAATTGAAATAAAATGCAAAGAAAAATAAAAATAAAAATACTTGTATCAAGGATACATAGGTATACTGCATATACTTATACCTATATACAATACACTTGTATTTTATTAAACACACAAAACAACTCAGAAAAATAAAATAAAAATATATTTATGTATATAAAAGTATGTTACAATTTTATAAATTACTAAATAAAAATAATAAAGAAATAAAATACCTAAATAAAAATAAAATACTAAAACACATAGGTATTATACCTATATAGGGTTAAAAAGGTAACTTGTAAAAATTTAAGGCATAAGAAAAAAATAAAAATCAGAATAAAATACTACATAAAATATTGAGCATTTTTTATTTTATAACTTTTATTTAATTCGACCATTTATTATTTTAAATTGAATTAACAAAACAATAATTCAGGGTTTTTCCTGGTTGGTCCACGTGGACCAACCAGGAGGCAGTCACAGTTGACCTTGGTCAACTGTCTGCCCTAGACCCTGTAGCCGCTGTCAGACCTCGGTTTGACCCACTCTTTGTCGATTTTTCTAGCCTCCATCTTGCATTTTTTTAGATCGAGCCCTCCATGACTTTTGTCCCTCGATTAATGGTCTATCACGCCCTTACGTTTTTTTGGGACAGAGCCATCGATTCACCAGATCTGGCTCGATCTTTGGAGCACCTTGGTCATGGGTCAAACCAAATATATGACGCCCTCCTCTTTCCATTCGAATTCGAGTCCCCTTGGTCCACCCCTCTCCGTCTCTCCAGCGCTCTGAGCCTTGCCGGAGGTGACAGCTCCGCCGCGAGCTTCTCAGCTAGGGCGAACGAGGTCGAGGACGACTCCAGCACCTCCGCCAACCGCCGGCGTCGAGGTACCCTTCATCCTCTGGTTCCGGCCATTGAGGGCTTCCACCCGCGTCTTTCTTTCTTGCATCTTATTCCTGTTAGCTTAAAGATCAAAAACCCCAAAAAAATTTCGAAGTTTCATCAACCATTTCGCCCGATCACGCACCTTGGCCGGAGCGCACCTCCGGCCGTGCATCCACCTGTCGATTCGCACCCCCTCGCGACCATCCAAGGGTCCAGGTAGTTTGCCCTGGACCCTTTGACTATTCTTGCAGGGTCAAAGTACGTTGAAGCGCGCCTGGGAGTGATTTTGAAGCTCGCCGGAGCTCAGCCGAGCTCTCCAGCTCCGCCGATCGTCTGCGAGCAGCACGGCCATCGCCGTGCTCTTTTGAAGCCCCCAGGAGGTAGAAGACGACCCCAGGAGTCTCCACGGCCATTTTGGAGCCTTAACTTCGTCGGAGGACGAAGATCTGGAGCGGCGAAGTTCGCCTCGCCGGCGTTCTTCGCTGTTCTTCCTCATCGCCTCCCAGCCGTTGGATCGAGGAGTCCTCCCCAGATCGCACAGCCTCCGTTGGATCGTCCTCCGCCTCGACCGTCCGATCAACCGAGGAGGATCTAATCCAGACCGTGCATCGTCGAAGCGTCATCGGCCGTTCTCGCGCTGCCACGTGGATAAGTGGAGTGCTCCCCGCCGCTGGATCGCGCCTCGCCGCCCAGCCGTTGGATGTGCGCCACGCGTCGTCATCAGAACGCCCCGGGGCGAGGGTATTTTGCATCTCAACCCTCGCCACTTTTGTATTTAATATTTAGTTTTTAAACTTTCGTCTGTAGCGTAAATATTGCCAGCCAAGCGACCAGACGCAGGAGCTCCCTATGTCAGATGCGAGATTCAGGAGCAGCAGTTTGATCGTACTCTATTAGACAGCGGCTCTTCAATTAACCTCCTTCCGGCAGCCTTACTCAAGCAGTTCGAGTTTGGCTCTCTTCTTCGAAGCAGAACCGTCCTTCAGTTTGCTGATAGGTCGATTAAGAGGCCGAAGGGGTTACTGAAAGACGTGGTCGTTACCATTCAGGGCCTGAAATTCCCCGTGGACTTCGTCGTGTTGGACATGGAGATCCCTGAGTCGGTAACTGATGCCCCCATCATTCTCGGACGTCCATTCTTGGCCACAGCCAAGGCGGTGACCGACCATGATAGTGGGAAGGTATGCTTTCGCGTAGAGGGCGAAACCATACAAATAGAGACGATCGAAGAAATCAGAGCCAGAGAGGCAGAATGCTCAGAGCAGTCCAGCGAAGCCGAGCAGATGACAGAGGAGGAGCTAGACATCCACCAGGTTTGTGATTTCGAGATGACTGATGATGAATCCAACTGGAAGATCCCGTAGCACCGACCCTCGCCTTACCTACAGATTCACTGTATCTCAAGCTCATGGCAGTCGAGAGCCGGGAGAGCACAACCCTGGATGAGGATATCTCTGAGGCTGACAGTGTCGTGATGAGTGGTGCTGAGGAATTTCAATCTTGCTCATCGTCTTCTGATCCCTTGGATTCAGACATTGATTGGGATGACTTTGATGACTATTTACCTTGTCTGATTCCTTCTGAGCCAACAGCCATGACAGAGTGCGAGCCAGTGCAGTTTATCGTTGATTCAGAGGGCCGCCCTTCATCAGAAATTCATGCAGTGCGAGAGTTCTCACATGCAGACCTGGTAGCATTTACACAGACATATCAGAAGCCAGATCTACCACCTCCCAGTTGTCCGGAACGGAAACCTCTGCCGCAGTCAATGAAGTATAGATTCCTTGCCGGAGAGCCAGAAATGCACCCAGTCATTATCTCAGCAGATTTGACTGGAGAACAAGAATTTCGTCTGATGGAGGTTCTTGAAAGAAACCGCAAGGCAATCGGTTGGAGTATAGCTGATCTCCAGGGGCTGAGCCCAAATCTTTGCTCTCACCACATCTATCTCGAAGATAACGCTAAGCCGTCGCGTGAGTTCCAACGACGGCTGAACCCGAATCTTCGAGACGTAGTCATGAAAGAAATTTCTAAGTGGTGGAGCGCCGATTTTATCTATCCCATCTCCGACTCCAAATGGGTAAGTCCGTTACATGTGGTACCCAAGAAGACGGGTATCACTACAGTTGTCAATGAGTCCGGAGAGGAGATCGCTACCAGAGTACCAACTTCTTGGAGGGTATGTGTGGACTACAGACGATTGAATGAGGCCACCAAGAAGGATCACTTTCCGCTACCATTTATTGATCAGATTATCGAGCGGTTAGCAGGGAAGAGTCATTATTGTTTTCTTGATGGGTACTCTGGATATAATCAAGTGGCCATTGCGCCCGAAGACCAGGAGAAAACGACATTCACCTGTCCGTTTGGGACGTATGCTTTCAGACGGATGCCCTTTGGTCTATGTAACGCTCCGGCGACATTCCAAAGGTGCATGTTGTCCATCTTCTCGGACATGGTGGGTGATTGTTTAGAGGTCTTCATGGATGACTTCTCGGTCTATGGCGACGGGTTCGACGCTTGTCTTGACTGCCTAGACCGTGTGCTGAAGCGCTGCATTGAGGTCAATCTTGTCTTATCCTGGGAGAAGAGTCATTTCATGATGACTCAAGGGACGGTCCTTGGTCATATCGTCTCCAACAGGGGCATGGAGGTCGATCCGGCTAAGGTGGACATCATCAGAAAACTCAATCCGCCGTCCAATTTGCGTCAGTTACGGTCTTTTCTGGGGCATGTCGGTTTCTACCGACGGTTTATTCAGGACTTCAGTCGAATTGCCCGACCGCTTACTGATTTGCTAACCAAAGACACCGAGTTTATTGTTAATGATAAGTGTCTTGAATCATTTGAGACTCTCAAGAATATGGTTGTGTCAGCTCCTGTCCTTCAGCCGCCCGATTGGTCTCTCCCATTCGAGATCATGACGGATGCTTCAGATTTTGCCGTTGGGGCTGTGCTTGGACAGAGGAGGAATGGGTTACCGTTTTCCATTCACTACGCCAGCCGGACTTTGGATGCCGCACAGCGGAATTACACTGTAACTGAGAAAGAAATGCTGGCCGTAGTCTTCGCTCTTGATAAGTATCGATCGTATATTCTCGGATCTAGAGTGACCATTTATACTGATCATACCGCCATCCAGTACTTAATGGCTAAGAAGGATGCCAAAGCACGTCTTACCAGATGGATCCTTCTACTTCAGGAATTTGATATTGAGATTAAGGACAAGCCTGGAGTCAAGAATGTGGTGGCGGATCATCTCTCCAGATTGGAGAATCTTGAGGAATCTGAGCCCAGCGCACCTATCACAGAGACATTTCCAGATGAGGCGATCTTGGCTGTCACCTCACTCCCATGGTATGCTGACTTTGTAAACTATCTTGTTGCCAAGACAGTCCCTCAGGGTTGGCCCAGGCAGAAACTTGAGACCTTCCTAGCTAAGGCCAAGTTTTACCATTGGGAGGATCCCGTCCTTTATCATGAAGGAGGGGACAGTATCTGGAGGAGGTGCATTCCTCAAGAAGAGCAGCATAGCGTCCTCACATACTGCCACAAGCTTGAGGCAGGAGGACATCATTCTGGAAAAAGGACAGCACAAAAGGTGCTTCAATCCGGCCTATGGTGGCCTACTCTCTTCAAGGATTCTGATGAGTTCGTGAAGAGATGTACTGACTGTCAGAAAATGGGAACCTGCGGACAGAGAGACATGATGCCCATGCAACCCATTCACTTCTGTGAGGTTTTTGATTCATGGGGGATTGATTTCATGGGCCCATTTCCTAAGAGTCAGGGATTCGAGCATATTTTGCTCGATGTGGATTATGTCAGCCGATGGGTTGAGGCTATCCCCGCCCGAGCCGCAGATGCTAAAACCGTTTGCAAATTTTTGAGGAAACACATCATTTCACGGTTCGGAGTACCTAGAGTCTTGATTTCAGACGGGGGGTCTCACTTCATCAATGACAAAGTCAGGGCCCTTGCAGACGAGTTCGGCATTGACCATCGGGTTGCCACTCCTTATCACCCACAGACTAATGGTCTTGCCGAAGTATCGAATAGGGAGATAAAGACTATCTTGCAGAAAGTTGTCCGCCCAGACCGAAAGGATTGGTCACAGCTTTTGGACTCGGTCTTGTGGGCTTATCGGACTTCTTTCAAGAATCCATTGGGGACATCTCCCTTTCGTCTCGTCTATGGCAAGCCGTGCCATTTGCCAGTGGAGATCAAGAATAAATCTTTTTGGGCAGTTACTGAGTTGCTTTTAGATCCCGAGAGTATAGGAGACCAGAGAAGAGCAGAATTGGCAGCCCTGGAGGAATTGAGAGATACGGCCTTCTCCAACAGCCTACAGTACAAAGAGAAAGTGAAGACATGGCACGATTCGCATATCAGCCATAAACAGTTTGAGCCAGATCAGAGAGTATGGTTGTTTGATTCAAGGCTAAAGTTATTTCCAGGGAAGCTACAGAGCAAGTGGAAAGGACCGTATGTGGTCAGGAAGGTACATGACAATGGCAGCATCGACATATCCGAACCGTCATCTTCCTCTACCTTCCGCGTCAATGGTCAACGCCTGAAACTATATCTTGATCATGATCCGCCGACCATTGACGTTGCCCCCATTCTTCTGGTATGAGATGTGTCCTTTGACTCTCATCATCTACATCTCATACATGGTGATCAGATCTATCTTCCGCTGTACAGATCCATCTGTTTATATCACTCTGTTGTCTGTTGATTTATTTTCTTCTTTTCTTCTTTTCCTTTTCTATCTTCTTTATCTATCAAAAAGGTGCCGCCCTTGCAGACAGTTTTCCATACTTAGGACGTACTTTGTCCTAAGTATAGGGGGGTTGGCACCCCGAGTTCATCTATTCTTTTCGATCCTATCCATTGTCTCCTCTTCTTGTCTATACTTAGGGATATTTTACCCTAAGTATAGGGGGAGACAATCTGAGTACGATCTGTTCATTCCCACCCTTGACCCTCCCTGCTTTGTGTACAGTCTGCTATACTTAGGATTATTTGATCCTAAGTATAGGGGGGACGGTCAACTTCTCATTGATTCATTCATTTATTCTTTAGACTTATCTATACTTAGTACGAGTTATGTCTTCTCTTTTCTCTCCGATCTATGAGGACATAGCTCAAGCTACGTATAGGGGGGTCGTATATACTACGTATATACTTTAGCCATAACTCGTACTTTCGTATTTTCCTAATAATATGGCTAAAAATTCTTTAAAAATTCATTAAAAACCCCTAATAAAAAGATGTGGTTATTCCTCAAATTCTTTTTGTAATTACTGATTAATAAATCAGGTGAAAATGTTTTTTTGCAAAGTGTTTGAAAAATAGTTTGAAAATCTTTGTGAACATCTATTGAAAACTATTTTGAAAATATTTTGTTTCGTGTTTTCAACCTGTGTGAAAAATGTGTGGATTGTAAAATTTCTTTTCTTTGTGTGAAATAAAATGTTTGAAAAATGATTTGCAAATGGTTTGAAAAATGGTTGCAAAAATGATTTGAAAACCTATATATACTGTTTTGAAAGCCTTTGCAAAATGATTTTCAAATGTGTGAAAAATGTTTGTAAAAACTATTTTGGACTATAGTTTTCAAAAATTGTGTGCAAATTGTTTTCAAATAAGTTTGAGGAATATACACATCACATCAAAATCCATCTTATGTATACATGTATAAAATTGACCACTTACCCTGTAAATTTCTAAAATCCACTTCTTGTATATATAAGAAGCACTCCCGTGTACATATTTTAACCTAGTTTTCAGCCAAAACTTTTTATTTTCAAAATTCCCAAAAACATTTGCAAAATTAAAATCCAAAAACATCTGAAAAATCTTTTTGAAAAATACAAAAAAAATGCATTTGCATATGCATGCATCATCTTTTCAAAATCCATAAAAAGTTCAAAATCTTTGAAAATTGCATCACAAAAATATTTTCTGCATTCTGCATTGCATAGCATGAGCATTTTTCGGATTGAGTTTGATAGTTGAACGAGTCTAAGTAAAATCCGGAGATTGGAGCTTGATTGGACCTTATAATCTACCTAATAACAGGAACCTTATAGGAACTGGGTTTGAGGTACTTCAGGTCTGGTTGACTTAATTCTTTGAGGATCACGGGACTTGGTTCAATGGATTCTTGACTGCCTAAGTAGAGTATTTCGGAGCACACGCATGACTCTTGTTGATAATGACCTAACTTGGACACCTGCACCTTTCACATGGCTCAACTCAGTTGGAGTGGTGAGGGGATTGGATTTGCCGGTATGAGACGCACACAAGTGGAAACACTTGTCCTCCTCTAGGGAGGGAAGTGCACCCCAACCCATCCAGTGACTAGGAAGTCTAAAGACAGGAGGCTGTGGGTTGCGATAAAGCTTCAAAAGAGGGATAGTCTACTGGCTCAAGAGGAAAAACTCCTTATGTAAATGCTGCTGTAAATAGTATTTCAAAAAAAAAAAGTTCAGGCATGTACAAAAATAAAAAGCCTGCAAGTATGTACAAAGTCAATAAGCAAGCTTGAGTTCCAAAGTCATATCATGCGAGCCTGCAGCAGGATGACTTGACTACACTGGTCTTGCATCTCAGGATAGGTAGCTACACTGGCTACCGTCCATTCTTCTCCTCACCCCCTCCTCTTGAGCTGGTTGCCACTTGAACTTAGAAGGGAATACCCCGCTCCTCGAGGATGGAGTTGCTGGATTGGGGAATCATTGGGTTGTCGTACTGGAGAAGTCAGTTTCTTTGTCATTCTAGTTGGGGAGAGCCACCATCACTTACACTGTACAAGTCAGATTCATAGTCGTAAGAGTTTGCGTATGAATTGAGATATTTCTGACTTGGCTATTGAGGAGACTTGAGCAGAGTTTTGGGATTCTCAAGGACTGTTGGATTTCAAACACGGTTCTCACTAAGGTTCCGCCCGCACTAAATCTTCAAAGGTCCGACTTAAGCTCCAAACTTTGATTTTGTGAAGACAAGTTTGATAATTGAATAAAATCCAATTTCTTCTTTTTCTTTTCTTTCTTTTCTTTTTGCACTTATTGCATAAGTGTTTGCTAGGGACTAGCAAAGGTAAAGTATAGGGGGATGATGAATCCACATTTCATCATCTTTATTCTATCATTTTGGCACCAAAAACCCTAGCAAATGCGTGTAAATAGCATTAAAACCATCATCTTAGTATCCATGCATGTGCATTCAAACAGTGTATAAATTACTGTAATTAAGGCCAAAATTATAGAATAAATAAAGAAAAGAAAAAGAATAAAATATTGTAAATATTTTATGATCCAAAACCCCCGAGACCTAGGCATCTTGATGAATAGGTCGACAAGGAATAAAGTAGGGGGAGATAAGGTCAGAAACACAGTCAAAATACCTATTCATTCTATTCATTCTTCATTCATTTTGGGACCTATTTTTGGTTCCACTTTTTATACTTCAAATAAAGAAACTTTGTACATGAAAGTTGTAGATAATTAAATGAAGAAAAATACAAAATTGATTTCACAGAAAAAAGAATGTACAGACAAAAAGATATGGTCTGAATAAGAATCCAAAATCCCAACTTCCCAGACCTGTATCTCACAACTGACAACTCCAAATGCAATGTACTCACCTTTAATTGTATATAGAATAAAATAATCTATCCAATGGTGGAGGTTTCGCATTTGGCGGGGCTACGGTTTGAGAGTTGACTTTTGGACCCCTCTTGTACACTTGTACTGAATAAAATATTCAATTTATTCTTTATTCATTATTTATTCATTTTTATATTTTTATAATTTTGTAAATATTACTTATAGTATATATATGCATTAAAATTGAAATAAAATGCAAAGAAAAATAAAAATAAAAATACTTGTATCAAGGATACATAGGTATACTGCATATACTTATACCTATATACAATACACTTGTATTTTATTAAACACACAAAACAACTCAGAAAAATAAAATAAAAATATATTTATGTATATAAAAGTATGTTACAATTTTATAAATTACTAAATAAAAATAATAAAGAAATAAAATACCTAAATAAAAATAAAATACTAAAACACATAGGTATTATACCTATATAGGGTTAAAAAGGTAACTTGTAAAAATTTAAGGCATAAGAAAAAAATAAAAATCAGAATAAAATACTACATAAAATATTGAGCATTTTTTATTTTATAACTTTTATTTAATTCGACCATTTATTATTTTAAATTGAATTAACAAAACAATAATTCAGGGTTTTTCCTGGTTGGTCCACGTGGACCAACCAGGAGGCAGTCACAGTTGACCTTGGTCAACTGTCTGCCCTAGACCCTGTAGCCGCTGTCAGACCTCGGTTTGACCCACTCTTTGTCGATTTTTCTAGCCTCCATCTTGCATTTTTTTAGATCGAGCCCTCCATGACTTTTGTCCCTCGATTAATGGTCTATCACGCCCTTACGTTTTTTTGGGACAGAGCCATCGATTCACCAGATCTGGCTCGATCTTTGGAGCACCTTGGTCATGGGTCAAACCAAATATATGACGCCCTCCTCTTTCCATTCGAATTCGAGTCCCCTTGGTCCACCCCTCTCCGTCTCTCCAGCGCTCTGAGCCTTGCCGGAGGTGACAGCTCCGCCGCGAGCTTCTCAGCTAGGGCGAACGAGGTCGAGGACGACTCCAGCACCTCCGCCAACCGCCGGCGTCGAGGTACCCTTCATCCTCTGGTTCCGGCCATTGAGGGCTTCCACCCGCGTCTTTCTTTCTTGCATCTTATTCCTGTTAGCTTAAAGATCAAAAACCCCAAAAAAATTTCGAAGTTTCATCAACCATTTCGCCCGATCACGCACCTTGGCCGGAGCGCACCTCCGGCCGTGCATCCACCTGTCGATTCGCACCCCCTCGCGACCATCCAAGGGTCCAGGTAGTTTGCCCTGGACCCTTTGACTATTCTTGCAGGGTCAAAGTACGTTGAAGCGCGCCTGGGAGTGATTTTGAAGCTCGCCGGAGCTCAGCCGAGCTCTCCAGCTCCGCCGATCGTCTGCGAGCAGCACGGCCATCGCCGTGCTCTTTTGAAGCCCCCAGGAGGTAGAAGACGACCCCAGGAGTCTCCACGGCCATTTTGGAGCCTTAACTTCGTCGGAGGACGAAGATCTGGAGCGGCGAAGTTCGCCTCGCCGGCGTTCTTCGCTGTTCTTCCTCATCGCCTCCCAGCCGTTGGATCGAGGAGTCCTCCCCAGATCGCACAGCCTCCGTTGGATCGTCCTTCGCCTCGACCGTCCGATCAACCGAGGAGGATCTAATCCAGACCGTGCATCGTCGAAGCGTCATCGGCCGTTCTCGCGCTGCCACGTGGATAAGTGGAGTGCTCCCCGCCGCTGGATCGCGCCTCGCCGCCCAGCCGTTGGATGTGCGCCACGCGTCGTCATCAGAACGCCCCGGGGCGAGGGTATTTTGCATCTCAACCCTCGCCACTTTTGTATTTAATATTTAGTTTTTAAACTTTCGTCTGTAGCGTAAATATTTTGTAATATTTGCATCGAGACCCCCGAACTTTGCTTATTTGCACTTAGGTCCTTCGCCACGTCACCTCACGTGACCTGTACACGTGAGGTGGGGGCATTTTGCAGAAGGACCCTCGGTCGTTTGTTTATTTCGTTTTAGTCCTAAAACTTTCGAAGCACGTGTAATATTTTTGGTTATTTTGCAAAGAGACCCCCAGGCTTTTGTGTTATTGCATTCCAGTCCTTCCCAGGCGCGTGCAAGTCACGCGCCCTGGTGGGAAAATTTCGATTAGGCCCAGGCGGGTTTTGTAATTGTCTTTTGGTGCCAAAAATTGAATATAAAGTGTATATTTTTGTGGAAAATTGCATGTTCACCCCTGGATGTTTTGAATATTGCACATATACCCCTGCCAGGATTGTTTAATGTTTGAATGCTTGTTGTATTTATTTGAAATATCATTTTAAGCCCAAAAATTCCACAAAAATAGACTTAAGCACCTGGACACGTGTACTTTAACGCCACATATTTAGTTTTTGATTTTATTTTATTTTCATATTTATTAAAAATCAAAAACATCTATTTTGTGCACTGTCTAGCTTAGAAAATACCAAAAAAATTATTAAACTCCTCCAAAAATTCCAAAAAAATCACCTAGTGTCTATTTTATTCTCTTTTAGTGTCAGTCCAAAAATCATTAAAAATTTCAAAAGAAAAACACAAAAAATTCAAAAACTCTCAAAAACTTCAAAAAAATATATAAAATAGTAGAAAAATCAAAAAAATATAAACTCAGCTTCTGTTTGTCCCTTATTTTGTCCTTTTCATTAGAAAAATAGTGTGAAACATTTTTGCTATTGGTTGGTATTTTTAAATATCATTTTGCTCTCAGCCAGTCTCTTTTCCACTGTTTTGCCTTATTTCAGTGTTTAAAAATACCAAAAACACCTTGAAAAACCCCCAAAAATCACAAAAACAGTAGAAAATTATAAAAATACCAAAAACATTTTATTTCTGAATTTTTGAGTATTTTTGCATATTTTTATAAATCTTTTAGCTTGTCTTTTGTTATATTACCTTTACTTTCCAATATTGAAAAAGAAATATAAAATATAAAATCAAATACAAAATTGAAAATTAAAATAAAAAAATAAAAAAAATTAAAACCCACAAAAATTGTAGTTGCTTGCTTGCTTAGTGTAGACACTTCACACACTCACACACTTGCATTCATTTGCTTGAGCTACACTGCTTGCTCCCTGTGTTCGAACTCTCTGCATACTTGACACTATACACCATTTGTGCAGAGTTAAAAATAAGGTTTAACTCCACATTTCTTTCTAATTATTGATCTTAGTGTGGGTTAATTGTTGACTTTAGTCCGGATTTAGTGTGGTCACCACACCGACTGAGTTCGCGCTTTGTGCTGAACTTAAGACCACCTATTTCCGGCTAAATCAAATGGCGCCGTTGCCGGGGAGCAACAGCTTGTAGTTCACATTTTTGTTTGATTGTGTGATTGTTTACCATAGCATTTTTCTTCTCTTACATTTTGATATCTTGTTGAGCTATCTGACCATCTCTTGTCTTGTCTTCTTGCGAGGGACCGCGGAGCGAGGCGGATCGCCTAGGCGACCCGACGCAACCTTGGGACGTGGAGCCGGCTATTCCTTAGCCAAGCCGGCAGGAGAGAGCAAGGAGTGAGAGAGAGAGTACTTAGATTAGCTTGTCTTTTATTTTTGGTGAGAGAGTGATTTATTTAATTTGTAATAATACAGGTACACTTGGACTTGGACATTCGGGCCTAATTTCCGGGTGTTTGTTCACCCGGGGGCTCACCGCAGTTTTGACGAGTTTTCATCGCTGTCATTTGCCGGTTTTGTTTTCATTTTTCACTTTCTTTTGTGGATTGAGCTCTTAGTTCTAGGCTTGCTTGATTCGATTAGAATAGGTCCAAACACTTAATTATATTTGCATGCTCCTATAGATTCGTATTTGGACTTAGACTAATTAAACAGTTAGCTAGTAGCTTCCAAATCCACGCGCCGCGAGCTCACACCCGAACAAGCGCTTTCTCCTACTCCAAATGTGTTGGGCAGAGGAGGGGTGAGCCAAGACCGGACACTCGGATTGGGAATTATTAGATAGCTTGTGGTTCTTCACGCTAGCAGTTGCCTGTTCTAGGACGATTTCCGCCTTGCATTTCGCCATATAGATTAGGTTTAAAAATTCTGCTTTGCATCCCGCATGTAGAGAGCTGGGATTCGCTGTAAGTCTTCTTACTTTGCACGCATCATCTAGGCACAAAGGTGAGATTTCCACCTTGGTGTCGACTTGCACGGCTTTTTCCGACTCTATTCTCCCTCTGTTTTTGGAACAAAGTAGGATAAAGGAAAAATACAAAAACCGTTAGGCGCTTGTTTGAATTGACTCAAAAGAAGCGATAACACCAAAAAATTTAAAAAAGGGACTGCTAAAGAAAACTTGACCAAAAATAAAATCGGTAATTGGATTCATTGCTTGGGGAAAGTAACACCCTCACTTGTTTTCAGGTTGCATGGGAAGGTTTCCTTCCAAGTGAGGTGAGCGCTTCGTAAGGATTAGAGCCCAAAACCCAACTTGTGGCTGCCTTGTGTATCGCCTGGATTTCCGAAGTATTGGCGCTACTATCGTACGTAGTCGAGTAGGACTTGGTCACCATTGGTGACTCTCTGTTGTGAGCGCACCGACCTTGTCCGAAGTACCGAGCCTAGGCCACGCCTTCACGGGTGTGTCTGTCTCACCGGCTGCGTCCGAGTAGGATCTTGCACGCTCATGGGTGATTCCGTTGCGAGCGAGGTCCGAAGTATCGGTTTCGCCTATCGGCTTCCTCTCTCTTTTCTTTGGCTGAGTAAGGATCCAGGAAGGGTTACAAGGACCTCAAAAAGCGCAAGTTACAGGTTACACAGGAGGAGGACAAGTACGGGGACACTTTCCTGGCAGTACTCTCTCTCCTATAGGCGTAGCGCTCTAAGGACTCGTGAAAAGATTAATACCTGAAAAACAAGCTAAAACTGACAAGATAAAAGCCGAACCTTCACGGCTTCACGAGTTGAGTTGGTAAACTTACCCTTGCTTTGTGTTTGATTGTTAGATTTATTAAGGTCAAGATCAAAAACACCGCACAATTGTGCACAATTTTGTTGCATTTCATCTTCTTTTTCTTGCATTTTCCCACTCCTTCCGAATAATCAAGATGATGGGACGGAGATCTCTTAGGCCGACCTTGTCGGCACCGCTATCCAGCACTCCTCCTTATTCATCTAGGAACAACTCGGAGAGTCCGCTCTCCGAGCCTGAGTTCACATCCACCCTGTTCCCCCTCGACCACCCTTCCCATTCTCCTTCCCTCAGTCCAATCATTTCAGAGTTCAGTGAATCACAGAATTCAGCTCATTCAACAACACCTGAAATGGCCTCTTTTGCATTTTCAGAAGATCAAGCAATGGCAGACAGAGGCGAGCACCCAGATGACCACGATCACCCTCCATTCATAATTGATCAGGCGGCCATCAACAATTCCTTGCTAGCGTCCCTGGAAAATATGCAGAGACAGATCTGTGACCAGGGTGCATTCATGGGTGATCTCATGAGGGAAATAGCTCAGATGAGAGAGAACAGACCTGGAGGAGGCGGTGGCGGAGAAGGAGGAGGACCTGATGCAGGAGGAGGCGATCCAGACGGTGAGCGACCGCCACAGACTATCATGAGGGAACTGCACAACCCAGCGTCGTCCCTCACTCACCGGTGGATCAGACTCCCGCCAATCCACGGAGACTTCGAGCTTCGGCACCATACGATCCAGCTTCTTCCCAAGTTTCATGGGTTGCCGACCGAAGAGCCGCACCTCCATCTCCAAGAATTCGAAATGATATGCAGCACTATCCATGATCGGTTGTTGACCGAGGACACTATCAAGATGATCGCCTTTCCATTCTCATTGGTTGACAGAGCCGCATACTGGCTTAAGCATCTAGGGCGATTTGTCGACACTTGGGCAGATCTCCGGTCCGTATATTTGAAGAAATACTATCCTCTCGGCCGGACAAACGCAGCTCGAGCCATGATCAGCAATTTCGTCATGATCCCAAATGAACAGTTCCATGAAGCTTGGGATCGATTTAGAGAGCTCATAGACCGGTGTCCACATCACGACATCTCCAAGCCCCACCTGGTGCAGAGTTTCTTCTGTGGGATGACACCGGAGCTGTAGGGGCTTGTGAACGCCTCTTGCGGTGGGTCCTATTTCTCCAAGGGAGAAGACGACGTCTGGGCCATTTATGAAGGAATGGCAGAGAACTCCATAGTGATGACCCAGGCCAGAGTCTACAATCAGTAGAAGCCCCCGCAAGGAGCGGGATCATTTCAGAGGATCGCCCGCATCGATGCCGGTCCTAGCACAACGTCGGTAGCCGCAGCCCAAGCAGAATCAGCAGCAGCCGACATGGGCATCATCAGTGAAAAGTTGGACCGCATGGAGATCCTTGAGAAGAAGCAGAACCAAGGTCTAGCCCAGATGGACCTTCTAACCAAGACAATGAGTGACCTGAAAACTCAGATTCTCTGTATTCAGGAGGCACAGGCCCATTCACAACAGCCTCCCAGGTCACATGTTGCTTCCAGCAGCAACAATCCCAACCAGGCCTCCACCTCATACCGCCAGGTGAACCATATCCAGGCGGAGCCGGTTCCATTGTTGCAGTACCATTCAGAGCAACCGCCATCTCAGGAGACACAGATGGTGGTATATCAGCCGGAACAACCACTGGCAGTTCTTTCCCCACCTTCCTTCGAGCAGGAACCGTTGATGGAAGTCAACGGGATTTGGTATGACCGATACCCTCAGCCCGCAATTCGTAGGGATCACCCCGGATTCCGTTGGGGTAACGGTGGATCCTCGTCCCAGCAGCATTCCTCTGGTCAAGGACAGCAGAACGGCCAGCCACAACAACAACACCAGCAGCCCCAGTACAACCAGCCCCAGCAGTATCAGAGTGGTCCTCGTCCCGCCTATCTGGGACAGCAGTGGAGGCAGCGCCAGCAGCCTCAGCAATCTTATCACCAGCCTCCTCCCCAATATCAGCAGCAAAACCAGCAGCAACAGCCCCATGTCCAGCAGGGACAGACATCCGGTTCTCAGGGTCAAGCCTATGAGAACCCAGCCCTCGATGATCTTGCCCGCTTGCTATCTGAACAACGAGCATCTTTCAGGCAAGAAATGGATGAGTTCCGGCAGGAGATGCGGGACATCATCAAAGGCAAAGCCGCCATACCCGCTCAGATCGAACCCAATCCTAATAATTTAAAAAGAAAATCTGAGCAGGTAGAGTTCACAGAGGACACCTCTCCTAGTGATGATTTGAATGACATATCTTATTCCTATTATGATGCTGATTTTGTGACTACTAGGAGCGGTAGGATGCCAGCCGGCGGCGCCTCTTCTGAGCGACAGCCAGATGCAGAATCAGGAGCGCCAGAGGAGCAGACTAGCGGTGCTGATGCCGCTAATGATAATGTTGAAGACGGTGGTACTGATGCCACCAATGATGGAGTCCAGGACAACGGTGCTGAGGCCGTTGTGATACCAGATGCAGACGGTGGCGCTGATGCCACCATTTTGGATGATGAACCAGAGCGCGGTGCTGATGCCGCGAAGACAGGTGCTAGTGGTGGTACTGAGGCCACCACATCCACTTTTGTTGAGCCATCTGTGATGTTGCCACATTTTGTATCTAGAGATTGTGGGAACAAAAACAAAAACAAAAATATGAATAAAGGAAAGGTTTCTGTTCAAATTACGGATCCATATGTGGTGAATGATGATGATTGTATGGATTCTCCGTCTTCACAGGCACAGGGACCGATTCCTAGTCCTCCATCTGAGGAGGCTCCTACCATCCCCTTCCCTGAGGCACTCCGCCGAGCGAAGGGGAGTAAAAAAGAAAATCCTAAAAAGAATCAGCAGATAGAGTTTGGCAACGAAATGATTGACAGATTTCACATTCAGCTGACTCTACGAGAAGCATTTGAGCATATCCCCTTCTTCAAGAAGAACTTAAAAGAAACAACTACTGTTCGAAGAAGGAAGAGGCACAGAGATCAAATCCATATGCTCGCTCATGACACTTGCTGCGCCATTCAGAAAACATTGCCAGCCAAGCGACCAGACGCAGGAGCTCCCTATGTCAGATGCGAGATTCAGGAGCAGCAGTTTGATCGTACTCTATTAGACAGCGGCTCTTCAATTAACCTCCTTCCGGCAGCCTTACTCAAGCAGTTCGAGTTTGGCCCTCTTCTTCGAAGCAGAACCGTCCTTCAGTTTGCTGATAGGTCGATTAAGAGGCCGAAGGGGTTACTGAAAGACGTGGTCGTTACCATTCAGGGCCTGAAATTTCCCGTGGACTTCGTCGTGTTGGACATGGAGATCCCTGAGTCGGTAACTGATGCCCCCATCATTCTCGGACGTCCATTCTTGGCCACAGCCAAGGCGGTGACCGACCATGATAGTGGGAAGGTATGCTTTCGCGTAGAGGGCGAAACCATACAAATAGAGACGATCGAAGAAATCAGAGCCAGAGAGGCAGAATGCTCAGAGCAGTCCAGCGAAGCCGAGCAGATGACAGAGGAGGAGCTAGACATCCACCAGGTTTGTGATTTCGAGATGACTGATGATGAATCCAACTGGAAAGATCCCGTAGCACCGACCCTCGCCTTACCTACAGATTCACTGTATCTCAAGCTCATGGCAGTCGAGAGCCGGGGGAGCACAACCCTGGATGAGGATATCTCTGAGGCTGACAGTGTCGTGATGAGTGGTGCTGAGGAATTTCAATCTTGCTCATCGTCTTCTGATCCCTCGGATTCAGACATTGATTGGATGACTTTGATGACTATTTACCTTGTCTGATTCCTTCTGAGCCAACAGCCATGACAGAGTGCGAGCCAGTGCAGTTTATCGTTGATTCAGAGGGCCGCCCTTCGTCAGAAATTCATGCAGTGCGAGAGTTCTCACATGCAGACCTGGTAGCATTTACACAGACATATCAGAAGCCAGATCTGCCACCTCCCAGTTGTCCGGAACGGAAACCTCTGCCGCAGTCAATGAAGTATAGATTCCTTGCCGGAGAGCCAGAAATGCACCCAGTCATTATCTCAGCAGATTTGACTGGAGAACAAGAATCTCGTCTGATGGAGGTTCTTGAAAGAAACCGCAAGGCAATCGGTTGGAGTATAGCTGATCTCCAGGGGCTGAGCCCAAATCTTTGCTCTCACCACATCTATCTCGAAGATAACGCTAAGCCGTCGCGTGAGTTCCAACGACGGCTGAACCCGAATCTTCGAGACGTAGTAATGAAAGAAATTTCTAAGTGGTGGAGCGCCGATTTTATCTATCCCATCTCCGACTCCAAATGGGTAAGTCCGTTGCATGTGGTACCCAAGAAGACGGGTATCACTACAGTTGTTAATGAGTCCGGAGAGGAGATCGCTACCAGAGTACCAACTTCTTGGAGGGTCTGTGTGGACTACAGACGATTGAATGAGGCCACCAAGAAGGATCACTTTCCGCTACCATTTATTGATCAGATTATCGAGCGGTTAGCCGGGAAGAGTCATTATTGTTTTCTTGATGGGTACTCTGGATATAATCAAGTGGCCATTGCGCCCGAAGACCAGGAGAAAACGACATTCACCTGTCCGTTTGGGACGTATGCTTTCAGACGGATGCCCTTTGGTCTATGTAACGCTCCGGCGACATTCCAAAGGTGCATGTTGTCCATCTTCTCGGACATGGTGGGTGATTGTTTAGAGGTCTTCATGGATGACTTCTCGGTCTATGGCGACGGGTTCGACGCTTGTCTTGACTGCCTAGACCGTGTGCTGAAGCGCTGCATTGAGGTCAATCTTGTCTTATCCTGGGAGAAGAGTCATTTCATGATGACTCAAGGGACGGTCCTTGGTCATATCGTCTCCAACAGGGGCATGGAGGTCGATCCGGCTAAGGTGGACATCATCAGAAAACTCAATCCGCCGTCCAATTTGCGTCAGTTACGGTCTTTTCTGGGACATGTCGGTTTCTACCGACGGTTTATTCAGGACTTCAGTCGAATTGCCCGACCGCTTACTGATTTGCTAACCAAAGACACTGAGTTTATTGTTAATGATAAGTGTCTTGAATCATTTGAGACTCTCAAGAATATGGTTGTGTCAGCTCCTGTCCTTCAGCCGCCCGATTGGTCTCTCCCATTCGAGATCATGACGGATGCTTCAGATTTTGCCGTTGGGGCTGTGCTTGGACAAAGGAGGGATGGGTTACCGTTTGCCATTCACTACGCCAGCCGGACTTTGGATGCCGCACAGCGGAATTACACTGTAACTGAGAAAGAAATGCTGGCCGTAGTCTTCGCTCTTGATAAGTATCGATCGTATATTCTCGGATCTAGAGTGACCATTTATACTGATCATACCGCCATCCGGTACTTAATGGCTAAGAAGGATGCCAAAGCACGTCTTACCAGATGGATCCTTCTACTTCAGGAATTTGATATTGAGATTAAGGACAAGCCTGGAGTCAAGAATGTGGTGGCGGATCATCTCTCCAGATTGGAGAATCTTGAGGAATCTGAGCCCAGCGCACCTATCACAGAGACATTTCCAGATGAGGCGATCTTGGCTGTCACCTCACTCCCATGGTATGCTGACTTTGTAAACTATCTTGTTGCCAAGACAGTCCCTCAGGGTTGGCCCAGGCAGAAACTTGAGACCTTCCTAGCTAAGGCCAAGTTTTACCATTGGGAGGATCCCGTCCTTTATCATGAAGGAGGGGACAGTATCTGGAGGAGGTGCATTCCTCAAGAAGAGCAGCATAGCGTCCTCACATACTGCCACAAGCTTGAGGCAGGAGGACATCATTCTGGAAAAAGGACAGCACAAAAGGTGCTTCAATCCGGCCTATGGTGGCCTACTCTCTTCAAGGATTCTGATGAGTTCGTGAAGAGATGTACTGACTGTCAGAAAATGGGAACCTGCGGACAGAGAGACATGATGCCCATGCAACCCATTCACTTCTGTGAGGTTTTTGATGCATGGGGGATTGATTTCATGGGCCCATTTCCTAAGAGTAAGGGATTCGAGCATATTTTGCTCGCTGTGGATTATGTCAGCCGATGGGTTGAGGCTATCCCCGCCCGAGCCGCAGATGCTAAAACCGTTTGCAAATTTTTGAGGAAAAACATCATTTCACGGTTCGGAGTACCTAGAGTCTTGATTTCAGACGGGGGGTCTCACTTCATCAATGACAAAGTCAGGGCCCTTGCAGACGAGTTCGGCATTGACCATCGGGTTGCCACTCCTTATCACCCACAGACTAATGGTCTTGCCGAAGTATCGAATAGGATTGGTCACAGCTTTTGGACTCGGTCTTGTGGGCTTATCGGACTTCTTTCAAGAATCCATTGGGGACATCTCCCTTTCGTCTCGTCTATGGCAAGACGTGCCATTTGCCAGTGGAGATCAAGCATAAATCTTTTTGGGCAGTTACTGAGTTGCTTTTAGATCCCGAGAGTATAGGAGACCAGAGAAGAGCAGAATTGGCAGCCCTGGAGGAATTGAGAGATACAGCCTTCTCCAACAGCCTACAGTACAAAGAGAAAGTGAAGACATGGCACGATTCGCATATCAGCCATAAACAGTTTGAGCCAGATCAGAGAGTATGGTTGTTTGATTCAAGGCTAAAGTTATTTCCAGGGAAGCTACAGAGCAAGTGGAAAGGACCGTATGTGGTCAGGAAGGTACATGACAATGGCAGCATCGACATATCCGAACCGTCATCTTCCTCTACCTTCCGCGTCAATGGTCAACGCCTGAAACTATATCTTGATCATGATCCGCCGACCATTGACGTTGCCCCCATTCTTCTGGTATGAGATGTGTCCTTTGACTCTCATCATCTACATCTCATACATGGTGATCAGATCTATCTTCCGCTGTACAGATCCATCTGTTTATATCACTCTGTTGTCTGTTGATTTATTTTCTTCTTTTCTTCTTTTCTTCTTTTCTTCTTTTCCTTTTCTATCTTCTTTATCTATCAAAAAGGTGCCGCCCTTGCAGACAGTTTTCCATACTTAGGACGTACTTTGTCCTAAGTATAGGGGGGTTGGCACCCCGAGTTCATCTATTCTTTTCGATCCTATCCATTGTCTCCTCTTCTTGTCTATACTTAGGGATATTTTACCCTAAGTATAGGGGGAGACAATCTGAGTACGATCTGTTCATTCCCACCCTTGACCCTCCCTGCTTTGTGTACAGTCTGCTATACTTAGGATTATTTGATCCTAAGTATAGGGGGGACGGTCAACTTCTCATTGATTCATTCATTTATTCTTTAGACTTATCTATACTTAGTACGAGTTATGTCTTCTCTTTTCTCTCCGATCTATGAGGACATAGCTCAAGCTACGTATAGGGGGGTCGTATATACTACGTATATACTTTAGCCATAACTCGTACTTTCGTATATTCCTAATAATATGGCTAAAAATTCTTTAAAAATTCATTAAAAACCCCTAATAAAAAGATGTGGTTATTCCTCAAATTCTTTTTGTAATTACTGATTAATAAATCAGGTGAAAATGTTTTTTTGCAAAGTGTTTGAAAAATAGTTTGAAAATCTTTGTGAACATCTATTGAAAACTATTTTGAAAATATTTTGTTTCGTGTTTTCAACCTGTGTGAAAAATGTGTGGATTGTAAAATTTCTTTTCTTTGTGTGAAATAAAATGTTTGAAAAATGATTTGCAAATGGTTTGAAAAATGGTTGCAAAAATGATTTGAAAAACCTATATATACTGTTTTGAAAGCCTTTGCAAAATGATTTTCAAATGTGTGAAAAATGTTTGTAAAAACTATTTTGGACTATAGTTTTCAAAAATTGTGTGCAAATTGTTTTCAAATAAGTTTGAGGAATATACACATCACATCAAAATCCATCTTATGTATACATGTATAAAATTGACCACTTACCCTGTAAATTTCTAAAATCCACTTCTTGTATATATAAGAAGCACTCCCGTGTACATATTTTAACCTAGTTTTCAGCCAAAACTTTTTATTTTCAAAATTCCCAAAAACATTTGCAAAATTAAAATCCAAAAACATCTGAAAAATCTTTTTGAAAAATACAAAAAAAATGCATTTGCATATGCATGCATCATCTTTTCAAAATCCATAAAAAGTTCAAAATCTTTGAAAATTGCATCACAAAAATATTTTCTGCATTCTGCATTGCATAGCATGAGCATTTTTCGGATTGAGTTTGATAGTTGAACGAGTCTAAGTAAAATCCGGAGATTGGAGCTTGATTGGACCTTATAATCTACCTAATAACAGGAACCTTATAGGAACTGGGTTTGAGGTACTTCAGGTCTGGTTGACTTAATTCTTTGAGGACCACGGGACTTGGTTCAATGGATTCTTGACTGCCTAAGTAGAGTATTTCGGAGCACACGCATGACTCTTGTTGATAATGACCTAACTTGGACACCTGCACCTTTCACATGGCTCAACTCAGTTGGAGTGGTGAGGGGATTGGATTTGCCGGTATGAGACGCACACAAGTGGAAACACTTGTCCTCCTCTAGGGAGGGAAGTGCACCCCAACCCGTCCAGTGACTAGGAAGTCTAAAGACAGGAGGCTGTGGGTTGCGATAAAGCTTCAAAAGAGGGATAGTCTACTGGCTCAAGAGGAAAAACTCCTTATGTAAATGCTGCTGTAAATAGTATTTCAAAAAAAAAAAAGTTCAGGCATGTACAAAAATAAAAAGCCTGCAAGTATGTACAAAGTCAATAAGCAAGCTTGAGTTCCAAAGTCATATCATGCGAGCCTGCAGCAGGATGACTTGACTACACTGGTCTTGCATCTCAGGATAGGTAGCTACACTGGCTACCGTCCATTCTTCTCCTCACCCCCTCCTCTTGAGTTGGTTGCCACTTGAACTTAGAAGGGAATACCCCGCTCCTCGAGGATGGAGTTGCTGGATTGGGGAATCATTGGGTTGTCGTACTGGAGAAGTCAGTTTCTTTGTCATTCTAGTTGGGGAGAGCCACCATCACTTACACTGTACAAGTCAGATTCATAGTCGTAAGAGTTTGCGTATGAATTGAGATATTTCTGACCTGGCTATTGAGGAGACTTGAGCAGAGTTTTGGGATTCTCAAAGACTGTTGGATTTCAAACACGGTTCTCACTAAGGTTCCGCCCGCACTAAATCTTCAAAGGTCCGACTTAAGCTCCAAACTTTGATTTTGTGAAGACAAGTTTGATAATTGAATAAAATCCAATTTCTTCTTTTTCTTTTCTTTCTTTTCTTTTTGCACTTATTGCATAAGTGTTTGCTAGGGACTAGCAAAGGTAAAGTATAGGGGGATGATGAATCCACATTTCATCATCTTTATTCTATCATTTTGGCACCAAAAACCCTAGCAAATGCCTGTAAATAGCATTAAAACCATCATCTTAGTATCCATGCATGTGCATTCAAACAGTGTATAAATTACTGTAATTAAGGCCAAAATTATAGAATAAATAAAGAAAAGAAAAAGAATAAAATATTGTAAATATTTTATGATCCAAAACCCCCGAGACCTAGGCATCTTGATGAATAGGTCGACAAGGAATAAAGTAGGGGGAGATAAGGTCAGAAACGCAGTCAAAATACCTATTCATTCTATTCATTCTTCATTCATTTTGGGACCTATTTTTGGTTCCACTTTTTATACTTCAAATAAAGAAACTTTGTACATGAAAGTTGTAGATAATTAAATGAAGAAAAATACAAAATTGATTTCACAGAAAAAAGAATGTACAGACAAAAAGATATGGTCTGAATAAGAATCCAAAATCCCAACTTCCCAGACCTGTATCTCACAACTGACAACTCCAAATGCAATGTACTCACCTTTAATTGTATATAGAATAAAATAATCTATCCAATGGTGGAGGTTTCGCATTTGGCGGGGCTACGGTTTGAGAGTTGACTTTTGGACCCCTCTTGTACACTTGTACTGAATAAAATATTCAATTTATTCTTTATTCATTATTTATTCATTTTTATATTTTTATAATTTTGTAAATATTACTTATAGTATATATATGCATTAAAATTGAAATAAAATGCAAAGAAAAATAAAAATAAAAATACTTGTATCAAGGATACATAGGTATACTGCATATACTTATACCTATATACAATACACTTGTATTTTATTAAACACACAAAACAACTCAGAAAAATAAAATAAAAATATATTTATGTATATAAAAGTATGTTACAATTTTATAAATTACTAAATAAAAATAATAAAGAAATAAAATACCTAAATAAAAATAAAATACTAAAACACATAGGTATTATACCTATATAGGGTTAAAAAGGTAACTTGTAAAAATTTAAGGCATAAGAAAAAAATAAAAATCAGAATAAAATACTACATAAAATATTGAGCATTTTTTATTTTATAACTTTTATTTAATTCGACCATTTATTATTTTAAATTGAATTAACAAAACAATAATTCAGGGTTTTTCCTGGTTGGTCCACGTGGACCAACCAGGAGGCAGTCACAGTTGACCTTGGTCAACTGTCTGCCCTAGACCCTGTAGCCGCTGTCAGACCTCGGTTTGACCCACTCTTTGTCGATTTTTCTAGCCTCCATCTTGCATTTTTTTAGATCGAGCCCTCCATGACTTTTGTCCCTCGATTAATGGTCTATCACGCCCTTACGTTTTTTTGGGACAGAGCCATCGATTCACCAGATCTGGCTCGATCTTTGGAGCACCTTGGTCATGGGTCAAACCAAATATATGACGCCCTCCTCTTTCCATTCGAATTCGAGTCCCCTTGGTCCACCCCTCTCCGTCTCTCCAGCGCTCTGAGCCTTGCCGGAGGTGACAGCTCCGCCGCGAGCTTCTCAGCTAGGGCGAACGAGGTCGAGGACGACTCCAGCACCTCCGCCAACCGCCGGCGTCGAGGTACCCTTCATCCTCTGGTTCCGGCCATTGAGGGCTTCCACCCGCGTCTTTCTTTCTTGCATCTTATTCCTGTTAGCTTAAAGATCAAAAACCCCAAAAAAATTTCGAAGTTTCATCAACCATTTCGCCCGATCACGCACCTTGGCCGGAGCGCACCTCCGGCCGTGCATCCACCTGTCGATTCGCACCCCCTCGCGACCATCCAAGGGTCCAGGTAGTTTGCCCTGGACCCTTTGACTATTCTTGCAGGGTCAAAGTACGTTGAAGCGCGCCTGGGAGTGATTTTGAAGCTCGCCGGAGCTCAGCCGAGCTCTCCAGCTCCGCCGATCGTCTGCGAGCAGCACGGCCATCGTCGTGCTCTTTTGAAGCCCCCAGGAGGTAGAAGACGACCCCAGGAGTCTCCACGGCCATTTTGGAGCCTTAACTTCGTCGGAGGACGAAGATCTGGAGCGGCGAAGTTCGCCTCGCCGGCGTTCTTCGCTGTTCTTCCTCATCGCCTCCCAGCCGTTGGATCGAGGAGTCCTCCCCAGATCGCACAGCCTCCGTTGGATCGTCCTCCGCCTCGACCGTCCGATCAACCGAGGAGGATCTAATCCAGACCGTGCATCGTCGAAGCGTCATCGGCCGTTCTCGCGCTGCCACGTGGATAAGTGGAGTGCTCCCCGCCGCTGGATCGCGCCTCGCCGCCAACCGTTGGATGTGCGCCACGCGTCGTCATCAGAACGCCCCGGGGCGAGGGTATTTTGCATCTCAACCCTCGCCACTTTTGTATTTAATATTTAGTTTTTAAACTTTCGTTTGTAGCGTAAATATTTTGTAATATTTGCATCGAGACCCCCGAACTTTGCTTATTTGCACTTAGGTCCTTCGCCACGTCACCTCACGTGACCTGTACACGTGAGGTGGGGGCATTTTGCAGAAGGACCCTCGGTCGTTTGTTTATTTCGTTTTAGTCCTAAAACTTTCGAAGCACGTGTAATATTTTTGGTTATTTTGCAAAGAGACCTCCAGGCTTTTGTGTTATTGCATTCCAGTCCTTCCCAGGCGCGTGCAAGTCACGCGCCCTGGTGGGAAAATTTCGATTAGGCCCAGGCGGGTTTTGTAATTGTCTTTTGGTGCCAAAAATTGAATATAAAGTGTATATTTTTGTGGAAAATTGCATGTTCACCCCTGGATGTTTTGAATATTGCACATATACCCCTGCTAGGACTGTTTAATGTTTGAATGCTTGTTGTATTTATTTGAAATATCATTTTAAGCCCAAAAATTCCACAAAAATAGACTTAAGCACCTGGACACGTGTACTTTAACGCCACATATTTAGTTTTTGATTTTATTTTATTTTCATATTTATTAAAAATCAAAAACATCTATTTTGTGCACCGTCTAGCTTAGAAAATACCAAAAAAATTATTAAAACTCCTCCAAAAATTCCAAAAAAATCACCTAGTGTCTATTTTATTTTCTTTTAGTGTCAGTCCAAAAATCATTAAAAATTTCAAAAGAAAAACACAAAAAATTTAAAAACTCTCAAAAACTTCAAAAAAAATATATAAAATAGTAGAAAAATCAAAAAATATAAACTCAGCTTCTGTTTGTCCCTTATTTTGTCCTTTTCATTAGAAAAATAGTGTGAAACATTTTTGCTACTGGTTGGTATTTTTAAATATCATTTTGCTCTCAGCCAGTCTCTTTTCCACTGTTTTGCCTTATTTCAGTGTTTAAAAATACCAAAAACACCTTGAAAAACCCCCAAAAATCACAAAAACAGTAGAAAATTATAAAAATACCAAAAACATTTTATTTCTGAATTTTTGAGTATTTTTGCATATTTTTATAAATCTTTTAGCTTGTCTTTTGTTATATTACCTTTACTTTCCAATATTGAAAAAGAAATATAAAATATAAAATATAAAAATCAGAAAATTAAAAATCAAATACAAAATTGAAAATTAAAATAAAAAAATAAAAAAAATTAAAACATTAAAACCCACAAAAATTGTAGTTGCTTGCTTGCTTAGTGTAGACACTTCACACACTCACACACTTGCATTCATTTGCTTGAGCTACACTGCTTGCTCCTTGTGTTCGAACTCTCTGCATACTTGACACTATACACCATTTGTGCAGAGTTAAAAATAAATTTTAACTCCACATTTCTTTCTAATTATTGATCTTAGTGTGGGTTAATTGTTGACTTTAGTCCGGATTTAGTGTGGTCACCACACCGACTGAGTTCGCGCTTTGTGCTGAACTTAAGACCACCTATTTCCGGCTAAATCACTTCCATAGAGAAATACCACCCCACTAATAGACACTACGGGGAAAATGAGTTGTGATCACAAAAATATGCCTACGAATTCGAGGCTTATGGCTACGTAATTGGCTCTGGCCGTAACACTTCGTGGCATATAATCGTAGCTACAAGTCTTGTTGCGAGAGTTCTTTGACCACGAATATGTCGTGGCCACTACAAGTAATCAAAGAAATTATTGTAGCTACAGTTTTGGGATGAATGTCTTCTTTCCATCTTTGAAGGCTTTGGCTACGGTATTGTGTTTATAGAAACTAGTGACCACAGAATTATCATGTTTACAAGTTTCCGTGGCCACAACTCGTTTTTCTTGTAGTGAGAGTCAAACTGCAATATCTGACAGTAGAATTACTTGCCTCAAGATGCCATAATTCTGACATGAATATTTTCTTCATCTTTGTCCATAGAAACACTATCACAAGATAACATTCACTTATAAACATGACTCAGTTAACACCACGGAATTCGACTAAAATTTAACTAAATCTATAATTCTTCGCAGTACTAGAAGATGTGATTCCAAAAAAAGCAGTAATGCTCTGTTGTATGGTAATCCTTAAAATACCAAACTTTAATTGCATTCTCATAACTTGAGACACTAATGCAAGTAGCGCGTGCAACAACTTAACCAAAAATCGTGACTTTAGATTTAATAGAACCACAATACAAATAAAATCACAATAATAAAGTGGTCAGACCATAAATTTTGATTGGTGATTCCTATCAAAATAGTTAAAACTATATTCTGGATCTCACAGAGGTAATGCAACTCATAGTTTTATCTTAAACTGCAAATACCATTATCATTTATTCAAGAAGATCTATACATAGGCATTTCATTTATGGTTAAGGGGTCAAACAAATTCAACATCAAAACTGCAGTTTTGATTTAACAACTGCCATTAAACTTAAGTAGAGTTGCTAGTCACAAATTTGAGTCAATCCCAATATATTAAATAAAGTAGGAGTGAGCAATGCAGAGTAAGCACATAGCAACCTTAAATTAAAAACATAATAGTTAACTATTGAAATAACTTGACAAAAATTCTCACAGAAAAAAAGAGTGATCATCACTTTCGAATTCCTTAGTTGCTTCCTCTACACAATCACATTTGGAACAAATGTCTATAAATTGTTACTGCTCATGGAGTCTACTTCCAAACCTGAAATAATGTCATTGACAAGCACCATAAGACAATCCCATGCAATGTTATAATACATATCATTCGTAATTGTTCCACATGATTTTATATGATTGATTAAAGATCAGGGGTTAAAAGATAATCAAGAGCATCACTGGGCCTACCATGGGAATGGGATATTTTTGTGTTGGGACATTTGCCCTAAAAATGCAAAGATATTCCATCACAACTTGGGATGTTTACTCTTAAAAATGCAACATATTATCAAATAAACAAAATCGATGATTATATGAAGGAAACAAGAAAACTAGCCTGAATCTTTTGATAACGATGACAAAGGAGGCACATTGACATCCACAAGTTGGAGGGAGAAAAGTCGATGATGACCTAGATGAGGTCATTGATGGAGTGGTTTTAAAGGAGGGGATGGAAGTAGAAACGCAGAATAGATTGAGAGGGCATGGTAGGATGATTATGAGGTTTTCCGAGTGGTGGAGGAGGATGTTAGAGGGCACGACGAAACTGGGGTTTTGGGATAGGATGATTCAGAATAAATGGATCGTCCAGGAGGATAGATTTGGGAGAAATAAGAAATGAGGGACGAGGGGAAAATAGGAGGGGGAACAATGCTTTCATTTCATTTCGGTGATGTGTTGTAGTGATGCCAAATTTCCCAGCTTGTTATCCATACACCATGATAAAGTTATTGTAACCTAAACCTAAAAACCATGGTTATGTTACCTTGGCATAATAACAATGGCCAAAATTACCGTCATCAATAGGGTTAGATCATTGTAAATTATTGTAGCCAATATTTGTTAGCCTCGGTATAATATATCGTAGCCTGATTGCATGGCCAATGTACTCTTGGGCTTGTCCAAGTAAAATATAAACCTGACCACTTGTATTTAATTGATCATTATAATCATTTAATTGGTCTTTTTGAGAAACCATATTTTTCCGCCTACAATGATAACACACATTAATAATTCACACAATTTACGTAGGGCTATTTAGGGTTTTCAACAATCAACGTTAAAGCATGAGCGAAGAGGGGATCCATTACATGTGGTTGATGCACATCTATATCACTCCAAAGAGGGGTTGGTCCTTCTGTCACAAAAGTAAGGAAGCTAGAGATATGCTAGCTCCCTGCTATATGGAATATAAAAAGGAATGAAGGGGAAGAAGATGGGTTTACATAGAGGGTTGGTTCGAGGTTTGGGTCATCACCGAGGAAAAGGACAAGAGGTTGGTGGTGGCTATAGGGTAGGTAAGGGAGTACGCTGTACTAGGGATCATTGGGAGGTGACAAATCGGTTGGTGATGATGTAGAGCACGAGGGGAGGGGGGATTACAACGACAGGGAAGCACACAGAGCTGCAGAAGGGTAGAGGATCACTAGTTAGAAACTAGAGGTTAGCGATGACCTACGTGCCCCACGTAGACCAAGTAAGCATGGTCATTGACTGCATGGACCTGATCAACAAGCATGTCAAAAAGAGGGGCTATGGTCAAATAACAGGCTCCTAAGTGGTATAGGCAGGTCAAAAGGGTT
Source organism: Ottelia alismoides (assembly GCA_037367405.1). Lineage (NCBI taxonomy): Eukaryota > Viridiplantae > Streptophyta > Magnoliopsida > Alismatales > Hydrocharitaceae > Ottelia > Ottelia alismoides. The sequence continues at coordinate 518,952 of JAZKJV010000092.1, read as the reverse complement.
GACTATACACATGCAACAGTATAAAGTTCAAGAAAATAAAAAACTAAAATATAATATGACCTTAAATAAAAAAAAGTAAGTACATGAAAGTTGTAGATAAGTCCAAATAGTACATACATTAAATGGTTTCAAAATAAAAAGTTTGTAAATCATTGATGAGCCTTCCTTTCTCATATGTCTCATTAGAAAATCATAACCAAGCTCTATCCCATCTTCACTCTTTGGACTTTTCAAACTCTTAACGAATTGAAAAATCTAGATGTCTAAATGAAAGAGAATCAACTAAAAACCCATTCATTGCAACGAGCAAGAGTGGATTGGATGCCAACAACCTCTTAGTAGCATGTTGTTTCTTTTTATAGGGGTAATAGATGGAAACTAGTAGTTCCCTCTATCGTCCGCTATTACAGTAGGTCACCCAAACACGTAGAAAGCTAGCAACAACCTAGGGTTCAAATGATTGGTATGAAGAATCACACCTGCCTCATCTCATAATTTCTATCTTGAACTTTAGTTAAGGAATTATTAAATGACTTCACATGTTGTATAAAATATTGCAAAATTATATATATATATATATATATATAATTTTCACAAATAATTTACTTTCCTATAAATAGATAAGACTTTTTGCATGAGGTTTGGATCAAATATCTAGTATATGAAACAACATTGTTCAAAATTGAGTTTTGCATGAGTTGTTCAAAATAACAAATCAACAACAAGTGATCTTTATTATTCTCAATTGTGGGGAGTAGAAGACAATTAACTACCATGGAAGAATGACCCTAGGAAAACATCACATGCAAGGTAATTCTAGCAACACACGAGTCATGGAAGGGATTAAGTTTGTTAGTTATCCAACCATAATTTGATTTTGATATTTTTTCCAAACAAATGTATTATTATCACTCTGTAACACTAATTCTTGTTGTATTAAGAATTGTAATTAGATTTTAATTGGAAAATCTATGTAATTACAATTAAAGTTAATTTGGTTTCAATTGGGAAACCAAATGGCTTGGAGGGAAAGTTGGGAATTTCCAAATTTGAAACATGGAAAAGTTTGGGTGGAAGTTTAGTATCATACCTTGGAGCTCTAAACTTTTGGTGAGCTTATATATGAGCTCATACCCCAAGCTCTTGTAGCAATAGTAGAGAGGAGGAATGGAGGACCACACACGTGCGCGCGCGCTCCAGCTCCGGCTCTGGCTCGAGAGAGTCATCTTGGATCTTGATACTTTTGCTGCGGGTTTCATTTGATAAGTCGATTAAATTAATCACATGATTAATTTAGTAAGTCGACTAAAATGGGAATTCAACTCGCCATTATGGACACGATTCTGACCGCGATTTCGGGATCCGAAATGATGCGCCCGTTGAGGAGCATTTTCAGAAATCGAAGGATACCGCGCTAGGTCACACGACCGTCTTTATATGCCCCTCCCCCCACGTTGGTTTCTACACGCGCAAGATAATCTCTCACGCTGTCTTGGCTCTACTTTTGTTCTTCCTCTTACGGATGAACATGTCTCTCCTTCTCTCAGTTGCAGTTCTCTGAGGTATATTCGAGGATGATCTCGTCGGTGTGCGCAGACGAAGATCGTGTGCCGTCGTATCCTGGGAGCGGATTGCAAGTACCCTACGCACAGGTATTGTGGGGGCGATATCTTCTCTAAGGACAATCCACTACATGTACGCTTTGGTGAATTCTAATCTAAACTCTCTCCTATTTTGTTTGCCGCAATTCGTTTATTACTTAACCTTTCCTGGATCTCGCCCGATTTTATGTTTCCGTTTATTTAATCGGTTTCTATTTGCATTTTGTAATCGGATAATGGATTGGAACTGCATGATATTAATATTGATAATATGTAATGTCTTTCTGTCAATCCATTTGGGTCCGTGTAATTACTGTTTATTATATGAATGACTGATCCTGTTTACAACAATCTTAGAGAGGATATTCGGAACCGATCTTAGATTAATGTCGGAAACGATATTTAAATCGAAGGTAGATATGACGGGTATGCCTGAAAAATTCGACGGTCAGAATTTCAAACGTTGGCAACAACGCATGAAGATCAAGTTAACCACCATAGGATTAATCTCTATGCTTGAAACCGATTGTCCTAAAGTGGAAATGGAAAATCCCACATCAGATAGCCAGAAGGCACAATCCACGTAGAAAGAACACGATCGTATATGTCATGGTTGCATCTTGTTGGCTCTGTCCAACACGTTGTTTGATGTGTACTGTTCGTCCATGCAGACTGCGAAGGGGCTATGGAAAGATTTGGATTGGAAGTATAACACCGAAGACCTCGGTATTGAGAAATACTTTGTGGTTAAGTTTTTAAAGTTTTCTATGGTCGAAGGGAAGTCAGTTTCTGAACAGGCACATGAGTTTTTACTCCTGCTCCATGGTTTAGAAGATGCCAAAATGAAACTGTAGAGAAGTTTCAAGTCATGTGCATCATAGAAAAATTCTCCAAGTCGTGGGAAGACTTCGGTATGACCCTGAAATACAAGAAGGGGAAAATTTCTATAGATGACTTGATGGTGGTAATTACCATAGAGGAGGAACACATGAAACAAAAGCCTGTGCTTCCTGTTGATATTCAGACTAAGATCAATCTCATGACCTCGAAGGGCAAAGATAAGAAGGGAAAGGGTGCTAATAACAATAAAATAAAACCAAAAGATAAGATCCGGAAAAAGGTAAAGAATAAACTCTGCTGACAATGTAATTAGGTTTCCAATTGGAAGAAGGATTGTACGTCCTTAAAGGCTCAACCTAAGGCTGCAGACGGGAGTCCGCAAGTGAATATGATCACTATGGGACTCGAGGCTAGCGAGGGGTATGTCTCTGTAAAATCTGAACTATACCATATCCATGATCTAAATGAATAGCGCGTGGATACGAGAGTCAATGTAAATATCTATTCTGATAGAACTTTGTTTTCTTCTTATCAGACCTGCAGTGGTGGGACTGTAAAGATGGAGACTGATTCTGCATCCAGGGTGCTAGGGTCGGGACAAGTCAACTTGAGGTTCTCCTCTGGACGTGTCTGGACGTTGCACAGGGTGTTGCATGTTCCTGACATCAAGAAAAATGTTTTATCTGGCTCTATCTTAGTTAGAAATGATTTTGAATTGAACTTTAAATGTAATAAAGTTTCCATTATGAGACATGGTATTTTTTATAAAAAAGGCTATTTAGCAGATTTTGATTCGTTATTTAGAATTAGATATGATTCAGTAAACATTAATGAAATGAATGTTTTAAATTCTGAATGTTTAAATTATGTGTCTCATGTTGTGAATAATCTAGAATCTTGTGATCTGGCATGGTAGATTGGGACATGTGAACTTAAATTCAATTAAGAGAATTATGAATTTAGATTTGATCCCTAAACACACTATTGATAAAACTCAAAAATGTGAAATCTGTGTGTAAGCTAAGACATCTAGGAAGTCTTTTTAGTCTGTCTCTAGAGATAGTGAGATCTTGGATCTAGTACACACGGATATATGTGAGTTTAATGCTGTGTTGACCCGAGATAATAAGAAATACTTTATGACCTTTATAGATGATAACAGTAAATACTGTTATTTATATCTAATGAAAACCAAGGATGAAGCCTTAGAGAAATTTCTTATATTTAAGAATGAGACTGAGACACAAACAAGAAAAGTGCTTAAACGCCTTAGGTCAGATAGAGAAGGTGAATATTCCTCTAACTTATTTGATGAACAATGAAAATCATCTGGCATAGTTCATGAAGTTACGACCCCATATACACTGCAATTAAATGGGATAGCAGAACGGAAAAGTAGAACCTTAACTGACATGATCAATGCTCTCCTACAGAGTTCTGGACCTCCAACCTATATGTGGGGAGAAGCCTTGAATACGGCTTGCCATATTCTGAATAGGGTTCCTCCAAGGCATATAGAAAAGTGTTCTTTTGAATTTTGGAGAAATAGGAAACCGAGTTTAAGATATCTCAAATTGTGGGGTTGTCTCGCTAAGGTTTTAGTCCCAGAACACAAGAGAAAGAAGCTCGGTCCTAAAACTGTTGATACAGTCTTCTTAGGTTACTTGGAAAATAGCTATGCATATAGGTTCTTGGTAATTCGATCTGAGATACCGGGCATAGAAGTCAACACCATTATTGAACTCCGTGATGCTACCTTCTTTGAGGATTTTTTCTCGTTGAAGACTGGGATTCCTCAGAATCTAACCATTGAGGACGCCTCCACATCAGGATCTATTCCAGATCAAGTGGAAAGGTAACGAATGTGAGGGTTGAGACTCAACCCGAACCCAATGATCTTTCTGAAGAGATTGAGCTAAGGAGGAGTAAAAAACCTCGGAGCCAAGGATCTGGGTAGAGACTTTGTTGTCTACCAGATCGTGGGTGATCCACCAAGTTACAAGGAAGCCATGGCTTCATCTGGAGCAAAACAATGGAAGGAAGCCATCAAATCTGAGATGGATTCTATTATGGCTAATGGAACTTGGGAGTTGGTTGATTTACCCAAAGGGTGCTCTACCATTGGGTGCAAGTGAATGTTTAAGAGAAATCTTAGACCTGGTAGATCAATTGAAAAGTACAAAGCCAGATTAGTTGCCAAGGGCTTTAGGCAAAAGGAAGGTATCAATTATTTTGATACCTATTCCCCTGTGACTAGGATGACCATAATCCGGATGCTCATAGCATTGACATTTGTATATGATCTCTCTATCCACCAAATGGATGTGAAGACCGTCTTCTTACATGGCGATCTTGAGGAAGAGATCTATATGGATCAACTTGATGGACTTGTGACTCCTGGGAATGAGGAAAAGGTTTGCAAGCTTGTCAAATCCCTTTACGAATTGAAACAAGCACCAAAGCAGTGGCATGAACAATTTTGACAAAACTATTTTGTCATATGGCTTTAAGGTTCATGAATCCGATAAGTGTGTCTATTCCAAGGTGAGAGGTGATGAGTGTATTGTCTTGTGCCCGTATGTTGATGATATATTGTTGTTCAGATCACCACTGGACTTTGAGTCTTCCTTTGATATATTCTCTTTTTTCCTGGAAGAGCAAAAAGCAGGGCGCTAAATCAATCATTTGTCCTTGCGGGTCCGACATTAATCCTCTCATTCCTACTAATTGGTGTACCTGAGATGCATTTCCTCTAGCTCCTGTGAGGATTATTAATGAGACTAAGGCATTCTTAAGTAGCAAGTTTGAGATGAAGGATATGGGTATTGCTGATGTTATCTTGGGTCTCAAACTGAAAAGGTCAGTTGATGGGATTGTAGTTTCTCAATCTCACTATGTTGAGAAGGTACTTGAGAATTTTGGATATCAAGATTGCAAAGCTGTAAGCACTCCTTTTGAGTCATCCAAAACGCTGTTTAAGAATAAAAGTGGAGTACCTATAGCTCAGCTAAGGTATTCACAAGTAATAGGAAGTTTAATGTATCTTGCAAATTGCACGAGACCTGATATTTCATTCTCGGTTGAAAGCTGAGTAGATACACTAGCTGTCCTGACCGTACTCACTGAGAGACTCTGGATCGAGTACTGAAGTACTTGAAGGGAACTATTTCTCTTAGTTTGCATTATGGTAGACATCTATCTGTACTAGAAGGATATAGTGATGCAAGCTGGATAGGGAAGATACAGGAGTTTGGGAGTAATGGTGTTACTGGCTATGTATTTACCCTTGGAGGCGGTGCAGTCACTTGGAGGTCTGTGAAGCAGACCATTCTAGCTCGATCCACCTTTGAGGCCGAGCTATGTGCTTTGGACACCACTGGAATTGAGGCTGAATAGCTAAGGGAACTTCTGTCTGAAATTCCCATGGTAGGTCAGCCTGTTCCTGCGATCTCGTTACATTGTGTAATATGACCACAATTGCCAAGATTGAAAGTTCAAAGTTCAATCAGAAAACAAGGAGACACATACAAATCAGACTTAAGACTTTAAGGGATTTGGTGTCTCGAGGGATGTTGGTTGTGGATTTTGTTGGATCCAAAGACAACAAGCAGATCCGTTGACTAAGGGACTTAATAGATCCTTAGTCCTAAAGTCTATGCTTGGGATGAGACTAAGACCCATTGGGAGCTCCTCTACAATAGCAACCCAACATATCTAAGTGGAGATCCCACAAAGTAGTTCAATGTGGTAATAACAAGTTGTTTGGAGAACTGGTTGGCACTCTAATCTTAATGCAAAAGCATGAGTGTCTTATCCCTGTAAGCCTGAGTGCCATTTAAGCTGCAAGTTTAGGAAGAGCATAGGCTTTGAATGGGTTCAAGCCTTTGGGCAGGATGTTAGCAGTGCATCCTTGAAGAACTCCACCTATGTGAGTGTTATTGTGGGCCACCGTTAAAGAAAGATGATCTTTCTTGAATACACTCATGAAATAGGATAATGGTGCATGACCTTTAAGAGCACCAACCCTGAAGATTGTACCAAGAACATTGCTTTGTTGTTTCTACCGTATACTTTAACACCGAGGTCTGAAGTTCAAGACATAGTTCACTTCGTTCATGTTAAAGTGAAAGTAGTAAACTCAGGTAGAGGTTCAAACCGGAAGGTACCTTTACTGAAAGCAAAGTGTGTCAGCCGAAATTGTGTTTTAACTCTTGAATCTCTTTTTCAAATTGGTGAATTTGTGAGGGATTGTTCTATTAAGAATTATAATTAGATTTTATTTGAAAAATCTATGTAATTACAACTGAAGTTAATTTAGTTTCAATTGGGAAACCAAATGGCTTGGAGGGAAAGTTGGGAATTTCCAAATTTGAAATGTGGAAAAGTTTGAGTGGAAGTTTAGTACCATACTTTGGAGCTCTAAACTTTTGGTGGGTTTATATATGAGCTCACACCCCAAGCTCTTGTAGCAATAGTAGAGAGGAGGAATGGAGGACCGTGCGCGCGCACACTCCGCTCCGGTTCCGGCTCCGGCTCGGCTTGGGAGAGTCAATTCGGATCTTGGATCTCAATATTTTTGCTGCAGGTTTCATTTGGTAAGTCGATTAAATTAATCACACAATTAATTTAGTAAGTCAACTAAAATGGGAATTCAACTCGCCATTATGGACGCGATTTCGAGATCCGAAATTACGTGCCCGTTGAGGGGCGTTTTCGGAAATCGAAGGATACCGCGCTAGGTCACGCGACCGTCTTTATATACCCCTCCTCCCACGTTAGCTTCTACACTCGCAAGATAATCTCTCACGCCGTCTTGGCTCTGCTTTTGTTCTTCCTCTCGCGGACGAACCTGTCTCTCCTTCTCTCGGCTGTAGTTCTCTGAGGTACATTCGAGGACGATCTCGTCGGTGTACGCAGCCGAAGATCGTGTGCCATCGTATCCTGTGAGCGGATCGCCAGTACCCTACGCACCGGTATTGTGGGGGCGATATCCTCTCTAAGGACAATCCATTACATGGACGCTTCGGTGATTTCCATCTAATCTCTCTCTTATTTTGTTTGCCGCAATTCGTTTATTGCTTAACCATTCTTGGATCTCGCCTGATTTTTTATTTCCGTTTGTTTAATCGGTTCCTGTTTGCATTCTGTACTCGGATAATGGATTGAAACTTCATGATATTAATACTGATAATCTGTAATGTCTTTCTATCAATCAATTTGGATCTGTGTGATTACTGTTTATTATATGCATGGTTGATCCTGTTTACAACAATTCTTGTACAAGGATTCAACTCTTGATTCTGAATTACAAACAAGCTTATGATATATTTTGCATATACATGGTTATAGATACATTTTCCAATGACAATTTCTATGATTAGGAATATTGTATGTTGATCCTATCATATAAAGATAGTTAATGAAGCAAAAGGAAATTGTTACCAAAGCATCCTTGTAGTTAGATTTTACTCTTTAGTAGAACCCTTTATAAAAAAAATGTTAAAGCTAAAATCTAATTAAATAATTAGTTTCCACTTAATTTTGTGTCCCGATTGTCTAAGGTCTAAGTCCAGCTGATTGATGCTTGGTCGACAGGGTTAATGTTATTGATCCAATCCACTGTTGATGTCAAAATCCTTCAGTGGACTATTTTATTTTCCAGTTGATTAATCTCACTCAATAAATTATTATAGTTCATCTAAACAACTTGTTGATTTGGGAAGTTAATAGTAGTTGCTAGCCGCTTCGCCAAACCAGTTGACTACTCACTTAGAATCAATTGACTATTCCACACCAGTCGACTAACATTACTTCCAACTGACTAAGTTTGTGTTTTATGCCACCATTAAAATCCTAATTACAACAAGTCGTTGGGTGGCATCCCTATGTGAGAAGGAACATTTGGCACTAAACCGACCTCTCATATATAATGCTTTATAAGGAGAAACACTCATTCATTCACATTGCCACATAGACACACTTTATAGATATTCAATGCACTTACTTTCAAACTCCTATTCTCTAGACTTGAGGCTCTCATTGCAATTCTAGTCTTCAAGGTATAAGATTGTGTTCTAAGCTCTCTTGATTTCAATCTCCAAAAAACTTTTCCTCGAGTGCTTCTGATTCTCTTGGCATATCAACTATGTTAATCAAAGGGAAACTGATCATGTTCACTCAAGTCGGTGTATAATTTGATTATATTATAATAAGGCTCCTCTAGATTGCTTTCAATTATTTTGTTTTATATGTATCTCATGTGTGGGTCCTTTTGTTATTGAAGGTAAAATACTTTCTTGAGCATGTTCAAGTAAGTGGTACAAGTTGTACGCGGACTTGTACTACATCCAATTTAAAGTAGCAAGGTTGAAGAAAAAAAGGTATCTCGATGGAGAGAATGGATGTGAAATAAGTCTTGATTTTCGTCCACTTGAGTTCTAACCCAAAAATCACTTGCCTTTTATAAAGTGATTTTTTTATTAATTTGCATTATTTTTGTGACTACACATTTCAACCCCATCTTCTTGTGCTATTTGGGCCCCTTTCAAAGATTCTACATTCATCCGAACATAATTTATTTAATATTTTGTGCATTGAAAATTTGAATTTCATCGTTACATGTGCATGAATTACACATAGTTATGTGTGATAAGGAATTTGGGTGGTTACCTAAATGTGGAATTTTGGAAGGTTGGATAATATGGGTATGGGAGTTCATGTTAGTCTCGGTTGATTTCTAGTATGGCTACATGAACCATTTCAGTGCAACTTAGTTAGTAGTCTCTTTTTTATGACACCATGCAACCTTATCTTCTCTTGAAGATTCTAACCTATTTTTATTAGTGGTCTTTAATGGTAGTGGTAACCAACTTGTTTTAATTTTTTTTACTCGAATCATGCTATGCTCAATGTAGTTTTTCTTAGATTCTTTTTCTAGATCAAACTATTAGAATGATTATATGAGGCAAAATGAATATGAGAAGTTGTGTGTTACATATGATAAAAAATCAACTCTTCATATGTGTATTAATTTTTTTTAATTGCAACACTTGTTTAAAAGTGTCCTCATTTAAGTATAAGAATTTGTACGGGTAAAGAGATTTTTAACCAATATATTAGCAAATCGATACATGTTAGAAGTTAGTTAGTCCTTATAATCTGGGTAAAAAAATAGGGTTTTTATCGGTTGTACCTCTCTGAGATATTGCAATATCAGGTATGCCCCTCTCGTCTTTGGAATATCATGCGTGCCCCTATGTTCTTGTAAAATTTACAATTCTACCCTTCTGTTAAGGCAAAGTAAGGGCATAACTAATATTACAAAAGGGTAGAACTGTAACTTTTAGAAGAATGTAGGGGCACAACTGATATTCCAAAATAGAGAGTAGCATAATTGATATTGCAACATCTTAGAAGAGCACACCTGATAAAACCCTGTAAACTATTAGGAACTACAAGTTTGCACGAGCAATTTTTCAAACTAATATAACCATCTTTCAAAGCAGAACCACCATCGATCCACCTATCAAACTAGATATTGAACATGAATAACTCTTCCTTATCCAAATATTCATTGCACTGGCACAAAAAGCCAACTAAAAGAATTGGAATATGAAATTAATCTGGTTTTTACTTATCTTACCTCTTTATTCCATCCAACTTTATTCCCATGTTTCAGATGGTCTTCAATGAAAGGGGGCATCTTCTTGTTTGATCTTATGTAGATGCTGAAATATCATGGTATATCTGACGAGATAGTATTGTTTGCAATACAAGTCAATTGCTTTTGTTCGAAAGCTTTAGTTTTTTCTCTGGTACATTTGCTAGATTTAGTTTTTCACTTTCATATATCTTGCTATTCGACTCAGTTATATACATCCCATGACTTGATTTAGTGCTATATATATTCTGTACTCGTTCTATTCTTGGTTCCATTTGCTAGCTTTATATTTGTCTTCTCTCTTTATTTTATTTACATTATTGTACGCATTGTTATCCACCCCCCCTAATATATATTTAGAGCTATATTTATATATCTCGCATGTCAATCTATATGTTTTATTTGATTTGATCCACAAGGATCTGTATTTATATTTCTTTTTTTGTTCGATTATTATATTACATTTTTTAGTTTTATATAACTTATTTTTTCATCAAATTGTATACATCTTGTGATTTTATTCAATGGTGTTCAGTGCCATACTTGCTTTGTATTTGATTCTATCTGTTAGGTTTTTGCTTTGTTGTCTTTTGTTTTGATTCTTTCAATTCTTAATGTCTTAACCTACGAACTCGACTCTATGCAATTCACGGTGCTTTGCTTATTCTCTATTAGGTCCAATATGCTAGATGCCCACTTGTTCTTTTTTGCTCTATATATTGATGCGATTGCATACTTGTTGTCTTCGCTCTACATTGTTTGTTCATAGTATACATGTATATCTTATTAGTTGTTCTTTCCGATTCAGTGGCCACATTGTATATCACATGTTTTTTATTTATCTTTCAACAACAACAACAACAAAGCCTTTTCCCACAATTAAGTAGGGTCGGCTCCATGGATTCTTCGCCTCCATTCAGATCTATCTTGGGTCAATTTCGGACTTATATCCAACAAACTAAGATCCCTTCGTATAGTCTCTTTCCAACACTTCTTGGGCCGTCCTCGCCCTCTCTTAGCCGGCTCAACATCCCAACACTCGCATCTCCTAACCGGTGCATCAGTTGACCTTCTTTGCAAATGACCAAACCATCTTAAGCGGTTTTCTCGCATCTTATCCTCGATCGGAGCTACACCAACTTTCTTTCTGATTGCATCATTCCGAATCCGATCTTTACGTGTATGTCCACACATCCATCTTAGCATTTTCATTTCTGCTACAGCCATTCTCTGCACATGTCTATGGTTCACAGGCCAACATTCAGAACCATAAAGCATAGCAGGTCTCACGGCTGTTTTGTAAAACTTTCCTTTAATTTTTAAAGGCATTTTCATATCACAGAGAACAGCGGAGGCTCCTCTCCACTTTAGCCAGCCTGTATTTATTCTATTAGTAACATCTCCATCAATTTCTCCATCATGTTGCAAAATAGATCCCAGATATCCAAAAGAATCTCTCTTCTGGATGTTATCGTCACTGATCTTCACCTCGATTCCTTCACCATTGCTTCCATCAAAGGTGCATTCCATATATTCCGTCTTAGCCCTACTTATACGAAAACCTTTAGTCTCCAATGCATGTCTCCAAACCTCAAGCTTCTCATTTACTCCATCTATAGTCTCGTCAATCAACACAATATCATCAGCAAATAACATACACCAAGGTAACTCATCCTGAATGTGACTTGTCAACTCGTCCATAATCAAAGTAAAGAGAAATGGACTCAAAGTTGAACCTTGATGTAAACCAATGTTGATATCAAAATAGTCAGTCTTCCCCGTCGGGGTCCTTACACAAGATAAAGCCCTATCATACATATCCTTTATGAGATTAATGTATAGGACAGGTACTTGTCTCTTCTCCAAAACTCTCCACAGTATCTCTCGTGGGACGGAATCATAAGACTTCTCCAAATCAATAAAGATCATATGGAGATTCTTCCTTTTAGCTCTATAAATCTCCATTGTTCTCCTCAGCAAATGGATGGCTTCAATAGTTGAGCGACCTGGCATGAATCCGAATTGATTTTCTTTTATTTGGGAAACTTGCCTCAACCTTCTTTCGATCACACGTTCTCAAATTTTCATAGTGTGACTCATCAGCTTGATACCTCTGTAATTTGAACAATTTTGAATGTCTCCTTTGTTCTTATAAAGAGGCACCACGATACTCCTCCTCCAATCTTCAGGCATTTTCTTGCTTCGCCAAATAACATTGAATAGATTCGTAAGCCAAGTCAAACCACGCTCACCTAAAACTTTCCAAACTTCTACAGGGATGTCATCCGGTCCAACACCTTTCCCAGGTCTCATAACCTTCAAAGCCTCCTCTACTTCTTTTCTTTGTATTCGTCTATAGCATGCACGATTCAAGTAACTTTCACTACTAGCTAGATCACCCAAAGTGATCTCTCTATTTCCTTCTCCAATGAAAAGTTTATGGAAGTATTGCTCCCATCTAGTCTCTATATCCTTCTGATGAACAAGCACGTGACCTTCCTCGTCCTTAATGCATCTCACTTGAGAAAGGTCTTTGATCTTTCTTTCTCTTGCTTTGGCCAACCTGAATATATCCTTCTGGCCCTCCTTAGAGTTGAGATTTTTTATACAAAACCTCATAAGCTTTTGACTTAGCTTCGCTTACAGCCTTCTTCGCTTCCTTCTTCGCTATTTTATAGTCTGTGACAGTTTCCTCTGTTCTATCCTTAGACATAGCTTTAAAGCAAGCTCTTTTTATTTTTAGCTTCTCCTGCACCCCTTCACTCCACCACCAAGCCTCCTTTTGACCCGGAGCTCCTCCTTTTGACTCGCCTAGCATCTCTTTGGCTACCTTTCGGATACAAGATGCTACTGCCTCCCACATCTCGTTTGCACTACCGCTACAATCCCAAGATAAGTCTTCTAAAACCTTCTCCCTGAAGCTTGATTGCTTCAGCGGAAGATTCCACCACCTAGTTCTAGTGATCTTAGGAACCTTCCTTTTCTTCACCAGCCCTTTTATTTGTAAATCCAAGACTAATAAGCGACGTTGGGTTGTCAAACTCTCTCCAGGGATTACTTTGCAATCTTTGCAACACAACCGATCTCTTCTCCTCAACGCAAAGTAATCGATCTGTGTTCTAGTTGTGCCACTCTTATAAGTAATTAAATGCTCCTCCCTCTTCTTGAAAAGAGTGTTTGCTATGAAAAGATCATATGCAGTTACAAAATCCAGAATGACTTTTCCCTCTTTGTTTCTATCCCCAAAACCATGCCCTCCATGCACACTTGCATACCCTGAAACATCTTTTCCCACATGTCCATTAAGATCTCCACCTATGCAAACCATCTCTCTTTGTGGGATTACTTGTAAAATCTTATCCAGATCCTCCCAAAAAGCTTGTTTAGTCCTTTCATCTAAACCAATTTGCGGTGCATAAACTGAGATGATATTCAGAATTTCTTCTCAAGCACCAACTTTAGCAAAATAATCCGATCCCCAAATCTTTGCACATCAGCCACACAATCCTTAAAATCTTTATGAAAAACCACTCCAACACCGTTTCTGCCCTTATCTTTACCTGAATACCAAAGTTTAAAGCCTGTCTTCTCGATCTCCCTTGCTTTCTCTCCAACTCATTTAGTCTCTTGAAGACATAATATATGAATATTCCTTCTTTCCATTGTATCCAGTATCCACTATCTCCATCAATTTTATTTATCTTTCATTAAAAAATAATTACATCAACTGCCAAATTCAAGAGATAGAAAACATATCTACATTTTACCAAAATCAAGAGCAAGAAAATATTTCTAATCATGTTATTCCTTGTTAGATGCATGATAACTTTTCTTTCTCTCTAGATAATTGGATTTTAATTCAAGATAAATCATTTCAAGATAACTGGTCACGTCATGATTCATGTATCCATTATGTTTATATTTTTAATATCTATCCATTTCGAATTTTTCAAATCACCTAAAAATGAATTTTGTTCGTTGCGCCCTTTAAGATATTGCAATATCAGTTATACCCCTCTTTATTTACAAATATCATTTGTATCTTTACCTTCTTGCAAAATTCACAGTTATACCTTCTTGTAATACTAGTTATACCCTTATTTTACCTTAACAAAAGCGTAGAACTATCAATTTTGCAAGAAGGTAGGGACATAACTGATATTTCAAAGAAGAGGGGCATAAATGATATTATAATATCGCAGAGGGCATACCTGATAAAAACCCAAATATAAATCTCGTCCACAGTATTCCCTGGAAACTTCAGCTCACCCCATCACGTGACACCCTTAAAACCCAGAACCGCCCAGCTCTTTTGTCCCCTCGCCTTCGCTTCTCCTCCCTCGCAAGCAATCCCTCCCTTCTCGATTCTCCCCGTAGATCTTCGCGCCGAGCTTCTCCGCCCGATCTCCACTTCTCCTGTGCTCCGCGATGGGCGGCGGGGACTGCGATGAACGGAGCTGCCTGGAGGAGGACGCCACGGGCGGCGTCACGCTCAACGTCAGGTGCACAGACGGGACAAGTTTTTCGGTGGATGCGGAGGGGGACTCCACTGTTGGGGCACTGAAGGAGGCGATCACGGGGAGGTGCGGCATACCGGCAGGACAGCAGAGGCTCATCTACAAAGGGAGGATCCTCAGGGACCATCAAACCCTAGAGAGCTATGGTATGGTAGCGACAAATTTCGATTTTTGATCGTCTCTCTGTTGCCTTCCGTGCATGATTTTCTGTTTGGATTTCATTTGCATGAAAAAGCCAGACTTCATTTGGAATTTGGCTTCATGCTTGCCAGTTCTGGCAACAGCCAATTAATTTCGCCGAGTTTTTCGATGAACTGAATATCAACTTCAAATTGCAATTTGATGATTTAACGAAAACGAAAACGAACGCAACACATGTTTGCTCGATAGATGTTCAGGTTCGACACTGCATATACACACACATACATAGATATAAAACTATATATTTGTACATATATAAGAAGTTTTGTCATTAATGTTAGAATCAAATTTGCATATCTATAAAGTAAAATAAATTATGGATGATAGTTATTTTCAATTTCGGCGTAGCCATTGGTAGTGAGGACATTTTTTTCCATTTTGAATCAAATTTTTATTTTACAAATACTTATCAAACTATTGAATTTCAATTTCAAACTAATTTTGAACTTATTCGTTTTAACACTTTTGTCTCGAGTTCAATAATTAACAATCTACTACCAAACAAAACTCGAACGTTCCTTTTTCAAAAGAATTCAACCTCGAATTTATATTACCGAACAATTAATAAATCAAACTCAAACTTTTGAACTTTCTTATAGAACTAAATCTGAACATAGGTTTGTTCCTTACAATTTGGTTCGAATTAGCCATGTTAGTTATATATATTTATATTCTTATTGCATGTATTGCTTATTGTAAATTCCTTCAAAGATGGTTTTGTATTTTCTCCATATTGAGATCTCTAGGGTTTCCTCCTATATAAGGACCCTTAGATCTCCAGAATAAGACATGCAATTTTATTTTTTCATTCTTTTCCATATGGTATCAAAGCAGTGGTCCTAGACCGGTGTTCTGGCCTAAATTCCTCCACTACCACCAGTCCCAAATCCTCCCCAACCAGCCGCTGCCTGACCTGCACCGACTCCAAGCGCCTGCGGCACTGCCCACGTCGCCGCTCATTGCTCCAGGCGCCCCATGTGCCTCCGACACACCCACGCGCCACTCCAAGTGCTCCCCGCGCCTTCGTCCAGCGCCCAATGCCCCCTTCGTGCCACCGTATGGCACTCCAGCATGCCCCCGCGCTGTCTCCAGACCTCTAGTGGAGCCCTAGTGCCGCCTATCCTTCCTTTGCCGACCTCCTAGGGCATCATCACTTGTTGCCGACTCCCTCATCGATGTACTGCTAAATCTCCGTGATGCTTGAATAAGACTGCAAGAACTATCTAGGTCACTTTTTTCTTGACCTATATGGCCACCATGGCATTCGCAGAGCCCAAACCCATGTACCCGACTTCTTCTGTGATGGTACATGGCACTTCTATCAAGCTAAAGGGCTCCGAGAACTGTGTCCTATGGTCTAGATCATTCAAGGTGCTTATTGGTGGTTGGCGAAAGAACTATGTTTTTACAAAAGATCTGTCTAAGGAGACGGACAAAGACTACAATACCTGGTACGTGGACAACTGGCAGGTGATTACTTGGATGACCAACAACGACGATCTGAATATAGCATCAAATCTTCTCTACAAGGAGACGACAAAGGCAGTGTGAGAGAGCCTTGAGAATACCTACTCCCAAAAGAAAACTAAGTCCAGGATCTCAGATATCTATACATGGATTTGATCTGCAAATCAGGGAGATACATCCTTGGTCGAGTACTACTGACTCCTCACATGTCTATTTGAGGAGCTTCTTATCTTTCAGCCTGTTTGTTGTGACAAACAGATAGGAGAACGTGCATAATGGAAAGTATATAGCTTCTTGTCAGGATTACATCCGCGATACAAGCCTGTGAAGAATCAATTTATGACTGTTGTTGCATTGCCCACACTTGAAACCATCTATAGCCGTCTTCATGAACTTGAATCTCCTTCACCTCCTTTATCTACAGAGAATACAACACATTTTACTAGAGGACGACCCAACTACTAGGGAGGATGTTGTCGTGACTTTGGTCGTTGTCGCGGTCGTGAGACTGGATGTGGACGTGGACGTGATCCTACCACTGCCCGCTATCTAGCATGCACTCATTATAAGCGCTGGAATCATTTGTCAGAACGTTGCTGGACAAAGTTTGGCATGTCTCATAATGCCAACAGTGCCCATGAGACAACCTCATACGGAGGCTCATTGATGAATATGTGATTCATGACTCTAAAAGTTGAAAATAGAGCTTTGTTCCCGAGTAATTAGCTGCATATTTCCACTTATATTGCATAATTAGCATTCATGCATGCATTGATAATATCTGCATTTTAGGCTTTTAGCATTCATATTTGCATTAAATAAGAAGCCCAATTCACTTGTAAATATTCACCTGTATATTAGATAAAATACCTTATTTGTATATATTTTATATATAACTCCGAATCCAACAAAACCAACTCCATAGTGTATATATTACTAACACTAATAAAGGAAAAATATCAAAAAAATACTAACTTGTAAAATTGACCAATTGAAACTAGGAGCCTTAAAATGCTCATATCTCTCTCATACAGTGTCCGATTTAGGTCTACTCACTTTTAAAGTAATATACATTCAAAGACCTTCGAAACAAGACCAATTTCATTAAAATCGGAGCTCGCATACAAAACTTGGGTTTTGGACCCCTTTTGTATATTGTACATAATGACCGTTTTACCCCTGTATTTTACCATTTCATTTTTTTAATTATTAAAAATAAAAAAATAGATTAAGTTGTAAATATTTTCCTCATATTTTCTCTATTTTTATTTTGATTTTTCTCTTAATTAAAAATGACAAAAAAATTACCAAAGATAAAATGCGGTATTTTATATCTATAAGGTACCACCCAAAAATACGTTTTTGTACAGACGATTTTATTTGATTTTCGGCCCTTCACGAAAGTTGTAGATCTCGTCGAGACAGCAACTTCCGTGTTGATCACTTTTCGATTTAACCTCTTTTATTATTTCTTTCCGATTTTTCTTTGTATTTAGTTGTGGATTTTTCTGGGAGCGACACGTGGCAGCTCCTGGAGCCACCACGTGTCCCGTCCTCATTCATCCACTTATACCACCTCCTCCTTCATCCAGGGCCATTGGATGAAAGGGTATTTCATCAACGGTCGAGCTTCTCCTCTACCCATTCCTCCCCCACTCTCCCTTAACTTAAGGGAGAAGCCAGCCATCCACAGCCACTCCGCACCCCATTCCTTCCACCTTCTCCATCTCCTCTCCAACCTCCTCCTCCTCCTCTTTATAATCTCCTTCACTCCTCTATTCATCCCCATCCGCCATTCTAACAAAGTGAGGAGAGAGCTTCGGCAGCCCTTAGGTGACAGCTGAGGAACACCACCGTCGAGCGACGAACCCCTCATCTCCCGGCGAGATCCAAAGAAGGGTCATCTTCCTTCTTTGTTGCATCCTCTTCCCACAAGAAGGCTGCTCAAGCTCGTCGTCCCACCGAACGACTCGAGCAAGGACCCGCAGGAGCACGAGCTCCAGCATCCCAGGCGATCTCGATCCATCCCCATCCAGGTAACTTCTCTTCTCTCTTTCTTCTTCTTCCTCATTACACACCCATTCTCTCTCATCGATTCACCATCTTCCATCCATCAAATCGCCTAACAAATTGTGTTTTCACGGATAAATCACACGTTACGAATGCAACGGTGATTTTTAATTAATTTTTTGAAACAATTTCAATAATCGATTAATCCAACATTTAAGTCCGCTAAACAAATGCATGTGAAGTAGGGGATTTTGTGAAATCCCCTGTTCCCTCCCTCACGTATTCTCTCTCCCCACTTCTTCTTCTTCCACCTCACGCCAACCATCGCCGCACACGAGCCGCCTCACCCATCGCCATCGACTCGCACCTCAAGCCGCTTTCGCTGCGGAGGCACGCTAAGGCCGTCAGCTGGACTCCGCCAAGCACCACCGCTTCCAGCAGCACGTCGCGAGCAGCTCCCACGAGCAGCAGTTCTCCAACCGTACAAAATCTTCACGCCACACAAGCGACACCTCGCAGCAACTTCGACTCCTGCTCTGTCGTGTGTCGATGAGCAAGGAGTTACTTCTTGCGTCGTTCTCCGAGTGCGCTTCCTCCCCACGCACCCCCGTGCGCGTATGCACTGCCGCTCCAGTGCGCCACCGACTTCCCCGACGATTGCCTTCGCCATCGACACCGCGCAGCCAGCCTCCGCACGCGCGCACGTCTATACGCATGTGCACCGCCGCTCCAGTGCGCCACCGACCTCCTCCTCTCTCCGCGGCTGCGAGCCGCCGGTCCCCCTCCAACGCCGGCCGCCTCCGCGCTTCAGCCTCCTTGCGCGACGCGTAGGCGTCCCCCTCTCCGCCACGCGACGCCACGCGCGTGCCCGCCGACCCCAGCAACGCGCGTGGCCTCCAGTTCGCCCCGCGCGTGACCGCGCCCCACTGACCGCGCTCCACCGCCGCCGCCACCTCCTCGCTGCACCGCCCCGCGCAGGTTCCCGCCGAAGCCACCTCTGCTCGCCGCCGCCAACTCCCTTGTGAAGCTCCATCGACCACCTTGGGAGGAGTCCCCTGTTTCATCTCCAAAACAGAGGAGAAGCTATCGCAGAATAAAAAAAGGGAATTTGCAAAGGGGACACTTGCACTCCTTTGCAAGTTTTTAAAGAAATTTCAAGTTTCCAGTAATTACATGTAAGTCCTTGTTCTTCATTTGAGCTCATATTTCTTTTTCTAGTATTGCACTCATACCCCTGCATTTGCACGTTTATTTTGTCATCATTCTGTCATCCATTTTTAATTCCAAAAATTGCATTGTGTAGTATAACTCTTGTTCTACCATTTTAGCATTTATTTGTATTTTTCCGATTTGCAGAATATTAATAGAATTTAATTTGGTAAAAATTGCAATATTTTGCCCATTTTTATTGATTAATTGATTGCGCTTTATCTGCTTATCGAAAAATCTCTGAAAAATCATCATTGGTAGGTATAAGTCTATGCTACAACATATCCAAAAATCACACCATTTGCACGTATAGTTTGTCTTAGAAAAATCATTTAGTGAAAACATTAATCGATTTTTAATTAATCAACCGTAAAGTGTTTTAATGAAATTCAAGTTGATTTGGATAGCTCTTAATTAGACCTACAACAACAACAACAACAACAAAGCCTTTTCCCACAATTAAGTAGGGTCGGCTACATGGATTTTTCGCCTCCATTCAGATCTATCTTGGGTCAATCTCGGACTTATATCCAAAAAACTAAGATCCCTCCGTATAGTTTCTTTCCAACACTTCTTGGGCCATCCTCGCCCTCTCTTAGCCGGCTCAACATCCCAACACTCGCATCTCCTAACCGGTGCATCAGTTGACCTTCTTTGCAAATGACCAAACCATCTTAAGCGGTTTTCTCGCATCTTATCCTCGATCGGAGCTACACCAACTTTCTTTCTGATTGCATCATTCCGAATCCGATCTTTACGTGTATGTCCACACATCCATCTTAGCATTTTCATTTCTGCTACATCCATTCTCTGCACATGTCTATGGTTCACAGGCCAACATTCAGAACCATAAAGCATAGCAGGTCTCACGGCTGCTTTGTAAAACTTTCCTTTAATTTTTAAAGGCATTTTCATATCACAGAGAACAGCGGAGGCTCCTCTCCACTTTAGCCAGCCTGCATTTATTCTATTAGTAATATCTCCATCAATTTCCCCATCATGTTGCAAAATAGATCCCAGATATCTAAAAGAATCTCTCTTCTGAATGTTATCGTCACCAATCTTAACCTCGATTCCTTCACATTGCTTCCATCAAAGGTGCATTCCATATATTCCGTCTTAACCCTACTTATACGAAAACCTTTAGTCTCTAATGCATGTCTCCAAACCTCAAGCTTCTCATTTACTCCATCTCTAGTCTCGTCAATAAGCACAATATCATCAGCAAATAACATACACCAAGGTAACTCATCTTGAATGTGACTTGTCAACTCGTCCATAATCAAAGTAAAAAGAAATGGACTTAAAGCTGAACCTTGATGTAAACCAATGTTGATATCAAAATAGTCAGTCTTCCCCGTTGGGGTCCTTACACAAGATAAAGCCCTATCATACATATCCTTTATGAGATTAATGTATAGGACAGGTACTTGTATCTTCTCCAAAACTCTCCACAGTATCTCTCGTGGGACGGAATCATAAGCCTTCTCCAAATCAATAAAGATCATATGAAGATTCTTCCTTTTAGCTCTATAAATCTCCATTGTTCTCCTCAGCAAATGGATGGCTTCAATAGTTGAGCGACCTGGCATGAATCCGAATTGATTTTCTTTTACTTGGGAAACTTGCCTCAACCTTCTTTCGATCACACGTTCTCAAATTTTCATAGTGTGACTCATCAGCTTGATACCTCTGTAATTTGAACAATTTTGAATGTCTCCTTTGTTCTTATACAGAGGCACCACGATACTCCTCCTCCAATCTTCAGACATTTTCTTGCTTCGCCAAATAACATTGAATAGGTTTGTAAGCCAAGTCAAACCACGCTCACCTAAAACTTTCCATACTTCTACATGGATGTCATCCGGTCCAACACCTTTCCCAGGTCTCATAACCTTCAAAGCCTCCTCTACTTCTTTTCTTTGTATTCGTCTATAGCATGCACGATTCAAGTAACTTTCACTGCTAGCTAGATCACCCAAAGTGATCTCTCTATTTCTTTCTCCAATGAAAAGTTTATGGAAGTACTGCTCCCATCTAGTCTCTATATCATTCTGAGTAACAAGCACGTGACCTTCCTCGTCCTTAATGCATCTCACTTGAGAATGGTCTTTGGTCTTTCTTTCTCTTGCTTTGGCCAACCTGAATATATCCTTCTGGCCCTCCTTAGAGTTGAGATTGTTATACAAAACCTCATAAGCTTTTGACTTAGCTTCGCTTACAGCCTTCTTTGCTTCCTTCTTTGCTATTTTATAGTCTGTGACAGTTTCATCTGTTCTATCATTAGACATAGCTTTAAAGCAAGCTCTTTTAATTTTTAGCTTCTCTTGCACCCCTTCACTCCACCACCAAGCCTCCTTTTGACCCGGGGCTCCTCTTTTTGACTCGCCTAGCATCTCTTTGGCTACCTTTCGGATACAAGATGCTACTGCCTCCCACATCTCGTTTGCACTACCGCTACAATCCCAAGATAAGTCTTCTAAAACCTTCTCCCTGAAGCTTGATTGCTTCAGCGGAAGATTCCACCACCTAGTTCTAGTGACCTTAGGAACCTTCTTTTTCTTTACCAGCCCTTTTATTTGTAAATCCAAGACTAACAAGCGATGATGGGTTGTCAAACTCTCTCCAGGGATTACTTTGCAATCTTTGCAACACAACCGATCTCTTCTCCTCAACGCAAAGTAATCTATCTGTGTTCTAATTGAGCCACTCTTATAAGTAATTAAATGCTCCTCCCTCTTCTTGAAAAGAGTGTTTGCTATGAAAAGATCATATGCAGTTACAAAATCCAGAATGACTTTTCCCTCTTCGTTTCTATCCCCAAAACCATGTCCTCCATGCACACTTGCATACCCTGAAACATCTTTTCCCACATGTCCATTAAGATCTCCACCTATGCAAACCATTTCTCTCTGTGGGATTCCTTGTAAAATCTTATCCAGATCCTCCCAAAAAGCTTGTTTAGTCATTTCATCTAAACCAATTTGCGGTGCATAAACTGAGATGATATTCAAAATTTCTTCTTCAAGCACCAACTTTAGCAAAATAATCCGATCCCCAAATCTTTGCACCTCAACCACACAATCCTTCAAATCTTTATGAACAACCACTCCAACACCGTTTCTGCCCTTATCTTTACCTGAATACCAAAGTTTAAAGCCTGTCTTCTCGATCTCCCTTGCTTTCTCTCCAACCCATTTAGTCTCTTGAAGACATAATATATGGATCTTCCTTCTTTCCATTGTATCCACTATCTCCATCAATTTTCCCGTTAAAGTACCAATATTCCAACTACCAATCCGTAACTTCCTTTGCAATCTCTTTTGCAATCTCTTTTGGACTAACTTCTTTACTCGCATGCGTCCATTATGCGAGAACCCTTGTGAATTTTGGACTGCATCCGGGCGGTGATGCAGCGGAACTAGCTTATTTACCCGCATGCGTTCCTCATGCGAGAACCCTTGTAAATTTTGAACTACATCCAGGCTGCGATGTAGCGGCCCTTGCCAATTTTTCATTGCATTCGGCCGATGCAACGCGTCGCATGTAGGGAACGCCCCAACGAAATCTGTATGTTTGCTTAAATCCATGTTTAAAAGATCCGAACGGTTTCGAGATAAATTCATAAATAGTGTTCTTAGAAGAACTTTAAGAACACTATTTACGAATTTATCTCTCCTGCGCTGGCTATCGGCTACCTAACGCGCAACCCTCCTCATTTACCCGGGCTTGGGACCGGCCATGGCTGAGTTAGCTCTTAATTAGACCTATTTGGATTAATTTTGTTTCTGAGAAATATCATCGTTTGTTAATTATTAAAATTGGTTTAGTCATTTTCACTAAGATTTGCATTTTTTTATTATCCGTGCATCTAAAAATTCCAAAAAAAGTAGGGTTGTCTCATTTCATCCCATTTCACTATCTGGCCAAGTTTCATAATTTTTGGAATTAATTTGACTATATTTTTGAATTAACTTGTAATTTGGCCTGATTTCGCATGTGTCTTGTATAAAAAAATCGAAAAAGACCAAAAAAATTATTCCCCGAAAATCACACCTTGGAAATTCGCTTCGAATCAACCTAAGGAGACAGTTGCCTCTCTGAGTTCGACCTTGGACTTCCAACCGAGTAAAAAAATTACCGCTCGAAATTAATTTGAATAATTGAAAGTGGTTTTTGATTTGCTCTCATTATCCGACTGCAACGAACATTAGTAATTAATTTGAACATTAATTTGCTCGAATTAACAAGGGTAGTGGGATGCGTTATCACTCATATGTTACTGCAGACACCTCACACGATCAACCTTCTAGTGATAGTCAGACATCTTTCACTATTTCTGAGATGCTCGTCTTCGTCAGCTACTGCAGAATTCTGTCAGTAACACTAATGATTTTGTTCCTACTGCTGGTCGGACCACAACTTCAGGTACTATTGCCAACTCCGCCTCTACATCCAACCCTGCATGGATCATTGATTCGGGTGCCTCAACTCATCTGACGGGAGAAGGTTGTCTTCTCACCTCTTCACAACCGTCTTCCTTTGTGAAGATTGCTCGTGTTGCCAATGGATCTCATTCACCTGTTACTACTGTGGGTACTATGGAGTTTTCCTCCAAACTCTAGTTTATTGGAGTTCACTGCGCTCTTGACTTTCCCCTTAGTTTCTTATATGTTCACAAGTTGTGCATGGAGCTTAACTGTCGAGTTATTTTTTATGAGTTTTGTTGTAATTTTTAGGATAACCGGACTAGACAGATTTTTGGTGGAGGACATGAGAAGAACATGCTCTACTATCTTGATATACCCTGTGACTCTGGTTTTGCTGGCGTTGTGTCTATATCCAATGATCTTCTTCTTTGGCACATTCGTCTCGATCATCCGTCTGCCAAAGCTCTCTCTTTAATGTTCCCCGAACTTTCTACGCTCAAGCTTTTTAAGTGCGAGACGTGTCAGGTTGGGAAACATCATTGAGCATCTTTCCCTGCACGTACTGAGCCACGTCGCGAAGTTCCTTTCTCTTTAATCCATTGCGATATTTGGGGACCTTGTTCGGTCCGTACTCTGAGTGGATACAAGTATTTATCATTTTTGTTGATGATTACAATAGGTCGTCCTGGGTCTATCCGTTAAACATTTCTTTCATTGTGTCAGGAATATTTTCTCCTCCGATATCCAAATTTCGTGTTCTGATAATGCTTTGGAATTTACCCAACATATCCTAACAAACTTCTTTGCTTCTCAGGGTACTATTCATCAAACCCCATGTCCATATACTTCCCAACAAAACAGAGTAGCAGAGAGAAAACTAAGTTCCCTCCTCACACAAATGAAAGTTCTTAAAAACTATTGGGGGGACACTATCCTTATTGCGATCCATCTTATAAACAGAGTCCCCTCCACTTCCCTTCATGGCTCCACCCCGTTCTCCCTGCTCTACCCAACTGAGTCTCTCTTTCCTCCATGACCTCAAATATCAACGAAATTTGGTCGAATATCGATATCCAATCGAAATTGAAATTCGACCGAAATGGTCGAAATGACCGAAATATGGGGGTCCTAGTACAAAAATGACCGAAATGATCGAAATTCCGATCAAAATTCGACCAAATTCTATTTCGGTTAGTCACTGAAATGGTGATCGAAATCGACATTTAGGGCCTTGCTTTCCTCTACCACTGTGAATCTTTGGTTGTGTGGCATTTGTCCATAATTTTCATACTACAGACAAACTATATCTTCGTGCAATCAAATGTGTGTTCTTAGGTTACTCTCATAGTAAAAAAGGCTACAGGTGCTATGACCCTTCTGGACATCGCGATTACATCTCTGCAGATGTAACCTTTTTTTAGCAGACCAGTTTTTTTACTCAATTCATTAATGACATTCCCCTGGACCTCCCACCTCCACCCATTGTCTATAAGCGCAAGCACATATCTCCATCAGTAGTTGTTCCTTCACATGTGTCGTTTTTGCAGGATGATACACCTTCTTCAAGCATCCCATCCACTGTTGTCTCGGGTGATCCTCAAGAGCTTCACATTGCTCTGCGAAGGACAAAGAGGCAATGCACTTTTCACCTCTCATTTCACTTCTACTGCTAGTTTATCACCCATTGATAAAAGATATGCAGATGCTCTCATGGCCTTGAACGAAGAGATGGAGGCTCTCACTTCTAGAGGGACATGGGATATGGTACCATGTTCTAAGGGGACTAGACCTATGGCATGCAGATGGATATTCACAACAAAGCAGTCACTAGACATGTTTATTGACAAATTAAAAGCTCGCCTTGTGGTCAAAGGTTTTACACAAACATATGGGGTGGATTACTTCGAGACATTCTCACTTGTTGCACGGAATGTGTTCAATAAGGATGATTCTCTCCGTGGCAGCCAACAAGGCCTGGCCCATCTTTCAGCTGGATGTGAAGAACACCTTCCTTTATGACGACCTTGATGAGGAAGTGTACATGATGCAACCACCAAGTTACTAAGTCGAGGGGGGAGTGTGTATGTCGACTTTGTAAGGCGATATATGGTCTGAAGTAGAGCCCAAGGGCATGGTTTGACATATTTACTGCATAAATCAGTGTTGTAAAAGTCGTCCGACTGGCCCGACTAGTAGGTCCGACTAGTCTAGTCAGTGGGGTGGTCGACCAAGTACCAACTAATTCTGACTAGGCATACTAGTCGACCGATTTTTGCTTGGAGATACTATATTTTTTTATTTTTTTAAAATCAAACTTATTATAATACGCTTAATGTTTTATTTAAATTCAATTGCTTCTTTTATTTCATTATGATAGTATAAATATGTACAAGATCTATGTAAATATATGTATAAAAATAATTTTTATATTGAAAATAAATAAAATTCAAAGTCGATTATAGTCTGACTAAATCTGATTAGTCGTCCGACTGCTGATTAATCTTTAGTCAGTGACCCGGCCGACTGAGTACCAACTACTGACTTTTGCAACCTTGGCATGAATCAACACACTTGGCTTCGAGAGAACAACTTCCAACTATTCTGTAATTGTCAGAAAATGGATTTCTGGTACTGTTACACTTGTTTATGTGGATGACATGGTTGTTACAGGTGATGATGCTAATGGGATACTAGAAACCAATGTCTTTCTTCAAAAGGTGTTCATCAACAAGGATCTTGGTCAAGTGCGATATTTCTTAGGCATAGAAGTCCTACGCATAGCCGACCCTACTCAATTGTGGGAAAAGACTTTGTTGTTGTTGTTATAGAAGTCCTACGCACTACAGGAGGACTACATCTCTCACAGAGAAAATACTGTATGGATATCCTTATTGAAGGCGAACTACTTGGATGCAAATCATTTGGTATTCTCGCAGATCCGAAGAAGCACCCTCCTCCTCTATTCCTATCTTCAAAGATGTTACTCGATACAAAAGCATGATTGGAAAACTTCTTTACCTCACTATCACAAGGGCATATATTTCTTATGCAGTGAACAAAGCTAGCCAGCACATGGAGAAATCGTGTTACCGTCACTGGCAGGATGTCCTCTAGATTCTACGATACTTAAAAGAATCACCAGGACGTGGCCTCTTCTATGGGGTAAACGGCTACATTGATGACATTGCTTATGCTGATGCAAATTATGCAAGCTCACCAGAGGATTGTCGCGCTACCACAAGATATGCTATGATGGTTGGAGGAAACCTGGTTACTTGGAGAAGCAAGAAACAGACTGTTGTTTCTAAATCCAGTGCAGAAGCTGAGTATAGGGCAATGGCTCAAGTTACCTGTGAGATCACGTGGCTATTAACATTTCTGTAAGAACTCGATGTTGTCGTCACCACTCCTATGCCATTATATTGCGACAACAAATCTGTCACCTACACTGCCACAAATCCCGTGTTTCATGAACGAACCAAACATATAGAGATTGACTGTCATTTTGTTCGCAAAGCCATCCGGATTGGGAAGATTACCACTCCTCACATCACCATAGATCTTCAGCTTGCAGATGTATTCGCAAAAGCCTTACCCAAGAAGCGCCTCTCGTGGATTGTTTCCAAGTTGGGCATGACTAATAGATATGCTCCAACTTGAGGGGGGAGTATTAGTTTTATATATATATATATATTTATATTCTTACTGCACATATTGTTTCTTGTAAATCCTTTCAGGGATAGTTTTGTATTTTCCTTATATTGAGATCTTTAGGGTTTCCTTCTATATAAGGACCCCTAGACCTCCGTAATAAGACACGATTTTATTCTTTCATTCTTCTCCACAAGCCCTATTCGCATTTAATGATGCTTGTGCAATAGGTAAAGTTTTTTTTATGGTTTAGCCATTTTGTTCAGCTTTATTCCTAGTTTTTCACTTGAAAGTATCTATTAGAACAAAGCCTTTCTGAATGGAGCGAGCCTCCAACCAGATACGCTATATGTTGTGCGAACTATCCTAACTCTTGTTAATAGTAAGTCATGATCTACCAATAATAAAGAAACCAAATAAAGTAAATACAACAAAGTAGTGAAGCTTTTACAAAAGGGCTGTTTAAAAAGCCTTCCAAATTACATGCAAGAGTAAGATTATAAGAGATAATACCATAAAAAGGGGGTTTTAGGTCCTTGGCATTCAATTGATAAGCCATGATGATAACTCATAATATTCTCCATCAAGCTGCATCTAAGGAGGAGAGTATGACTCAATGATATGTAAACACCTAACAATCTACTCTTCCTCAGATCATACCCTCCAATCTAAATCATATCTTGATTGTAATGACAATCCATCTTCACATGTTTGCTA
This sequence comes from Ottelia alismoides, assembly GCA_037367405.1. NCBI lineage: Eukaryota > Viridiplantae > Streptophyta > Magnoliopsida > Alismatales > Hydrocharitaceae > Ottelia > Ottelia alismoides. Next base: position 490,649 of record JAZKJV010000092.1, on the reverse strand, counting down.
CATTCATGAAAGGATAAATTATTTGCAATAAACATTATAACTGGACTATTACACTTCATATAATGAAATTGTGGTATGGAAGATGAAACTATTTGAGAAAAACCAAATTCACATCAACTATGTAGTAGTTGGGGGTCATTGTCATGTGTTCAAACTCAACACTAGATTGGAGTATGTAGCAACATGTTGCTTCTTGCTTCTCCGAGTGACAAGATTCTTCCTATTTATGTACATAAATCAATTGTGGATTTTCTTTCATCGAGTCAACTTGCATAATATGCGTTAGCGTAAGTGGTGCATCATAGGAGTTGAGAGTTGTATTTTTTAGTTGTTTATCATTATTTTATTAAGTCTATTATCTAGTTAGTTAATTTTATGAGTCTTAGAAGGCCAATTATATAAGGCTTTATCATTTGTTTAGTGGAATCTTGGTTTGTTAAGTCCATTTACCTTCTTTTGAGATAACGAGGTTGTTGGTAACGACCTTTATAAAAGCCAAGCTTGTAAAAGTCGACCGACTAGGCCGACTCGTCGGCCCGACTAGTCGAGTCGGGGGGTAGCTGACTTGACTAGGCCTAGTCGGCCATTAGTCAGTCAACTCGACTAATCGACTGACTTTTATATCAAGTTTTTTTTTATTTTTTTTATTTTTTTTGCTTTTTTTAAAAGCAAACTTATACTAATATGCTTAATGTTGTATTCAAAGTCAATTATGTCTTTTGATTCATTATGATAGTATATATAATGTACAAATCTATGTTAATATATAAGAATATATGTATAAAAATGATTTATATATTTAAAATAATTAAAAAGTTCAAATCGACTAATGGCCGACTAAATCCGATTAGTCGCTTGGCTGTCGATTAATTCTTAGTACGTGACCCCGTCGACCGAGTATCGACTACCGATTTCTGCAACCTTGATAAAAGCCTTATCTATGATGGCAAGGAGTATGTGCACATGCGCGCGCACAACATTGTGTGCACACTATGTTTTAAATATCCAAGTCCTAGTGTGAACCCAATCATGCACTAATAAAGAATCAACGACTCAGGCGAAATGAATCTAGCATCACTCAATGAATCGCTTACAGAACTCCAAATGACTTGAAATTTCAATCCTGGCTTTATTTTTAGTATAAATTAAGATCAATGGATATATTTATATTTTACTTTGAAAATCTTGTATTATTTATCCAAGGGAACACACAGTTATGTGGCCCATGTGCACATTTCTCTTTCTATATATTTAGTTATATATTTTCCCTCTCTTCCTTTTCCCTTCCTCCATGCAAGAATTCGTAACCCCCCTTCTCCTTTTTCTAAGCGCTCCTCTTCTCTTTCTCCCTCTTGCTGCAAGCCTGCAGCCACCTTCCTTCAACACTGCCACCTTCATCTCCTCTACGATAATGCTGCCACTGCCTTTATTTTACCCCTCTGCCTGCCTCTATCTCTATCCCTCTGTTGTGCCACTGCCATGTCACCACCAACCACGCAACTGCTATCGCCCATCCCCAGTGCTAGGCGTTCAATGATCTTCTGCATGAATTGGCCCTCTGTCAATGCATAACATGGTTAAATCATTGTTTCCATCCCAACCTATATTCTATGGGTAGGAGTGTCGTCTTCCCTTTTTTGTTGTGATCTTTTTGATGGTGGATTGTTCTAAAATAGTTGGTTTGTAAAGAAAGAGTTCACGTTGCATGTTAGCTTAATTGGAAAAAGTTTCATGAATCCCCAATTTATTTATTCCTATCGGCTTGTCCCTATCTCATGGAAGATGGAACCAAGGTGCATATGGTTCGAAGATAGAGCCTCAAAATATTTTCACGTGTAGCTCTCTTGCACCTTCTAACATTTGAACCATGATTTTTAAAATTGCACATGCGTAGGCTGCAAGGTGTTTTCCGCAAAAAATAACTCGAGGCTATATATTCAGTTAAGCTACCTTTGGTGTAATCCTCGAGGTCGTGCCGAGGCATTGCCTCAGTTCTGCTATGAACTTTTTGGGAAAAAATAAAACTATTTTAAATTATATTTTTACACAAGGTTGCAAACGGTACTCGATCGGCCGAGTCACCAACTAGGGATTAATCGGGAGTCGAGCAATTAAACGTATTTAGTCAGACTTCAGTCAGTTTTGAATTGTTTTTGAACTATATAAATCATTTTTTATACGCATGTTCTTATATATTTACATAAATTTACAGTTTTTCTATACTAGCATAATGAAATAAAAGAAACAACGGAATTCCAATCGAACATTAAGCACATTAGATTAAGATTGCTATTAAAAAGTAGAAAAAATAGCTCCAAAAAATTTGGCCAATTAATCGGCCTAGTGGACTGAGTAAATGGGCATTTTAGCAGGTTGGCTGATTATGAACCGACTAACCTTAGTCAGACCAGCCACCCCACCTTGGAGATTAAATATACATATTAAACAGATTGATCAACCATTTTTTACAAGTTTGCTTTTACAGTAATACTTAAGGTAACATGGCTTAAATAACAATGATCGATAACCTTGAAACCTTGCAGTAACCAACAGACTTGTAACGCATTATTTCATCAATGCGTAATCGTTGCATCAAAAAAATCATGTATATGTATAATGATTGTTTTATATTAGTATGGAATTTTCATATCAACTAATGATATTCTATTGCATGTATCATACAATAAACATGGTATACGTTCATGGTATACATTCAAGAGATGGTATGTTCTTGTAAGAATATAATATATTCGCAATCTCACAATATGAACGTTACACAACTACAAATTCCTAAGTTTTTTTGAAAGTAAAAAAGGGTGTTGCATCATAAAGTAACATATATGGCTAACATGGTGTGCGTGCATGTATTATATGTGGGAATACACAAATCTAGGATTCTGATAATATAGTTTGTGAAATTTTGAAATTTAGGAGTTTATGGCAATATAGTTATGTCTTGTGATAATTTTTGTGTGTATTTTCTCTATAAATTGGGGCTTACATCTCAACCACCTCGAGGCTTATGCCTCTCCTCATTGACCATAAATTGCCTTGATCCACTTCGTGTTTTTTAATATTTTGATTTGGATCATACATACATCATTATTTGTGCCTTTTAACCACAGACTTCCATGTGATAACCTAGCTAGCCTACAAAATTCATTTGCATGTATTTTTAATAGTTGCCCGTCCAATTTTACTTCCATATTCACTCACTCACTAAATTTTTTCCTTTAAATGTGGCATCAATTGAACCTTCATACCCGTGCAATGTTAGAATTTATTCACCTTTTGCACATGGCTACATCAATTCGGTAGCAGAGCCTCATAGTCCGATTTTTTTTAGCATTTCACTTGTTTTATGTTCATCTCATAAAAAAATTCATGATTGGAAAACAAAATGCCTCATATTTGGGGGATATTCCAACACCTCCACTTCAATTAGAATATCTAAATGCAGGTCTTTCAGCATAAATTGAAGAACTATCTTTGTCGTTGATCGAAACAAAAAGAAGAATCTTTAAGGGTCAATTACACTATTGAATAACCATGAATATGGAAATCTCCACACGTACAATACTTCATCTAAGGAAAAATCTAGAAATAGGAAAAATCTAGAAATTTAAAACACACCTCTCGTTGTTATCCGGTCCTCGAGTAATAATGCACATGAAGATTTTCGATGGAGAAAGGTATTGGAAGGGAGGGAGAAGAAGAAGTTCGTGCATGTTGCACAGGGTTTTGGAGAAGATATGCTTAGATGCATAAAGAGAAAGAGAGGGAGGGAGAAATATAAGTGGAGAAACACCAAAATTTTAATTTCTTTAATCGTCTAATACAATGACCCTTAACCCCTTCATATAAAATTTACAAGATTACAAAATAAAAGTAAAAATGAAAAAGAGCCATATTGCTCTCATAATAAACAAGTCATTATTTTCTCTCCACAACATATATGCAGAGTGTGAGCATGGTTCCCTTCCTCAGAATTTGCATGTCATGGGCTCGCCCACGTGCTCTTTACAGTTTTTTTAGAGCACAAAATATGTGGTGGACTTCTGAACACAATGTCTGCAATTTAGCCCCAAAGGATCTCATCCATCTGTTTTATACATGTATGTGTGCTCATCAGGTTTGGGAATCTGTAGACATTGTCTGATTAGACATCTCTTTGCATTCTTATTTTTGGGCCAGAGCTTGCGAACAAACCGATTCAGAGCTATGGCTGAGGTTTGGAGATTGATAGATACTTTGTGGGCTGTTTGGTTAACGTGCAATGGAGTCATTTTAGGGGTGAACGCTATTATGTTGAGAATGTAGTCCACCTGACTAGATCCCTCCTCGAGACCTGCTTTTGTAACTAATTCATTCTAAAAAAATTCTCTTTTGTAACTTAATTCATTCTGATAAAATTTTGGGACGGGCACATTATTATGTTGAGAATGTATCCACTTGGATAGATCTCTCCTGGAGACCTAAGTTTTGTAACTAATCTATTCCGATAAATTTTTGGGGTGGGCACTAACGTGGGTTCTAATTTGCCTTCCCTCACCACAGGTTCCTTGTTGTCATTCCCTTTATTAACGTTCACAAGAGGCTGAGACAGTAATACATAGTTGCTCTATAATCCAACCTGGTAATGAGGCCAAAAAAGGAATGCTTCATTTCCTCTTCATTCATAAAAACATGTACAATTAGGATTATTGGAACCACAAGTACATGTAATGAATTCGGAAATGAGAATCGGGGATTGGAGAGGCTAAATAGGTCGTTGATTGTCTCGCTCCCGAAGGAGGTTGCAGAGCAGGTGGAAGATTTCAGGCTCATTACGTTGTCAAATATAGTTTATCTTATCGTGTCTAAAGTGTTCGCAACTCGACTTAGATGTGTGCTTGATGTGCTCATTATACCAACTCAGACGGCCTTTATTCCAACGCGACAGTTGATGGATGGGGTGGCTATGGCATCAAAGATTGTAGCGGATTGGAAGAGGATGGAGATTGGTAGGTTCTTATGGAAGATGGATTTCTCAAAGGCGCATGACTGCTTGGAGTGGAAGTTCATTTGGGCTTCTCCAGCGTGGAGAGGTTTTCGGACATATTGGATAAAGAAGTATATTACCACCTCTTCATGTTCTCTGTTGATTAACGAAAAATAGAAGTTTTCTTTCAACCGTAGAGGGGAGTGAAGCAAAGTTTCCCTTTGGGCCTCTAATTGTTTGTCTTGGTCGCTGATGCATTAGCGGTCACGATGAAGCTTGCAGTGGAGGGTGTTTTCTTTCGGGGGTACTTCAGAGATGGATTCTCGATTCCGATTATACAGTATGCGGATGATACACTCTTTTTCATAGAGGGAGGAGCTGTGGAATGTGAAAGGATTAAAGCGTGCTCGATAATTTTGGGAGGATCTCGGGCTTGGGGGTGAACAAAGCCAAATCCTCTTTTGTTCCCTTTGGTTTGTCAATGGAGGTCGTGGTAGCATGTGAGATGATTTTAGGGTCACAAAGAAGTGTTTACCCATCACTTACCTTGGGTTGTTGTTGCTCTGTGGGAGGTTGCGATAGGTGGACTGGCAACCAGTTATAGAATATAATGAATAAGTTGATGGGATGGAGAGTGTCTTGCCTTTCGAGGGGAAATTGGTGCTGATAAAGGCAGTGTTATCAGTGATTCCAATGTTCTTTTTGTCTTCGAGAGTGCTTCATGTAGGAGTCCGAAAGAAGCTTGAGGCAGTAATGAGGCATTTTTTCTGGTCTTCATCTGTTGATCGAAAAGGTGTTGCTCTTGTGGAGTGGGATGTGGTGACGAGGACTATTAAGGAGGGGGGCTTGGGATTCTGTGGATAGGAAATATGAATAAGGCGTTGCTCTCAAAGTGGATTGTCAGAGTTTGGGGAGATGACCTGCGTTTGGAGTGCTCGATGGAGGACTCATCGCTTGGAATCTTGGGGGAAGGGGCATGCGATCGTGTTGGGAGCCCCCCTCCGGAGAACCCTTTTGGGGCGGCGTGGCGTCGTCAGGGAGATTGGGGAAATGCTCCTCTGCGACAGAGTTCGGCCCATGGTGGGACCTCTGTGAGTAGGGTGCGGGGGGTTGCAGCCGGCGAGAGGAAGGAGTGTGATGGGAAAGAGGGCCTCCTTGAGCGTCGTAGGTGTTTCAAATGCGGGAGGTTGGGCCACCTTGTGAGATGGTGGAAGAAGGCGATGTGCTACGGTTGTCGCGGTGAGGGGCACATCCATAGGGACTGCCCTGGGGTGTCTTCCGATCGGTCTGGGGGTGGAGGCACGGGGCCAAAAGACATGGAGGTCGAGGAGGTCCTTTCGGACCCAGTTGATGGTGTTCTCATTGCTGAGGGACCCAAAGAGGATCTGCAAAAGGTGTTGGAGGTGTTGGAGCTCGGTCGATCAGTTGGATGTGTTGAGGATGGAATCTGGCTGTCTGAAACGGCATTGTGTGTCCGTGGGGTGGAGAGGGCAGAGATGCACGAGTTCCTCTCCAATGGTAGCACGGTGTTCCCTCATTCGATTCGGTGGCGTCGTCCCCGTCTGCGTGATGGGACATTGGGTTCTCCTCCACTGTGGTGCGTGGAGATCGGGGTCTTCCGATTAGATGCCGGAGGCTTGACACTGTGAGGGTGTTGCTTGGGGAGTTCGGCAAGGTGGAGGCCATCGTCCAGTCGGGCTTGCGTCCTAGTGAGGGCTGGGGTTTGGTGGTCCCGATCGTGGGCGCTGGGTGTCAGATCCCCTCGGTGAAAGTTTTCAGGGTCGGCAGGGCAGTGTTTCATCTCCGCCTTGCCCTTGTGGAGGAACCGACTTCTTTGATGGTGGGCGGTTGTCGGACAGGATGTTCTCACCGGACATGGAGGGCTCTCAGGCGACGGTTGGGATTCCTCGAAATACGCACGGATTGCGGGTGGGCCAGCCCATGATTCCGCAGGAAGGCAGAGCGACGGTTTCGGCTGGCGTTTCGGCTATCGCATTGATTGGTGGCGAAGCGGTACTCTCTCCGGATTCAGCGGACAGATTTCGTCGGATTTGTGATCAATTTGGTGAGGATTCGGGTCGGGCTGCCCAAACTTCAGATCCGAGAGCTGGCAGCTTTGCTGGGCTCGACTTGGGCTTGGTTTTTGGTTTTGTGGCGGATTCTAGTAATTCTCAGGGGTCCGATTGGGGCCCTTCGGATCTCCCAGGGGGGTGGGTTGCAGATCCCCTTACGGGCTGCAATCTTTTCTAGACTGGATGTGGGGATTGGCGCAGGCGCACGTTGTGGCGTTGGCCCAGTGGTACCGACATCGGCTTCCTCGTCTGAGCGTGCGTCGATGGAACTTCATACATCTCTGGAGGTGAAGGAGGGAGGTCTGGAGGTGGCTCGCGGGATCGTTTCGGCTGCCCTTCCTTCGGGCCCGCTGGAGAGGGGAGGTTCACTTCCGCCTCCTATCATTTCTAGTCCGGTGGGACTGCTTGCAGAGGCTACATCTCTCGACTGTGACGACGTACTAGGCGACATTACTGTTCCGGGTGCGGCTACACTAGCTCGGAGCTGTAAGATGCAAGTGCGTATTCTCGTCGTGGAGAGGAAGCGGAGAGAACTGAGGTTGTCTTTAGGTGGCGGTGGCAGGAGGGTGCAGGCTGACCCGCTCATGCTATTCACACGGAAGCGTCGTAAACTTGAGGCCAGGCTGTGGCTAGAGCGGAAGTTGGAGGACAATGGGGAGGACCACATCTCCCACGAAGCGGTTGTTGGTGACTTTTCTTGCCCTCATGGGGAGATTCCCGGTAATGAGAGGGGCGTCTCATATATGGCTACTTTAGAGGTTGACATTCATGTGCGGGTTGCGAAATGTTTCAGGGTATCTGTGCCCAACAAAATCCCTCCGAGTGGATCCAAATGAAGATCGTCTCTTGGAATGTGCAGGGGTTGGGGGACAGGGAGAAGAGGATGGCGGTGGGAGAGCTCTTGCAGTCATGGAGTGCAGATGTGGCTTTCTTGCAAGAGACGAAGTTGGCGCGATGTGAGCCAACTTCTTGGAGAGCGGTTGGGGGCTTAAAGCTATCGGAGTTCAGAGCGATAGCTTTGGTGGCTAGTGCTGGTGGTTTGATCTTCGCGTGGGATGGTGAGATGTTTTCGGCTGTTGATGAGTTCGTGGACTCCAGATCTATCTCGGTTCTGCTTGACTGCAAGTCGAGGGAAGGCGGATTTCTGGCTACCTTAGTGCATGGGGAGCTTGGGGGACTCTGCAACGAGGCCCTGTGGGAGGAGTTGCGCATGGCTAGAGGGCGATTCTCGAACGCACCTTGGGTAGCCGACGGGGATTTCAATGTGACTTTGTTTGCTCGGGTCAGAGGGGAGGGTGAGACCCCGATTCGGTTGGTTTTGCGGAATGTGTGAGTTGTTTGGGATTGCAGGTGGTGGATGTTCGTAACAGGAGTGTTCACCTGGTGTAGTTCCTCCGCGAGATCGAGGCTGGACAGGTTCTTGATCTCTGCTGAGGTGTTGGGGAGTCCCTCTTGCCATGACTCGTGCTCTCCCTAGATCGCAGTCGGATCGCACACCCATTTGATGTGATTCCGGTGGGGGTTGATTCCTCGATCGTTGTTTAGGTTCGAGAAGTCCTGGCTCTTGGTTAACGGCTTCAGGGACTTGGTTTCTCAGTTGTGGGGCTCTTTGAGGGTGGAGGGCTTGGCAACGCAGAGACTGGTCGGAAAATTAAAGCTGTTGCGCGAAAGATTGATGGCCCACAAGGAGTTGAGGCGAAGCAGAGTAAAGAGGCGTGAGGGAGTGGTGGCAGAAATTGCGAGGCTGGACGGGCTGGAGGACTCTCGTGCATTGAACCGTGAGGAAAGGGTAGCGCTTGCGGCTTCACACAGAGTGGTGATTGAGGAAGACAGATGTAGGGAGGTAGACTGGAGACATCGCTCCAGGCAGAAATGGGTAAAAGAGGGGGATGTGAATACTCGTTTCTTCCACGCGGTGGCGAGTGGAAGGAGAAGGAGAAACATGTTTCATGAGCTCAAGACGGATGATGGTACTGTTCTTGGTGATGGGGAGATCGGGAGAGCGCTAGTGGAGCATTTTCGTGCTTCAGCAGGCGTCTGCTATCAGCAGGGGCTACTTGGTCCGGGAGGGGTTCTAGATGTCTGTCAGATGTGCAACGACATGCATTTGTGGCGGAGTTTTCGAGAGTGGAGGTCCGTGAAGTGGTCTTCGATCTCAACGCTGATGGTTGCCTGGGATCGGATGGCTTCCTGGTCTGTTTCTTTAGGGAGTTTTGGGGTGTGTTGGAGGGTGATGTCATGGCCATGTTGAATAAGTTTAGGTGGGCGAACAAGGGGCTGGAGAAAAATAACAAAGCGTTATTGTTCTTGCTGCCGAAGAGGGAAGGGGCTGTCAGGATTGGGGATTTTCGTCCCATCGCCTTTTCGAACGCGATTTACCTCATCTTGGCCAAGGTGTTGGCTAATCGGCTTCGTGGTGTGCTCGATGACCTTGTCCTTCCGCTGCAATCCGCATTTATTCCTGGACGCCAGCTTCTGTATGGGGTGGTTATGGCATCGGAGATGCCTGCTGACTGGAAGAGAAGAGGGACCACATGCTTTCTCTGGAAGGTTGATTTCTCAAAGGCGTATGACAGTGTGTGCTAGAAGTTCATTTGGGCCTCTTTGGTGCAGAGAGGCTTCCCGGATATCTGGATAGACTAGATGAAGAGATGTGTCACTACCACTTCTTTGTCGATTTGGTGAATGGGGAAGCAGGAGGGTGGCTTCTTCCATCCACAGAAGGGTGTGCGACAGGGGTGTCCTCTGGCCCCTCTATTGTTCATTCTGACGGTTGATGCTTTGGCGGTTATGACCAGGGTGGCGGAGGAGGGCGGCTTCTTCAAAGGGTTCTCCAGAGATGGTCTTTCTGTTCCTCTTCTGCAGTATGGGGACGATACCTTATTCTTTGTGGAGGGTGAGTGGAAGAGTGCAAAGCGGTAAAGACGGTGCTTGATATCTTTGGCGGTCTCTCGGGTCTGAGGGTGAATGGTGCCAAGTCGGCATTCGTGCCCTTTAACATGTCGGCAGTGAACTTGGTGACGTGCAGTGTGGTTCTTGATACACCGGTGTAGTTGTTGCCTATATCCTACCTGGGGCTGCCTCTTCTTACGGAGAGTCTGCGTCAGGTCGATTGGTCGTCGCTGGTGGAGAAGTTGGTGAAGAAGCTTTCGTGGTGGAAGGCGGCGTTCTTATCTAAGGGCGGTCGCCTGGTTCTGGCTAGGGTTGTTCTCTCAGCCATTCCAGTTTTCTTCATGTCCACGAGGACCCTACCGGTGGGGATCCCAGTCCAAGCTGGAGTCTTTGATGCGTAGATTTTTCCGGTCGTCTACACAAGGAGATAGGGGCATGACTTTAGTTGATTGGTCGTCAGTTTCTACGCCTACCAGAGATGGTGGCTTGGGTGTTCTGAGTCTGGGTCCTGGGAGTTATGAATAAAGCGTTACTGGCAAAGTGGGTGCTAAAGATTTGGGGTCCTGGAGTGGATTTGTGCTCCACTCTTATCAGGGCTATCTATGGTGTTTCTTCCAGCCTGACGATCCAAGCGGTCGGAGGGGGTGCAGGAACCACTTTCTGGAGAGGGGTTTGCTCGGTCTTACCGGACTTATCGGTTGCTTGTGGCCTATAATTGGAGATGGCCGCATGTTTCGGTTCTGGAGGGACAACTGGACGGATGGGGGATCTCTCTGCAATCTATATCCGAGGTTATTTGCATTGGCTTCAAACAAGGATGCAAGTGTGGCCTAGGTGTGGGTGAACGGGTCTTAGTCTCCTACCTTTATGGCAGAGTTGTCGGACCAGAGAATGGCTGATTTTCTGTGTCTGTCTGGGCGGCTTTCCAACCGAGCAAGTCCAATGGTGGGGCGGGACGCTGGGGGTTGGCGAGACGGTTCCTTCTCGGTTCAAAAGGCCTACAACTCTTTGGCTGCCCAACCCTCCAATATGGATTCTATAATCTCGAGGGACTGCGGTATGCTCTGGTCTTGGCGGATCTCCTCTAGGATAAAGGTCTTTCTTTGGCTTCTGAGGAGGGAGCGGGTATTGACAGCATCGAGGAGAGCGAGGCTCTTCCCCGGAGCTGTGGATGCGTGCTGTAGATGTAGTGAATCGTCGAAGGATGTGAACCACTTATTTTTTGAGTGCCCTGGTTTGGCTGAGGTATGGAAGAGAGCGGCAATCACATGTCTCGATTGGAGTAACACGGACTGCTTCCGGAGCTCTTGCAGGAGGTGTGGAGGTTCAGAGATCGATAGATTACAGATTTGTGCAACAATATGGTGCATATGGTTGGGCAGATTAGTGTGACCTTTGAGGGATCGAGGTTCTATTCCGAAAATGTACTTGGGCATGCTGGAGCCCTCCTGGATTCCTGGCAGATGTAATTACTTATTTTATTATTAATATATTTTTTGGATGGTCCTCTAAAGGAGGTCTATCCCACCGTTTCTAAAAAAAAGAGTTTGGGGAGATGGTTCGGATCAGCTCGCTCGTCTGATACGGTCTGTTTATTCCACACCATCCAGCATGTGCAAGTGTTAACGTTATGGCATCACCTTCCACGCTTTGGAGAGGAATATGTTATGTTCTGTCGGATGTGGCCTCTTATTTTAGGCCAGTTTTGAGGAGCTGAGATGGCTTCTCTTTTTGGAGAGATGATTGGACGGAGGAAGGGGATCTCTGTGATAAGTTACATAGACTCTTTGCCTTGGCTTAGAACAAGGAGGCTAGTATTGCAAAAGTGTGGTCGGATGGGCGATCGTCAAATTTTGTGACAGCTGTCGGTTCAGAGATTTGAAGAGTTCATGAGTCTGTCAAGCATGCTAGACTGGGTGGAGGAGCTGCCAAATGGTCGAGATTCTTGGTGCTGGAGAGATGAGCCTTTCACTGTTAAGAAAACTTATAAGGTCCTAGCCGCCATCCCAACAACAATTAATGATGACGTCTCTCTTGATTGTTGTGGATTCTGGGAGTGGAAGATTCCGATGAGGGTTAAGATTTTCCTTTGGACTGAGGCGAGTCATATTATAACGGGAGATCGGAGAGCCAGGATTTTTCCGGGAAGTGATGGGACCTGGAAGCATTGTGGTGAAGCTGTTGAGAACATAAATCACATATTCTTCCGTTGTCAGGGATCGAAGGAGGTTTGGGTGGCCGCAGCCCTGTCTGGTGTTCAGTGGGATGGTTTGGATTCATTTTGGAGCTTGTTGGGAAGTGGATGGGCGGGTTCTTTGGAAGGAAGAATGAAGGCGGTTGCACATGTGTGGTCCCTGAGAACATTAGGTCTTAGAAAAATTTACGAATGGTTCACTCCGGGATGAAAAAATGACTGTGTCACAGTAATAGAGAGGATTCAAACTAGAACCACTTTAATCACAGGAATAGCAGGGGTTGCATGGCCAGCAGGATGTAGCACAGCTGGGGAAGGTGGGCACATCACAACCTTGGAGGCGGAATGCTACATTGCTACTGCACCTCCTGGGCCCGGGCTGCGGTGAGGAGATGGCAGTGCTTTTCCCATCCTAGGTTGGGTGGTATTGCTACACCTCCTGGAGGGAGCGACACGGGCTACTGCCCTCTGTTGGGCGGCGGTGGCTGCCTTGGCTTCTCAGGCTGCTTGCCATGGAACATGTTGAGAGGGAAATTTGGTGGAGCAGCATGGGAAATGTACATAAAATGAGGTATGAATCCCGACTTTGGGTTGTTGCTCTGACAACATGATAAAAGAATTGAATTTGTTTTCATTGATGGGGCACCCCTTCCTTATGTAAGGAAAGAGGTATGCCAAAAGTACAAAAATGCCCATGAGGGGATATGCTACTGTTAGAAAGCATAACTGGTCTGGTCCCATATACCTGTTCTACAGTGAGAAACCCAAATCATAACTCGCAATATGATTGCAATGAAGTGTGAGCAATGAGAGTTCTCTTTGACATTTTCTTTGGTTGGATGATTGATGGGAATTTGGCTGGATTAGGCAGATGAATCGTGGACTGATGGATGTCAGGGGATCATGGTGTCTGCTTAGAAGATTTTCATGATTAATCAAGATCAAAAGATTGTTCTGTAATTCCTATTTTTCCAAAAAAAAGTTTAAATTAAAATGCTCTTCCACTGTTATATTTGTAGTAGAACATAAATGCTAAATGTTGCTCTAAGACACGCTTTGTGAATTATACGGTGATGCCTGGAAATGACCTTTGGATTTCCTATAATTTTTTCTTGACTTTTGGTTCAGTTGAAGATTTTTCTAGACTTTTGCTGCTGACATCTGCATGTTAATGAAGCTTGAGATTTCACAGAGCAATGTATGCTAAAATATTGAGATGGACTTGTTTTAATGTACCACCTCTTTCTTGATTAGTAGCTAGCTAGTCAGTTGATTCCTCATCTCCCGGTCCACCTTGTTTAGGTGTTGAATCGGATCACACTATTCATTTGGTCCGCGGTGCTGCAACGCCTCCCTTTGCAAACACATCTGCACCTGCAAGCATGCCTACAACCACCCAGGCCCCTGCTAGTCAATTCGATACACAAGGCCAAGGGGGTATCGGCAGTCCCGGCTCAACTGGAAGTGAAGGTTTTGGGGTTGCTGGCTTGGGAGGATTGCCGCTCCCTGAACTCGGTGATTCTGGGAGGGGTTTATTTGGAACTGGAATTCCAGATTTAGATCAGATGCAACAACATCTTAGTCAGAATCCAAGTATTATGAGAGAGATCATGAATATGCCTATTATTCAGAACATCATGAATAATCCTGAAGTCATGCGCAATTTGATGATGAACAATCCCCAAATACGTGAGGTCATCGATAGAAATCCTGATCTTGCACACGTTCTTAATGATCCTAACATACTTCGGCAAACTGTGGAAGCAGCTAGAAGTCCAGAACTTATGAGAGAGATGATGCGCAACACTGATCGGGCCATGAGCAATATTGAAGCTTCCCCAGAAGGATTTAACATGCTCAGACGTATGTATGAAACTGTGCAGGAGCCATTTTTAAATGCAACTATGGCGGGGAATTCCGCAAATGGTTCAGGGGCCAATCCGTTGGCTGCGGTTTTTGGCAGACAGGGTGCCAGAAATGCCCAAGACAGATCATCAAGCCCTCCCAGAACAGCATCAGAAACTACCGGAGCCCCTGCTCCAAACAGTAGCCCCCTTCCCAATCCATGGGGCAATGCAAGTATGCTATTTTCTCATCATCAAGCCCTACCTTCTCTTTTAGTCTTTTTCTTATGGTCAAGAACCACTCAAAACTTTCTTTGAAAAAACACTTGGCTTATATGCTTTCTTGGTATGCTACAGATGCTGGATATGATCAAGCCAATAATAATACAAGATCATCTCCACCACCAGCAACAGATGAAAGGGCACCAGGTGCTGCTGGCATTGGCGTGCAAGGTTTTCCTGATTTGGAACGGATTTTTGGGGGCCCACAAAATTCTTCTTTCTTATCTCAGCTAGTGCAAAATCCTATTTTGGCTCGGACTGTGCAAAGTGTATTTTCAAACCCTGAAGTCATGAACCAGGTACCAGAACTTCTCTATACATTGATCATTCTCGTGTCCTCTAGTTTCTTGATCTTTATTCCAATTGACTGTATCTTCTTCAGGCTAGCAATCAAATGCGAGAGGTGTTGCAGAACCCGGAATTTCTCCAGCAATTGGCTTCTCCTGAAGCATTTCAAGCAAGAGTTTTTGTCTCGGATGATTCAATGCTGTTTTCTTGCACCTATTTTGGTTTACTCTGAATGACCACTTCTATTTTCCCTGCAGGTATTGCAGCCTTTCCAACGATTGTTTTCATCTCTAGCTCAGTCTCCTGTTGGACAGTAAGTTCTCCATCATCTTATCAAGAGTACTGGTATAGACATGGGTTGGATGCCTGCCCCTTCTCTCAATCCCTTTGTTTAAATCTCCATCCCCATGTCCCACTGGAGATTCTGCTCCGGTTGCCATTGACACTTGTAGTCTGCTGTGGGCTGTTGTCTTAATTGTTCTCCATAAGGAGGGGCTCCATACTGTGAGACTGGCTCCAGTGAGCACAGTGTTGGCTTCTGTGATCATAACATTTACATTTGTGAGCATGGCAATTGCTTCTACGAGCATGATGCCGGCTTTTGCAAGCACAATTCTAGCTACCACGAGAGTCGGACATATATTTTCTCATTGCTGTCAATGATGGAGACTAAAAGCATGAGTTCACCATGCTATAGCCCTCCTGGGCAACTGGCAACATTTTACCAATCAAAGAAGTATGTGCAAAATACAATGGTTTATAAGAAAAAGATGGTAAGGTTTGATAAAACAACTAAAAGATGAGGTCATCCTTAATCAACTAAAATAGCTATATCCCCCCTCTGACACAGCAGCACAGTTTTGTTAAGTATCAAAAGGAAATGCTACATAATTCCTTATATTGTATTGTTCCTTCTCTATGAATAACTGTCTTATTCAACAGAAAATTCCTGATTTGTTAGTATAATGTTACTATCATGTACTTCATAATAGAATGTAGTGGTTATTGAAAGTAGAATTCGATGAATTCCATCCTCCTATTCTAATCAAACAATTCATTCAATTGGATGTGAAATCCAAAAAAAATAACTTTCATGGCTAAAAATTATTAATACTAAACATGGGATAAACAACAAAATGTGGAATTGAATGTTACAGTATAATAATGAACATTAAGCAACTATGGCTAATAAAAGTCTGCATTCATGATCGACTCAATTTCTTTAGAATTAACCAATTAACTTCTTGGGTTTCGATTCGACTGGACCCATTAGCAATGACCCAAATTTCTTTTAATTAAAGCTTCAGTAGTAATCTCCACATCGTACTGCCTACTTATTTTGTGTTTTTCTATATGTGAATTTTCTTAGGGTGTTATAATCTATTCCACCTACATTGAGAAGGTCCAATAATCGTAATGTTTTCATGCTCCTGGTTAGCTTTTTTTCCTACCAACTCTTGGAGAGAACTTCTCTCCCTTACCATTTATGATTGCTCAGGCCTCAAGCAGGGCCAAATTTGAGGAAAACTAACCATGACTTGTTTGCTTTAGCTCTATAAATCCCAATAGCGACTAGCCAAAATGGTTAGATCCAAGTTGTTATGCAGTAGTCCCCACTTTTTGTATCCACTCATATTTTGTGAGTTTTCCATGTGGGGCTTTTTGTTTGAAAACAAACTATTGAACACAATATTAAATTCGTGAATGAACTGAACGTAAATTTGGTGGGCCCATTTAGGTTTGGTGTATTAGCTTCAACAATTATCTTGTATATGTAAAGACACGTCATTATTTAAATACATATAACTACAAGAACAATATGCAACTTCGATATAAAATTCAAAATAGTTGACCATTTAATGGTCTATGTGTAATTGACTCCAAAATTCAATATTCAACCTGGTCTTCTCCTCCAAGTAAACCAAGTACAGTTTTGAAAATATACTCATAAATAGAACCATTAATCAAACCTTACATGAATACAATAACAGTGAAACTTGTTTTTTAAACTACTTTGATGCCTGGTGGTAAAGGAGTCCTGAGTAAGCCCTAAATGAACAAAACTGAACCTATTGTAAACTAAATGAAACAAATTGAACTTAGGTGGATACTTTTAGGAGGTTCTATCCATTTACACCACTTAATGCAGCAATGTGGCATTAACATAGTGCTGGACTGCCAACAGTATTGGTGGCATCTTACAATTAACATTTGGCACATCCATTGCAAATTACATCATTAATATGTTTTTCTCTGAAGATGGTGATATCAACATAATGTCAGCCATGTTCAATATCTTGTTATGGAGCTTGTCTGTTAATCTTGTATATTCTCAATTTAATGCACCTCAGCATTTAGTTAACTGAGGGCAGTGCTTGTTTATCTTTGACTTTGATCAACAACTGTGTGTGCTTTTGACCTTAATCTGACGATCCTTTTTATATAATTTGCTTGCAGGGATGCAAATCAGAATGGCAATACTCCTGGTAAGAAATATCATATTTAGGTTTTTTACTCGGTAGTTCCTCTGAAATGATATAATGTAAATTACACTTATCAGTATGGTGTGGATCTTCCTTTAAAAAAAGACTGTTCTTTTTAAAATTAAGGTTGTTTGGACAAAAAAGATTTGCAAGATCAGCAGCTTGAATTTTCGTAGTTCTCTGGAGTCTGGATATATTTGCTTTTTTTTAAATCTTGTTGAAAAGCTGAAATAGTATTTCCATTGGAACACTTAGTCCTCCAGCTCTATTTGGATGATGTCAACCAACCAGATTGTTAGAGGTAGCCTAGTAGACAAGCTATCTGCTATATGATCTTTACCATCTGTGATCAGTCTTGAGGGATGCAAACGAATAGATATCATCTGTATCCGATCCGCCACCATATCCGTTTTATACAAATTTGGACACGTATCCATATACGTTTTAAAACGGATACGGATACAGATATCACTTTGATATCCACAAACATCCACATCTGTATATCCATTTTCATATATAAATATAGCTGTAGATTTATTATTAACACTATATAACATAATTTTATGCATTTTTCACCATATTTGATATAATTATTATGATATAAGCACATTTGGTATATTATATCATGTGTATTCCATCCAATACAAGTATATTGAAACTAATCTATATAGTATTTCTTATATTATTCACATGCAATCAGTATACATTTTACATCCGTATCCACTTTTTAAGGATATGGTACCCGCATCCATATTTGTATTTAAAATTGGATAGGAATAAGATAACACCTATATTGCATCCCTAGTGCATTTCCTGGAATTCTCCTATTGACTTTAGCCATTATATTCCATCATCATTTTGG
Organism: Ottelia alismoides; assembly: GCA_037367405.1. NCBI lineage: Eukaryota > Viridiplantae > Streptophyta > Magnoliopsida > Alismatales > Hydrocharitaceae > Ottelia > Ottelia alismoides. Next base: position 472,751 of record JAZKJV010000092.1, on the reverse strand, counting down.
TGTTAATTTCCCGCCATGCAACATCTGGAACATTCCACATTTGCGGATCAATTTTGCACTTAATCATTATGACTCTCTTCAACTAATATGCTACTAATTCTCTGTTGCATAGTCATTCTACTTAGTGATCCAATCTGTTTCTAACAAGTAATTGTGTCTCTCTGCTGTCTGGATAGCAGGCGCTCCAAACATGGGGATGGAATTCTGGATGAACATGCTCAGAGGAGCTCTAGGCGCTGGCAGTGTGGGCGCACAAAACCCTCCTACTGGTAAATGTTTTACCTTCAGGCTATTTTCTACATCTTGGTAGGTGATCTGGTACAGGCTAATGGATGGCTCAAATTGGTTTTACAGTTCCTCCCGAGGAGCTCTATGCAGCTCAACTCTCTCAGCTCCAGGAAATGGGGTTTTTCGATACTCAAGAAAACATTCGAGCTTTAAGTGCTACTTCTGGAAATGTACATGCTGCGGTAGAGCGCCTTTTGGGAAATCCAGGCAGTTAGTGTTAGAGCTGGATAGTATACCAACAATATGCGGGTTTTCAAGTGTAACATTATGTGAATAGAGCCGGATAATTTATATTTGGATATCGAGATATGGAGACATGTATGTAATCTGGTGTATAGGTGCATTCTACATTGAGTTCATCTAAAATTGTTGATAGGTGTTCTCTGTTTTGATAGATTGCGGCAACTTCATGGTCAAGTTGCGGTGCTTGCTCTATATTCTGATTTACCAGGTTTTTGTTGGCATCGTGACTGCTGCACCAGGCTATGATCCTGTGAAGATTTCACTTCATGAATGTTGAATGCCATGTTTTTTTGTGTGCTTGAGCATGTTGGCTTTTTCTGTCAGAGCTGTAAAATCTTATGCTATCTTAGAATGTGCATCAGAACAGTTCCGTCTTGCTTTTATGTTGTTTCCAGAAAGTCCCAACTGCAAATCCTCAGGGCGGACACGACGACGACATGTGGGAGTAGTGTCTGTAGGTCATGAATCGTGCCTCTTCGTAGTGCATTGAGTCTTGTGTCTGTGTTGTAACAATGTGTTAAGTAGATTGTGGTCCATCACTAATGTTGCGAGGAGTAGAAACAAGATCTCAGAGGAGCACCAACTCCCGAGTGGTTACTTTCATTAGGCAAACAGCAGGACACTTGATTAGAATAGACATGACAGAAAGACGACCAAGATCCCTTATTTCTATATATTTGTGGGCCCTGACGAGATATTCCCCTTTGTCAGGGTTCTCATACGAGTATTAGCCTTAGATCTGATCAACCAGACGAGAAAGTCCATTCCGCACCGCTGCTAATTCGTCATACTTATCTGCAGACAGGATTCATAAAATATCAACTCAAAGCAATACCCAATGCGCACAGATGAGCTAATGCTTTCTTCTTCTCCTACACCTTGGCAGCGGTTGCAAGTGATCTATAGAATTTTTCCTATATTGGAGAATAACACTAAAATTGAAAAGATAATCGAAGGGCCTTGTGAGCATACTGAGTGTAACAACCAGATCGGGGTTTGTTTTGTGTTTTGATTGTAGTCTTTGCATGCATCTTGACTTGGGTTGGCCCCGGAACTATTTCGGTTTCTTTACATCGCTCTTCTTTTACTCTACCTCATCTTTCATAACTTTGCTTCTTGCAATTTAGTGCCTTAGCTCCAACCAAACCCAAGCCTGTTGTAGGCCTTTCTTTCTAGAAAACTCGTTTTCAAAATTAATAGAATAAATTACACAAAAGTCCCTGAACTATACACACAATTTCAATTTAGTCCTTAACTTTCAAAAGTAACAAAAAGTACCTAATGTATTGTTTTGGTCACAACATAGTCTTTTTCCAACGGGAGAAGAAGATGTACGTTAAGTTATGGAAGGTTTGGACAAAACCCCTGTTAAAATCCCTAGTGATGTTGCCCCCAAATCCCCACATCCCAGACCTAGAACATGCCTCCGACGGCTTCAACGAGCGCTTCATGATCGGCTCCGGCAGATTTGGGAAGGTCTACAAGGGAGTTCTCCAAGATGACACCCCGGTAGCAGTGAAACATGCTTCGGCGACGCCCCGCCAAGGCTTCCCGGAGTTCCAAAACGAGATCATGATCCTCTCCCAGATCCGACACCTTCGTCGACGACAGCCCGCGGGCTTTGGCTTTCATGCCCGTGGCCTCAATGTGATCTTGATGGCCTCCGTTGTCGAGGGGCGCTCTTTGTGACAAAGGAGATCGACGGTCAACGCCTGAGTCTGACAAGAGAGGTCGAGGATAAGAGGGACACCAATGATGAAGGTTCGCATCATGCGGACGGGAGTGCTCTGGAAGCGGAGCATGCACAACTGACTAGAGCGGGCAAGGGTCTCGCCGATGGATGCTTACATGAAAATGTACGAATTTTAGTGTTCGAATTTGTTGGTATTAACATACCTAATTGTTGAACCAATAGTTCAACTCAATCAAAAACAACCAACATATCTTGGAATCTATTTAAATTCCAATTTATCTTGACATATCAAGACCAAACATGTACCTGAAAGATGCCAATCTGCCTATTGTAATCAGACTCCGGAAGCAGCAGCTCCAGTGAAACCAAGTGCGTGTGCTCCACCAGCACGGCCATAGCGATCATCCCATTCCCCGCACCGCCAATCGTCACCATTGCGGAAGGGCTATCCTCTGTGTAATCGAAGTAAAGCGGCTTCCTCATCGAGATGGGCTCCTCCACCCACCACCATACCATCCTGACCCCAATCACCACAGCCAGCACCAGCACAACCACTAGCACGAAGCACGTGTATGCGACGCCGAGGATCCCGAAGCCGAGCTTCTTCACGAGGGTGGCCCCGCCGTGTGTGACATTCACAGGGGCTTCCTCGACGGAGGCCTGGAGTGGGAGAAGAGGGAGAGGAAGGCGGCTACGATGGAGGCGAGAGTGGAGAGGGCGAGGTTGAGGTGGTGGATGAGGAAGCCCGCGAGCTTCGAGAGGAGTAGGCTATCGTTGACGAAGGCAAGGTTGCAAAAGTCGGTAGTCGGTAGTCGGTAGTCGGTCGGCGGGGTCACTGACTAAGGATTAACCGACAGTCGGACAATTAGTCGGATTTAGTTGGACTTTAATCGGCTTTGAATTTTATGATTATTTTAAATATATAACTCATTTTTATGCACATATTTACACAGATTTTGTACATTTTTATACTGATCATAATAAAATAAAAGAAGTAATTAAATTTAAGTAAAATATTAAGCATAATATAATAACTTAGCTTATAAAAACATCAAAACATAAAAATATGGTATCTTCAAAGCAAAAATTTGTCGACTAGTGTACCTAGTCAGAATTAGTCGGTACTCGATCGATCACCCCACTGACTAGACTAGTCGGGCTAGTCAGGCGACTTTTACAACACTAGACGAAGGTGTCTGCGACATCACGCCAAGGCTTCCCGGATTTGGGAGGAATGTCATTGGGGATTTTACAAGGGGTAATTTCATCCTAACCTTCCATAACTTAAAGGGTGTCTCCTTCACCCGTTACCTTTTTGTTACTTTTGAAAGTTTAGGGACTACATTGAAATTGAGTGTATAGTTCAGGGACTTTTGTGTAGTTTACTCAAATTAATATTCCCCCAGTCAAACTACCCTCCTCATGAAACACAGGCCCATTGAGAACTCATGTGACCTTGCAAACTACAATGGGGCTGCACCATGATGTCCATGGAAAACAAGAGGGCGGAAAAAGGAAGCGGTGGGCAGAGGTGCAATACATAGGAATCTGATGGTGAGATTGCGGTTCCTTTGTGTCGCATACTTCTTACAGTTTGCATCTCGGTGGACACTTTGATAATGCGATCACCATCAAGAACATGTTTGTGTTTGTACAGCCTATGAATGGAAAGAAACTATCATGTGGATTGCTTGAGAATCATTTATCAGAATCCAAGCATTTCTTTACTACATTTAGTTATCGGCAACAAGTTCAATATAGTTTCATCAAATTTACAACCTTTTTGCAAGAGTGTCTTAAACTTACGTTATTCGTTTACAATGAGCTGGTTTATTTAACTATCTACAGCATCTAAAAGAAGGGGATAGGATACCTAACTTCAACCAAAAGAATGTGCAACAGATCATGCTTTCTGCCCAACGATTCGGTTTATTAATTCCAATCACAAAGTACCTAATGCAAGAAGGTGATCTGCCACTCAATTATTTTTATCAAAAATGCTGAGAAAATTTCGGTTTTTAATCGGTGGGGGTATACTTCTCTGTACAGTTATCAACGTAGACGGCAGGCGAGGTGAGGTGAGATGGCATGGACTAGAAGAAAAGTAAGCTAAGATGGCTGGTTGATGTGGCAGCGTTCAAGGTAAGGATTGTCGAGCATTACATACTTGGACCAGTATTTCCTGTACTTGCTGATGGCAAGGTCCAGCCAGGGCTTGTAGTTCCCGTTGTAATGAACAACAGCTGCTGCTTGGATTTTCGAAGTTTCCACAGCAGGATCGTACCCGAGACCAAGGACATGCCAACTTCGATCCAATGGGTACGTCAAATTGTAGAATGTTATCAGGCCTGGGGGAAGAGAACCTAGTTTCCACAAGAGCCGATCCTCGTTCTGCAAAAACATATAGAAGCGATTAATAATAGTATATACTTTGGACGGCACAATCCAGTTCGCGACAACGATGCCAGGGAAATTCTACAGATATACATATACATGGCATCAACATTGCGACCCGGATTGTGTCGTCCAAAGTCTTGCAATGATGATCACAGGTAAGATATTAAGAACAAAAAAACAAGAATAGATGATTTTTCTGTTCTTACCAAGTCTTGCCAATAATGATATATTCCTGTGATGTTCCTTTGCTTCCATTCCTTCAAATCGAACATATTCATCCCGAAAGCCCATCCACAAGCCTTTGGACTGAAATTCTTGGAAATTAACGGATTGGAAAAATTAAGGTAAGTTTCGAAACGATGGAAACTTTCTTTGCATGTCTCAACTGCACCATTCACCATCCCTTTCATATCTACGGACCATAGCGGTGTCAAATCCTTCTGAACAACAACATCGTCATCGAGGAAAAGGATCTTGTCTAGCTTCGGATATACTTCTGGCATGTAGAACCTGAGATGGTTGAGCATGGACAGGTATTTTGGATTCCTATATTTGAGGTTCTCATTTGCAACTGATAGGGATGATGGATGGTTCATCTTGAAATAGAATTCCTTCAATCTTGCAGATTCCAGTTGACGCAAGACCGAACAGTACGAGGAATTGAGCCATTTGAAATCGTCGACGTTCTCAACTTGGATTGTTGCATTTCCAGGTGGATGGATCAGGAACCACATCTTCATAGCCGCAAAATTCAATCGATCTGTGACTATGTGGAATACATGCTTTTCAGGTTTGTTGGCATTGAGTACCGTGGAGTTTACGACCACGGTTGTGGCAAGTACGTTGTCCGAAAAGATAGCATAATGGTAGAGGTTGGGATCTTCAAGCTTGGAAGTATTTTTCAATTCATTTTGGCCACGATCATACAAATAGTAGTCAGATGTGAGTTGCAGAGGAAGACAATGCAGAGGTTTAGGTACCGTTTTTGCTGCAAGTTGGATCAAGAATGTGCTTTTCTTCTTCTCATCGTTCACATTCTCCTCGGCAGTCTGAATCATGGCCCTCAACTTCCTAGCAACTACTGAACAATCATACAGCTTATCTTTCATCGCTGACAATACATGTCCCATTGTGCTCGCTTGTCGCAGTGCTCTGGAATTCATAGGAAAATATGAGTGAATAAAACAAGGAATAAGATCAGCAAGGAATTAACACGTAACCAGTTGAAGTGAAAGAATAGTACCCTGGTTGCAGTTCATCATCTGAATTAGCTTCCCCAATAATATGTCGGGTTTCTCTAATCTGTTTCGTCAGAGTGTTGTAAAGATCACTCAACTTTTTAGAACGAGCAATGCTGGCATATATTTTTGCCATTATAATCTGATCCTTCATAAGTTTCAAAGTAGAATCTGAATGCGGGCTTTCATATTCTTGTCTCCATATGCTGTACTTTCCTCTAGTAGTTGTGTCGAATTGCTTTGAACGCAGGATAGCTGCTTCCTCCATTTGTTCTATGGAATCCTTGTTCTGTTGCTGCATCAATCTCTCAGAACGGAGTTCCTTCCTTCTTTGACGCTCTTTCTACAGAGAATAGGGAAGATTATAGAGCTTCCATACATCAGATATCAACTAGATATGTGTGTTCATACCAGTCGTTGAAGTTTCACGGGATGAATCAGTTTGGTTTGAAAAGTTTCCCCATTAGGTGGAGGATTCTGTCCAGAGCCATTATTATCCTTCTCAGATGTGCTTCTTCTTTCCTGGTTGGCAAGGAGAATTGCATACTATTAAGGTCTTGTTTAAACCAAGTGTGCACTCATATTTATTAATAGATTTTTGGTTCATACGATCAATTGCAGCAAGTGCTTGTCAAAAAGCTTTTGTAACTAATCGAATAGGGGACTTTTTTTTGAAGAAAAAGATGGTGGGATTCCAATAAGGGACCCACCACAATGTATATGAATATATATATATATATATATAAGTAACAAAGTAAAGAGGTTACATGCCGCATAATACCTGTTACATGTTACGCTTTACATCATCTTACATTCGCCACGAAACACACAATGCCCTACAATGCCGGAGCACGTTTTCCACCCTAAAAGTCTACCCCCCCCCCCCAAAATGACCTTGTTCCTACCACACCAGATCGACCACGTCAAAGCAAATGGGAATGAGTTGTCCTTGCCCAACGCCGCACACTGCTCTGACATCTCTCCAGAAAGAACTGCAATGATGACCCGCAATCCACGTGATATCCGCCTGGCTCCAAACCTCTGCCGAACACGAACACGAAAAGAACAAATGATCCATGTCTTCCACCACCAACCCGCACCTATCACATGCAGCATCCTCCAGCCCCATTACCCGCCCCCGACGAGCCTTGGTCAAAACGCGTCCAAGCCTAAACAACCATAAAAAGACCTTGATCCTGCTCGGCACCCTACATCGCCAAATCATCCCTCTGTCCACTATAATTTCCTCCTCAACCTCCATCCCTTCCTCGACGAGAGAACGGTATGCCTTCCTCGCCGTGAATTTACCATCACCCCGGGTGTAATGGTCGCTGCCTGAAATCGGACCCTCACACTGAAGCAGCTCATCTATAAAGCCAAGAACTCTTCCACTCTCTGATCCGATAGCGGTGATGCAAAAACCGGAGACCACACTCCATGGTCCCACACTTGTTGCACCCTCACCTCTCCGTCCCCCGCCAGCCTCATGAGACATGGGTAACGATCACCCATCACACCGTCCCCCGACCAGTCGTCCCTCCAAAATAAGCAGAAATTTCGTGGTGTCCCAGCTTGTTGTCACTCAGGGGACTTTGGTTTATTATTAAGAATTGTGGGTTTTTTTGGATGACAGGCATGGCCATTCCCATATTTTATTCAGAAAAACTACGAGATGCAAATTTTTTGTTTTGCCATATAACTTGTATAACATCAAGTAGTGACTACATTGTTGCGAAGAATAACTGTATTCATCACAATAAGCAGACTGGTGCTTCAATAGAGAATATCATAACGGTTGGTCACCGAAGTGGCATACAATATTCAGATCTTCATACATGTAACTAGCAAGTATATCTTTTAAGAATCTGGTGTCGCATTGCTGACTGGCATGTTATTTGATGTCAGCAAGTTTGAAAAATCTGGAGTGCGTATATTTTCCTTTTTTTTCAAACAAGGAATCTTTACAAATTTCAGCAAATTATGGAGTATTATAATTTCAAACAGAGAGAGGAGGGTTACCATATAATTTTTTTGTCTATCTTGAATATTAGCTGCGGCACTTTCCCAAACCCAAGATGCAGACAAATCCTTAGAATGCACTTTCTTTGTTCGTATAGAACCAGATGCATGATCTACATACATGGCTGTTATGTGGATATCCTGCAGAAAGAAAAGCATTAGCAGACTGCAAGAGAGGAGATCTTAGCACTTCGACAAAGATATGGAACAAGAAAATTGGAGATATATTGTGACCATTAGAAGAAATAGACAATAATGAGTTGCCATACTATCAAAATTACAAGTACTTGTTAAAATTTTCATTAGTTTCAAGTCCCTATATTCTTCTAAAAACAATTTTATAATCAAACCAGACCAAGCCTTTTTTTGCTCTTCCGAAGATTTATTGGCCGACATCTCACAGCACCAAACGGGAGCCTCCAATGGCCTTTTTTTGAAGATGTCGAAACAACTTCAAACAGGATTCTCTTATCCTATCTTTTATTAAAGCCACTCAACCTCTTTCTCTGATAAACTTATTATTGACCCAAACATTTCTATATGGACCACCCTTTTCTGGAACTAGCAGAGTGGGAAGGTATGCACCAGAGCTACCCTAGAAAGCAACTTTATATTCTTCAGAAACAACTTAGAACCTTGTATAAAAGAATATATGTTTCGATGCTGTGCAAAATCTCAGTAATTATATTTTTTTTTCACCAAAGAAGCAGGTGCTATCAAAACAAGAGCTAATTTGAAAAGAAGTGCAAAACAACCAGGACGAGCTCAAAAGTAGACCTTTTTTTCACATTCTGGACAATTTTGCAGTCTTCTATGTCCTTCGGATATGCTCCCAACTCTGGCAACAAGAAAATAACAAATTTGACTGCACTTAGCAGCATGCGCACAAAGTATACCATGCCATTTTGATGGAATTTGATATTTTAGATATGTAAAATGGGAAATCAATTAGGAGTTACTGTGATAATAAATAACTTATTAAGCAAACGCAGCAAATGTCAGATAAAGAAGTTGCTATCCAGCAAATTTAAACTTTTCACTATGGTAAATCTATCGTGGATACAGTGAAATGAATGACAGCATACAATCACAATGTGGGAAAGCAAAAAAAACAAATTGATTTATTATTATTTATTTTGTTTCTATACCTTTTTCTGTTATCTTAAAAATAAAAAAACAGTTGGGGTTCGTTGCATATTTATTCTTAACATGGTATCAAAACAACGAACAATGAGCCCATATCGTTGTTCAATACCATCTCGTCATATGTTCCTCTTGATGCCGATACCACACTGCTAGTCGAGCACACGTTGCCGGTCCAGCCCCAGCTGGCTTGCCTCCCTGTCATTGGTCCAATTGGCTCTGTGCCAACAAGGCTCTCATCTGATCAACGACCACGGCCCCTTCCTGCAGCTGCAGTTCCTGCAGGCACATGCATCTTCCTCTGACCCTGAGCAAGTTTTAAAAGGGAGTAGGATTTTTTGAGCCTCTAAGAGCACCTACTTTAGCCCTATAGGCATTCCGTGCTGGTCGTGGCATCATGCACCTTGTGTGATGCCCTACTGCAACTCCTATTGATGTAAGTCATCTACTACTGCAATTTTGCTGCAACTCTGATCGACATGCCATCTAATACTACATGCTCGCTGTTGAGATATATTCTTTTGTCTGTTCTTTATTTATATTTCTTATTCCTCCGTCTATTTTATGTATTTTTTCCCGTAAGGCTTTTCTCCTATATAAGAGAGACTTAGGGTCACAACGGAATCAATCAATTCTTTTCCCTTTCCACATGGTATCAAAGCGACGGCCCTAGACCGGAGCATGTGCTCTAGCCGATCCCTTCTCCACCTAAACCCAACCGTCGTCAGCGCTGCATGTCGCACAAGGCAGCAGCAGCAGTCCACGACGCCACTGCCACCTGCTCTGCGCAGCAGCAGCAGCAGCCCGTGCCGCCCGCTGCGTGTGGGGCCTCTAGCGGCTGCCCTTGCCGCCCAAGGGGGCCTGAATCTCTTGGGAGTTGTTGTAGACTCCCGTGGTGCCATAGAGGTCACCATCTTCGTCCGTTGAGGCTTCAAAATAGCTACCAATAGCGATTCTATGTTCAGACAGGTTTTGAGGTTTTTTGGGTTATTTTTTTTATTATCTAAACCACCCTAGTTACACGGAGAAGCATCTAATGGATAGACTCACCCACAACCACCTTCTTGTATGTCTGTGTAGACGTGCTCATCATTGTCTACAGCCCCAGTTTTCGTAGCAGTCATCATCACGTCAGACAACAAGGTCGACTTTATGGTCAGGGTTCCATCCTCGGGTGCCTTCAAAGGTCCAGCACCTATCATGAAGATGGATTGAACTATTATAAGTTATAGGCTATGCAATTCATAAGCCTAATGCAGTGCAACGATAAGAAGCACATTCTGACGTAGAACTAACCAATTGACAAGACTGGGTTTAATGCCTCGTGGGAGGCAGATGACGCATACGTGTTGGCTGTCTGGAACAATGTCCGTGGAGATAGACAATGATATTCTGAGTCAGCCCACAGCAAAGGTGATGTGGGACATCCTCGACGCTACTTATTCACAGGCGAAGAACGAGTCGAAGATACTAAAACTTCAGCATGATATCTTCACATCTAAGATGAACGGATGTCATCTTCATACCCATTACACTTCTCTCAGGGATATGTTTGAGAAGCTTCATGGTTTCATTCTCTTGACTGCTTCGCCTGAACACAAGGCTTACAGAGATTCGGTGATGATTGGAGTCTTTCTCGTAGCTCTTGATCCTGAATATGATACAGCTAGATCTCATATCCTTATTTTCGTAACTCTTTCTAGTAGCTCTTGATCCTGACTATGCCACTATACCTCCAATGGAGGAGGCAATACTACAGATTGAGTAGGCTCTCTATAGCACATGGTGGTGTTACTCAGCAGTTTCAGACGTCCTCGGTTATGGCCGCATAGCTTTACGCAGTATCTAGTGTGTGGTTCCCGTGGCAGGGGAGGGGGTAGTCGACCCCGTCAGCCATGTACTTATTGTTACAGATCAGGTCATTATGAGGATACATGCTACTCCAAGCATGGATTTCCTGCTTCAGCTCGTGTTGCATAGCAGACTCAGCCAGTTGGTGCTCCTCCTCCGGCATCTGATCAGAGATTCAATGAGCTTGTGGCATGACTGAGAGAGATTATGCCCGCACATGGATCATCCACTGCCCCTTCAGGATCTTCAGAGGTAGTTGTGTCAGCATCTGCCACCACATCGGGTACAACATATGCTTTTACTAGTTGTTACAGAGCATATTTGTCGGAATGGATTACGGATTCAGGAGCTTCACACCATCTCTATGGTGATAGAGCGCAGTTTAGTGCATACATGTCGATTTACCTAGGTAGATCAGTAGTTATAGCAGATGGGACACGCTCTCCCATTACTAGACAGGGAGAGATCTAGTTGACTTCGACAATACATCTACAGAATGTCCTTCATGCTTATGATTTTTTTATGAATTTATTATCTATTAGTCAAATCACCAAAGACTTACATTGTCGTGTCATATTTGATCCATCTTCTCTTGTATTTCAAGCGTGGCCGAAACCCGCGAGCCATCAGCCCGGCTCAGAGCATCGAACACTACCAACCTCCACCTCCTGCTTTCGTTGGATAAGAGCCGCAAGTACCTTTTCCTGAACCTCCAAGAGGATGACAACCGTAGTGAAAGGTCCCTTCGAGACTTTGAGGACGCCCAGCCACATAGTCCAACAGGGGCTCCTCCTCCTTAGAGCTAAAAGGCACAATCCAAGCGTCACAGGCCACCTCCACCAACCTGCCATCCACCACCACCTCCCCGGAGCGCCCTCCGCTCCTGGCCATCCGGGTCGAAGAGCCAGGCTCAAAGCACCCCCAAGCACCAAAGGGAGCACCAAACGACCGGATCCATGCTAGGGAGACTGTTCCAGGGCAACAGAGACACCAAGGAGAGAGCTGGACGCCATGCTCGTTCTCCTCGACACAGACCGCGAGCTCTCCCCCGCCCCCAAAATGCGAGGCTACGCCGTATCTAGATCCCAGTCACACGGACCAAGCCTAGGGCCCTCTGCTTGTCTACTCTTCAGCGCACCTACCTCACGGGGTTACGTCGGTCTTCCGCCTCAACAATGGGACCACCTGGCACACACTCCTCCAAATCCACCTAGAAGGATGCGCGCCCAATCTTCAGCAGCAACTTCGAAGGCAGAACCGTCGTCCTCGCAGCAAACTCCACCTTCACATGAGCGTCCCCCCATAGAAAGGACCAAGAAATAACCCTCCAAGCAGCTCCTCAACCGATCACATGTCCCACGCCCGTAAGGGCATGCCCTTGATCACCAAGATCTTATAGAACCACCGTGTGAGGTGCATCTGACCCGAATATCTAGTTGGTTCGCGGTCAAGCTCAGGTGAGCTAAGCGTCAAGGAGAGTTGGACGATCGAGGTCAGACCCGACGGTGCTTTAGTAGGCCAATGCCGAAGCGGGGGAGTCTACGCTGATTCCGCGAGGAAGATGCTTAGGCTGATGCCAGAGAATCAATAGCTTGATTGAAGGAAAAAGAGGTTCATGCAGGGTGTGAGCTAGGTCGAGGGCGGAAAGCTGTCTTTCTTCTTCGTCAAAGCGCTCGACTGATGCGCTAGCAGTATACCCTCTTCTTCTTCTTATATCCATCACAGAGCGATGGGCGCCTCCACACACCAACCCATCTCGTGACCTCCGCATCAAGCTGTACACCTCTCTAACGAACAACCCTCAAGCACAAACATCGTCCTCCTGGAGCTGAACTACGTCTCCTCGAAATGTCGAACCCACTCATTAATCAATGTTCGCCATAGCTGTCTGCAAGCACTCTGCTGAATCACAACAATCACCCATCTAGACTCCCTCTAGCAGGTCCATAGCTTGCGGAAGGAACTGCGAGGTTGCCCCCCGCGAGAAAAACCTCTCACCATCAGGACACTGTGACCTACCCTCACATCGTCAGACTGACGTATCTGAGGGCAACTCCTCGCTAGATGGCCTCGAGCCCCACACTTGAAGCATCGCCTGGAGTCCCCTCGCGAGACGGATAGGGACCCACGTCGCGACTGAGATGGAGACTGACACTGCGACCGGACCTTATCCCCAGCCCATCACGGGGAAACCACGACCCTCCTTCTGGGCGAGACCACCTGTCAACCCTCCACAACTGCCTCCAGCAGCCTTCCTTCCTCCACAGATAGCCACACCTAGCCCCTGGTGCAGCCCCACCCACCATGTCAGCCCAGCTCTCAAATCTCCCCCTCGTCGCCGCCTTGCTCGCAAGCCAGCCGCGCAGCACCACCCCTCCGGCATCCTCCACGGGCAACAACCCAGGAGCACCACCATGCCCTGCCCAACCTCTCGCGCCCAGGGCTGTCCAGGGTGGCGACCCACCAGCACCAGTCAGCGGGGCCCCAAGAGCTCCATCCTCCACTGTCCGAGCCCTGAAACCACCAACAGGCAACCAAACTCCCCCCGCAGCAGGTCTTCCCACCAGAGGCGACCCCTCCAATCCCTGCCTACCACCCCACCAAGTTCTCCACCCTTCCTTCGTGCTACGCCGAGAAAGCCTGACCAGATTCGTCGGGTGTTGCCACCCGTCTTGGCACAGGGCCGTCACCAAGCAAGAGCCTCAGTCCTGCCACGCTCATTGTTGCCTGGACTCTAGGTGGAGAATGCCCCGCCGCCTCCTCTGACACCCTAGTGTCGCCTGTTGGAGGAAGGTCCGCCACTGAAGTCCGAGCATCGCCCGCTAGAGAAAACCCCGCCGCTGCCGATGGAGAAAGTCTCGTCGGGAGCACTCCTAGCGAGTGACACTAGGGTTTCGATGACACGTTACCTGTTGTTGAGAAGTTATATTGGAAACTTGCAGGTTGGAAGCGATCTTTCCTATCACGTGATGGACATTTTGTTTTATTGAAGGTTGTCCTTGCTACTGTCCATGTTTCTTCATGCCATCGAGATTGTTGGCTATACCCTAGCATCAATGTAGTGGGACTAGTACCTTTGTTTCTAATGTATTTGGGCGATGCAACTGGTTTCTAGGTAGAGATGCTCCAATGAGTTAAAAGTATATGATATAATCCATGTTAAAAGGGTTCTCGATTTTTTATGATGACTGTTGGCTACCTAACACAACACTCTTTTCTTGCCCCGACTTGGGATTGGCAATAGAAGGAAAATACCTTACTATAATTGAGGTATCAAGCTGATGAGTTACACTATGAAAATTGAGAACATGTGATCGAAAGAATGTTGAGGTAAGTTTCCAAAGTAAAAGAAAACCAATTCGGATCATGTCAGGTTGCTCAACCATTGAAGCCATCCATTTGCTGAGAAGAATGGAGATTTATAGAGCTAAAAGGAAAAACCTCCATAGGGTGATTGGATCTAGCCGTGAGCAAGGAAGTCTCTATAAATTGGTCCAGCCCCCATATGTTGGTGCTTCAACCATTCACACTGGATCAATCTTCCTTATATGTGACATCTGGTTTGGTCCATGGCCTCAAATTTCAACGAAATTCGGTCGAATTTCTGTCGAATATCGATATCCAGTCGAAATCGAAATTCGACCGAAATGACCGAAATGACCGAAATATGGGGGTCCTAGTACAAAAAATGACCAAAATGACCGAAATTTCGGTCGAAATTCTGTTTTGGTCGATACCGAAATGGTGACCGAAACCGACATTTAGGGCCTTGGTTTGGTCACCGTCCTCTACAGAAGTTGTGTCACATCAATTCTCAGATTTCTCCTCGCTCTACCATCCAGTGCGAGGCTTGCTAGCTTGTGAAGCACCATGACGAGCCCGCGAAAGCCGCGATAAGAAATTGTTTTTAATCGTCAATCGTGAAAATAATTGGAAGTCGTTCGTTGTAGGCGGCAATCGGAAACAGTCAAGAAATAACCACAAAATAATGATTCAATTTTAATCTCGTGGTTTATGTTTATTTTACTTGGGCAAGTCCCAAGGTCGATCACAAGGAGGCAAAGGAACAACCTAGATTAATGTCTATCCAATTTTTAGTTCGGTTTTCAAGGCGGTAATTTTTTTTGGAATTTTTCAATGCAAGATGAGAAGCAAAAAGCAAATTCGGCCTATTTTAGGGACTAAAATGTAAAATACGTTCAAACGGTGTCCGAAAATTACGAAACTTGGCCGAGATGTAAAAAATAATGAAAAGAAGTGCACTGTAATTTTTTTGGAATTTTTAGATGCTGTATGAATTTTTTATGAATTGTGGAATGCAAACAAATGAATTTTCAATATTTGATTTTAATAAATATTAAACCTACTTATTTTCGAGAACTAAAATTATCTAAGATCTATCACAAGGTAATGGATCCTAGAAAAATCCTAGATCACAAAAATGTAGGGTCTAATACGTATTAAAAATTAAATAGTGAAATATGCAAAATGATTTTTATAAAGCAAAGTGTGCATGCAAATGGAATGATTTTTGGGCACAATGTCAATCAAATTAATCTCTACAATATTTGATTTTTGGGGAATTTTTAGAGATACGGTTAATTAACTATGAATTTCCGAACACAGATTGGGCAAAATATCTCAATTTCCACAAAACAATTAATTAATAATTAACCGGTCATCATAAAAATATCCGCGACATGTCAAAATGTAGAGCATTAAGCAATGAACAAAGTGCTATTTTTAAATAAATGAAATGATGCAATGTAGAGGTCTATAATGTATGACAAAGACAGGGGTACAGATGCAAACAGAATAATAAAGAAAATATAAAAATAATGCAAGGGGACCTATTGTTAATTACCGATAAAAGGAGGGGGGCTTCTGCAAATTTCCCAGAGGGGCACGTGCCTCTGGGGGCGGGGGCTGGACTGTGAAAGGTGGAACGTTTGGGGGCGTCACTGCAATTTGCCCCAAAGTCACGTGCGTCGCACGTGACAGGGCTGACGTCAGGCTGACGTAGTTCCCCACGCACGTGCAGATCACGTGCGCGGGGCCTCGGGTGTAGAGCGCCCGGCCGCGCGGCGGTGCTGTCCAGGCGGAGGAGCGCGAGAGGGGGCCTCCGGCGTAGGCAAAGCCTGGTGGTTGATGACGAGGCGGCGGAGATGTAGTCGACGGTGGCCGATGAAGTCGGTGAAGGCGATGCGGTGGTCGGTGAAGCTCCAGGAGGAGGCGAAGGCGTTGAAGGTGGAGGAGGCACGGAGCCTGGCGGCCAAGACTGTGGCGAGGTCGGTGGCGAAGTCGTCGAAGGCGGAGGAGTCCCGGTGGCGTGGTCGAGGGCGCAAGGCGGAGCGGGGCTCCGGTGGCGGGGGCGAGTCGATGAAGGTGGAGTCGCGGAGGCGTAGATGCTGCTGTAGCTCTGAGCGGAGAGGAGGGTCGGAGACGATGACGTTGTTGGTGTCGTAGGCTCGACGCAGGAGGCGGAGCTGGGCACTAGCGGCGGAGGGCGCGCCTTGATGCAGCAAGGTCGAAGACCTTGGATCTCGCCGGCGAAGGGGGGAGCACGGTGCTGTCACCACCGTCTCTCCGGCAGTGGAAGTATCGGCGGATAAGCCTGGCGTCGAGGGTGTTGATGCCCTTAAATAGAAGAGCCTGGAGATGGCGACGCGAGGGAAGCGGAGGGCGTTAGGCGGCGGTGGTTGTGGTTGGCGCGGGGATAACGGGCGGCGGTTGCGAGGTTTTCGGGACGGCGGCGACGATGATTGGGGGCGGCAGTTACGGAGGGGGCGCGGGAGGTGGGAGATGCGTGTAGGCCGTCCGATCGGCCGAGATCGGACGGCCAACGAGGATCCACGTGGCGATTACATGGGGAGGAGCGGGGCACGTGCGGAGCACGTGCCTGGGAGGCACGTGCGACGCACGTGCGTCGTTTAATTTTTTTTTTATAAAAACGAGATAATAAAAACCACAAAAAACGCTGACACGTGGCGGCCTCTGGGGCTGCCACGTGTCAGCACCAGAAAAATCGAAAAATAAATCGTTTGTAAAATCAAAAAGAAATAGCAAACGACCCCGGATCGAAAAAGTTTCTTCACGAAAAATGCTCGTCTCGACGAGATCTACAACTTTCATGAAGACATCAAAGCCAAATTCGGTCAAATGTGAAAAGTGAATTTTTGGGGTACCCCATGTACATAGAATACCTTGATTTTTGGGTTATCTAATTTTTTTGTCATTTTTAAAACAAGATAAAAATCCGGAAAAATAGGGAAAACTCAAAGATAAATAAAAGAGACCTTAATCTGATTTTTTTTTGGATTTTTATTAATAAAGAAAATAAATGCGTAAAATACAAGGTCAAAAGCCGCGAAAAATGCAATGTACAAAAGAGGCCCAAAACCCAATTTTCACATACGGACTCCGATTCACTTGAACTTGGTCTTGTTTTGAAGGTAATTGAATGTGCATTAGTTCAAAAGTGAGTAGGATCAAATCGGACACTGGATGGGGAAGATATGTGGCTTTTAGTCCGAAAATCCTGAAACTAGGGTTTGGGTTTTTGGTCCACTTAACAGGGTTAGTGATTTTTTTGTATTTTTTCATTTATTCTTGTTAGTGATATGTACACAGTGGAGTTGGGTTTGTGACATTCGGAGTTAGTATGAAGGAATTAAAAATAGGGGAAGTTAGGCTTATTTACAGGTCATTTTTGGCTTGGATTTTTGGCTTCTTATTTTATGCAGATTTTAATGCTAAAATGCAATTCTTATGAAATCATGCCTGAATGCTAATTATGCAGAATAAATGTAGAAATGCAGTTGATTTTGAGGGACTTGAGCTTTAATTAATGAGACTTAGAATGGTGAATCCGAGATTCATCATCCCCCTATACTTAAACCATGCTCGTCCCTGAGCATCAAAAAGAAATGTCATGAAGTGAAATGAGACTGGGTTCCATACCAAGACCATGAACTGAAGGTGAAAGTGAAACTAAACTCGACCTTTGGATTAATAGTGTGGCGGAACTTCTGTGAGACTTAGAATTTCAAAATCAACAGCCCTCAAGTTCTACACATCATTGACACAGTTTCAACTCAGAAGTCATCTTAGATCAATCCTCTTCCCAAAGTATACCCTATGAACATTGAATAACCGACTCATGTGTGTGAAGGGTTTATGCTCTTCCCATTCAGAATGCAGGACTACCATGCTCCTCTCCTCTCCAGTAACTCGTCCTCGGGGAGTCAGGTATTTCCTTCTAAGGTCTGTCGTGCTGTGTTCACAATCGAATGAGGGAGAAGATAGAAGAAAGAGAAAAGAACTGGAGGGTGGCCGGTGTAGCCACCTCTCCTTGTGGAGATAGCCAGTGTAGCCGAGTCTCCACCAAGATCTGCAGGTTTTTGAAGCTTGGACCTTTTTGGTCGGATTTTTATTTGGTAGAATGCTTCTATGTATTTGGAATTTTTGGCGGTTCTGCTTGGATCTTGTTGTGCCCCT
This sequence comes from Ottelia alismoides, assembly GCA_037367405.1. Taxonomy (NCBI): domain Eukaryota; kingdom Viridiplantae; phylum Streptophyta; class Magnoliopsida; order Alismatales; family Hydrocharitaceae; genus Ottelia; species Ottelia alismoides. The sequence continues at coordinate 454,382 of JAZKJV010000092.1, read as the reverse complement.
ACGGATATAGAATCTTTTGTTCCGTACATTTTTTGGGGTCTTAGAAAAATTGTGCCCAGCCGTCCATCCGTTTTTCCGAAGCTTTATTTCAACCCGTACTCCGGTCTTTAGATTTCCACGCTACCAGAAAAGAGACTCACACAGTCTTCCAACATCCCGTTTGGGTTGAGCTAAGTGCATCGTGCGAGAGTGCGAATTAATTCCCTATTCTAGAGTGGTACCCAGAATGAAGAGACCAGGTTAGACACTAAGAGTCAAACGATGCACATTGTCATGTGGAACTTAAGGAATTAAGTCAAAAAGACCTGAAGCTCTTAAAATTCTATTTCTCGGTGAAGTTCCTCTGAAAATTAGGTGGATTAAAGTCAAGCCCAGACCACTCTCGGTTTCGGCTCATAACTCGGTTCAGAACCCAGTGACTTTTCACAGATGCAAATGCATGTGGTGATGGATGAAGTGCAGGTGTGAAATGCTGACACACACATTTTTTTTTTAATTTTAACATTTTATGCAAGGGATTTTTTTTATGCAGAAAATGGAATAAGAAGCCTCTTTTTCATTCATTTTTTTTCAGAAAATTAGGGCAAGTCAGTGTTTTTCTTTTTTTTTTCTCTTTCTTTTTTTTTTCAAGTTAGTACCCACCCCGTAAATACATATAGACTTACGCGAAAGTACGAGATATGGGTAAAATATATACAAAGTATATATACAGACCCCCCTATACTTAGCGAGTGCTGTGTCCTCAGAGCACAAGAAGCGTAAAGAAGACATAGCTCGGGCTAAGCGTAAGAGAGTGAGAAAGAAAAAAGAAAAAGAATGAAAAGAAAAGCGGACAGGAAATGAGGAGAGTATATACGGGTGGATGTCGGTTCCCCCTATACTTTGGCTTTGAACAGCCTAAGTATGGAAGAAGGGTGGATATGGAGCGAATGGGAGTCAGGAGAAGAATGATATATACAGATGGCATTGGTCCCCCCTATACTTAGGCCTTGGCCTAAGTAAAGGAAGAAGCTGTACAAGGAGACCAATGTGGTCGGGAGGGAGGGTGGGTAGCCGATGATTAAGGCGGTTTTCGGCTGATCTTTTTGTGAGCCTGCGGTGGGAGATCGTAATGATGAGTCGGAGATGAGGCATATGATTCCCAACTATTGTCCGTGTCATCCTCAGACAAATTATGATGGATAGTGGATGAATTGTTTGAGTCAGATGAAAGATATCCATCATCGGAATTATCCTCAGAGGAGTAGTAATTGAAAGTGGGCATACTCCACGTATTCTGGTCTTTTTGTTTTTTCAATTGTTTTCTCAGAATTCGTTCCTTCTTGGGGTCAATCAGTTTGTCCTCGGATGAATGCTCAGAAGCACCGGTCTCAGTCAGCTTATACGAAAGAATTCCAGTGTACTTGAAGAATGCAGGAGCATCAGCTTTGGATGAGTAGTAGTTAGGAACGGGAGTTGTCCAACGAGGATTGAATTTTGGATCCTTACGAAGATATGGCTTTAGGGTTGCCGAACAGACTTCACTCATGTAAACCATCTTTTCCGGACCTGATGAGGGATCATCAACTGATTCCTCTTCCGAAAGGTCAAAGGTGACATTCTTTTTATTTCGTCGTGAAGGTGTCGGTTCACTTGAGTATCCAGATGAATAGCCATTGAGATTCTCCTTGGTCGGTGCTTGGTCTGCGTGCTTGCTCTCAGTCTCCCGAATGTTTGAGCATTCTCGATTTGGGATGATTTGGTCAAGATATTCAGAGAATGTTGCTCCAGGGTGTGACCATGCATATGTCTCTGGATCGTAGTAGAAAGATTTGTCAATTTTGAGATCCTCGGGGATTTGAATATTGGGGAGAGTCTCTGCATGTTCTTTCTCTCTTGATTCGATGTTGATGCATTCCTGAGTCGAGTTGATGTAATCCATGTATTCGGAGTAGGTTGACCCAGGGTGTGCCCATGCATAAGTCTCCGGATCATATGATTCATATACATGGTTGTCCATGGTGAGAGCGGCTGGGAATGGAGCAGGGGGGAGATTTTCTAAACCAATAGTCTCATCAACAACTGCTATCTCAGGTGTGGTCGCGGGGTAGGGCTCTTCTACCGCTTTATGGTTACGGTTGTTGGGGACTTCGTGGGTTGTCCCAGAAGATCGTGGCTCCTCAAAGATAGGGTCGGTTTTAAGTGCTTCCAATGCTGTGAAATTGATCTCCCGAGTCTTACAATCAATACTCGCCTTGGCCAATGCCAAGAATGGCTTTCCGAGAATGATTGGAGATTGGGTGAATTCTCCTTGATGCTCAATATCAATGATCGTGAATTCTACTTTGAGCGGAGCACCTTGGAATTTCATGATGACAGAAATGATTCCTCTCGGCCGCTTTATAGATCGGTCTGCCAATTGAACAATTTCTCGTATCTTCCGAATCGGCCCGAGTTGGAGTTCGTGAAAGACAGAGGTCGGGAGGATATTAATTGGTGAATCATCATCAATCCGAGCATGGGTGAAAATTGTGTCTTTGATTTTGCAGTCAAATCTGGGCAACCGCTTTACTATGCGGCTCTTAGTTTTTCTTCTCAACACCAAGGAGGAGGCCATTGACAAGATATGTCTTTCAGTCTTTGTTCGTATTCTGCCCGACTTTTTGTTCATTAATTTATCTGTTATAAATCTTTTAAGGTCGGGGAAGTGTTCAATGGCCTGTATAAAGGGAAGTTCAAATATCAAACGTTTTTCCAGTGCTTCCCGTATAGTCGGATCCAAATTCCTCAGATCATCTTCAGTTTTAATTTTTATATAATTTTCTGAATTTTCAATTTTTTTGTGATTTTCAAATATTTCCATTTTTTTGGTATTTTCTGGGTGGTGTGGGGGTGTGGGGTGTTCTTCAGACGAAGAGGGGTTCTGGGGTTCAGGGTGGTTGTTAGTAGCATAATCATTTTCAGAACTGTCCATTGGTCCCTGAATATCCTCAGAATTTTCAATCTCAGATCCAGTTATTTCCTCATTCATTTTACTGTCCGAGCCACCATAGAATGTGATGAATCGATCGGTAAATTTTTGAAATCTCTCCTCTATTGACTTGAATTTCTTATTCATCCTCGAAATATCCTCCTCAAGATTTGGTTCATGATTAATTATGGGAGCAGTAGGTGTATGTTCGATAATTTCATCTTCCATTTTTCTCTTTGTGTTGAGAGGAGAGCTTCTTGGGATATCCGAAATATGCTCATTATTTTCTGAAAATTTCTCCTCAAAAATAATGGAAGGAGGCTGCTCATAAGGTTCAGACATGTGTCGTTGATTGGTCAGACCTTGATATTGCGGAGTCAACATACAGGGTTTATGTGTTTCTAAGCAGTCAGTCCAGTCCTCTGTATGAGCATCATGTCAGACGAGGGGTTTATCATGGTCAATCCAATGCCGATGATTATTCAGTGCGTGTCTATCCATCTGAGTTTGGTTTCTCTGCCAATCATGAGGTTTGAAGGGATTTTGATCTTGAAAAGTTTCATTGGCGAGAAACTGAGAATAAGACGATTTGGTCCAAGATGGTAAGTGGTCATTTACGGTTGGATTGTTCGAATAGAAATTTAATGAGGAGGGTGAATTTATCTGCGGGTGAAAGCCTCCCGCAAATGTTGGAGGGCTATTGAAATAAGGGGATTGAGTTGATTTGGGCCTAACCGAAACAAATTCATTTTCATAATATAGCTCTGATGGGTGTTCGGTCATTTTTGAGAGGAATGGAGAGTCGGATCTGTGAGAGTTTTTGGACAAGAGTTCCATTATGAGGTTTAAATCAAGATAGGGAAGAGATGATTGCACGGGATAGTCAAGAGAATTTTTATCGAATGTGCGGCTATTGATCTTGAAATCGGTTCACGCACACCAATGCAAACACAATTCAAACTCCGCGTTCACCAACTCACACAATGAAGCCGTAAGAGTTCGGCTATTATCTTTTCAATTTTAGTTGGTGATAAATTCAATCTTGCAAGCCGTTTAAACGAGCTGTTAGGTTTGGAGCTGGGCTCTATCCTAGTGTGCGTCTCTCTCCTCGCTGCAAGATAAAATCAAACAATGTCGGGGTTGCTCTTCCGCAGAAATTCTTGATTTTATGGATTTTTAGATCGGCTATATTTAGCAGTCCCAGTTTTATTAAGGCGATCACTGTAGAATTTAGGTGAACACAAATTCACGTCTACCGTCCAGTCCCAATTTCATTTAGATTTATGTGATAAAGCAAGAGAGAGGAATTCGAGAAAAGCCGATGCACGCGGAAAACTTATGATGAATGCTCAGTTAGAAGACTTACAGTGCCTCCTCGCAATCTCCATGTGGGATGCAATACAGAATTGAAAATTTATACTAAATGCGTGCAAGCCGATGAAAACCGCACCTAAGCAGAAAGTTCTATTAGCGGGAAGAATTGAGTTAAATTTTTGGCTAAGTTGAACGATCTAAGGTGCGTTTTGATTAGAGTGCAGTGTGGCTTAAGATCCTACGAGCACAAGCAAAAATATAAATGCTCTAAGAGCCGTATGTGCAGGTCTATCCTAATCGCCACTCAAGTCGGGCCCCACCCTCTCCGGAGAGTGAAACAGGCCACGACACACCACAAATAGAGTTCAAAGTCCTTGTACACACGCGAGAGTCCAAACGGACACCGCTATAAATGAGCAGAAAATAAAAATGCAGAAATTAAAAACCTAGACTCTACTCTCTCTCACGACTCGACTCGATCTTAATTTAACTGCGGTTTCTTCGGGTGTCGGTGAAGATGTGTCGGTTCCTTGAAATCCCGCTCCACGTGCGCCGGGTACCTCGCAAGAAAAATAAGAGAGAGATTGTAAGAGAGTGACTCAAAATATAATCAAAAATAAAATAAATGAAAGAAATGCTGAAAAATGAATACAAGAAATAACTTTCCCGATTCGCCTAGCCTAGACTGACTTCTACATCAACTAGAAAGGGAGCCGCCGGGGCGCTTATCGGAACTAGTGAAGTATGGATGCGAGAGAATTCGCAGTATCGAGAAAGTAGCTCTCTGACTCTTCTATCATAATGGTTCGTAGCGGGCTAGGATGAATTAGCTAAGGAATTGACTAGGCTTTATTTACAATGAAAAATTCGGGGGTCAGACTACCCGAATTCGGAAAACCGAACAAAAATTTTCAAAACAAAAAACTAAGCCGTTTGCCTCCCCGGCAACGGCGCCATCTGACGAGCCCGCGAAAGCCGCGATAAGAAATTGTTTTTAATCGTCAATCGTGAAAATAATTGGAAGTCGTTCGTTGTAGGCGGCAATCGGAAACAGTCAAGAAATAATCACAAAATAATGATTCAATTTTAATCTCGTGGTTTATGTTTATTTTACTTGGGCAAGTCCCAAGGTCGATCACAAAGAGGCAAAGGAACAACCTAGATTAATGTCTATCCAATTTTTAGTTCGGTTTTCAAGGCGGTAATTTTTTTTTGGAATTTTTCAATGCAAGATGAGAAGCAAAATGCAAATTCGGCCTATTTTAGGGACTAAAATGTAAAATACGTTCAAACGGTGTCCGAAAATTACGAAACTTGGCCGAGATGTAAAAAATAATGAAAGAAGTGCACTGTAATTTTTTTGGAATTTTTAGATGCTGTATGAATTTTTTATGAATTGTGGAATGCAAACAAATGAATTTTCAATATTTGATTTTAATAAATATTAAACCTACTTATTTTCGAGAACTAAAATTATCTAAGATCTATCACAAGGTAATGGATCCTAGAAAAATCCTAGATCACAAAAATGTAGGGTCTAATACGTATTAAAAATTAAATAGTGAAATATGCAAAATGATTTTTATAAAGCAAAGTGTGCATGCAAATGGAATGACTTTTGGGCACAATGTCAATCAAATTAATCTCTACAATATTTGATTTTTGGGGAATTTTTAGAGATACGGTTAATTAACTATGAATTTCCGAACACAGATTGGGCAAAATATCTCAATTTCCACAAAACAATTAATTAATAATTAACCGGTCATCATAAAAATATCCGCGACATGTCAAAATGTAGAGCATTAAGCAATGAACAAAGTGCTATTTTTAAATAAATGAAATGATGCAATGTAGAGGTCTATAATGTATGACAAAGACAGGGGTACAGATGCAAACAGAATAATAAAGAAAATATAAAAATAATGCAAGGGGACCTATTGTTAATTACCGATAAAAGGAGGGGGGCTTCTGCAAATTTCCCAGAGGGGCACGTGCGTGGCACGTGCCCTCTGGGGGCGGGGGTTGGACTGTGAAAGGTGGAACGTTTGGGGGCGTCACTGCAATTTGCCCCAAAGTCACGTGCATCGCACGTGACAGGGCTGACGTCAGGCTGACGTAGTTCCCCACGCACGTGCAGATCACGTGCGCGGGGCCTCGGGTGTAGAGCGCCCGGCCGCGCGGTGGTGCTGTCCAGGCGGAGGAGCGCGAGAGGGGGCCTCCGGCGTAGGCAAAGCCTGGTGGTTGATGACGAGGCGGCGGAGATGTAGTCGACGGTGGCCGATGAAGTCGGTAAAGGCGATGCGGTGGTCGGTGAAGCTCCAGGAGGAGGCGAAGGCGTTGAAGGTGGAGGAGGCACGGAGCCTGGCGGCCAAGACTGTGGCGAGGTCGGTGGCGAAGTCGTCGAAGGCGGAGGAGTCCCGGTGGCGTGGTCGAGGGCGCAAGGCGGAGCGGGGCTCCGGTGGCGGGGGCGAGTCGATGAAGGTGGAGTCGCGGAGGCGTAGCTGCTGCTGTAGCTCTGAGCGGAGAGGAGGGTCGGAGACGATGACGTTGTTGGTGTCGTAGGCTCGACGCAGGAGGCGGAGCTGGGCACTAGCGGCGGAGGGCGCGCCTTGATGCAGCAAGGTCGAAGACCTTGGATCTCGCCGGCGAAGGGGGGAGCACGGTGCTGTCACCACCGTCTCTCCGGCAGTGGAAGTATCGGCGGATAAGCCTGGCGTCGAGGGTGTCGATGCCCTTAAATAGAAGAGCCTGGAGATGGCGACGCGAGGGAAGCGGAGGGCGTTAGGCGGCGGTGGTTGTGGTTGGCGCGGGGATAACGGGCGGCGGTTGCGAGGTTTTCGGGACGGCGGCGACGATGATTGGGGGCGGCAGTTACGGAGGGGGGCGCGGGAGGTGGGAGATGCGTGTAGGCCGTCCGATCGGCCGAGATCGGACGGCCAACGAGGATCCACATGGCGATTACATGGGGAGGAGCGGGGCACGTGCGGAGCACGTGCCTGGGAGGCACGTGCGACGCACGTGCGTCGTTTAATATTTTTTTTTATAAAAACGAGATAATAAAAACCACAAAAAACGCTGACACGTGGCGGCCTCTGGGGCTGCCACGTGTCAGCACCAGAAAAATCGAAAAATAAATCGTTTGTAAAATCAAAAAGAAATAGCAAACGACCCCGGATCGAAAAAGTTTCTTCACGAAAAATGCTCGTCTCGACGAGATCTACAACTTTCATGAAGACATCAAAGCCAAATTCGGTCAAATGTGAAAAGTGAATTTTTGGGGTACCCCATGTACATAGAATACCTTGATTTTTGGGTTATCTAATTTTTTTGTCATTTTTAAAACAAGATAAAAATCCGGAAAAATAGGGAAAACTCAAAGATAAATAAAAGAGACCTTAATCTGATTTTTTTGGATTTTTATTAATAAAGAAAATAAATGCGTAAAATACAAGGTCAAAAGCCGCGAAAAATGCAATGTACAAAAGAGGCCCAAAACCCAATTTTCACATACGGACTCCGATTCACTTGAACTTGGTCTTGTTTTGAAGGTAATTGAATGTGCATTAGTTCAAAAGTGAGTAGGATCAAATCGGACACTGGATGGGGAAGATATGTGGCTTTTAGTCCGAAAATCCTGAAACTAGGGTTTGGGTTTTTGGTCCACTTAACAGGGTTAGTGATTTTTTTGTATTTTTTCATTTATTCTTGTTAGTGATATGTACACAGTGGAGTTGGGTTTGTGACATTCGGAGTTAGTATGAAGGAATTAAAAATAGGGGAAGTTAGGCTTATTTACAGGTCATTTTTGGCTTGGATTTTTGGCTTCTTATTTTATGCAGATTTTAATGCTAAAATGCAATTCTTATGAAATCATGCCTGAATGCTAATTATGCAGAATAAATGTAGAAATGCAGTTGATTTTGAGGGACTTGAGCTTTAATTAATGAGACTTAGAATGGTGAATCCGAGATTCATCACACCACCGGTCTACTTTTCAGAGTCACCAGGGTTGTAGTAGTCATAGTGTTTTTGAGTTGATCCATCTTGATATTTGAGGTCTGAGTCATGTCCTAGACCATCAGAGATAGATTTTATCTTATTGCTATTGACGACTTTTCCAGATTATCTTGGGTTTTTCTACTTAAAAATAAGTCCGATGCTGGTTCTATTACTCAGTCTTTTATTAATGAAATAAATAATGTTTTCTCTACAAATGTCAAATATATTCGTCCTGACAATGCATTAGAATCATGTAGCTTACAACTCTCTCAGTTCCTCAAAACCTTTTGCATTGTTCATCAGACTTTATGTGCATGTATACATTCCAACAAAATAGGGTGGTTGAACATAAACATCGTCACCTATTGGATGTCACCAGAATCCTCGTAGTTCAGAGTCATGCTCCTCATTCCTATTGGGGAGATGGGTTCTAACTGCTTGTTACCTGGTCAATCGTATGCCATCGTCCGTGTTGGGAAGAAGATTCCTTTCTTGATTGTGCTTCTTGAGAAGGATCTTTTCTCCCTCACTCGTGTATTTGAGCTCATTGCCTTTGTTCATCATACGTCTCCCGGTCATGACAAGCTCTCTCCTAGAGCTGTCAAGTGTATCTTTGTGGGGTATTCCAGGACTCAAAAGAGATATCGTTGTTTTGATCATGTTCGACGAAAGTATTATGTTAGTTCAAACATCACCTTCTTTGAGTCTATTATGTTTTTCTCTCCTACAGGTGACAGGTTGATTCCCTCGGATTTTAGAGAAGAAGTATACATGCCTCTATCTCTGATCTCGTCTATCATGCCTATAAACCCTATTCCTCTCACTCCACTGCCACCACCATCCTCATCATCACCACCTCCTCCAACAACATCATCCATCTTTCTGCCACGGGTTTATACACGCTGACCTCATGCTCATGAGCCTCATCCATCATCCAGCACACCCCAGGTATGTTCCGAGCACTTGGTTTCTACTGATGGCACTGGTGATTTGCATTTACAGCAGGCTGAGCATGTGACTATAGATATTCAGTCCTTGGTTACTGAGGAGGCTGAGGACCTTAACATACCCATTGCTTTACGGAAGCAGAGGCGTACTCAGGCTACGTATCCTCTTGCTTCACATGTTTCTCTTGTACGTCTCTCATATGAGTTTTTGAGGTTGGTTGTTGGACTATCTGTCGTGGACATACCATGAACATATCAAGAGGCATTACAAATTAGTCAGTTCCGCCTTGTTATGGAGGAAGAGATGGTTGTGTTACAGTCCCGTGGTACGTGGGAGTGTTGTTCATGTTCCACTTATCTGTTGTGGGGAGCAAGTGAGTGTTTATGGTGAAACATCGTGCTGATGTAGTGTAGATGGATATAAGGCAATGCTTGTTGCTCATGGGTTCATCCAGACATATGGAGTGGATTATTACGATACGTTTTCTCCCGTAGCTCGGCATTCTACACTGAGGATTCTTATTTATGTTGTTGTGGTCAAGGTTTAAAAAATGAAAGGCGGAACGAGGCGTTTTCCCTGGAGGCGAGGCGAGGCATAACCTCGAGGCAGTCAAGGCGTAAGCCTCAGTTTGTATAGGAAAATACTTATAAAAACTAAAATAAATATATTTACTGTTGAAATTATCTTAATTGACATACATATAACATATAACATTACAATATATGATAAAACTATGAAGATAAGAACGCGAAAGAAAGGATATGTAAATTCCATAAACCTATCTACTAAGTTTCTACCCAATCAAAAAAGAATCATTAGCTATGTTTGTCATTAAAATATCAAAGACAATATGTTTTTCGCTAAAAGTATTGAGGTGCATAAAAATTATGATTAGATGACTAATATATAAAATATGACAACATTGACATGCCTTGAATCTAATCTTGCTTTTTTCTAGTTGGTATATTACGTTGCTCATTATACCACCTCTCTTAGCACTCGCTTTTCTTTAAGCTTTATGGATTGTGTATTTAAATGTGCAATATTAAGAATTTCTTGAAAAAATTAGACAAGTTTAATGCTCAATATGAATATGAACAAACTTAAAATTCCAAGCATTCATCTTGTAAATATATATCCCAGACAACTATGCATTTATAAGCATCTAAAACTACCAATAAGACAATTTAAATCCGTAAAAAAATATTTTAAATTCCAGAAAACGCCTCACAGACCGCCTCGCCCCGCCTCGACCGCCTAACCGCCTCGGACCGCCTCGACCTTCTGAGGCGTACGCCTCATCAATTCCATCTGAGGCGTATGCCTTGAGGCTAAAAAGCCCCGCCTCGTTCCGCCTCGACCGTCTTTAGGCTAGCCTTTTACTACCATGGATGTGGTACGTGATTGGCCTCTCTTTCAGCTTGATGTCAAGAATGTCTTCTTGTATGGTGACTTGCAGGAGGAAGTCTACATGCAGCAACCACCGGATTTTGCTGCTGAGGGGGCGTCTCATATGGTGTGTAGACTTCACAAGGACATTTGTGGCCTTAAGCGAAGTCTGAAGGCTTGGTTCCTGAAGCTCTCTGAGTTGATTGAGCGGCATGGATTTGTCATATCGACTACAGATCACTCTTTTTTTGTTCAGAGATCTTAGAGAGGTATTGTTGCTATTTTGATTTATGTAGATGACATCATTGTTACAGGATATGATGAACAGTGTATTCAAGCAGCTAAGGATTTAATAGGATAGCAATTTGTGACCAAGGACCTTGGCAATCTTCGTTATTTTCTTGGTCTTGAGTTTGTAGGGAACTAGGGTGGCATGGTGATGATGCAAAAGAAGTATGTCATTGATCTCCTTGTTGAGACAGGCATGACAGGATGCAGGCATGCTACTACTCTTATGGATCTGAATGTTAAACTATATGATGATGACATTGAAAAGGTTGATAAGAGATGATGTAGAGAGCTTAGGGGAAGTATCTATATGTCACCATTACTATACATGATATTCGCAGTAAGTATACTTAGTCAGTTTACGGAGCAGCCCAGGCAGGTACATATGGATGTTGTACTCATGATATTGAGGTATTTGACGACTTCTCCAGGTGCAGGTTTCTTATTCAATAGAGATATGCCCTTTACAGTTATAACATGTGCTGATGCAGATTATGTGGGATGCCCCAAAGACAGGAAATCTACTTCAAGATTCGTTGTCTTTGTAGGGAGTTCACTTGTGTCATGGAAGAGTAAGAAACAGACGATTGTTGCTAGATCTAGTATTGAATCAGAATATAGAGCCATGGCACAAGGTACCACAAAGATTATGTGGGTCAGGTCCATTCTTAATGATCTAACTATTTAGGTGTCACTTCCATGCACCTCCAATGCGACACAATCAGGCTGCCCTTTTCATAGCCAATAATCCAGCATTTCATGAAAGAACCAAGAACATTGAGGTAGATTGACACTACACTCGAGATATGATTCAGACGAGATTTATCTCCACCTCTCATGTTACTTCAGGAGATCAGATTGCAGATATTTTCACCAAAGCTTTTGCTAAAGGCCCATTTCATCATTGTTGTTCCAAGCTGAGCATGATAGACATATATGCTCCAGTTTAAGGGGGGTGTTGAGATATATTCTTTTATTTGTTCTTTATTTATATTTCTTATTCCCCCGTCTACTTTATGTAATTTTTTCCATAGAGCTTTTCTCATGTATAAGATATCCCTAGGGTCACAATGAATTCAATCAATTATTTTTCCTTTTCGCACTTGCTATGTGATTCAATTACATCTACCAAATCTTAAATGATCTCTACATCTTCCATAACCACCCCAAAAAGACCAACCCTTGGTCTCATCTACCTCTTTTATAATTCAAAATACCACCACCAAACCAAATGGTGCCCATGTTATACTCTCCGAGCCTTCCTGATACACGATGGAGGTCAGAAAAAAACCAATATATCTTGATTAGTAGTATTTGATGCTTATTTACGAGAGCATTGAGAGATGGGAGTAGGGAAATTACATCGACATGGGTTCACAAACACTGTTGAATAATTTTATCAACTCAAGGTTTGAAATATCGATCTTGATATTGTATCGATACATTTATAAATGAATATATCGGAAATATATCGACTGTATCAATGAAAATTTCAAATATTGCTAAAAATGATTTTCTTGCAAATTAAGATCATCTTAATTCTGAAAACAACAATTACCATTTAAGTTCACTATTATAAGAAAAATAGAGGTGTATTCAACAAGTTAATATGAACCACATCACACATACTGAAATATCGTATGCAAGATGTCGACTATATCAGAAAGTAGATAATGAAATTTTTGCCAATCACAGTGTATAAAGTACATCTTTCACAATTGTGGAGATTGAAGAGAAAATAATAACTTGATAATCAAAGGGGGTGATAGGGGCCTTTTATAAAGGAGAAATCCTAAAGGGTGAATTAAATGATGAGACACAAGAAATAGAAAAATGCAAAGATAACTCTCAACACTTTCCTCAAGATGGAGCAGAGATGTCAATCATGCTCAGTTTGGAACAATACATCTAGAATGACCCTCTGGTTAGGACCTTGGTGAAACTGATGTCTGTTCACCCAAACTGACGTGGGAAGTAGAAATAACGTCTTCTGAGTCATGTCTCATATATAATGCCAATCTACCTCAATGTGTTTGGTCCTCTCATGGAAAACATGATTGTTGGCAATGAAAAGAGCATCCTAGTTATAGCATTGCTTGCATGGGAAGAGGCACATCAACAGTTGAGTCTGTTAGAACAAATTAGACCCACATCATCTCAGTGCTTCCTTATGTCATAGCTCTATACTCTGATTCAACACTAGATCTAGCAACCACGGTATGCTTCTTGCTTTTCCATGAGACTAAAGGGATCCCTATGAAAACAGTAAAATCGAAGCTATATTTCTTGTTATTAGGACATCATACATAATCATCATATGCACATGCCATGATAACAAGAGATGTCTCTCTAATAAATAGCAACCGTGTATCTCGAGAAGACTTCAAATACCTCAAGATCATGTAAACCTTACATGTGAGCCTATCGTGGCTGCTCCATAAATCGAATGATCTTGCTTACTGCAAAAGAGATATCTGGCCTAACAATAGTCACATAAAGGAGCTTCCCATCTCCTCTTGTCCACCTCCTCTATATACACAAAAAAGCCTCATGCTGGAATCCATGGGAGTAGTGGTAGGTGCAATATACCATCCATGTCTTTGAAAGGAGATTTGTAACATACTTCCTATATGTCATTTTAAGACCTTGCTGGTTCCTAAGAAACTCAAGCCCAAGGAAGTATCGTAATTCGCCAATGTCCTTGATGACAAACTGATGTCCAAGGAATTCCTTAGCGTCATTAATGTCATATAAGTCATCTCTTGTAATGTTGTAACAATGATGCTATCGGCATAAATCCGAATGACAATGATACCTCTTTGTGTCTTCTGTACAAAAAGTGAATGATCTGCAGTTGATCTCATGAAGCCTCGTTACTCAATCAAGTTCGAGAACTTCTTGAACCACGCTCTACAACTCTACTTAAGGCCATAGATCCCCTTATGAAGTATGCATATCTTCTAAGACCCCTTCAGTAGCAAACCCAAGTAGATGCTACACATAGACTTCCTTTTACAGGTGACCATAAAGAAAAGCATTCTTCGCATCCAATTAGGAAAGAGACTAGTCCCGTACCACGTCCACGAAGAGGATCCGAAGTGTTAAGTGATGAGCTACAGGAGGTCCTGCTAGTCCATCCCATATGTCTGGGTGAACCCATGAGCTGAGCAGTGTATCGATCAACATTGTCATCTGCTCGATGCTTTAATACAAAGACCCATTCGTAACCAACCACAGACGCCCATGCTCAGGCAGTAACCAAGCTCTATGTGCATGGGACTGGAGCGTTGCCATTCTTCCTCCATAGCAAGATGCATTGATTGTCTCATATAGCCTCTTGATATGTGCGTGAGATCTCTACGGTAACAATCCCACCACAAATTTCCTGAAATCCTTTGAAATACGTCCCAAAGAAACATAGGCAACAAGAGGACGCGTCGCACACATGCCTCTACTTCCGAAGAGCAATGGGATGATCAAGATCCGATATACGATATGTGTCCTGTAATGTAGCTTCCTGAGGTGCTACCTACTCAACCTGGTCACATCATTTGTAATGTTGTCAGGAAAGGAAAGATTTCATCTTGTCCAAACTTAAACTAGTAGAGATTACTGCCAAAGGATTTCCGCATAAGCACCATGGTTATCAATATGAAAAAGTTAGGCATGATGGTTATTTTTTCTTCATCTCAAGGGGGGGCATTCTATGTTATTTTGTTTCTATACCTTGTTATATTCTCGTGTTTTTTTTGTGGAAATATAAAATAAAATACATGGAACTAAAGAACAAGTAGAAAACATAGATTTGCAAGGAACCTTACTCCAAAAGGATGTGATGAAGCCCTACTTAGTGCTCGATATCTATTGTCATGCATGAATGTAATTCTAGCCAACCTCATGCATATACAGCATTGGTTCATGCAATCTAGCATGTATTATGGTAGGCTTAGTTTGGTGGTTACGGACGTGATTCTAGCCTAGAGACTAGATGGCTCCATATAATGTATGAGATCTGGAGTGGTTAATTAGGTGAGAAATGATTCACAAGAAGAGCTGAAAATCTCTTTAAGCATCAAAGGAAATATTGAGTTCACTTTTAGGAGACTGCAAAGAAGGTGTTTCTAATCTGTCACTCCTTTTTTAAATGTTCCTTTGCCTGCAACAAGTGGAGACTTGGTTTGGGGCGATTTCACTTGCGCTAACTAGCATTCTTTCTCTCTAGACCAGTTTCTCTAGGGGAAGCCATCATCAAGACGCTTCTTCCTGTTGACTCGTTTCCTAAAGGACTATACCTCGGGCTTTGCTATAAAGCATCAGTAAAGCGTATTTCCTTTTTGGGGGAGAAGAGAGACCGGAAGAGTTACTGCCAATTAAATCTGCAGTAATCATAATCCTTGTAAAGCCTAGAACAAGTGTACACATGTCATGCCTTTTCAAAGATGAAGAATACTGAGAGAGAAACACGTCTTCTCAAAGAAAAATAGCAGCGAGTGATAGCATTACAAATAAAAGATTACATGCTTCAAAGAAGGATTATAATAAAGTGGAAACTTCAAAGATTTCTTACAAAATTAAATGAAGACAAAGATCTCATCACATGAAAATCTTCAAAGATACCAACATGGTTTCCTAGTAAGTAATTATAGTTTGAAGGTTTAGGAAATAGTAGTAGAATAAACTACCACATACTTTTTAGATCTCAAGGAGCACGAGGACATGATTCATGTATAAGTTAAACAACCACTGCAGATTACACTTACATGTAGTATATCGATAAATAGAGCAGAAAGTTCCTTCACACATCCACATAGTACTTAAAGCAATAAAAGCTCTAGCATCAATTTTTATACATCTTTTGGATTTAAAATCTTACATTTTTGACCCATCAAGCATTAACTTCAGATCATCATCAGTTTTTCCAGAGCGGAGTAGAGGCCAACTGTGTACAATCTGCAAAAAAAATAAAGAGCAAAATGATTTGACAAAGTCCAATAAACTTAACTAAGTTAATCTCTAAATGCACAATAATTTCTGAATTGATCCATCTCTCCTTGCATCTGATCCGTTTTGCTCCCATATAAAACAACCTCACAGGTCATAATAGCAAAAAAACTGTCATATTTTCATCTTTGTCGGAAATTTTTAAACATTTTATGTTAGTATATGATCTACGCCGAATATGGAAGAGATGTACAGAAGACACAAAGTAACTAGGGCTAAGATTAGAGTTGCAATATTAGCTTCTGGGCTCCCAATCCCATCACCATAGTTCAAAATGCATGACTTAGCGAAACCTAATCAACATGCATAGAACGGTCGAGTCCCTATTCTTATAGTTGTAATCATATATTCAAGGAATCATAACCAAGAGAAAAGAAACAAAATGTGTAGAATAACCTAGAGGTCTACCAAGTAATTAGTTATCAACGATATCTTTGAGAGAAATGATGTTAATCCACTTTTACAAACATGTGATGGAAGATTACATACACATAGTTGTCAACGGGGTTCATTACATTATGGTGCATGGAATAGATGTTATATATCTCTGCAAGTCTTCAATAAGGGATTTTTTTTTTGAAAAAGAAGTCTTCAATATGAGATTCCCAAATATTCAAGGAATATTTTCTGGAGAATGGCAATGAGCAAAAAGAAGCTTAAAGGATTTGTTACTATCAGATAAGTGAATAAAGGATTTTCAGTTATAAGATCTATAAAAGGGCATTGGATACTACTATACAAACATTGTGCAAAACAACTCACATCCAGTTATTAAAGTGGGTCAACACATTATCATGCATATAACATATGCCTTATATTATTCAAGATATCTGGGCAAGTCCTTAATATGGGATTACCAAAGAAATATTTTTCTGAGAATGGGAATGAGCAAAGAAGCTTGAGGAATTCGTTCAATCAGATCAACTTAAGTCGGATTCTTGCATCAAGCAATCCTAATCTCCCTTCCCCTGTTCAAGAAATCAAGATGTTTGATATAACAAGTCAAGTTAATCCACATGTAATTTTAAAGAACATGTAGGGAAAATCCTCGTGCAAATTCAAAGAACATGTCAGGTTAATCCCAAACAAACTTAGGTCATTCAAACTTGAATAGCCTACATCAGAACAACTATTCCAGCAGTTGAGAAGGAACTCTCCTTCTAACTTGATTCAGCGCATATTCAGGTTTCCGAGATGCACCCTTGCATCGATTCGAGCTACAAAACCTCCATCTCAGTCTCTGTCTCTTCATGGACTTTCATTTTCTCTATATACATTTCTTTCCTCTGATAGACTTAATCATCCTGATCTCAAAGCAAGGCACGATGGAGAGGTGATTCAAGTGGGGATTTGATGCAGAGTTAACATAACAAGAGAGAGAACAGTGATTTAAGAAGAAGGATCCTAATTCTAACATCAGGTGACCTCTATAATAAAATGAACAGGAAGATATTCACCGTTAATGGACTAATAGAATGTTCCTATTTCTTCCTTCACATTGTTGAAGTTTAGATAATTAAAAATAAAAATGGAGCAAAAAAAGCTGGTTCATCCAATCCAATATTGTATGGACCCGGACGACTTTCAGCAAGAGGCTCATTCTCCAATCTCCAATCCTCTGTATCAGTTGTCGAATGCACAAGATCTACTAGAACACTGCATTTACTTGCATCGTTTATTTGCACACTATTAAGTATCCTAAATTCTGCAAACAGCTCAACTTCTCTCGGCTACAAACTAGCATGTATCCGATTACCATGAATTTAAGCACAATAAAAGCAATCCACGACGTCCCAACATCATTATCAGAACCGAACCTATCAGAAGTCAAAACAACGACGAGGAATCTTCACTCATTTACACCGGATCCATCCGATTCCTCTTCTAGTCACATCCTCCTCCCTCTAATCTCACATTGATTCGGTATAAAAATAGCACACATTCAGCTTAAATCAGCTCGCTTCAATACAAATGTAACCTGACGATCCATAACAAACTGGAGACTCATCTCCCATTCGATCGCGAACAGATCTCACACGCTATCGTCCTAAAACCCTAAGATCTCGCGTCAACACCTGATCAACTCCAGCAAATCGTGATCCGCACAGCAAGTTAAGCCGGAGATCGAGCACCGTATCGCCTTTGAACATGGGAATCGATTCTGGATAAAACGGAAGGTCCGAGTGCGGGATTGAAATTGTGAGTGGAATCTAGAAGGATCGGAATGGGAAATGCAGACAGTTTTGTTTACCTCGATCGTTAGGGTGATGGTGAGGAGAAAGAGGAGGAGGAAGGCCCCGGTGAGGGGACCTCTCCATCTGAGCTCCATGGTGCTGTGCTAAGAAGCGAAGGGGGGGAGGTCGAGTGGTTGGTGGTGGGGGTTTTGTAAGCCGGTATATATAGAGATACTAGCAAATAACCCGCCTTTCACTAGAAGATTGAAATTTGATCTTCATTATTTATGGATTTTAATTATTTCTATAGCAATTAATAACGGTAAAATATGTTTGAAATATGAATTCTATGTATAAGATTTTTTCTATAGTTATCAAATCGTATTTGAATATCATTGTATATTGATATTCTTGAATTTAATATAAGAAGATGGAAAATATATTCATCTTTTGAAGATAATTTTATTATTATCATCTCTAAATCAATATCTTTTTAAAAAAAATGGAGTCGATTTTAGATTTTAAATGAAGTAGACTAGTTGAATACCAAATTGGTAGTCTCATTTTGACATTCGACTTCCAATTGTAACACCATGACAACGTTTCTAATAATAAAAATCTTTCTACAAATGTCTGCCATTTTTTGACATTGTCTTAATAGTCACCACATTACTTTTGATATATTTAGTAGATAATAGATAGACTCCAAAAAAGTATTTTTTTATTTATATATTATAGGTATATGTATGTGATGAGAATGATTTCTGGATCATGTATCTTTTATTTCGTAATTATCATAGAATTGAAAGTTCACATTCATTTATTTTGCATTAAAAATTGTATATATCTGATTAAATTAATGCTAAAAAATCAATATCTACGTAATTTTTTACGTAATAGATGTCTATATATTATAGGTATATGTATGCATCCGATGAGAATGAAGTTTGGACCACGTATCTTTTATCTCATAATTATCATACATCTAATTGTCCATAAACAATTATTTTGCACATTTTAATTGTCCATAAACATTTATTTTGCACAAAAAATGTGTGTATCTAATCGAAGTAATGCTATTGAATTCAATTTTTATAATAAAATTTCTAAAATATGTATTACAAATTAATTAAGGTAAAATATATGTTGAAAACTGATGTATAT
Source organism: Ottelia alismoides (assembly GCA_037367405.1). NCBI lineage: Eukaryota > Viridiplantae > Streptophyta > Magnoliopsida > Alismatales > Hydrocharitaceae > Ottelia > Ottelia alismoides. Next base: position 435,152 of record JAZKJV010000092.1, on the reverse strand, counting down.
ACACTCTTTTTTTCTCTTTTCATAATTGAAAATATATATATAGATAGATAGATAAAAATGAATTATATAAAAAAACATATTTATACATTAACAATCATCAATATTAAGAATGCAAGTGGTAGAATTCACGTAATTTGATTTTTTATGCATAAACGTATCGTGTATATAATAAAAGTTTTTTTTGATGATATATATAATTTTTAGGATATATTCTAAAACAATTAATTGATGATATGACTTAAGTTAAATTGATATGGATAAAATCTTATTTAAAAAAATCGCATTTGAATAGGTGATATATCTAATTCTAAATATAAACTATAGTTACACGAGAGAGAGAGAGTGAAGAAGTACGTGGAAAAAGAAAGAGAGCATGACCAAATGGAGAGAGGGTGAGATAGAGAGAGGTGTGGATATACAGAGAAAGTACGGGAGAGAGAGAGGTGAGGGGAAAGATGGGAGCACACGAGTAGAGAGGATAGTGGGAATGTGTAGGAGAATGGGCGCAGGGAGCACCACATGTCTGCCTGACGAAGAAACTTGGAAAACCCCAGCAATGTATTGTTTATAGATATGAAAGGGAAATTAGATTTAATATTGGCCTAAAGAAAAAGAAAAGAACAAATTTCATAAAATTATATTAAAAAATATACTCTTGATTTTCATGTAGCACATGAACTTTGAAAAGTAATAATGTGGATTTCAAAAAAAAATAGGTGTTTCAATGTGGATGGGGATTAATGAATTAAGTTGATCGTATTATAATTCTAGTCTCAAATCGTATTAGTTGAAAACATCGAAATAGATCTTAAAAAAGGGATAATATATCATTATCTTTCAAGTTCATGCATGACTTTGAAATTGGATTATATTTTCAATGCTTATATTTAATTTATTGAAAAGGAAAAACAATAAGAAGGATATTGATTAACTGATTATTTGTGACAATGATTTATTTATGGATATCAGAAAGGATTCCATGGTAGAAAGAAACGTAAGATAATAATGATGGATGATTAATGATGATGAGTGGTGTATGAACTTTAAATAGGAATGTTGAAACTTTTGAAAATGGTCCCTTTACTTTCTCATATTATAAGGAAAAAAATTAAGGGTCATATAATAACAACAGATAACTACTGCGGACTGTAGTTATTTTCTCTCTCCCTCCCTCCAATAAAACCTCGTGTTCCATGAACTAAAAACAGAATCATGTTTGAAGCCATCCTCTAGTCATCATACACTTCCCCCCTAGAACCTTCTATGTTAACTATTATTCTAATCTTATCAAAAGTTCACATCGATATAAAGGTGCATGTTTCCTTTCTTTATCCATATGAAGATAGTGATTACATTTTGCATAATTGTCTCTTCAAACTTATCTATAGAGGCTGACACCGACATATTATTTATGGTTTCTTCATACATCCAATACTCATCTATGTATGCATGTTCCCTTTACCATGGGGAACTGCCTCCCGACCTTTAATGCATGGCAGCACATTAACTCTTCTACATAGGTTGATGGCTACATGGTAGGTTTTCGTTCTTGTATCACTATTATATGTAATATTGACATGATTTTTGAATAGGATCTATTAGAGATTATTAACTAAGATATCAAGAACATAAATTGCTTAGGGCCCCCCTCTCCTACCTCCATCAAGCTAACTTGTTATTGATAGAATTTGTACCAATAATATATGGTCGATTTGTCCCTTGGTCTTTTATGTTCCATGAGGTATCCATATTATCATTGAACAATGATCTCTGAATATAGTTTGGAGCATTGGGGAAAATATGTCAATTCTAAGGCATACATTGATGAGCATATCTTCAAGAGGTTTACATTATGCAAATTAACATGAAAATACCATTATTCACATATTCAAAAATAATTTCATAATAAAAATTAGCCGGTTGACAACTAAGTATGCATAAACTGTAGTCTAGGGATGCTCGGATTGAATACAAGACACATAATATTGTTCAACTTAAAGATCATGCATTGGTATTTTTTGATTTTTTTATATGAACTTTATATTTTTTCTAAAAATAAAATGATATTTTTGAAAATACTTTATGATTATAGACTCAATTATATTAATAAACTTGATTTTCATTATTTAAACATAAATGAGAATAAATACATTAAGGATAAAATTAATTAAATAGTAAGTGAATGGTGACATTTTTTAAATTAAAGGGAGTTTGCATATTAAAAATTAAATAAAATTGAACAACAAATGATTGAGAAAAAGAATATGGCAGAGGTGTTGTCTAATACTAAAAATCATGGAATTGAACTAATATTTATTCATTTGAATAATAAATAATTAAGAAAACAAAATAGGTCATTTCAACATAGTCATTTTTATAGGCATTTATGGGGTATAAAACACATACATTTTACAATTCTATACGTGATTTTTTCTTAATAAATAATGTATATATTATATTGTATTATATAATACATAATACACGATTACTATTTTTTGGATTTTTAATAACTAATTTAATATTTAAAATATAGAGATACTTCATTATATATGTACATGATACCTTCCTCTCTTTTTTATCATTTTCTTGGATTTTTATTTTTTTAGATTTTAATTCTACAAAATAAATAACAAATAAGTTAAAAAATTGGTTTTGCACATAAAATATTAATGTTTTGATTATGTATATATGTAAAAAAAATTATCTTTTTATATTTTTTATTGACTTTTGTATTTTTTAGATTTTGTTTCTTTTATGGTTAGTTAATCTACTTAGTGATTTCAAAGGGAGTTAATTAAAAAACATATTTTTTATATAAAATATAAAGTTTCTAATTTTGTGTTCTATATGCATGTGTCCTCTCTCCTTCTCTCTCTTAATTTATTGTTGGTAATTTAGTTGATTTTAAATATATTAATTAATGCTTCTTATGAATAAATGCATGAATGATAAGAATGCCAAATAAACATGGAAATGCAAGTCTTTTACTATGATTTCTAACTAACTTCTAGCTTTAAGGTGCATGATACATGGTTTCATTAATGAGAAAATTGTCTCTTTTGGAAAACTTTAAAGCTGAATAGAGAGGAATATATCTTCTTTTGATTAGTATGAGTTTTACGAATAATGAATGTGAAACAAGGATATATTTAATAAAGCAAAAGTGTGGTGAAATTTAATGGAAGTTTGGACTACACAATATTGTGCCACATTAGTTAACACCTTAAGTGCTTGACATAACCATTGATTATGGACCTATTTGAGAATTGCATCGATGGATGATTTGGGCATGATAATTAATGACAGGAAACTTAATGTTTAGGTGTTCATGTATGTATTTTTGTTTGTTTTGTTGGCATTTTTAAATTATATATATTATTTGGACATTTATAATTGTTGCCTTTTTGTTATATAGACTCTATATTTTTATTGGTTTTTTATTTTTATTTTACTTTTATTTTCTTTTTGATGTTTAATTGCGCCACTTAAATGGTTGATGGCAATGCAATGTGCCTGTGACCCAGAAGACTAGGGTTTTAAATCCCCCTTGTAGGGGTTGCATTAGGTAGTCGATAGCCAGCGTAAAAATTAGTTGAATCTTTCGACATGGATTTGAGCAAGAATCCATGTAGTTGACAATACTTATAGTGGGGGAAGGCTTTGCCTCTCTTTTTTAGAAATACTTTTCATTTTGAACTCGATTACATGTATGTATACACAAGAAATGAGAGTTTTTATTTTTCTTTCAAAATAGGTAAATACTAACAAAAATAAATTTTGGAAATATTTTTTGGGTTTTGAGTATATTAAGTTATTTTTTAGTAATTTAAGAAATTGTATATATTTTAATTTGATTTTAAATAAAGTTTTCTTTAAAATATTTTTTAGAATAAGAAATTATGAGTTTTTATTACACTAAAAATACCAAATAATAATGAGTTTCGATGTGGTATTTTTCCGTGGCATTATTCAATTATCTATAAAGATGGTTGTTTCTTTATTTTCCTAAATTTTATGAATTTTTACAAATTTTTGAAGAGTTTTTTAATGTTTTATATTTTCAAGAGTTATATATATTATTTTTGAGATTTTCTAATATATGATTAAATAGAATGAAATGCATGGTATATATTTTTTGTAATTTTCTAGCTTTTTTTCATGAATTTTTATTTCTATTTTTTCAATTTTTAAGTGTTTTTATTTTTTAAAATATCAAATAACATTGATTTTTTAAGATAAAATTTATAGTAGATAAATTACCAATAGGAGAGCTAGGTACTTTTCTTGTGGTGAAATATTATGATGTATGCTTATTTCTTTTGTAGCTTTCTTATATGTGCATCTAAAAGATCAAATTAAATCATCTTTATTTACAAGATTTCTTTAAAAAAACATTATCTAACCCCTTTTGAATTAAAACTATATTTTTTATTCCTTCATCTGTAGGCCATTTCGGAGAACAACTACAAAAATGACATTTAGGATCTCCACTCCCAAGATCAATTTAATTTGTAATTCAGACTCCAAGCCTCCTCACTTCTGCCATGCTCTCCTTAAAGACTTTATACTTAATAATTGATGAATCTCCATTTCATCACCCTTATTCTATCATTTTGACCTTAAAACCTTAGTAAATGCATGTAAATATCCTTAATTTGCATAAATTAGCATTCATGCTTTGTTGTATATCATATAAAATATTGTTTTTAATGCTAAAATTATATAGTAAAGAAAAGAAAAGAAAAGGAATAAAATATCGAAAATATTTTATGTCCCTCAACCCAGAAACATAGGCATCTCGATGACTAGATCGACAAGAAATAAAATAAGGGGAGATAAGGGTCATTTATACAATAAAAATCCCTTTTTTATTCATTTTTTATTCATTTTAAGGGCATATTTTATTTTTCCACTTTTTATACCTCAAATAAAGAAATGTTATGCATGAAAGTTGTAGATAATATAATATAGAAAAATACAAATTTATTTCATACAAAAATAATATACAGAATAAAAGTTACACTTAAAATAAATTTCCAAAATCCTAACTTCGCATACATATATCTCTCAAATATCAAAATATATCAAAATCATCTTTAATTGTATATAACTTTTAATAAGCTACTTAATGAAGGTAGCTTCATATTTTTTAGAGTTAAGGTGTGAAAGTTAAGTTTTGGACCCCTATTGTATAATATACCCGATTAAAATGATCATTTTATTTATTATGTATTATTTTTATAATTTTATATTTTTATAATTTTGTAAATATTATTTATAATATATGTAAACTATAATAAAATACTAAAGCAAACATTAAAATAAAATATGTATATAAACATATAGATGAAATACATATACTTTTACCTATATAATAAATAGACCTATTTATTTAATTGTATATATTACATCAGAAGAATAAAATAAAAATATAACTATTTATATCAAAATAAGTTATAAATATATAAAATAACAAAATACAAAATACAAAATAAAAATAAAAATAAAAGACAAAAACATAGATAAATATACATATATTAACCCTAAAAAGTAACTTGTAGTTATATACCTCGAAAAAATAAATAAGAATCATAATAAAATAATTTAGAAAATGATAAACATTTCTTATTTTATAACTTAAAAATAATAAAATCATTTATTATTTTCTATTAAAATTTCAATTCTTTTCGTGCTCGGTTTTTTCTGATTGGTCCACGTGCACCAACCAGATCTCTTGGCGCGTTGATCGCAGGTCAACTACATGACCTACTGCCCTGGCTTCTGACATATCACGAGGAACCCTCTTTCTCAATTTTTTTCGCAATTATGCATTGCACAAGGGAGATTTGACCCTTCATGGAATTTGTCCCAGGCATCCAAGATTCACGTCGGATCCATATCTCTTTCCATATCGTCGTCGATCAATCTCCACGTCTCCTCGAACTCGCTCCTCCACCTTCTGTACAAAACCACCCACGTCGCCTTCTTCCATTTTTTGAGTCCCTTTCGACCCCTTTCTCCTCCTCCTTTCGTGCCTGAAGGCTGGTGGATGGTGACAGCTCCCTAACTGAGCCTTTTGTTGGTCGAGAGAGTCGTTGATAGGCTGATCTCCATCAGCTCCGGCCATCGCCACCGTCGAGGTCAGATCTCATGGCTTTTCAGCCACTAGAGGTTTAGTTTCTCTGTTCTTTAGATAGCTATAGTCTTAGGCGTTATTTTCTACTTTTATTTTGTCTGTTAATGACTTATGTAGCGTAGATCTAGGTGCTAAACCATCGTCGAAGCTCTCGAGCTCCGGTCACCTTCCCTTTTGCCAGAACCACTTCATGCTACGCCTATAACCGCCAATAAAAGCCCAGAACTGTCCCTTGTGCCTCGCCATTCTTTCTATCCTAGTTTCAGGTCTGGAAGACCCCAATCTGGGGGATTTTTGAGGTTTGAACAAAGCTCTTGGTACTCCGATGCTCTAACCCCCCATCGATGGGGCCTGGACCTACTTGATACCTCTTGGAGATGCGGACTGACGTGAGCCATCTTCTAAGTACTTCAGCAGCATCTGGGAGTGTCAAAGCGTGGAGATAAGACTAATCGAGCGAGCTTCGGCGAAGCCTTCTTCCCTATTCTTGTTGACATCTTCAGAGCCGTCAATCTTGGTCTCGTTATTCCAGGGAAGCAGCAGACGTTGGCTCTCCGCAAACTTTCATTGTCAGTTCATCCTAGATGATCTAATCTCATCCGTCCATGTCGAAGCGGTATCGTCGCACAGGATGGTGATGTGTGTCCAAGTGAATCAATCGCAGGCGTCGCCGCACGCCTTAGCATTGGGTATTTTACTATTTCACCCACGCAATTTTTATTTAATATTTGAAACTCAAGCATTCATCTGCAGTGTTAAAATATTTGTAATATTTATAGTTGGACCCCCAGACTTTATTATAAATACATCTAGGTCCTCGGCCACGTCACCTCACGTGCTTGTGCACGTGAGGTGCTGGCAACTTTGCAGAGGACCCCCCTTAGTTTTGAGTATTTCGCTTGGGCCCAGAAGCTTTTTATGTACGTTATAAAATTTTGGTTAAATTGCAAGGGAGCCCTCGATCTTTATTTTATTTTAAAAAAAGTCCCTGCTAGTGATGTAGTTTCTCTTTGTTATCTCTATTTATTTAAAATATCAAATATACTCCAAAAAATCACCAAAATAGTTGTCTACTCCTGATTTCACATACTTTCATGCATTTAATTTAGTTTGTAATTTTAGGATCCTTTATTATTTTATAAAATTAAAAAATAATCTATTTTATCCCTATCTACAGTATAAAATCCATAAAATATAAAGCTTTTAAAAAAGTCCAAAAAATAGTTTTTGTATTTATTTGGTTATTCTACAACTCCATACCAAAAATACCTAAAAATTATAAAAGAAAACTCTTAAAAATAGAAAAACTCTAAAAAATTATAAAAATCCAAAAATTCTCTAAAATCCCAAAAAATGTGTTTTCTATTTTGTAATTTTCTTCTTATTATTATTTATAAATTAAAAGTGGTTTGGAAAATTTTGGACTTGATTTTCTATTTTTCATTTCTATTTCAATTTCATCCTATTTAATTAAACCCTGATTTAGGGTATTTTGACTTTAAAAATATATAAAAATTAGCAAAATTACCTAAAAATCATAAAACCAGTAAAAAATTATTTAAAACTCAAAATTATTTATTTTTGCATTTTTTGATTATTTTTAGTTAAATTTATATCTTTTTTTATCCTATAGTGTATATATAACCTTATTATTATATATCTTTTAAAAGAAAAAGGAATTCAAATTATAAAAAAATATAAAAAGAAAATATAAAATCATAAAACTAAAAATAAATGAAAAATATATAAAAATATAAAAATTAAAAATTAAAAATTCACAAAAAGAAATATAGACAAAGAAGCTCACAGTCATTTTTGCGCATTAAATTGCCCGATTTATCTAGTTTGCTACATTTGTTCGACAGTCTACATACGTGCACATTATACACATCTTTTGTAGAGTTATAATAAATTTTAACTCCACATTATTTTCATTGCTTGACATCATTATGTGTTAATTGTTTATTAACCTGGGTTTTGTGAGCGGTCGTTTCAGCAACATTATGATATCGCCTTTTGTAGACTACTTTAGACCTTCGTAAAATCCGTATTATCAAATGGCATCGTTGTCAGAGAGCAACTGCGCATAGATTGGTTTTATTTGATTGTGACCTCTTTGTCTTCTTTGGGTATATTTTTACTTTATTTATTTTCTGGTTTACTTGATGTTATTGTTGAGCTGTCTAACCCCTCTCTTTATTGACTTTGCTGCGATGTATCACGGATCGAGGGAGGCTCTTTTACCCACGTGAAGCCAGCCTTGGTGCCTGACCTAGCACCAAAGGAGACCTAGAGAATTTTTTAAGACATAATAGCTTTTATTTTGTTGTATTTATCTGTGTAATTTAAGTGTGAGAGAGAGAGACTACACTTATTGTAATATTCAGGACTCTCAAGACTCTACAACATTTCACGAGGTCCGGTGCTTGAGGGACCTCGTAGGCTTTTTCGCGGTTTTCTCACCTTTCTTTTATTTTATTTTCCAATTTTCGATTTTCTTTATTTTGTGTGATTGAGCCCTATTTGTAGGATTTGCTTGACAATAGATTAAGGCCAAACATTTAATTACATTTGCATGTACCTATAGCCTCGTTTGGACTTAGTCAAATTTTGAATTGCTATCTATTTGGGTTTGAGAGCAAGCGCCGAGAGAAGTGTTATACAACGCTTGCAGGATCCGCTGTGGTGAACACCGATGCATTTCAGAGACTAGATTTTTTATCTCACTTCTAGATATTTAGCATATTGTTTTCATGCTAATAGCAATTTCTGTATCTAGGGCAATTTCATCGGCTTGCATTTGCATATAGTTAGGTTTCAATTCTGCTTAGCATCTCTGCACGAAGAGAGCTGGAGGCAAGGTGAGCATTTACGCTTTAGCATGCATCATTGATCTGCCGCTTGCATTGCTTTTCCGACTCTCTCCCCCTGATTTTGACCCCTTAGGTGCTAAAAAGAATTGAACTCCTCGATAAGCGCGTGCATTCTTATTAAAAATCTAAAAAAGTGATAACAAATAAAATCGGGACTATTAATATTACTTGACCCTAAAAAAGACCAAAAAGAAAAATATCTGTTTTGGGGTGAGTAATCCCATCATTGTCTTCGTTTTAAATTGCTCACGTATACACTAAGGAGTAGTGCCCAAATCCCATCAAGCCACCCTAAGTGTTTGTATAATTCTTGACTTCTCATCTAACTCTAAAAAAGACAAGATAAAAAGACTGAACTTTCACGATTTTAACCGAGTCGAGTAGGTGAATTGAGGGGTTTGTTTCGTGTGCGTTTGTTTATTATTGCTGTGTGTATACTCGATCTCTCTGCGCATTTACGCCTTTTTCTCCTAGCTCTTGACTTGACCATCGTGCTCTCCCGATCATTTTCCTTTTGTTTAGAGAAGGCCGACTGAAGCGCTTTTTATCCAGACCTTACGAGTCCATCGTACCCTCCAGCCGGTCCACCTCCCTTTTTCCGGAGGATTTTGCTCCTGATTTTTGTATATATTTGCCTCAGCCACAATATCAGCCCTCGGATTTTTATCCACCACCACCTCCCCATTCTCCACCTTCACATCCCCTCGAGACTATCTGTTGGAGTCATCTCTCATGATTTCCACACTTGAGACCTTGACCCAGTTCAAGGAGCATATGAATTCAACGATTAATGACCTCACCTGCCTAAATAAGAGCCATATTGATGCTTCACTATCTGATGACTTTGAGTCATTTGCGGATTTCCATGAATGCTTGCAATCGCCAAAAATACAAAAAAATGAGAACAATTTAAAATCCAAAAAGAAATCAGGAGACATACATTTGATTCGGACTGGAAGGAGAGGGACCACCTGCCAGACCCTTTGACTACACACACCTTCATACCATGTCCCATCTAACTGTACAGACTGCTCTTAGTCGTCCTCGTGTAGATGATGATTCCGATCTCCTCCCTTGTATGGAGGAGATCCAAAAATTCAAAAAAAAATATTGACTGAACATGAAGTTCTGGCCACTATTCATGAGATCATTGATGCCCCACTTCGCAAGGACATGACCCATTTATTAGCTCTTCAAACCAAGAAGAGAAAGCGGAGGAGCGGATCTGAGCGTCATATTTTGACCATGGCCACTGCCCACGCCATCACAAACCGTCCAATCTCTAGGACAAGGAACACTGCTACAACATTCATTAGTTGCACTATCTCTGACCATACTTGTGATCACACTCTCCTTGACGGTGGTGCTTCGATTAGCATCATACCCTTCTCGTTGATATAATCTCTTCACTTAGGGCCTCTTAAGAAAATTAGGATGATTGTTCAATTCGTTGATGGATCAATAAAGAGGCCGAAGGGTATTTTAGAGAACGTCGTCATTTCGATTCAGGGCATGAGCTACACTGTAGATTGTGTCGTTTTGCCCATGGAGACCTCCACTGGGGAGCACTCTCCAATCATCCTGGGACGACCATTCCTCGCCTCTGTAAGAGTCGTTATTGATTATGGATCAGGAGAGATTCTCTCCCAATCTGATGGTGGGAGCACTGTGATCATCACTACACCCACTGCCGATCAGAGACCTGCATCTGATTCGACTTCACATATCTTAACCGACCCCGAGGACATTGGCCTTGATGAGACGATTAGAGATTCTCGCTGCATGTTGGATTACACTGAGACCCGAGAATTCCTTCCCATGGAGGAAGACTCGGAAAGCATAGACCTCATAGTTCCTTATTCCGGTTTTTTGCATTGTGTTGATAACATCCGCGGGATTTACACGATTGACACTATTGAGCGGAGGGCAGATATTGATGAGACTAAGATCAAATTTGATCTTGTTGCTTTTATCCAGGAATTCGGGCCTTTTGATGAGATTGATGATCCGGTTGAGACTATAGAGGACAAACATGATTCGACTACTTCCACAGATGAGTTCGTTCCTTTTGGTTTTGACCAAGGAGAGACCTCACAGGACAACCTTGACCTTACTTCTTCTGATGATGGGTTCGTCCCTTTTCACTTTGATATCTGCGAGACCTCCGAGGTCGAACCTAGCCGCACTACTTCCACTGACCTGTCTGTGCCTTCAAACCCTTGGACCACTGAGGATCTTCACCAAGTCGATCATGATCGGCTTCCGTCCACTGTGGACCTCGGTATCGACCTCCACCGTGTCAGATCCATTCCTCAGTGGTCCCGCAAGAAGATTCGTTTTCGACTCTATTGTATATTCGCTTTCACTTTCCTCTATCCATCTCTTGTACTGCTCATCCACTCCATATTCCTATGTTCCTTGCTTAGGACGTACTTTGTCCTAAGTATAGGGGGTGGACAAGCCAAGTGTTCTTTCTTCGTTCCATTTCATCACTCTTGTTGTTGCCTATACTTAGGGATCTTTAACCCTAAGTATAGGGTGAGTGATGTATACATTCTCATCAATCTCTTCTTCTATCTTCAAATATCTTTTCTTCTTTTCCTTTTCATTTTTCTTTTTCTACCGAAAAGGTGTCGCTCCTTGTTGTTAGTCTTCTATACTTAGGGCGTACTTTGTGCTAAGTATAGGGGGTGTGCACCCTGAGTTCTTTCATTCTTTGTTCCTCTCAACCGTCTCCTCTTCTTGTCTATACTTAGGGATATCTTACCCTAATTATTGGGGGAGACGGTCTGAGTACGATATGTTCATTCCCACCCTTGACACTCCATGCCTTACGTACAGTCTGCTATACTTAGGATTATTTGATCCTAAGTATAGGGAGGACGGTCAACTTCTCATTCGTTCATTCATTCCCTCATTCGTTATTCTTTAGACTTTTCTATACTCAGTACGAGTTATGTCTTCTCTTTTCTCTCTGATTTATGAGGACATAGTTCAAGCTAAATATAAGGGGGTCGTATATACTACGTATATACTTTAGTCATAACTCATACTTCCATATTTTTAATAATAAACATGGCTAAAATACTATATGATATACGTAGTAAATTCATTAAAATCACTTAATAAAAAGATACGTATTATTTCTCAAATTCTTTTTGTATTTATTGATTAATAAATCAGGTAAAAATATTTTTTTACAAAATACTTGAAAAACAGTTTGAAAATTTTTTAACAAAATATTTTGAAAACTATTTGTAAAATATTTGGTTAAATATTTTCAACCTTTATAAAAACCATTTTTGTTTATAAAATTTCTTTTCTTTGTGTGAAACAAAATTTTTGAAAACCTATTTGCAAACGGTTTTGAAAATGGTTGCAAAAATATTTTGAAAAAAAACTATATATATTGTTTGAAAAATCTTTGCAAAATGATTTTCGAATGTGTGTAAATGTTTGTAAAAATTATTTGTAAAAATTACTTTGGACTATAGTTTTCAAAGTTGTTTGTAAAATGATTTTCAAATAAAGTTAAGGAATGTATACATCACACTAGAATTCTTTATATATTGATAAAATTGATCACTTATCCCTTGTGAATTCTTAAATATCCTAATTCTTGTAAATATAAGATGCATCCCCGTGTAAATATTTGCACCTAATTTTTATCCTAAATCTTTTGTTTTCAAAAATCACAAAAATAATTACAAAACTAAAAATACCATAAACATTTGCAAAATCTTTTTGAAAAATACAAACAATGCATGCGCATCATCTTTTTCAAAAATCCATAAAAGTTCAAAACTTTGAAAATTGCATCACAAAAATATTTTCTACATTGTACATAGCATTTGCATAGCATTTGCATTTTTCGGATTAAGTTTAATAATTGAACAAGTCTAAGTAAAATCCGAAGATTGGAGCTTGGTTGGACCTTAAATCTACCTAATAATAGGAACCTTATAGGAGCTAGAATTGAGGTACTTCAGGTCTAGTTGACTTAATTCTTTGAAGATCGTGAGACTTGGTTCAATGGATTCTTGACTTCCTAAGTAGAGTATTTCAGAGCACACGTACGACTCTTGTTGACAATACCTAACTTGAACACCTGCACCTTTCACTTGGCTCAACTCAGTTGGAGTGGTGAGGGGATTGGACTTGCCAGTATGAGATGCACACAAGTGGAAACATTTGTCCTCGTCTAGGGAGGGAATTGCATCCCAACCCATCCAGTAACAATGATGTCTAAAGACAGGAGAGCGTGGGTTCCAATAATGCTTCAAAAGAGGGATAGTCTACTGGCTCAAGAGGAAAACTCCTTATGTAAATGATATGTATATAGTATTTCAAAAAAAAGCAAAAACTCCAAAAAAAGTGGACAGACCTAATTGAAAATAAAATGCTTGTCGGGGTGTTTATATTTGTATAGTCAATAAGCAAGCTTGAGCTTCAAAGTCATACCTTGTGAGCATGCAGCTGGATGACTTGACTACACTGGTCATGCATTCTAGGATAGGTAGCTACATTGGCTACCGTCCATTCTTCTCTTCACCCCCTCTCTTGAGCTGGTTGTCACTTGAACTTAGAAAGGAATACCCCACTCCTCGAGGAAGGAGTTGTTGGATTGAGGAATCACTTGGTTGTCATGCTGGAGAAGTCAGTCTCTTTGTCATTTCAATTGGAGAGGGCCACTATCACATACACGGTATGAGTCAGATTCATAGTCATAAGGATTTGCGTATGAGTAGAAGTATTCTGACCTGGCTATTGAGGGGACTTGAGCAGAGTGTTGGGATTCTCGAAGGATGTTGGATTTCAAATCTGACTTCCAATAAGGTTCCGCCCGCACTAAACTTCAAAGGTCCAACATAAGCTCAAAGCTTTGATTTTTTGAAGACTAGTTTGATATTGGACTTAATCCATTTTCTTTCTTTTTCTTTTCTTTATTTTCTTTTTCTGCGCATATTGCATAAGTGTTTGCTAGGGACTAGCAAAGTCAAGTATAGGGGGTGACGAATCTCCATTTCATCACCTTTATTCTATCATGTTGACCTTAAAAACCTTAGTAAATGCATGTAAATACCCTTAATGCATAAATTTACATCCATGCTTTGTTGTATAAATACTGTATAAAATACTTTTTAATGCCAAAATTATAGAATAAAGAAAAGAAAAAGAAAAAATATCGAAGATATTTTATGTCCCTAAACCCCGAGACCTAGGCATCTCGATGACTAGGTCGACGAGAAATAAAGTAGTGGGAGATAAGGGCCATTTATTCAATAAAATCCCTTTTATTTATATAATTTTTATTCATTTTTAGACCTATTTTATATTCTACTTTTTATACCTCGAATAAAGAAATATTATACATGAAAGTTGTAGATAATAAAATATAAAAAATACAACGTTTATTTCATACAAAAATAATATTACAGAATAAAATTTACACTCAAAGTAAATTTCCAAAATCCCAACTTCATAGACCCATATATTTCAAATAAAAACTCAAAATATATCAAAATCACTTTAATTGTATATAACTTTTAATAAGCTATTTAATAAAGGTGATTTCATATTTTTTGGAGTTAAGGTATGAAAGTTAGTTTTTGGACCCCTATTGTATAATATACCCAATTAAAATAATTATTTTATTTATTATGTATTATTTTTATAATTTTATATTTTTATTATTTTGTAAATATTATTTATAATATATGTAAACTAGAATAAAACACTAAAGAAAATATTAAAATAAAATATGTATATAAAACATATAGATGAAATACATATACTTATACCTATATAATAAATAGACCTATTTATTTAATTGTATATATTACATCAGAAGAATAAAATAAATATATATTTATGTATATCAAAATAAGTTATAAATATATAAAATAATAAGATAAAATAACAAAATCAAAAATACAAAATAAAAATAAAAGACACAAAAACATAAGTAAATATACCTATATTCACCCTAAAAAGTAACTTGTAATTATATACCTCGAAAAAATAAATAAAAATCATAATAATATAATTTAGAAAATAATAAACATTTCTTATTTTATAACTAAAAAATAATAAAATCATTTATTATTTCTGTTGAATTTTCAATTCTTTTCGGGCTTGGTTTTTTCTTTGTTGGTCCACGTTGACCAACCATATCTCTTGGCACGTTGACCGCAAGTCAACTACCTGACCTACTGCTCTAGCTTCCGACAGATCACGAGGAGCCCTCCTTCTTGATTTTTTTCGCAATGATGTGTTGCTCGAGGGATATTTGACCCTTCATGGAATTTGTCCCTAGTACATACAGGATTCACACCAGATCCATATCTCTTCCCATATCGTCATCGATCGATCTCCACGTCTCCTCGAACTTCGCTCCTATACTTTCTGCACAAAACCACTCACGTCCCCTTCTTCCATTTTGTGAGTCCCTTTTGGTCCCTTTCTCCTCCTCCTTTCGCGCCTGAAGGCTGGTGGATGGTGACAGCTCCCTAGCTAAGCCTTTTGTTGGTCGAGAGAGTCGTTGATAGGTTGATCTCCATCACATCTGGCCATCGCCGCCGTCGAGGTCAAATCTTGCGGCTTTTCAGCCACTAGAGGTTTAGTTTCTATGTTCTTTAGATAGATGTAGTCTATTTTCTACTTTTATTTTATCTCTTAATGAATTCTGTAGCATAGATCTAGATGTTAAACCATCACCAGAGCTCTCGAGCTCCGGCCACCTTCCCTTTCGCCAAAACCACTTCATGCTACACCTATAATCGCCAATAAAAACCCATAACTGTCCCTTGTGCCTTGCCATTCTTTTTATCCTTGTTTCATGTCTGGAAGACCCCCATCTGGGGGTTTTTTTAAGGTTTAAACGAAGCTCCTGGTACTCCGATGCTCCAGGCCCCCATCGATTGGGCTCGGACCTACTTGATACCTTCCGGAGCTGCAGACTGACGTGAGCAATCTTCTAAGTATTTCAGCAGCATTTGGGAGTGCTGGAGCGTGGAGATAGGACCGATCGAGCGAGCTCTGGCAAAACCTTCTTCCTTGTTCTTGCTGACATCTTCAAAGTCGTCAATCTTGGTCTCGTTCTTCCAGAGAAGCAGCAGGCATTGGATCTCCGCGAGATTTCATCGTCAGATCATCCTAGATGATCTAATCTCATTCGTCCATGTTGAAGCGGTATCGTCGCACAGGAGGGTGACGCGTGTCCAAGTGAATCGATCACAGTCGTTACTGTGCGCCTTAGCATTGGGTATTTTACTATTTCACCCACGCAATTTTTGTATTTAATATTTGGAACTCAAACATTCATCTGCAACGTTAAAATATTTGTAAAATTTATAGTTGGACCTCCATACTTTATTATAATTTCATCTAGGTCCTCGGCCACGTCAACTCAAGTGCTTGTACGCGTGAGGTGCTGGTAATTTTGCAGAGGATCCCCTTAGTTTTGAGTATTTTGTTTGGGCCCGGAAATTTTTTATGTATGTTATAAAATTTTGGTTAAATTGCAGGAGAGCCCTCGATCTTTATTTTATTTACAAAAAAGCCCCTGGCAGTAATGTAGTTTCTCTTTATTATCTCTATTTATTTAAAATAGCAAATAAACTCCAAAAAATCACCAAAAATAGTTGTCTACTCCTGATTGCACGCACTTTACGTACTTATTTTAGTTTGCAATTTTAGGATCCTTTATTATTTTATAAAAATCAAAAATAGCCTATTTCATCCCTATCCACAGTATAAAATCCATAAAAATTTAAAAAATTTAAAAAAAAATCCAAAAAAAAATATTTTTTTATTTGATTGTTTTACAACTCTAGACCAAAAATCCCTAAAAATTATAAAAGAAAACTCCTAAAAATTGAACAACCCTAAAAATAATTATAAAAATCCACAAAATTCTCTAAAATGCCAAAAAATATGTTTTCTCTTTTGTAGTTTTCTTATTATTATTATTTATGAATTAAAACTGATTTGGAAAATTTTGGACTTGATGTTCTATTTTTCATTTCCATTTCAATTTCATCATATTTAATTAAACCCTGATTTAGGGTATTTTTTACTTTAAAAATATGTAAAAAATTAGCAAATTACCTAATAATCATAAAAATGGTAAAAAATCATTTAAAATTCAAAAAATTTTATTTTTTTCATTTTTTATTATATTTAGTTAACTTCATATCTCTTTTTATTCTATAGTGCATATATAACCTTATTATTATATATATCTTTTAAAAGAAAAAGGAAATACAAAATATAAAAAAGAAAAAAAGAAAATATAAAATTATAAACTAAAAAATACAAAAAAATATATAAAACAAAATAAAAAATATAAAATTTAAAAACCCACAAAAAGAAATATAGACAAAGAGCTCACAGTCATTTTTATGCATTAAATTGCTCGATCTATCTAGTTTGCTCCCTGTGTTTGACACTCTATATACTTGCACACTATACACATCTTCTGTAGAGTTATACTGAATTTTAACTCCGTATTATTCTCATTGTTTGATCATCATTGTGGGTTAATTGTTGATTAATCTGGGTTTCATGAGCGGTCGCTTCAGCGATATTGTTGTCTCGCCGTGTAGACTACTTTAGACCCTTGCAAAATCTGTGTTATCAATAATGCCAATGGAATTTTGATTTTATCTTTTCTTAAATGCATAACTTAAAATCAGATTTTTTTTCTCTTTAGCATTTTCCATATTCCATTTTCTCTCCTACAAGCATAAGATAATCATTTCCCTCCTAATCATTTAATTTATTGCCTCCATTAGCTTTCTAATGAGAGTAACAATATTTCAAGATGTGGAGATCCTCCAAACCCACTCACACACACCCATGTACCAAGATGTGGAGATCAATGCCTTATTCAAGCTACAACCATGCGTCAATATGGCAAAACTAGCTTAGATCATATGATTCTTTCGCATAAGAACACTTTTAAAATATGCACTACATCTGTGCAATGACGTAGCAAGGCTTGCCAACTTTTCACCGCATTCAGGCAATGCATTGAGTAATAAGATGGGTAAGCACTGATACGTCAGATTGTGCGCAATAATAAAATGGACTCTGACAATTCAACATTAGTTGTCAGCTACCTAACACAATGCTCCTCATTTACTTACGATTGGAACCGATATAGAAATTCAACATCTTACTATGGCATAGTTAGTTGAGAAATTGCATATTTGATCAACTTTATAATGGAATTGAAGAATGCAAAGATCGTGATGAGAGATGATGGTTTATTTGGAATAACGGGAATAAGGGGGTACAAAAGTTTAAAAAGTAGTAATGGGAGCTATAGTAAGCTTCAACATAGAGATCAAATAAGCAAGATCTTGGACTAAAGTTCATACAGCAATCAGTTGGGACGATCAAAACTTCAAACGTTAAAAATCGTGTACTCACGTATCTCACTATTAAACTTCCTTAGTACAAGCTCCTTTCTCTGTGGAGGTCCTACTCCATAACGACCAACATTGTCTCCCTTGCTCTGCCTATGCATCTAAACACGATCACCACCGCCGCCCTTCGTATAGCTGACACAATCCCCAGTGGCCAAGATCCCATCTCCCCTCACATGACGTTCATCTCACGAAAAAATGTTGCCCTCCACCACCGCTCCACGTCATCTCGCCTTGGATGCCACATGCCACCTTGAGACCCAGTCCTCCCCGCTCATGGGTGTCCATCGCCGCTCATTTCATCAATCCTCAACACCATCTTCTTGCATGCATCGTCGAATGTCGCTCACCTCCGAAGCCTTGCCAGACTCAGGAGAGAAGATCTCCCTCATCTTTTTAATTTCAAGTGTGGAGGCGGCACAAGTTAACATATTTGGTTATTAACTAAATTTGGGTTTGAACAAATCATCGTACAATTTATTGAATACAAGACTAAAAAAAAGGACAAGCGTCAACAATGTGAAAAAGGTAGGGGCACAAGTGATATTGGTTAAAGGTAGGACATAATTATAACTGCAGAATCTCGGAGAGGTACGAGTGTAAAAAAAACTCGATTTTTTATCACAGAAAGGATGCATAAGTAAGATTTCGTAATGAAATTGCTAGCAGCAACTTATCTTAGTAGTTGAGTTGTTTAGAGATGCCTAGGAGGAAAGGTTATTTGTAATTATCAGAAGTATAAGCGGCCATTTATTGATGCATGTAACTCTAATCCGTAAATTTTAATTATTCTCAACAAGTGCTTCATCAGAAGTCTAGTCTCGACAGTTTCTTGGCAAAAAGAGTAACCAACCCATACTGATAATCTACAATAACATCAATGGACATCCTACTATAACGAAGACGGTTTGAACTTGGGGCGAACAAGGAATTTTCACTAAATAATGGCTTGTACTACTTTACAACTGGGGATTCTGGTCCTTGTACATCATTTTAATCTATACAAATTTCCCTCTGCTTATGCAACATACAAATAAATGAAAAATCGAAATGTTTACAGAAACAACCTGGTCCATTGAATCTGCCTGTCTAAGATGAGGAAGCGAAATGATGGCTTTAAAGCTGCAGCATTAGATCGGGATGCTGCGAATCAACCACCATTCCGGAAGGTGGTGATGTGGTTGATTGGAATCTAACATTTAAATCCGGAGTAGAATCTGATTTTTGATGCACCATCACTTGGCTCCAAGACCCTTGAGGATCCTGAGGTGTTCCTGGCAAATTTCTGCAAGAATTTATTGTGTTTGGGATGCCGCCTGGCCGTGCTTTATCTGCAGCCTCATTGCCCATCACCGCTGGATCAGCAAAGTTGCTGATCGCTCTTAACATCCTTGGATTACCAAGTTTTGGCATCCTCGACGAAATATGGTTTGAAGAGGCGGGCTGAGATAAACCCTTTCCGGTTAGATCGTCTGAATTGCTGGTATCTGTAATCTCAGTTATGGATTGGCTAATTGCAGCGGGGCGGATCGAATTCATCCCATTGTTTACAGTATGCAAGCATCCCACCTTCGACACTTCAGCTTCTACATGGTTTGTCACTGCAGGACAAAACTGGACCGAGCCGTTTCCACCATCTATCGTGTCAAGATTGTTGGACTTTTCCATGTCAGACTGACCGCCAGCAATAGGATGAGAGAAGCAACTCCTTGGACCTGTGGCACCTGGTTTGCCTAATTGTCTGAGATCTGCTTCCATGTGACTCGCTGATGAGGGATGGGCAGAGTCAGCGGCATTTCCCAATCTCTGCAACTTCGTTCTCTCCGTACCTTGGTCACGGTTGCTGGGAGGATGGAAGAAGCTGTTGAACGAGTTGACAGCACATGGACTGCTAAATCTTGCTCTCTCCAATTCTGCATGGCTAGCAGATGCTGAACGTGTGTGACTACTACTTCTGTTGATCAATACTGTCTCAGGCAGTTGGCGTAGAGTAACCGGCAAATCAGTGGGAGCACTTTCAGTTGATTTGGCAAGTCTAATCAATGGTCCAGATGGAGGTGTGTTCAACCCAGGTGTTGAATATTCATCCTTTGTAGTTAACTCCGCAAAGTCCTCATGAG
Source organism: Ottelia alismoides (assembly GCA_037367405.1). NCBI lineage: Eukaryota > Viridiplantae > Streptophyta > Magnoliopsida > Alismatales > Hydrocharitaceae > Ottelia > Ottelia alismoides. Next base: position 414,592 of record JAZKJV010000092.1, on the reverse strand, counting down.
GCTGGGAAGAAACAGACAAGATGTTATCATGAGCATCCAAGTTCTTCACATGGGATGCAATCCTAGAACCATCAGCAGCATCTGATGGACTGGGAGATTTCTTTGAGATGGGATGCATGACTGAAGGCAAAGGTGCAATCTGGGCCGGATGGGCTTTATCGGAAGTCGACAAATTCAATGAAGGTCCTGACTTTCCCAGGGCCCTCTCTGCACTTGGCATCATGGTAGACGGTGATGCCGTGGAAGAAGGATCTGAAGACGATAAAACCGACAGCACTCGTGGCTGATAAAGCTGTGGTGGAACATCTTGCTCGCCAATCCATCCACGACCAAAGTTCACTCCAGGAGGTAATGCCTTTTCTATTCGGTTGGCTGCAATTTCCCAAGCAATTGGCCCAAGAGCAGCAGCAAATCGAGAAAGGCTCCTGGCATAGGCATATCCTATATGGAGGCCAACCTGATTCAATAGTAGTAACAAGGTCATGAAATCTAGAGAATGCCTTAACCGAGAAACCCAAAAAAAACCAGTTATGAAGAAGAGCATAGGTAATATTCAATCATCATTGTACAACAATAACAAAGCCTTTTCCCATATTAAGTAGGGTCAGTTACATGGATTATTTGCCTCCATTCAGATCTATCTTGGATCATTATCGGGCTTAGATCAAAAAAACTAAGATCCATTCATATAGTCTCATTCCAACACTTCTTGAGCTTTCATCACCCTCTATTAGCCGGCTCAACATCCCAAAACTCGCATCTCCTCGCCGGTGCATCAGCTAACCTCCTTTGCAAATGGCCAAACCACCTTAGGCGATTTCCTCGCATCTTATCCTAGATCGGAGCTATACCAACTTTCCTTATGATTGCATCATTCTGAATCCGATTTTTACGTGTGTGTCCACACATCCACATTAACATTTTCATTTCTGCTACGGTCATTCTCTGCACATGTCTATGGTTCACATACCAACATTCAAACCCATAGAGCATAGCAGGTCTCACGGCTGCTTTGTAAAAATTTTCTTTGATTTTCAAAGGAATTTTCTTATCATAAAGAACAACAGAGGCCCCTCTCCACTTTAGCCAACTTGTATTTATTCTATTAGTAGCATCTCCATCAATTTCTCCATCATGTTGCAAAATAGATCCCAAGTATTTAAAAGAATCTCTCTTCGGAATATTGTCGTCACCAATCTTCGCCTCAATTCCTTCACCATTGCTTCCATCAAAAGTACACTCTATGTATTCAGTCTTAACCCTATATATACGAAATCCTTTAGTCTCCAATGCATGTCTCCATACCTCAAACTTCTCAATTACCCCATCTCTAGTCTCATCACCCAACAATATCATCAGCGAATAACATGCAAGGTATCTCACCTTGAATGTGGTGTGCCAACCCGTCCATAATCAAAGTAGAAACGAATAGACTCAAAGTTGAACCTTGATGTAGACCAATGTTGATGTCAAAATAGTCAGTTTTCTCAGACTCAGACTATATCCTTACACAAGATGAAGTCATATCATACATATCTTTTATGAGGTTAATGTATAGGACGGGTACTTGTCTCTTCTCCAAAACACTCCACAATATTTTCTATGGGACAGAATTAAATCCTTCTCCAAATCAATAAAAATAATATGGAGGTTCTTTTTAGCTCTAAATCTCCATTGTTCTCCTCGGTAACTGGATGGCTTCAATAGTTGAGCGACATGGCATGAATCCGAATTAATTTTCTTTTACTTTGGAAACTTGCATCAACCTTCTTTCAATCTCGTGTTCCTAAATTTTCATAGTGTGACTTATTAGCTTGATACCTCTGTGATTTAAACAATTTTGAGTGCCTCCTTTGCTCTTATAAAGAGGTATCATGATGCTCCTCCTCTAATCTTCCGGCATTTTCTTGCTTCATCAAATAACATTGAATAAATTTGTAAGCCAAGTCAAACAACGCCCACCTAAAACCCTTCAAAAATCTATAGGAATCTCATCATGTCCTACACTTTCCCAGGTCTCATAACCTTCAAAGCATCCTCTACTTCCTTTCTATAGCTTGCACGATTCAAGTAACTTTCAATACTAGCTAGATCTCTCAAAGTGATCTCTCTATTTCCTCTCCAATGAAAAGCTTATGGAAGTACTCCTTCCATCTAGTCTCTATATCTTTCTGAGTAACAAGCGCACGACCTTCCTCATTCCTAATGCAACTCACTTGAAAAAGGACTTTGGTCTTTCTTTCTCTTGCTTTAGCCAACCTGAATATATCCTCCTGGCCCTTCTTAGAGTTGGGATTTTTGTACAAAACTTCATAAGCTTTTGACTTAGCATCGCTTACAGCCTTCTTTGCTTCCTTCTTCGCTATTTTGTAGTTTGTGACAGTTTCATCTGTTCTATCCTTAGACATAACTTTAAAGTATGCTCTTCTAATTTTGAGCTTCTCTTGCGCCACTCCACTACTAAGTCTCCTTTTGAGTCACAAGTCTCCTTTTAACTCGCCTAGCATCTGCTTGGCTACCCTTCGGATACAAGATGCTACCGTCTCCCACTTCTCGTTTGCACTTCCGTTATGTTAGAGATTACCGTATATTGTTGTTTCTTTATTTATCTCTTTTTTCTTATGCATTGTTTCCTTATGTATCACTGTTTCCTTATGTATTGTTTCCCTATGTAACCCCACAAGGGTATTTATGTAAGTTCTCCTCTGAGCACCCTAGGGTTTTGTCCGATATAAGGACCCCTAGACCTCACAGAATAAACATACAATGTTCTTCTCTTCTTTTCTCCACATGGTATCAGAGCGGCGGTCCTAGACCGGTGTTCTGATATAATATTCCCCTGCCACCGCCCACCCCTCCCCTCCACGACGCCCGGCAGGAGCCCCGCGCTAGGCGTGCGCCCCCGCATCTTGGGCCCCTCGTCCTAGGCCCCCTGCGCTCCCCCCCCCACCGCGCTCCTCCGTGCCCCTCGCGCACCTGCGCGCGCCTCATGCCTCTCGCGCCCCCTGCGATCTGCCATAACCTTCCTGTGGCCCTAGGCTTCTGCCGCTGCCGCCCTAGGCCCCTTGTTCGACTTCGGTTTAGGGCGTTGAGCCTCCACAACTCTCCAAAAATGCGCAACTAAGGCGGTTCTACGGATCAACTACAACTTCATCTAGGTCACTTTTTCTCGACCTAGAGACGCTATCATGACGTCCACCGAGACCAAGCCTGTGTATCCTCCTTCTTCTTTGATGGTACAAGGCACATCTATCAAGTTGAAAGGCTCTGAAAACTATGTTCTATGGTCTCGGTCCTTCAAGATATTTATTGGTGACCAACAAAAGAGTGTCATCCTCACGAAGACTCCTCATGCTACCACTGATGCAAATTATGAAGCCTGGTTTGTCGACAATTGCCAGGTAATTACTTGGACGACAAACAGTGTAGATCCAAATATTGCTGCAAATCTCTTATATAAAGATACTGCTAAAGCCATGTGGGAAAATCTTAAGCACACATATTCCCAGAAAACAATCAAGTCTCGTCTTTCTGATATATACACAAGAATTTGGTCTACTAATCAAGAAGAGACCAGTCTGATTGAATACTACCGGACAGTTAAAAGCCTGTTTGAAGAACTTCTTATCTTTCAACCTGCATGTTGTGATAAACAAATAGGTGAGCGTGCTGAGTGGCAGGTTTACAGGTTCCTCTCAGGGCTTCACCCGAAGTACAAAATTGCAAAAGATCAATTTCTTATGGCAGATAAATTGCCTACGATCGAAACCATATTCGGTCGACTACAGGAACTTGAGGCTCCAGTTCAAAATTCTCTGGTTCATTCTTCTACAGAGACAACAGCCCACTATTCATCTGGGTACAGAGGACGACAGCCTTATTCTGGAGGCCAAGGTCGTGGCCGCGGACGTGACTCAGGTCGTGGACGTGACCTTGGACGAGGTCGTGGTCGTGATTCCTCTACTGGTCGTTATCCTGCATGCGTACACTGTGGTCGCATGAATCATCCTTCTGAGCGGTGCTGGGCAACATTTGGCAAGCAACCAAGTGCTCATAACACATGACGATGAATCACATGATACGAACAATGATACAACTACTCAGAGTACAGATGAACAACAGACTCCATTCACAGCTTCTGAATATACTCGTCTGCGGCAACTTCTCAATGATTCGGCTCCCTCAATCAAAGACACGGCTGCATCTGCTGCTACTGCTAGCCTTGCCACTACCTCAGGTACAGTAGCCAACTCAGTCTCTGTTACCAAACATGCTTGGATTATTGATTCTGGTGATTCCACTCATCTAACGGGAGATGCAAGTCTACTCACCTCATCTCAACCTTCTACCACTGTAAAGAGCGTCCGTGTTGCCAATGGGGATCATTCTCCCGTTACTACTATTGGAACTATTGACTTCTCCAACAAACTTCGACTGACAGATGTGCATTGTGCTCTTGCTTTCCCACTCAGTCTTTTATCTGTTCAGAAGCTATGTCGTGAGCTACATTGTCGTGTTATTTTTGATGAATTCTGCTGCTATTTTCAGGACATCCGAACGAGGCAGATTTTTGGTGGGGGACATGAGAGGAATGGCCTATATTACCTCAACAGCCCGTCTACTTCCAACTGTATTTGTGCTACCTCCATCTCTGAAGATCCCCTTCTATGGCATCTTCGTCTGGGACATCCTTCTGCCAAAGCTCTCTCTATGATGTTCCCTGAACTATCTATGCTAAAACCCTTTGAGTGTGAAGCATGTCAGTTCGGAAAACATCATAGAGTTTCCTTTCCTGCCAGAACTGAGCCTCGTCGCACTACTCCTTTCTTCCTAATTCATTGTGATATTTGGGGACCCTGTCCGGTCCGAACTATTAGTGGTCATAAGTACTTTGATGTTTTTGTGGATGACTACAGTCGCTTATCTTGGATTTTCTTGTTAAAAGAACGTTCAGAAGTTAATATCGTTGTCAAGAACTTCTTTCATTATGTCAAAAAAAAATTCTCCACTACTATTAAAATCTTTCATTCTGATAATGCTCTGGAATTTACTCAGAATGACTTGACAACCTTTTTGCCTTCCAGGGTACCATACATCAAACTTCTTGCCCATATACATCCCAACAAAATGGGGTTGCTGAAAGAAAACCAAGACACCTTCTTGACATTGCTCGATCCTTACTCACCCATATGAATGTTCCCAAGATATATTGGGGCAATGCTATTCTTGTTATTGTTCATCTTATAAACAGGGTCCCCTCTGCTTCTCTACATGGCTCTACTCCTTTCAACTTGCTATATCCCAAGGAGAAACCTTTCCCTCTGCCCCTACGAATTTTTGGATGCACAGCCTTTGTCCATAATTTCCATGCCACTGACAAATTATCTGCTCGCGCTATCAAATGTGTTTTTCTAGGGTATTCTCAAACTCAAAAAGGATACATATGTTATGATCCTACAGGACATCGTTATTACGTTTCTCTTGATGTCACCTTCTTTGAACAAAACAGCTTATTTACTCAGACAGTATCCGATATTCCTCTTCAGTTTCCTTCTCCACCAATTGTGTATAAAAGAAGAACTGTGTCTAATCATGTTCATGTTCCTTTACCTATTCCACTGTTGCAGGAAACTGTGCCATCCTCGAGTGCTCCCACCAATTTTACCCCGGATAGTCCTCAGGAGCTTCTGATCGCTCTACGCAGAACAAAGAGGTAATGTACACTTCATCTAATATCTCATTTCACCTCTACTAATGGGTTATCTTGCTCTGACAAAAGATATGCAGATGCTATAATGGCTATTTCTGTTCCCAAAGATCATCATAGTGCACTACAGGATGAGGGATGGAGAATGGCAATGAATGAAGAAATGGAAGCATTACAGACTAGAAAAACATGGGACCTTGTCAAATGCCCTCCTGGATGTCAACCGATTGCATGTCGCTGGATCTTCACTACAAAGCAGTCCCCTGACGGTTCTATTGATCGTTTAAAGGCAAGACTTGTAGCAAAAGGCTTTACTCAAACATACGGGGTAGACTACTTCGAAACATTCTCCCCTGTGACTAGAATGGGATCCATACGAACTATCATCTCTGTGGCTGTGAAAAAAGGGTGGCCTATGTTTCAGTTAGATGTCAAGAATGCATTTCTATATGGAGAGCTTGACGAAGAAGTCTACATGATACAACCCCCAAGTTACGAAGTCGAGGGGGAGTATGTATGCCGACTTCACAAAGCCATCTACGGACTAAAGCAAAGTCCAAGAGCTTGGTTTGATAGACTGAGTACAGAAATTGACATCATGGGCTTCCAGAGGACTACGTCTGACTATTCGATTTTTGTCAGGACACGGCAGACTGGTACTGTAATTCTTGCTGTGTATGTAGATGATATGATTATTACTGGAGATGATGACCAAGGGATACTAGAAACCAAAGCTTTCTTGCAAAAAGTATTCGCCACCAAGGATCTTGGACAACTTCGCTATTTTCTAAGCATAGAAGCTCTACGTACTAAGAAAGACTTACATATGTCGCAGAGGAAATACTGCCTTGACATACTAACTGAGGCAGGACTACTTGGGTGCAAACCCTCAGGAATTCCAGCAGAGCCTAGAAAACACTTTGCATCCAATGATCTTCTCTTTGAACACACTACACGATATAGGAGCCTGGTTGGCAAACTTCTATATCTTATGGTTACTAGACCTGATATATCCTATGTTGTAAGCAGAGCCAGCCAATATATGGAGAAACCATGCTACAGCCATTGGCAAGATGTTCTTCAAATCCTTCGCTGCCTAAAAGACTCGCCAGGACGAGAAATTTCCTATGGGGCAAATGGTCACACAAATCTCACTGCATATGCTAACGTTGATTATGCAAGCTCTCTTGAAGACCGTCGATCTACAACTGGATATGCCATGATGGTAGGAGGAAGCCTGGTTAGTTGGAGGAGCAAGAAACAAGCAGTTGTTTCAAGATCTAGTGTTGAAGCTGAATATAAAGCAATGGCTCAGGCTACATGTGAGATCACGTGGCTGCTCACTTTTCTACAAGAACTAAATGCTGCTACATCCACTCCTATTCCCTTGTACTGTGACAACAAATCAGCTACCTACATTGCTACCAATCATGTGTTCCATGAGAGAACAAAACATATTGAGATTGATTGTCACTTTATCAGAGATGATGTACGAGGAGGGAAGATAACCACGCTGCACATTCCCACAGATCTTCAACTTGCTGATATTTTTACCAAGGTAGAGACTAAGAAGCGGCTTTCCTGGATAACTTTCAAGTTGAGCATGATTGATGAATATGCTCCAACTTAAGGGGGAGTGTTAGAGATTACCGTATATTGTTGTTTCTTTATTTATCTCTGTTTCCTTATGCATTGTTTCCTTAGGTATCACTGTTTCTTATGTATTGTTTCCCTATGTAACCCCACAGGGGTATTTATGTAAGTTCTCCTCTGAGCACCCTAGGGTTTAGTCCTACCTATATAAGGACCCCTAGACCTCACAGAATAAACACACAATATTCTTCTCTTCTTTTCTCCACACGTTACAATCCTAATAGAAGTCTTCTAAAACCTTCTCTCTGAATCTTGATTGCTTCAATTGAAGATTCCGCCATCAAGTCTATCATCATTAGTAAAGATAAAATTCAGGGAATAAAATTATCCCAAGGGCTCAATCTAGTCAACAGGAGAGAAGGTGGAATTTAAAATTCCATGCTCAAACCCAAGATCAAGCCTTCGACCAAATTGAGTGTGATCCACTGCATAAACCTATTACATTTACTTAGATATATAATCCATGATAAACAATGATGAAAGTTAAGATTTGTGAATGAGAACCAATGTGAATGAAAACAATGAACTTAATGGAACATAACCAGCCACATATAGCGCAAGTTCCATTAGGGGTTTGTGCTAGCTTAAAACAACAGAACCAAAGATGTCATCCTTCAAGCTGAAGAGTACCAAAATTGACTAGCGTAGACCATGCTTATTAATGTGTAAATGAAATTTCAGCCAATTACCAACCTGGGATGGAGGTATACCAAACTATCAAAAATTAACAGAAATTGATCGAAGCTATTTTAAAGGGCCATCAAGGCAAAGAGAAATATTTAAACAAGTCATCATCGGTCTGTCACTTGAAAGGGAAAGTGCGGTCAACATCACATGGTCTAATTTTTTGGCAAATACCGATAAATTCAAAAATCAACAACTCAGATGGAGGAGGGAGTTGTTTCAATCCATTTTTCTAAAAAGCTGAAGGATAACCATAAGAGGTTAATGGTCGTCCATAGCTAAAGGATGACCATAAGAGGTTAATGGTCGTCCATGAATTCATTAATCTTGAAAACAAAAGATAGAAGCCTTGAGAGCAAAGGAGTAGCATCTCCCCTTCCCAACTTCTCCAAAAGCGAGAGATTGAGTCCCATACTTTTTCCACATACAGCAAAGGAGTAGCATCTCCCCTTCCCAACTACTCCAAAAGCGGGATATTGAGTCCCATACTTTTTCCACATACAGCCTAGCACCCCTAAAAGCTGCCTTATTTCTCAGTAGCCAAATTAGCCATAGCACAGCGAGTTATTTCAATCTTCAAAGGTCATTTTCAAACATCCTCTGGATATGGGGTATTTGTGAGCAGTTGAATCCAGTAGTGAAACGAAACTTACACAGTAAACCCTGTAGCTGTTTGCAAAGGGGAAAAAACAGGTGCTGCATTAAAATATCTAAAGAATCCTAACCCATCAAATCGAAGATAAGAAAAACGTGGAAATGAATAGAAAACTCTAACGTTAAATTAATTAGATCAACACTCACAGGAACAAGCTCCTTCTTTTCATCATCAAATGTTGTTAATATTGAAGGCTCCCGTCCAAAACTATCTACAGAAGAGTGCATGTATGTGTTTCGACGGTTTTCCTCTGATACGTCTTTTTTCCCATATCTTGTCACCATTCCTCTTATCGTGGACCCTATTAAGAAGATGGACAAAAATTATTTTACTTTTTTGGATTGATAGCTACATACTTATCAGTGATATAATATTAGACAGCTACCTTTCAAAAAAAAAATATTAGACAGCTCAATAACAGACCTGGAAATTCCTCGTTTCGTTCTGCTTTTTGGTAACCAAACCAGCTGCAGTTTTCACTTGTTCGAGGTAATTGAGAAGTTTTATTACTTAAGTCACTTTGGCCAGGCTTATCTAAACGAACATTATTTTTTATTGCATCAACCAAAGACTTGGACACATTAACATTTTCAGGAGCGTTTGGGAGAAATGCATCAGAATTATTAGATGATGCACGTTCAGAAGCAGGCCTGCCAAGTGGCTTTTTAAAGGCATTCTTAGTAGGTGGTCTTCCCCTCCGTGTGGTTTTTTGCTCAGGTTCATCTTCATCACTTTCTTGCCGCAGATTTTGAAAGTCCTTCTTAGCAAGCTCTTGTATAGATCTAGCCTGATAAGACGGGATCACAGAAGGCGTCACAAGAATTTGCCAAAGAATGCATGGACGAGTATAGCTTAATAATGGAAACTACGCTACCTGCCGAAAGTAAACAGTGTCTGACGCATTATAACGCATAGCATTTGATGAGATGAGAAAAACATCTTTCTGCAGATATCAAAACCACAAATCCATTAAGTATCTACTTCGGTGAAAATGGAGAAACTTGTATAGGTATAACACAAATTCCAGTGGAATTGGACAAAAATGTAATTGATGTCAAGAAAGGAAAAGACAGGACATACGAAATCATTATCGTCTATAAAACTAGCATGTGATAAAGGCCTGGTGGTGCATAGTAATGAAAGAAAAGTAAACACCCATAAGTGAAATAATGTAGGATTAGTTAACATGGCACATTTCGGTGGATAGAACCCTAGGGCAAAACACGCCTATGTAACATGTTCATGTCTTGAGATCAGCAACCAAAATCATATCTCATGTATGGAAACAATCGAGAGTTTCAATGGAAGATTATGCTGGAAAATCACTACAAGATGGAAATTGAAACCGTTTCAAAAATAATCTGAGTCGAAGTGCAAAATTTTGAAGGTTTTACTAGGCAGCTCAAGAAATAATTTTTATATCCAGAAAGTAGAGCAAGTTGGGGGAACTGCCTGACAAAATCCTCAAAAAACGTAAAAAAAGTCTTATTAAGTCAATTTTTCAGGGGAGAGACGATTCAACCAGCAATTCAATAGTGGACTAATAAGTTAAAGTTGAAACGGTATATACAATCCGCATTCCCAAAATGTGATGTAACCAAATTAGAGCTTAGCAGTCAGTTCGGATCAACCTCAAATTGCTCCAAGTTTGCATACGCCCCTCCAGACAGCTTCTTCCTTATTGTGCCAAAATCCATTGGATTCTCTATGATATCATGGTAATCTGGCAACTGCATGCAAACAATCACATAAATAATAAGCACTCGACCCAAAATAGACACCTCTTCTGCATATGTTCCTAGTTACCAAAAACACAAACCTCTTCTGGATCCACAGGTTCAGAGAACACTCCATATGTATCCTTCCTGCATACCCGGAAACGACATCATTAGCATCATCCTGAGAAAATCCAATTCCCCGCCAATAACCAACCAGGTAGACACTCACTTCTGCAGCCTGTCGAGGATGAACACCAACAACTTCTTATCTGGCAAAGGCGTCCCATTTTCAGCATCAAAGGGCAGCTCTCCTTCTCACAAAAATCAAAAACCAATAAATACAATTAAAAATCCCTCCCATTCTCACTTGCCTCCATTTACAGAACACGAACCGAAGCTCTTACCTTTAGCAGAATCACCAGCCTTGGATTTCCCACTTTCCGTCTGCAACAAAACCAGAACCAGTTATTCCTCCCCCAATCATCGGGCCATCCAAAGAAGGAAAAAGTAACCCAAAGATCAAATCTTTAACACGCAATCACAACAATGATGCTGAACCCACAAAAAAAGGATGACACAACGTCGAAAAGGACAAACCCAGGCTTTTACCATAACCACAGCCTGTCGGAAACCCACCAAGCTCCAAAATTTCGCATTAAAAACCCGTAATTACATCACGGAAACCCAGAAATCCACGGAAGATAAAACGCCGCAAATGGTAGACCCCATCAAACACCATCTCTTCCCATCCCCAATCTCGACAAGTGCCCAGAAACGTGCGAATCATCGAATCCCAGAGAACCACTGTACAGTGCTCCCCCACCCCCCAAAACTCGCAGATCTGCGCATAAAGCCAGCAACTTTGTCACTACGGAATACCCCAACTTTATCGCGAAAACCCCACCTTCTCGACAAGCGCGAGGTCTCCGATCCGCCTCTTCCCGCCGCGGCGCCGCCCCTCCCCCTCCGATCCCGACGATTCGGGCATCCGGAGCACTTGATTGAGCTTCTTCTCCTTGCGTCCCGCCCCCTCCTCATATTCCTCCGCATCCTCATCGTCTCCGGTGGGGTCGTCACGACGGGATGGGAAGCGGACGTAGGGATTGGGGAGTCCAGGTTTGGAATTAGGGATAGGGTTTTGGAGGTGTTGCTGCTGCTGCTGGAGGCGGAGGGAGCGCTTCTGGAGGTCGAGGAGGGAGGGGCGGCCCTTCTTCCGCTTCTTGTGCTTGTTCTCGGCGGGGCGGCCCATATTTTTTCCTTTTTTTTCCTTTTTTTGTTGGTTGGAGGTCGAGGAGAGGGAATGCTCTGTGCCTGTTTCTATCTCTAGGATTGTTTCTCTCTCTAAATCAGAGGAATTCCTTCACCTTCTGTTGTGTTTCTCTCTCCTCTCTGATACGCGTCCAGTTGAGCCCAGTTGGGTGGATTTGCACGTAGGGCCCTGTCTTTTCTTTTTATTTTACTTAAAGGGAAAGTTGGGTCCCGTTCTAACAAGCCGCCGTTGGATGACAATCCGATGGTTCTCAGTTTAATTACGATTTAGTAGGATTCGTTAGGTGCAATTAGAACTCAACTCCACTGGATGGGACTAATTGTCATTAGATTAAGTATGTTTTGGAGTAATTACAACTTGGGTGTACTCTTGAACAAAAACCAGTTGGAATCAGCATTATTCGTGGAGATGCGCATTGGACATATAGTTAAAAGACTTAAAGCCATGTAAATATCAAGACAATTGGACCCATTTGTTTGGAACCATAACAATCTCCCCTCGGTAGGAGGCACCTAAGAATTAGGGCAACCTCCATGTTTCCCAAGTCCCCCATCTCCTTTCCCATGAAGGTTCACCTTTGTTAAATGTTAAGAGAAGAAGCAGTCTAGGCTTGATATCTCTCTTCATTGGAAAATGCGACTTCTGTACGATACACGAGGAAGAAAGGAAGAAGTTGGGGTTCCACCACTTTCTATTGTTCAAGGCTTAAAAAAGCATGAAATAAATCAATTCCCCATGCGGCTATTCTCATCCACATCTCTTTATTTCACATTATTTTACCTTTATTATTATCTTTATTTCAACCTACATACTCTTATTTCACATTATTTTCCTCATTCTTATATTTCCAATCGAACTGAGAATAGATCAGTATTCTTCTTATTCATCATCATTATTCATACTTATTCCCGAACCGAATGCTCCCTTTGAGTTATATTGGTTAGGTTTAGATCGTCAAATTCATGTAGATCTAGCATGATTTGGTTGGATTGGGGTGATTGTGTGCCATACTTTCTTCTAGATCTAAAGTTCAAACCATGTTATCCAAGCCTAAAGTGTAGCCTTCTATTAGAAGGATTCAATGAACCTCAGGTCTCACGGTAAGTAATGATGTTGGATCCAAATGTTTAAGGGTTTTTTGTGATCCTAACTAGTTGGGTACTCCTTTACCTTGCCCCTTCCTTTTGGACACGATACTAGAGGTTCCTTTTTAGATTTTTTCTGTTCTATGAACTTTGTTTTTTTATGAACTTTTCCAATCTTGATATGTTGGGTTGTCTCAGGGTCTAACTAATATCAAGGTTAACAATATTGTATCGATCCGTCCCAAAAAAAGATATATTGGGGATATATCGATGATATCGTAGTAATCTCAAAAGGAGCATAAAAAGGTTTTTTTTCGTAATTTAAGATCAGCGTAGTTATTAAAACAATAAAAAACATGCAAATATACATTCCTATGCAAGAATGAGGTGTGTTTAGCGGACCAATATAAATTATATCGCTCATATCACTAATTGCCAACGATGATTGTTGATTGATGAGCGTTGATTGCTTACTGTTGAGGTATTAGAAAGGAAATGGATAAATTCAAAAAACTTGGAGACATAAAGTGCATGTATTTAGCACATTGTGTTTATTTTACACCGCATAATATGCATAATCAAAATGTTGAGCTATATAAGAAGTTAAATCAACAAGAAAATAAGCATAATAAATTGAAGAACATAATAATAATAATAATAATAATAATAATATAATTTCAAATGAAAGAAGATGAACTAAAATTGATTGGACCCCAAAATCGTTGCATGCCCCCACCCCTGGTCGCAGCATAACCTACTTGACGAGAATCTCGGTTAACAACCCAAAGAAGTCTAGGGGAGCATGTTTGTTCCCCCTTGTAAGAGCAGCACCCTAATCTGAAATAAAATATATAAATCATCATGTGTTTTAATATTGCGAATAGCTAAATAAATAGTGAAATCAAACTCATGTGTGTAATATCATTGATATGCATAGATAACAGTGAAATATCAATAATATCGATCGATCTCTACGAAAGTCTCTATATTGAAACTCATCATGTTTGAGCAGTACGGATTGATGTCAATATATATATTACGGATATCTTCACATGAGATATCGATTGATATCCTTGAAAAGGATATACATATGAATATCAATACCTCAATCTTGTCAATACCGATATATACACGTTATATAACACCATTGTATTGCAACATCTCAATCCTTGACCCATGTTTTGCAACATCTCAATCCTTGACTCATGTTTCTCTTTGTCAGCAAACATTGCACTTGATGATTTTTATCTATTAAGTCTGTTTATAAAGAGAGAGAAGGAAATGATATCAATTTCTAGTTAGATGTAGTGAAAATGGATTATAGAGAATACAATTTTGTCACGTATTATATTACTTGGAATGTAATTAACTAGTAAATGATAATTGATTTTTCTCATCATCTAGGTTCAATTTAAGAACGATTGAGATTGGCACATTTTCATGTACACTTTACTTCACAACAATGATAATTGGTACAAGAAACCAATCCAATTTTACACCATAGACTAAAGTGTAGATCATGGCGTAAGATCATCGAGCTTGTAGGATTGTTACACAATAGAACGGCTAATAGTAGGATTAAATTAGAAAAAGAAGATTTAGTATTAGACTAAAAACATATTGGTTTAGTTGAATGACAAACATGCCGATTTCCAAACATATCAATATATGTCTTTTAATGAACATATGTAGAAAGAAGAATACTGATTTTAATTTTTATTTTCTTTACAAACATATATAGTCTTTTAAGATATTGACGGATATTGTTTTTAAATATCTCATCATTTGTCTTTGGGATACATCCATCATTCAATCAATATCAAATCATGTTCCTCACTCCGTACAAAGTTCTATGAATGGATAAATGCTAACGCTAATGTTGGAGGCATAAATGCAAAGAAATTTTTACCTGACAGATCCTATAATCTTTTTAAATTATCTTTACGACTTTTAAATATTGATATTCCCCCCTCGATCCTGTAAATTTGCTCCGTCTTATCCTATAGACCATGTCATTAACTCAAATTAACTAATTGGATTTAAGTTGAGCTAATCTAACCCTAGCAAATCCACTAGTAGGTTTTCTTCCACTTTCCCTCCTTTCTTCTTCTCTCCCCCCTCCTTCATCTTCCACTCCCTCCTTCCTTCTTCATTCTTGTCGGACGAAGCCTTACTCTCTCCTTCTTCACTCTTGCGCGTACAGAGGGGAGGTCGTCGTCACGGACCCACGGTGGCTCTCCATCTTTGACACGTTGGGCACGACAGCGCGTAAACAATGCTGGAACCAAAAGATAGCAGAGGCTTCTTCTTTTGCATGCCACATGACAAGACAGTTCCTTCCTTTTAAAAAGACATATAGTAAGGTGGTCATATTCATATCGAATGCGCAGACCGACCCTGTTCTTCCCATCGTTACTCTGAAATGGACGGCGATTGTTGCAGCGTGCACGCAATCCCGGACCACATCTTCATCCTCTCGGGGCAAAGCAACATGTCCGACCAGGGAGGCGTCCATGCCAAGCGCTGGGATAACGTAGTCCATCCCGAGTGTTGCCCCCAACCCTCGATCCTCCGCTTTCAGCCTCCTCCAAATGGGTACATGCCCACGACCCCCTCCACGCCGACATCGACGTCCAGAAAACTTGCGGCGTCGGCCTTGGCATGCCATTCACCAACTCCCTCCTCTCCCACCTCCCGTCCTCCCCCTCCCCTATGATAGGTCTAGTCCCATGTGCTATCGATGGCACCACCATATCCAAGTGGGGGCGCGGTGGCACCTCTACTCGCAGATGCTCGCCAGGAGTAAGCGCTCGATTGCCCACTGCCAGGCGGGAACGAAAGCGATCAAGGCGATGCTGTAGTACCAAGGGGAGAGCAACACAAACATGAAGGAACGTGCGCACAAGTACAAGGCCAGAATGGAGAGGCTCGTCAACGACTTCCGAGCCACTCTGGGAACCCCCCTACTCCCCTTCATACAGGTTCGATCAGACGAGCTTGATTAAAAACGGCTTCTTTCTATTCTTACTGTCATGATTTTTTACTTTGTGGTGGAAAAGGTGGCACTGGCGTCGAGGGTGAAGGAGGAGCTGATGGAGGAGGTGATCCGAGAGCCAAATGTTCAACAGGTCCTCTTGGAACAAGGCCTTCACCTTGCCAATGATCTCCGCGTTCTAGTAGATCACCTCCGTGGATCACAGTTCAACCACGT
Source organism: Ottelia alismoides (assembly GCA_037367405.1). NCBI lineage: Eukaryota > Viridiplantae > Streptophyta > Magnoliopsida > Alismatales > Hydrocharitaceae > Ottelia > Ottelia alismoides. Next base: position 398,609 of record JAZKJV010000092.1, on the reverse strand, counting down.
CGGAGTCGACGGGGATGCTGGACAAGGTCTGGAGGTCAAAGAGCTGCGCTGCGCCTGCACAGCGCGCTCACAGCCGGAGGAGGAGGTCAACCGTCTCCTAAGTTACAGCATGAGGGAGGTGGGGCGCAGCCCTCCGACAGTGGAAGAAAGTGAAGGGGCAGCGTCCTCTTCATTTGCAGGAGGAAGGGGATGAGGGAAGAGGAGGGATGACATTAACATTATCGGTTGCTGATGTCAACATCTCCTTGTCATCTTTGGTAAATTTCTTAAACAAAGAGGTTATATGGACCTTATTTTAATGGAATACGGTTAACTTTAACAAGTAAATGGATGGGAGTTGACCACAAGGTTTGTGGAGTAAACATTAGAAAGTTTACGAGGTCGAGGTAGGAATATCGATGTTTCAAAGATTATAAAGGTAATTTAAAAATTATAGGAACTACCAGGTAAAAATCCCAAATGCAAACGCCCAAAGCACAAATGCTAATGCTTGTTTCTCAGGATGTGCCTTTATAAAGAAAATCATTGATTCGATTAGCAACTTAGTTATTGTACTTAACAAACAAGAAGTTTGATAGTCATATTTGGAAGGAGGGTTTATATTTCCCCTTACACATCTATGATCAGATATAAGCCTTCCTCCATTTTATCAAGTTCGGTGTTACTCCAACTAGTATGTTACCCGCGCTTCACGGCATAAGAGAAATGTGGTGATTAGATGTAAGTTAAAATATTAAGTTGTAATGTTTACTAAAATGGAAAAAATGGAATCATAAAGTTTCACGACCTTCTCAGCACCAGACAAAACATCTGATAATTAATCTGCAGGAGCTTCTTGACAAATTGCGCATGGCATCATTATGTAGTGAATGGACATTAATGATCAATAAACCAGTTTCATATTTTTACATTTCAACAATAAGAAATGTAATAGCGGAAATTTCAATTGGGGGTCATATTTTTTAAAAGAATCTTATATATATAGCAATCTCATATATAGTCATAGAGGCTTGTAGACGTTTGTTTGTTTTTAGAAAAAGGCATATACATGTCATTAATACATGGTGAAATCACAATAATCCAAAATAGATTGAATATATACGATAATACATTAGTATTGATCACTTAAATATATGCAATAGCGATAGGGATATATAGTTTTTCTGATCAATCAAACATACGAAAGTAAAAAATATGCATATGTAGTAATATTATTCACTTAAATATATAAAGCAAATATTGTACGTTATTTCACTTAGTTGGATTATCGTGACAGAAAATTAACAGATCACAAATAACATATTATCAATTACTATGTATGCTTGCATATCAACCAAAGCATTTACCCCGTTTATTACCAAATTTAGCAAGATTATTTATATCTTATATCAGCAAAAATACAATTTTAGAAAATAATTGAGTCGAAAAAATTACAGCAAAACATATATTATGCTTTATAATATGCATTTTTAACAAACAGTATTGAAAGAAGAAGTTGTGAAATAATCAGTTTTAGACACTTAGACATAAGATTGCAACAACGTTAAACAATATCCTAACAAATTAATTGATCAAATAATTCAAAATGTATATCTAAAAACTACCTGAAACAAACTTGGAACAACTGCAGAACTCGATCTAGAAATATGATTATCATAATTTTAACATACAAACAAAAAATCCATTAAAGAAAAGGGTCAGTAAAATAAAAACTACTAATTTAAAGCATCATGTAACTAATTTCATTTCCAAACATTTAGACCATATCATCAAATTAAAAACATTATATGTACGAATAGAGTTTTAATCACCGCAAGTAATAGTTTATCCAATTCATCTACTTAAAAATATTAGGGATTTTTACTCGGTAGATCCTATAATCTTTTCCAATTACCTCTACGACCTTTGAAACATCCTAATTCCTCCCTCGACCCTGTAAAGTTGTTAACCTTTACCCTACAGACCCTGTGGTTAATCCCCATCCATTTAACCGTTAGAACTAACCAGATTCTGTTATCTTCCTTTACAATATACCCATTTTATTTATCAAATTTACTATAACTGTCATTCCCTCACTCACGTCAGCCCTGTCCGCCGCCTCTCCTTCTCGAGTCCCCCCTCCTGCCCGCTCGAAGCCCCCCTCCTCTGCCGCCTCCCCTGCTCGAAGCACCCCCCGACACCGCCTCCCCCTACCCGAAGCCCTCCTTCCCCGACCGTGCGACCCCCCTCCCCTCCCCTCCCGAAGCCCCCCTCCCCACCGGTCGCTCCCATGCCCAGCTCGAAGCCCCTGCTCCCCCCCCCCCTAGAGGGCCGCTCGAAGGCACGCCCGATCCCCTGCCCCCCCCCCCTCGTCGGGCCTCCCCGAACACCTGCCGCCTATCGAAAGCCCCCGCGGCTCCCCTGCCACCCTGGAGCCACCCCCCCCCCCCCCCCTCGTACCACTGGAGCCCTCCTGCAACTCCCCCCCCCCCTCCCCGGGCCTCCCCGAACACCTGTTGCCGGTCGAAAGCCCCCGCGGCTCCCCTGCCGAACTCCTGTCACCCTGAAGCCCCCCTCCCTCCCCCCGCAGCTCTAGCCCCTTGCACGCCCTGCTCGAACCCATCACGCGCACACCTCCTCCAACCAATGCCCTCGTCGAGGGAGGAGAGATGGAAGAGGAGGTGCAGTTAGAGGAGAAAGAAGGGAGGTTTTTTTTCTCTTGATAAATTCTAGTCGTCCGATCGTTGATTGGTTAGATTAACTCGTTTTTAACTCCGGGAGTTAACTTTAGATGTGTCAATTTAACGGTAAGGTTCGTGGGGTAAGATGGAGCAAGTTTACAGGGTTGAGGGAGGAATTATGATGTTTCAAAGGTCGTGGAGGTAATTGACAAAGATTATAGGGTTTGTCGGGTAAAAATCCCAAAATATTATATATACAAATAGTCTTTAAATCACCATGATAAAACTTTATCAAATTCAGCCTATTTAAAATCAAGACTAATGAAGTCATCCATAAACAGGAGACATATCGCAAATTATCGATCACATACAAACTATATCCAACGTAGTCCTTTTGAAAACTCAACACAAAAATACTACAAACATCAGTTGTAACATGAGCAAGAAGAATAAGAGAAAATGAAGCACACCACACATTATTAAACATTAATCCTAACATGAGCAAGAAGAACATAATTTACGGTAAAACCCATAAGGACATGCACAAAAAAACTCATCATATTCCATTTATCCGCCTTTATCCGCCTTTGATGGAAGGGGTGTCCGCTTCAAACCAATTCAACCCCTTCCCTCTGCTTTGATATTCTGTGATTATATAATAGGACAGAGCTGATATAAATAGTATGTCGGAATATCCTCAATAATCTTCATCCTTTACCATTATCAAAATATATAAGGCCTCACATCAAAGACAATCAAAAACAACTTTCGAAATTTTGGGGTCCACTTTCTGCTTTCTCCTTCCCCCTCTGACGTCCCTCAAGGCTTCAATGTCAGCAAGCCCGAGCAAGCTTTTCATCCCCTCGTCATCACGAACCATCCTTTAAAAATCATGAATCTCTTTAATTTGTTGTAGTTCTGAATTGGGTTAGTTTATTATGATTTCTCTTTTCTTCCTGATTCAGTGAGTTGATATTCGATTTAAGTCTACATTGTACTGTTAAATTATATCGTTCATTTGTTTTGAATGCAATTTATTCTTTGATTCAGTAAAATAATGTTGAATGGAATGAGAAGGTTGAGGATTCTGGAACTCATAGAATCTTGATAAAAGTTCGATGCTTTAGGCTAAAGCAGACTCAAAAAGTGTTGAACTAAAAGTTGATTTTGCTATTTTGTTGTTGATAATAAGATTCTAAAGGAACACAGTGAGAAAGGGGATGCAATATGTGCTTAACCTTGTTGATATTTGATCTACAAATTTTGGAGATAATTTGATTCATATGATTTTTTTTGTTGGGACCTATGTTTATTGAAAACAAATCAAGCTTATATGTTCTTCGTATGTAGACTTTGGGGCCTGATTCTGATCAAATCAAGTTGATTTCCTCTAGGTCTTTCCAGGTTGTTAGCAAGTTAGATCCTAAAATAGTCGCAAGACCTGAAGCTTTAATTGTATGTCCAAGATGCTAAAGCCATTTGGTGAGACCAGAAAGGTCTGAATTACCTTCATCCCCAAGCCTTCAGATCCATCTATTCTTAAAAGCCTCAAAATAAATTGCAACCAACCACCATCAAGCATTAGCCTGAAAAAAGGCAACGTGAGATTCATGTAGCAACTGTGAAATTCTATCGTTGAAAGCATCCCAAGCACCACCACCACCGATCAAGCAAGTCAAGACCAGGAGGGACTCCGCCCTAGTCCTACATCCAATCAGGTACCAAATTCGTTCTCCACCAACAACACTAACTAGCTTTGAGGTTGATCTGAAGCAACATTCGAGTATTGTCTAAGATCCAGGCAAGCCGAGGAAAGAAGTTCATTCGCTCTGGTTCCACGCCAGCAAGGCATACCCCAATCGTCCATCATCGAAAGATCTATTGCCGTGCCAACTCGATCGCCGAAACTAGGGGTGTTCAAAATATTCGGGTCAATCGGGTACCCGACCCAACCCAGTTTTTTTGACCCTAAAATCACGGGTACCCGAAAAAAGTATTTGGGCCGGGTACCCATGATAAGCCGACCCGCTCATGGTTGGGTACCCACGGAAAAACCCATTGGAAAACCCGGGTACCCGGTGGAAACTTTGGGTTTGCCCCGCATGGCTGCAACCAAATCCAATCGGGCCACCGCGTCCAACCTTTCTGAAGGTCACGACTAGATCTTACTCGGTTCCTCCCATTAGGCCACGCGAGTGAAGACAAGAGGGAGGAGAGATGCCCAACAACAGCAGCTATTGTTGTCATACGTGTGTGCGGAGATGGGTGTGGTTGACCCATCATGGAGAGAAAATTGCTCTGCAGTTGTTGCTAGGGTCATTGCCAACGCGTGAAGGGAGAGGAAAGGAGAGGCAGTTGCCGGGGGGACTGGGGGGCTGCCCATCGCGAGATAGAGGAGACTCAGGAGAGGTGACCTGCGATGGTGTGGGGGAAGGGGAGAACCGTGAAAATGGGGGGAGAAGGGGAACCCGTTGGATTATCTTGATCCAACGGTCCCAATTGCAATTGGGTATAGCAGGGGTTGCAACCTTTTGGAGTTCAGGAGAAGTGGATAACCATTCGATCTTTGATTGATCAAATGGTTAAAAAGATTCTGGGGTAGAAATTGGGCATGTTCTGATAGAAGGGAAGATTCATTTAACCGATAATGGGGTTGCTGGAAAATATTTCTGGACTTTTGTCTACGCGCCCTTTATATTTTGATAATTGTAATATATACGATTTCTTGAAACTTTTTATTTGCATTGAGAACTAAGATAATTTGCCAATAATATGACTTGTACACAAAATAGAAGACTTAACAAAATTAATAATATGTGACTAGTACACTTGATACGGAAGTGTAAAAAGGTACATGTGATAAAGAATGTCAAAGTTTATCTATTTTAATAAGTTCTACTTTTAATTACGTTGTGGATGTTTGTTGTAGTGACCCATGGGTACCCGCGGGTACCCGTTACCTATTCATATAATTCGGGTACCCATTAAAATCGGGTACCCGCTGAAATGGGTCGGGTCGACCCATTGACCCGGTAGTAATGGGTCGGGGCGGGTCACGATTGAATGGGTCGGGTACCCACCCCATGAACACCCCTAACCGAAACTGAAGTGAAATTACCATCACCTCCATATAAGAATTTACAATCTAATCATGGTCTGTAATTGCATGTGGAGGAGGAAGTCCAAGTGACCGATCTGATAGCTTTGTTGTGAATATTGGATCACAGGACACATATGCAATCTTTGATAATCTCAACAAATGTGATTGAAGAGGAAGAAGAAACAGAAAAGGCGGTAAAAGGGAGAAAGCAGAGAGAGACATGTTGGGAGAAAGAGATAGATCGTTAGAGGAGAGAGACACGTTAGGAGAGAGCGGGAGAGGGAGAGAGAGAGAGAGAGAAGACGTGCAGTAAGAAGGGATGAACAAAGCCATGCAAAAAAAAACATCGAGGAGAATAAGAGAGATGGAGAGAAAGGATATAGCGCAGGAGAATGGGGCACCACAAAGTTAGGAGGATAAAGCCCAACCACGTGGAAAAAACCCAACTTTAAAGTATATATATAGACATAGATATGAATATTAGAGTTCTAATGATCTCAAAGGCACACTTACACGGCCAGCATTTACCTTGACACCTAAATCCTTGTCAAATATTAAAAAGATGATCCACGCATAACAACCACATCCCCCACTGTGAAGGATACGATCCTGGGTCCGGGATTTTTTTCTATAAAGAAAGGTTACAGAATGGCTGACGACCTGTTTGTATCGTAAGAACGACAAAGTGTCAACGAATCCACCAATTTGGCAGTAAGTGTGGGACCTTGACCTCTACCACTGCACAGAAAATGAAACACACAAAAATGCAAACTCAAATAACCAGCACAGTAGCATTTGGATATGTAAAAATCCATTATGCACTCAGTTTTCTGTAAACAAACTGAACAATTCAATTGGCAGGCATCGATCCTCCACAATGACATGCATAATAAAAGGAAGGCCCCCGCACCCCTCCTCCTGTCCGCTGCCACCTCCACCTCACCCTCCGAACCCACCTCCTCCACCGCAGCCACCGAACCCAAACCCAATACCAAACCCCATCTCTCACCCCCGCCCCCCTCCTTGTGCTGACCCTAAGAATGCTTCTTCTGCGAAGCCTTCTTGGAAGGACATCTGCGGCGCTCCGCTTCCGGATCCTCTGGTTCCTCGACGCCTTTCATATACCCCGCCCACCCTGATAGACGGAGAGGTTGTCGCTTATGTGTCGGAAGCCGAGGCTCGCTCAATAGACGTTCTGTGGGAAAATACGCTCGTCTTTTACGTCCTGGGAAAGAGGCCTTTCCTTAGGTTACTTACCAATTTCGTGGAAAAAGTTTGGAGACCGTCAGGGAGCTATAAACTAATCCCCAGGCCTAACGGCTACTTCTACCTTCGATTGGCCTCAAATGAAGAATGTGATCGAATCCTTGCAGGCGGACCTTGGTTATTCCAAGGTCGATTCATGGTCCTTAGAAGATGGGAGGCTGGCCTCTGCTTAGAACGAGAGCTGCTATCCGAAATACCTATTTGGGTTCGCTTCCATGGCCTCAGCCTTGGCCACTTCTCCGATGTTATCCTCAATAAATTGGCCAGCATCATTGGTACTCCCTTGTTCATGGATGCAGCAACGGCCTCCGGGAGAAATGTGGATTTTGCAAGATGCTGCGTCTCGGTACATGCTTCCAAGACGATTCCAAACTCCATCCCTCTGGTCTTCTTCTCGGGTTCACGCCAAATGGTTGACGTTGAGCTGGAATGGTCACCCCCCCGCTGCTTGAATTGTATCGCATTTGGCCACTCGACCTCCCACTGTCCAGCTTCAAAGTCCACCTCTCCCGATCCTCTTGCGGATAGTGAGGTCCTGGCTACTGGGTTTGTCTCGGATCCCTCAATGCCAGGTATGTCTCCTCATGTCCCTGCTATCTTAGGATCTTCACAACCAGGGACTGACTCGTCCCTTCCGGTCTCTTCACTATTTGGGAGCTCCTCCCCTGAGATCTGTCCACCCATGCTCCCTCAGCTCGACCCTCTCTCTCGTGGTCAGGGGGCTGAGATGCCGACTGGAACTGCCTCATATTTTTTCCTTCCCGACCCTGAAATCTCCGCGCAACAGCAAATGGATGCGGCGGCTTCAAATTCCGTCGCTTCTAGGCCCCCTGTAATCCCAGCCCCTCCTAAGTCTATTAAAAGGGGTACCTCCTCCGGTAAGCCTATGCCATCCTTCCCCTTTGGTTCTAGACATATCTTACAGAAAAAGGCTCTGGGAAATAGAAAGAATTCTGCACAACCTCAAATTGAAGGCACAGAGAAAATCTTTGATCTCAATAACCCTTCCTCGGAGGCCGATTTTGCTAGCCTAACAGAGGAGAATCCTGCATGGTTCCTTGCCACACACAAGAAAAAGAGGACTGCGAAGCAGACCCCCAAAGCTAACGGGCCAGGGCCGGCCAGTCAGCCCCTCCTCTGATTACTCATGTCTCTTGCGATCTGTAACACCCGTGGACTCAATAAGTCCCGTAAGGTCAAAGCAATTCTAAAAGAATTTCGCTCCAAAAGCGCGGAGTTAATGGGCCTACTGGAAACAAAGATTAGGCCGGAAAACAGGGATCGATTCGCAGAGTTGATTCCAATTGGTTGGGAGCTTGCTCATAACTCCACTCCGCTTGGTCGTATTTACTTCCTTTGGAGAACAGATTGCTGGAGCTGTACCATTACTTATGTCCATCCTCAAGCTCTCACTTTGCGCTGCTCTAATCATGGAGGCTTCGCTTTCCACTTATCGGTTATATACGCAGATAACTGTCCTATCCAAAGAAGGCGTCTCTGGGCACACCTTCAAGATATTAAGCCTGATGTTACTGGACCGTGGATGGTCATAGGGGATTTCAATGTTATCCGATTTTCTGATGAGAAATTTGGTGGCCGCGCTGCACCAAGGGGCCCCATTGAAGACTTCAACACTTGCATTAATGTATGTGGGCTCTCTGACTTAGATTCAACGGGGAATAAATGGTCGTGGAATAATTCTTCCGTGGGTCCGCATAGAATTGCTGCCAAATTGGACCGTGCCCTCGTCAACGATAATTTTCTCCTCAAGTTGCCTCTCGCCAAGCTGTGCTACTCAGCACTCCCGTCGTCGGATCATCTACTTCTTACTGTCTCGCTGGGGTCCAGAGAAAAAAAAGGAATTCCATTTCGGTTTTACAATTACTGGATCCATCGAGAGGGCTATCAGGAAGTTGTCAAAGATGGCTGGGAACGTGCTGTGTCTGGAAATCCTCTCTACTGTCTTTCTCGTAGACTAAAGAATGTGAAATCCGCTCTTAAAGTATGGGCCTCAAAGGATGCAAATGTTTTCTCAGAAGTCAAAAAGGCAGACACTTTCTTAAATGGCATTTCCACGGCTCTACAATCGGAGCCACTTGACCCAACACTCGTGCGGCTCGAAGCGAACACGAAAGAGTATATCGACATGTTGGATTCGGACCTCGAATCTGCCTGGAAACAAAAAAGTAGATCGGATTGGCTCAACCTTGGTGATCGTAATACAGGCTTCTTTCATATCTCTGCAACGGCTAGGGCATCTAAGAACTATATTATGCAACTCATCGATGAACATGGTGGTGTCATAGACCGCCCTGCCTCTATTGCCAGTGCTGCGCGCGATCACTTCGCCAATATGCTGGCACCCGCTACCCCTCGCCCGCCCCTGAATGAGTTGCCCCCTCCCTTGCGTAGACTCACCTCCTTGTCAAGCTCCTGGCTTGTGCGGCCTTTCACTGATGCTGAAATATGGGAGGCTGTCAATTCTATTGGTTCCTCAAAGTCGCCGGGCCCTGACGGCTTCAATTCACGCTTCTTCAAATTCCACTGGTCATTGGTCAAAGATGCGGTTAGTGCAGCGATCAACTTCCTTTATAAAGGGGGGCACATGGTTAGGGAGGTGAATCACACATTCCTCACGCTTATCCCTAAGGTGGCGACCCCTTCCACCCTTGGGGATTATCGCCCCATTTCGGGATGTAATGTCATTTACAAAATATTTGCCAAATTGTTGGCTTCGAGACTGGCCACTGTCCTTCCACAACTCATTTCCCCAAATCAAACGGCGTTCATCAAAGGTCGTTCCATTAGCGACAATATCCGCCTTGCTAACGAAATTTTAACGGGATTTGACAGGAGATCTAGTCGTAACAAGGCGTGTCTTAAGATCGATCTATCTAAGGCGTTTGATAGCATTGAACACCCTTTCATCCTTGATGCACTTCGGGCAATGGGCTTTACTCCCACCTGGATAGATTGGATTGAGAACTGCATATCCACGGCCTCGTACTCCATCCTGATTAATGGCGCCCCGTATGGTTTCTTCAAGGGCACGCGTGGTCTGCGGCAAGGGGATCCCCTCAGCCCTCTTCTATTCACAATAGCGCTAGAATCTCTTACTAGCATGGTCGAGATTGCCACTGCCAACGGACACTTCTTCCCTTTGGGGCGAGGTCAAGCCACCGCACCATCCCACTTAATTTACGCGGATGATCTATTATTCTTCTGCAAGGGCTCCCGCCAGTCCCTCCTCGCGGTTCGGAACATTTTAATCTCGTTCGAGCTCGTCTCCGGTCTCAAACTAAATGCAAAGAAATGCAAAGTGTTCAAGCCAAGATTCTCCCCTCCTGACTTCGTCACCGACCTGCAGCTGGGAATTCTATGCCAGAAACTACCATCCATGTACTTGGGTTTGCCTCTCACATCCTCTATGCACAGATGTAGCGATTCGCGCGGTTTGGAGGATCGGATTCGGAAGAAGCTCCTTGGCTGGAGTGCAAGGGCGCTTTCCATGGCCGGACGTGCCCAGCTCATCAACTCAGTCATTCGTGGGATCTTCTTGTATTGGGCCGCCGGTGTCCTTTTTCATGCCCGCGTGGTCCAGCGGATATCTTCTCTCTGTGCTAGTTTCCTCTGGGGTCGACACCGCCACGACATCTCCTGGGATACGGTGTGTCTTCCTAAGTCCGAGGGGGGCCTTGGGGTGGTATCCTTTCTCGCCCTTCGTAAGGCCTCGATTGTCTCATGGGGCTGGAGAGTTATCTCCTCCGACTCGTCTATCTAGGCTGCTTTCATGAGGCGTAAGTACCTCCGCTCCTGCACCTTCTGGTTGGCCTCTCCCGCACCTTCCGTTTCTCGTGTTTGGCGTGCCATCCTCAGCCGCAGATGCCACCTTAGAGGTGCTACTACCGGGGACTGCCCCCCGGTTCGTTGGTCCCGCTCGCCTAGAGGGTACTCGTTTGCGGATGCCTATGACATCTTCCGCCCTCGGGGTGCTTCCCTTGCCTGGGCCCCTGTCGTCTGGGAGCGCCGCTCTGCGCCTCGTCACTCCTTCACTCTTTATAGGGCCATAAAAGAAAGGCTGCCCACGTTGGATAGGCTCGCGGAGTTTGCTGGGATTACTCACTCTACATGCTATTTGTGCGCTGCTAGTTTGGAAACTCACGACCATGTGCTATTTCAATGCTCCTTCTCGGCTGAGGTTTGGCATGGAGCTTGCTGCACCCTTGATCTTCCGGATCCGCCCAATTGCTCGCTCATCGACACTGTTGCTTGGATTGGTTCTATTACGCCCCCTTCCACCCGCACTGCCTTAGCTGTCCTTCTTGCGCTTGTGGTATGGTCGATTTGGATGGAACGAAATCACAGATGGGCCTCTAATGACTCCAGTTCCCCTGCACGTGTCCTGCACAACATTGCCCGGGACTATTCCTTGATTGCAATATGAATGTGATCCTCCGTTTTTGGTCTGCTTAACGGTTCCTTTTTTTCCTTTTATCAAATCAGTGTTTGGATGCTACAAACTCCACATTTGGTAGCAAACTTCTTTTTGTAAAATCTTTTGTTTGTGAAGGAAATATATACAATTTTTACTTATCAAAAAAAATAATAAAAGGAAGGAGCAGGTACTGTTAAATGGATCAAAGACATGTGTTCTTGCAGAGAGTATACCCATTGAAGAGATCAACCAATGAAGAACCCCGCCTACAACTAAAAGTAAACTGCCTGAATATATAATTATAGGTATCGACTCTCTGCCACTTGGAAAGAGATAAACGAAGAGCAGCGTAAAGGTGCCTACAAGTTTGGGTTTTCACGTTAACACCCCAAATGCCACAAAAAATCATACAAACGTCATCAAACAAAATAGGCTACCAGTGACAAGAAGAACCACCAGCAAATAAACTGATCAACCAACAAAAGGTTAGACCGCCCGCAAATAAATAGATCAAATAATGGACAATCCTGATAATAATTATAAAGAACAAACACACTTAACACAAAACCCAGTGGCACAAAATATATAAAACAAGAGATGAGAGGAAGATAAAACTAGTCACCTTCCAACATTACACCGTATTAAACAAAATTCCCATATGATACAAGATCGTACCCAAAGCAAAACCCAATTAAAGGCCACATTGCACATCATTAGGGAACTAGAGCTCCCTGCCAAAGTAAAAGAAAAGATAGATAAAAAGGGTTTTGCTTTGTTTAGCTTCTTCATATGGTATTACGAAAAAAGAAAACCTATAGCTACTGGAATCTCTTCGCACCAACCGAGCCTCCATCCCATCACATGCAATCCAAATATCTACTCGTATTCGTCTTCCTCCCCATCATCCTGCAGAAACCAAATCAGGATTAGCAACAAAACACCAACCAAGATACCGTCTTATAAAGAGAATCAGATGTATACACTGCCACTGACATCCTCGTCATCTTCCCCGTCATGAACCTCCGACTTAGATTTATCGGATTCCTCTTCCTCCTCCTTTTCGGCAGTCGAACCGCCAGCCTGTAATATCAAAAGTTAAGCACGGTTCTCTGAAGGAGAATCGTATTGAAAGAATAACTGATGTAAAAGAAAACCTATCTCTTATTGTATGCGGCTATGTTCTTATTGTATTCAGACTTCCTCTTTTCGGCTTTTGCTATGTAAGGAGCTTTCTCCTGTTAAATACATGCAAGAGTTCGTAATAGAAGAAAACAGCTAGAAAGAAAATACATAACAATATCAGAGCATAAAATCTTACAGAATCAGACATGGATTTCCATTTCTCACCGCCAGCTTTCCCCACCTGAAAAGCAAAACGAACATTTAAAGAATCCCAAAATTACACGAAATTGCCAAACAAGTTTAAGGTGAAGAAACTACTTACCGCGGCGACCGACTTGTTATTCGGGTTCTTTTCCTTGTACTGCTTCCGAAATTCCTCCCTTCAAAATCCCAAAGAACAACCCAATTCAATAGAAACCCTAAAAAAATAAAAATCTCGAAAGGGATAGCCTACATGAATACAAAAAATGCGCTCGGAGGCCTCTTCGGCTTATTGGGATCTTTTGCCGCCTTCTTCGATCGCTTTGAATCCTTCCCACTGGCCTTCTTTCTCACTCCCAGCCTGCAAACAGCACGTAGTAATCACAACCCATCTCCCAAAATCCCAACTTCACCACAAAAAACGGACCAAACCGCGAGAAAATCTCCCAAAAAAAAAAACTTACTTGCTTTCCGCCTTCTTGGACGCATCTGCCTTCGGCCTCCCGCGCTTCATCTCAGCGAAACCTGCGCCCATAGAGCGAGACCGGATTAACGAAAGAGGCAAAATCAGCAGCAAAAACAAATAGAAGAAGGTCGAGAGAGATAGGGAAGTGTACCGAAATCGAGGGTTAGGTTTTGGAAAGGGGAGAGAGGGAGCGGTTTATGGGAGAGCGGTGGCGGAGATAATGGGGAGGGGGTTTTTGAAGTGGAGGGGAGGGAGGGGGGAAATTAAACCCCATATTGGGCGGGATGCGGATCTTTGCCACGTCAGCGATCCGCGTGATCGGGAATGGTGTATGTTCCCGTTCGTTTGATGCTTCTTGTGCTTTTTTCGCACCCTCTTCTGTGCTTTGGATTCGGGGTGGGGGATGACAGGTGACCGCCACGTGTGCGTGTATGCTGGATGTGTGCATGGGCCGCTGGATGTGTACATGGGCCTTCTGGGCAGTGTGTGAAATCAGGGTTAAAAAAACGGACCGGACCGGGCCGGCCAGTCGGACTGGTCTCGATCTGATCGGTTCGGTCGGTTTTGTATAATTAATTTAAAAAGAAAATAAACAAATTGGTGGTCAGACCGAGTTGATTCGGATGGTTGGACAACGTTGATCGGATTAACCCAATTTTGATAGTTTGGTAAATTTTCAAAAATAAATGTTTAAAAATTGAAATAATGTGATTTTTATCATGTGGACCCTTCTTAACTTCTGTGATATAAGTTATGTCCCTCCTCTTTTTGGAATATAAGGGCCCGTTTGGTAGGAGAATAAGCAGGAATAAGGATGGGGAATAAGGGGAATAAGGGGCTATTCTCCGTTCGGCTGGAGGATAAGAATAAGGAGAATAAGGTGAAATAATGGTAGGTAAGGTGGGATAAAGATAGGAATAAGAGTGAAATAAGATGAAATAATGGGGAATAGTCATACCACGGAGAACCGTGTTGGGGGCTTATTCCCCTTATTTCATTCCCCCTTAACCTCCTACCGAACACGCCCTAAGTTGTGTCGATACTTTTTTAAGTATTTTTTAGAAGCAACTATAAATAAATTATTGTAATATTATATTCATATATAATGCTAAAAAATGTGACTAGCTTTTGCAGAATTTATTCAAACTAGACAATATTATTCTATTGAAAGATTTGACATTTTAAACGATTATTTCATTGATATATAAATAAATATTTACGTATATGTATCCAGTTTTATCGGTTCAAAAAGCCGGTTCGACCGGTCTGATAAGTAAATTAAGTCTGATCAAATTTTTTTCGAGTCGATAGGAATGATGACGGCATCACTTACCTATTTTTATTTTACCTTATTCTCTTTATTCCTATCTTTTCAGCCAAAATAAAATAAACCCTTATTCTCATTATTCCACGTACTTATTCCTGATTATTCCCCAACAAAACGCCTCCTGAAAATATATTCGTGTGATTGTTCAGGAGATTTTTGGCGGGAGAAAAAGATCATGCCGGGATAAGAGGTCAGATATTATCCTTCATGCTGGTTTTATACGGGAAGTTGTCAAAAATTTATCCCAAAATTACACTTATAGGTGGGATTATCCCGATCCTTTAACATGTGGACGAATAGCCTCTGAGAGAAGGTCCTAAGCCCAAATCTATTCGTGATTCTCGTGGAAACTAAGCTTGGACAATGGGTCGGATATCCGATAAGTTTGTGGGTACTCGACCTCTTAAGATTGGGGTCTAGTATTACTTTAGAACTTCAGTCAGAAAAAATCGAGCCTAGCACGACTCGCAACTAAATCGGCATTGGCTTTTTTGTATGTCTGATTCAGCACGATTGATATGAATAACGTGATTTTTTTAAATGTAATAGCATATATAAAGTATATATGATTCCAGTTTTTATAATTTTGAATGTAATATTTGTCTGAATAATAATAATATCACACTATATGTATTGAGAATATAATATATATGACACATCTAAAACTCACGAAGTGTGGGTGTGATTTATAAGTGGTGGAGATTACTACTTGACAACTTGGGCTTAAGCATTTGGGTGGTTGCCAATAGGTTCATCTGGACCCGTACCCAACAAGTTGTCAGGATCAGTTTTCCTCGATAACGAGCCGAAGACCTAAGCTCGAGACGTTACATTATTAATCATATGTGATACAATGATTGATAAATTCACGGTGGATAATTGACAACATCGTGCAATTATAGTCACAATACTTTTTATATTAATTTAATTAATCAAATACATTAATCTGTCTACTATTGTAGAGGTAATTGATCTTCATTCAAATAGTAGGTAAATAAGGTTGTGGGTTAAATGAGTGGACTTGAGCTTCTAAAATGAAGTCAAGCTCAATTATAATGGGCTAAGCCCGACCTAAATTTAAATGGGCTTGGGTTGGCTTGGGACGTACATTTTGTAGTTTGATGTGGTCGGAGGTCAAATTCCTTTTGCCTATGGTGGGTCCCATATTCATATTTAACTAGTGCATTTAGTAATTTTGGGTGGTTGCCAATGGGTTCATTTGGACCCGTACCCGACAAGTTGTCAGGACCAGTTTTCCTCGATAACAGACCGAAGACCTAAATTCGAGACGTTACATTATTAATCATATGTGATACAATGATTGATAAATTCACGGTGGATAATTGACAACATCGTGCAATTACAGTCACAATAATTGATCTTCATTTAAATAGTACGTAATAAGGTTGTGGGTTAAATGAGTGGACTTCAATTATAGTCACAATAATTGATCTTCATTTAAATAGTAGGTAAATAAGGTTGTGGGTTAAATGAGTGGACTTGAGCTTCTAAAATGAAGTCAAGCTCAATTATAATAGGCTAAGCCCGACCTAAATTTAAATGTGCTTGGGTTGGCTTGGGACGTACATTTTGTAGTTTGATGTGGTCGGAGGTCAAATTCCTTTTGCCTATGGTGGGTCCCATATTCATATTTAACTAGTGCATTTAGTAATTTTGGGTGGTTGCCAATGGGTTCATTTGGACCCGTACCCGACAAGTTGTCAGGACCAGTTTTCCTCGATAACAGACCGAAGACCTAAGTTCGAGACGTTACATTATTAATCATATGTGATACAATGATTGATAAATTCACGGTGGATAATTGACAACATCGTGCAATTACAGTCACAATAATTGATCTTCATTTAAATAGTACGTAATAAGGTTGTGGGTTAAATGAGTGGACTTCAATTATAGTCACAATAATTGATCTTCATTTAAATAGTAGGTAAATAAGGTTGTAGGTTAAATGAGTGGACTTGAGTAGGGTTGAGCATCGGGCCGGGTAGGGCCGGGCCTATGTTAGTCCAGCCCAAGCCCATCTAAGATTTCGGGCTCATGGGTCGGGCCTAGGCCCTATTTTTTTATTTTGGTTGTCCAAGCCCAGGCCCTACCCATGGTCTTATGGGTCGGGCTTGGGTCGGGCCAGCCCACAAGATAAGCGGACTTTCTTTGATTTATGTGTTTTCTCTTATTGATACTAATTTTTATTTTTCCTAATGTTTTAGACTATGGGGTGGTACTATGCTTATGTTAGGATTTTTTTCCAACGTCGATTTCAATGGTCAATAACAAAAAATTATTTAACGTAATGGTCAAATTCACAAGTTTTGTATCCATTTATCTTGAGGCATGGTCGTAGTGGACCATGTATGGTTTACATGAGCAACTAAGGAAGTTATTTTTTCTTGAAAAACTAAATAATCAACACTTAACTCAATCACATTATCAAATGAATGGATGTTTGGGAGATAAAACATGCCATCTAAAAATATAAGAAATAAAATAAAAGGCCGTCTCCACCACCAGAAGACATACAATATGTAAATAAAATGTCCAAGCCGAATGAAAAAATGCAATGTTTGATGTTAATCAAACCATCATCGTCAAAGGGAAATCGAAGATGAATGATTAGAAAATAAAAAAGCAAACTATTCTCGATTCCACATGACAGAACCACAAGCACAAGACATATACTTTCTAGAAAAATTATGCCATAGTCAATTGAGATATGCATTGTTGGCAAACTATTCTCTCGCCCAATGATGGTTCATGGTTGGCAAACCTACAATTTAAACAACAAATATCAGTACATATGAGGAAAAATATGATGAACAATAAAATGAATATACAAACGTACCAGATTAATTCCTACTATCATCGTCATTCATCAATGTATCTAAAATATAATGCTGAAGTCAACTAAAATATGCATTGTTTATTATCAATCCCATGTCTCCAAAATAAAATATGAAATGCACGGACTGGTCAACCACCTGAAAGGAAATTAAAATAACTTTACACGTCTATTAAAAGATAATATGAAATGGTATTTGCACGTTTAAAGAATTTGATGTACCTTTAAAAATCAAATTGGATAATAAAGTCCACAGTTCATAATCCAATCTTTTTTCTTTCACTCAGTGATGGTTGGCAAACCTACAATTCAAGCAATAAATATCAATACATAGGCAAGAAAAAAAGTGTGTAAATAAATTAGTAGACAAACTTACGAGATAAAGTCCTACTCTCATCATCATCTTCTTCTTCCTCTTCTTCTTCACCAATATTTTCTTCTCTGTTATTATCTTTTTCTTCCTCGTGTATCCAATCTGCCATGCAAATCAGTGCCTCAACAGTTGTTGGGTCAAGTCTGCTTCTGTAGGAGTCCAAAACTCTACCACCGGTACTGAAAGCACTTTCTGAAGCTATAGTGGACATTGGTATTGCCAGAATATCACGTGCAAGTTTCGATAGTATGCGATATTTATTTGAATTCAGTTGCCACCATCTCAAAATGTCAAAGTGTTCATCTTCCTCATTGTCTGCAGAGTTATCTTCTAAATATAATTGGACCTCAGATTTGCCCTCTGATGAACCCATCACCTTCTTTTGTTTCATAAATTGACTTCTATTGTCTTCCTTCTTTTTCATCGTGCAAATATTTTCATGTTCAGATATGTCTTGCATTGTAGAATCTCTGCATCGAGTCTCCCTAAAAGTGGCTGCATATTCATCATAGAGTGCCCGAAATACATTTTCAACTTGGGTGACATGTTCTGTGACTACTGCATTTGAGTAAAGATTTGAGTATGAAAAACGGAGGAACTCAAATTTATAGCGAGGATCTAACACTGTGGCTATAGATAAAGGTAACATTGCATCTCTGTCCCTCCAATATTTATCAAACTTAGTGTACATCTTTATTGCCATATTTTTGATGGATACATCATCAACATTCGTTAATGATAACAAGTCCCTTTCTATCTCAAAAATTATGTTGAAAAACATGTTTGAAGTAGAATACTTCTGTCCAGAAAAGATCTTTGTAGCCGCATAAAAATTTTCAAGAATGCCATGGATAAGCTCCACTTTTTTCCATTCAGCAGGGGAAGGGACATCTAGTAACTGAAAATCACGGGTCTTCATTCGATTAAAGACCTTCTGATACAACAATGATGACTCGAGCATCAGATATGTAGAGTTCCAACGTGTACTCTCATCCAATCGCAATCCTTTCGTTACTGTAATACGCTCTTGTTGAGCCATCTCAAGAAATTCCTGATACCTCCTGTTAGAGTATTTTATAGATTTGACTAAGTTGCGGATTTTTGTAATCACATCCTTAATCTCCAATAAACCATCATGAACAATTAGGTTCAGAATATGCGCCCAACAACGCACACGGAAGAAACCACCACTAAGCAAGAGAGAATCGGTGGAAGAAAATTGTTCAACCAAAATCCTACATACGACATCATTAGTAGATGCATTATCTTCTGTAAGAGTGCACAACTTACACACATTCCACTCATTAAGGCGACTAACAAGCAGATCTGCAATATTTTCTCCTGTATGTCGAGATGCAAGTGCAGCAAAACTCAAGATTTTTTTTGTAACTTCCATTGATGGTCAATGTAGTGTGCAGTGATCGTCATGTATCCTAAATTCTGGATAGAAGACCACATATCTGTGGTAATACAAATTCTGCCTGCTAATTTTTTAAGATTGTTCAACAACTTTAACTTTTCCGCTTCGTACATCTTCAAACAATCCCTTTTCAATGTAAATCGAGAAAGAACCTTATACTTTGGTTGCAAATTCTCAATAAATTTTTTGAACCATGGATTTTCTACAACTCTAAAGGGCATCTCCCCATAAATCATCCACTTCACAAAGTCACTCCTACTTCGTTCTTGGTCGAACTTCCATGTTAAAATAATGCCTCCATGATTTAAATTTGTTAAATTCAACAACCCTTGTGATTTTTCGTGTTTTTTGAAATACAAGCATTTCTTTTCCAAGTGACGGATTAGATGACTAATTCCGCTTGTACTTTGACATGATAAGAGTTTCTTATAATGATTGCATCTGCACATCTCCTTACTATCAATTACTCCAACCTTCGTCAAATGTTGCCAAACCCATGATTGCGATTGACGTGAACGTTTATTTGAAACTTGCACACCAACATCTACCTCCACATCTTCATCTTCCCTAATTGCATTCTCTTCCAATGTTGGTATGGCATCATTAGGAGTTGACATCTAGGTTGATTAATAAACATAAAATAAATAACTTTAGATGGTCTAAGCAATCAAATAAACTAATACACATATCAAATTCAACGCGTATCAACATGATTATCATCAACGGCAGGAGAATCCGAGAGAACAAATGAAGTTTATAAATTTTATGTCATACGTAATATCTTGATAATGCATCTATATATAAAATCCTAAAGTACAAATATATGCAATATTAATATGGATACCATGCAAAAAATATGTACCAGTGATTGTGACATGGGTTGAGGGCGTCAATATGTCGACGTTAGCGGAGGCCATCTCAGTGCCGACTGCCGAGGATCGATAGTTCGGAGTTGCCTGGCTGGGGGAGGGATGGGCGATGCCGATTGCCGCTGGAGAACTCAAGAATCGAGATGGTATTGTGGGATTGGGGGAGGGACGTGCGGTTAGGTTTTTTAGGGTTTGAGTGTGGGGCCAATCAATGGGGGAGGTTTTTATCGTGGTAGTGGGATACCTTTTGGGCGGGCCAACCAATGGGGGACCATGGATTTGGGTGGGATTTGAATGGGATATGTTGTATGTGATATATGGTATCGGGGATTCGGGGGGGTTTGGGGAAATACGGCAAAGATTTCGGAACTAACCGTGGGTATAGCGGGCCTAAACACGGGCTTACTAACGGGCCGGCTAACCGGGCTTCGGGTTCGGGTTATGTTAGACCCGAACCCGGCCCGAATAATAAATTGGGCCAAAATTGGAGCCCAAGCATGCCCATATCTCCAATGGGCTCGGGCTAGGATCGGGTTTGGTGGGCTGGGCTTCGGATTGGGTCGGGCCGGCCCTACCCGATGCTCAACCCTAGACTTGAGCTTCTAAAATGAAGTCAAGCTCAATTATAATGGGCTAAGCCCGACCTAAATTTAAATGGGCTTGGGTTGGCTCGAGTCGTACATTTTGTAGTTTGATGTGGTCGGAGGTCAAATTCCTTTTGCCTATGGTGGGTCCCATATTCATATTTAACTAGTGCATTTAGTAGTTAGTGGTATTATGTTATCTTGAGTTGATGGAATTGTTTATATCTTTACGATATGGCACCTTGTGCCCCCACACAAAAATGGCCTAGAATGTTGCTTGCCTGTTGTGGAGGAAGATGGATTGGGCCTTACATCTCTTGTTGATTTAGTAACCAAGACCTGTTATTTTGGGAGGGTCCTAACGGCATAGTAACTCTTTGTGGCCATATTTTATTTACTTTAAGTACTTGAAAGGTGAATCATTTTGGGATGTGGATGTTGCTAATGGATCGTTTCCTTCTTGGAAGGCTATGCTTAGGTTGAGGCCTCTATCGGCCCCAATCGTGGGATGATCAGCCCCACCTTATCCATAGAAAGAGAGCAAAGCAGTCTTCTCTTTCATCCTTTTACCATCCTTTTACCTTGGATACACCGGGTACGAGTTATGCCTCCTCCTTCCCCCGGCACGTCAAGATACAGTCCAAACTAAGTATATGGGGTATATTATGTTTCAAATATACTTCACATGTAACTTGTACTTTTTCTATTTTCTATACTATATCATTCAAAAAAATCATACTCAGTATTTCTATGTGGGATATTAAAAATCCTTGTAAAGATGCATGTCATAATATTCCCCAAAAATG
Source organism: Ottelia alismoides (assembly GCA_037367405.1). NCBI lineage: Eukaryota > Viridiplantae > Streptophyta > Magnoliopsida > Alismatales > Hydrocharitaceae > Ottelia > Ottelia alismoides. The sequence continues at coordinate 377,123 of JAZKJV010000092.1, read as the reverse complement.
GCATATTTATTCGTATACACCTCTGATTAAGAGCCAAGTACATTGGTCTGTGGGATATGAGTCATATGACTCTCCATGTTCAACATACTGAGCATAAGCTAACGAGACTTGTATGATGTTGCCTAAAGGACGAGTTTGACAAGTTCGGAGTCTGTAAGACCATTCTTTGGAAAGGGGATTGTGTATATGTTCTCGAAGATAAGGAGAAGAGGAAAGATGTCCTGGATGAGGCACACGGTTCCATACCATCCATTCAGCCATACAATATTAAGATATATTGAGACAAATGCCGATGAGCAGAACCATTGCAATAGTTATCATGGGGAGATTGAGCCTTCCACGCATGTACTTGAACCATATAGGGTGCATACATCTTAGAGTGATTCATTTTATTCATCATATTCTATTTGTTTTTTTAGAGATATTGTACCGAGAGATTGTTGAGATATTTTGTTATACTTTTTATAGTTACTTGTATATTTCATTCGTGGACATTGACTTGATAAATATGATTAATAAAGATGAATGTTGTGGTTTACATTTCATTTCATGATATTCCTCCTATTATCATATTTTTTAAATACTAATCTAGCATGTGAGTTTGTTTATTGAGTATCAAAAAACCATACACGAATTAGACTTTATGACCGATGCTCTAATCTTGTCGATCTAAGTGGCCAGAAGGATGGCGTGTCACATACTTCCACACATTGGACATGTGGAATCAAATAAAAATCCTCAATTTATTTATGTCAAATGTCTTCAAAAAAGGAGTTAACGGTTATATGTGAAAGAGAATCAAATAGGCTTCAAAGCGATACCAAGTACACCAAAATCTGATAAATATTGCTCAAGTTATGAATTGTTTAAGTTCATGAACTAATATACAAATAAAATAAATTAAAAGATCACAAATATACCCTTAGAGGGGATGATATGTAATCGTCCAACGTCTTCTAGGGTTCTTGTGTAATTTACCTCGATTGGGGTCTTTCTATAATTTCATGAAGTCGTGTGGGCTTCATTGCAACTTTTCCCCCTCGCACACGCAATGCACATGACACGTGGACTTTATGGTAATCTTAGAGGAGTCATGGAGCAGGGACGTAATTATCCCAAGTCACGTGAAGCGCACATGATATTCCTTAGCTTCGGGTGGCGACTCGGTGGTAAACTTCCACATGTTGGCTTCGCATCATTCATGGCACAGGTAGCAGGCTGGGGGGGGGGGTCTTGAGCGTCCTATGTGGATTCGATCAACGACTAGTGTTTGTGTGAATGTCGACGGCTTTGATGGATGGTGGAGATCGAACGGGCGGATTTTCAATGTCTTTGGACAGCCTTGATAACGTGCGTTCTGGATCCAACGGGATCTGAAGACATTGGAGCTCCTCATTGTGTCGACTGCTATTTCTCATAGGATGGGATGTGCTCCTGTATGATGGAGGATGGAGCGGAGTCAGCGAGAGGCTGCGGGAGGTAGAAGAGAAGGTGTAAGGGAAGGAGGAGTGAGTGGATCGATGGTGGAGATCGACTAAGTGGAAGTAAACATCGGAGGAAGGAAAAGAAGACAAAGGGGGAGTTTCGCCAGGATGATCGAGGAGCAGTGACTCGACTATGTTATCGTCCCAACCATGACGACAATGGTGAAGCTTTTGCTAGCGTCCTAGATGCGCAATAGTAAACAAGGGTGGGAACCCTTGTAGATCTCGCTAGATGAAGTCCTCGCCAGAGGGAGGGTCCCTATCACCAACCCTCCTCGAGCGCTTTCTCTATTTCTTTACAGATGACGACGTATGATCTGGAAGGTGGGAGGTGATGGGTGTTTATAGGGAAAGGGGCTTCGGCCGCTAGGTGTTGTGTTTGCTCGAAGAGGATAAGGGGAAGAGATGCAGGTCGATGAGGGTTAGAGATGAAGATCAGAGAGGGGATCATAGGAAAATAGGGTAGGGTTTGTTGGAGAGTCGCCGACAATTATAAGGGAATAAGAGCGGTTGAGTTAGGGTTATCAGGGACGAATGAAGTTAGGAGTTTTAGTATTGAAGAGGATAAGGCAATGATGGATAATGGAGGAGAGTGCATGGCCGGAGATGGAGGTATGGGAAGGAAAGAAGTGGTGCTGGACTACAGTGGTCAAGTGGGGGTTGCAGCTCGACCGAGGAGGAGGCGGAGCGACACTGGGAAAGGAAGAAGAAGATGGTCACGTGCGTGCACGTGAGAGGGGGGTAAGGCCAGTCACATGCAAGGCATGTGAGGAGAGATGACATCAACAAAGAGTCACGTGTAAGGCACCTGGCGAGGGGAAGAGGGAAGCACGTGCTAGGCACGTGAGGAGAGAGAGAGAGGAGAGAGAAAAGGTGGGGAGACCAGGAGCCAGGTGGCTCCAATGAGTACACACTACGTGGCGCGTTGACCAAGAGACTTTGACCAAGATGTTGACCAGATGCAATAAATGAATCAAACAAATCGATTAAAAATAGAAACCCAAATGGGGAAATGTCCAATATGAAAAATGCTCCTCTAAATGTGATATTCAACGTTCATGAAAGACTCAGATGAAGAATGCAAGGTATGCATTTTTTGGTGGTATTTTATGTATATAAAATACAAATTTTTGGTTTTGTGGTTTTTATTTGATTTTCTATAGATAAATAAACACATACAAAAATACGATCTGATATGAAATAATGCAAGGAACATAAATGCATTTTTTTGGAATTTTTATGAGTTAAAAAAAGTTAGAAAAATTAGGGAAGGGGATCATATACAAGTGGACTAGGTCAGTAGGCTCAAGTCAGAATCGGTCTTTTTTATTGCTTTTTTGATTTTTTTAGATTTTGATTTTTGTGTAATTTTATTAAAACAATGAATAAAATAAAGAAATAAAGAATAAAATAATTAAAACGAGTGAGATATGCACTTGAAATGATTGGTCAAAATCTACAAATATGTACAATGCCCAATTAGGTCTTAAAATCAAATTTTTCACAAATGGACTCCGATTCTTTTGAATTCGCTCTGATTTGTAGATATTGGAACATACATTAATTCAAAAGTGAGTAGAATTCATTTGAAAACTGTATAAAAGAGATATCTGTGTTTTTGTTTTTCTATCATGGAATTAGGGTTTGAGATTATTTTGAATATGTACAAGTTAGCATTTTTAGGATTTTTCATGGATTAAGGTTAGTGATATGTACACAATGAATTTGGTTTCATGTCAATTGAAGTTAGCATGAATTAATTAAAATTGGGTTAAGTTAGGTGAAAAATATTTAGATGCAGGAATGAATGCTAATTCATGCAAATTAAGTATGAGTGCATGAAAGTTAATTTTATTATGTTATTACGTAAATGATCCTAAATTCTCGGGACGAAGCTATATTTTTACCTAATTAGAGTGATGCATCGCATATTCATCAGTTAGTACTCTTTTTTAACAGTTATCATTTATCAAAGTTAGTGATATATAGATAATAAAGCTAGTTTCACATCATTTGGAGTTAACATGAATTTATTAAAAAATGACCGAAGTTTAAAGTATTTACACACACGCGTGTATGTATGCATGACTACATGAATTTGTTAAAAAATGATCGAAGTTTAAAGTATTTACACACACGCGTGTATGTATGCATGACTGTATGTACACTACAAAAAAAGGCGGGATTAGCGTGCACGGATCTGCGTGCACTAGACGAGCACATGTGCTCGCCCCTTATTGGGCGAGCACACTAAGAGCACATGTGCTCGCCCATGAGGGTCGCTGGTTTGAATTTTGCGGAGAGGCGCGGTTACCAATTTGGACGAGCACATATGCTCGCTCAATTGTGCTCGCCCACTTGAAATTTCCTTGCGCGGATAACTTTAGCGCCTGGAAATTTCGGGCGAGTACTTGGCGACGGCCTGGCGAGCACTTAAGTGTGCTCGCCTAGGCCCGTAAACAGAACCTCGCGCGGCTCTTCTTCCTCATTTTCACGCAAGTCTCTCCCAGTTTCTCCCCTCCGGCGACCCACCACCCCTCCGTCCCGACCTCGATGCCCGTCGTTTTCGTGTTTTGCATAGATGTACATCTACCACTCAGTATAATCCTTAATCCTTTCTCTTTTTATACGATTTCATTACCTATTTGTATTGTTTGGATAGATTAGGGTTTCAATTTTTTGTTGAATGTAGTGTATTGTTTTGATAGTTTATATGTGTTTTACATGTTAAGGATAGTAGTAGATCACTATAGTATTGTCATTTTGAATTTGATTGTCTCAATGATATGTATAATTGTATGCCCTGTAGGTGTTCGATAAAATACCTCAACCAACATTATGTTTACATTTTGTAAATTTTAAATGACAAAATGCTTGTATGATTAGTTATTAAATTTGTGAATAACATTAGTTAGTCAACTTCAAAAAAGATTAGTTATGAAATTTGTGAATAACATTAGTTAGTCAACTTCAATAATGTAGATATTAGATATGATGAACATCATTAATAACAATTTTAAAATTTCATATCGTTTTGATATGAGATGTGATATACACCAATGTTTCCTTTGTGATAATTTATTATCACATTAAATTCTAGTTAATGTGACCAATTATATCACATTAACTTATAGATAGGTTTATGATAAGTCCAAAATATTATTTATTAATTATTAGAAAATCGCACAAAATCCATCACACACAGTGCGTCCTTCCACACCAGGTGGTATGTGGCCCTGCACAACGGGTGGCGTGTGCAACACATTGGAGGATTTGATCACCTCTAACTGTGTTATATTTTTTTATTTTTTCACAGCACTATTGGACTCACTTTGGGATGTTTATCCCAGACCAATGGTCGTGGATTTTGATGTTTGCAGGTTCGAATTTTTTTTGTAGGTGCCTATTAACTCTTAATGACCCAGGCACTTTTTTAGGCACTAAATAAGGATCACACTTATCCCTATCCCCATCGTTAACCAGCCAAATATACGTAATTACCCGGTTAATATAAATGAATGAATATTTTAAGATTATTTTATAGTCTCATTTGTAGCACATACAAATGTATGACGTAAAATGATCTTAAAGTATTACATTTATATTAGCTTTCCTTAGTTCGGAGGTCCCAGACTAAGGGGGTCCGTAAGGATTCAAATTTACTAAAAGATGATCGGTATCACAAGGTCTTTATTTCTTACGGAAATTTAGTTCATAACCCCTTCCTCTTCGGTATACCAAATCAATCATAGTTATTATTGAAATAATCACTAATATGATTATTTTGATAATTAATTAGGATTGATTTATGGGGTATACGGGAGAGGTGCAAGGTTATGCTACCGAATTTTCGTTAGAAATAAAGATACTTGTGACAACGATCATCTTTTAGTAAATTTGAATCCTTATGGACGGGCTAAAGTGATAACATAATTAATACACTTCTCTTCTCATCTTTTATCTCAATAATGTGATACGTTTAGATATCCTCAATTTCCTATATTTGACATTTTGGAATATTTAATTCAGGTTCATCAATATGACCAATAGAGAATGGATGTACAACCGTGTAGTAGATGAACGTATAGCAAATGCCTTTCAAAGAGGTCTTCAGGAATTTATACAATTTGCTTACGCACAAGGTCCCCGTATTGTGGATTCAGATGGAACTATCTTGTGTCCGTGTAAGAAATGTCGTCTAATGAGGAAGAGATCAAAAGATGAAACTCAGTTACATCTTTATAGAATGGGTTTCATGGAAGGATATCAGATTTGGTGGAGGCATGGTGAGAATTTCGAGGACAGAATGAATGATGTGGAAGAAACTGACAATATTAATCCCTTTACAGATATGGTTATGGATGTTGCAGGTCCAGAATTTAATTATACTTTGTTAGATGATGAAGAACCATATGGAGAGTCTACAGAATTTTACGAGCAGTTGAAAAAAGCGGAAGAGTCATTGTGGTTGGGTTGCAAGACATATTCAAAATTTTTTGCTGTCTCGGATCTTCTATCGATGAAGATGGAATATAATATGACCGATCGTAATTTTGATGCAATGCTGAGGATTATTAAGAAGATGTTAGCAGAAGATGCAGAATTACCTGATAATTATTACAAAACGAAAAAGATGATGCGGAAGATGGGTTTAGCAGAAGTTAAAATAGACTCGTGCATAAATCACCATATTCTATATTACGGTGAACATCAACATATACAACGATGTCCTGAATGTAATGAGCCAAGATATCAGACAGCTAGTAAGAGTGGAACAAAAATATCAGGAAAGATTCTCCGTTATTTCTCGTTGACTCCGAGATTGAAACGACTATGTTATTGTAAAGAAACGACGAAATACATGACATGGCACGCGGAACATAAAGTCGATGAATATATGGAGCATCCATCCGAGTCTGATTGTTGGAAAGAATTGATTTCAGCTTTTCCTACATTTAAGGATGAAAAGAGGAATTGCGTTATAGGTTTACGTACAGATGGGTTTAATCCTCATGGAAGAAGTAGAGATTACTCTTGTTGGCCAGTAATGACAACGCCATATAATCTACCCCCATGGTTATGTAATAAGCGACAGTTTATGTTTCTTTCGCTGTTAGTACCAGGACCTACACATACGGAAAAGTACATTGATGTTTATTTACGTCCTCTTATCGATGAGTTGAAAATATTATGGGTCGATGGAGTTGATACATATGATGCTAATAAAAGTCAAACATTTAACATGAAAGTAGCTCTGCTTTGGACGATAAATGACTTCCCAGCATATGAAATGTTATCTATGTGGAGTACGCATGGACGTAAAAGTTGTCCATATTGTATGGATAGTATTAAATCATTCCAGCTTCAACACGGTCAGAAACCATGTTTTTTTATTGTCACAGACGATTTTTTCCAAATAATCATCCATATCGAAGATAGGAGCATTCTTTTAAAAGGAATACAATTGATCTTTCAGATCCTCCACCAATTAAGACATGCGATATGATATTATCATACTTGGAACAATTACAGAAATCAGCCTTAGAAAATGGAGATAAAACAAAAAACCTTCCTGATTTTGGTGACAGTCATAATTGGATTAAGAAGAGTATATTTTGGGAGTTACCATATTAGAGTAAGTTACTGATACGACACAACTTAGATGTTATGCATATAGAGAAAAATGTATTTGATAACATGTTCTACACTGTTATGAATGTAACCAGTCAATCAAAAGATACAGTAAAGTCTCGTCGTGATTTACAAATCATATGTAATCGCCAAGAATTGCATATCAAGGAACATGATAGTGGAAGGGTTGAAGTTCCAAAAGCAAAGTATACATTAGATAGAAATCAAGTTAAGCTTGTTTGTGAATGGACGAGTAAATTGAAGTTTCCAGACAGATATGCATTAAATTTTTTTCAATTTGGTCGATCTGAAGTAGTTTACATTTAAGGGAATGAAGAGTCATAACTGCCATGTTTTTATGGAAAGATTACTACCGTTAGTGTTCAGATGATTGTTACCAAAAAATATTGTCGATGCTCTTTCAGATGTTAGCAGATTTTTCCAGGTGTTATGCTCGTCACGCATACACCGCATGGAGATGGATTATCTTCAAAAAAATATTCCTGTGATTATGTGTAACCTGGAGAAGATATTTCGGCCTTCATTTTTTGGTTCGATTGAGCATATGATGATTCATATTCTATGGGAAGTAAAAGTTGGAGGACCGGTAAAATATCGTTAGATGTATCCATTTGAAAGGTAATTAAATGTATTATAATGTCATTCCTTCTTTACTATTTGGACTAAATGTTTAACCTATTTTCTTATAGGTTTATGTTATTTCTTAAAAGAAATGTCCGAAACAAAAGTAAAGTTGAAGGGTCTATAAGTTCACAATATATATATATATATATGAGGAAGTCGCAACATTCTGCGCAAGATATCTTCCAGAAGATATGGAGACTATCCACAATAGATGCAGAAGAAATGAGACAATTTCTTCCGATGAAAAACCTTGTATCAGTATCTTTCGACCATCCACTCATCTAATAGGCAAAGCAACTGAACGTTTCTTTTCGAAACAAGAGAAGGATGCTGCAGAATTATACGTATTAGACAATTGCGAGGAAATAACACCATATGTTCAGTAAGTATTTGAATTACTTTATGTATATATTCATCACAAGTAATGAATATTTTTCTCTTATAAATTGTAGGGAATTTAGACAGAAAATTATGGAGGAAAATCCTATATATTCAGATGACGAAGTTCTGAGCACTTATAGGAATCAATTTCCAGCGTGGTTTAAATATCGCTCAAAACAGTTGGACGATGGTGATTTCTATTCTTATATTTTAAAATATTTTGGAGAATGGCCTGTTTATAAGGTTCGCTCATACAACTCATGTTACAGTAATGTGTATCGTTTTCATACCTTAAATTCCGGTAAATATTTGACAACTCAAAATCATGGAGTGATGGTTCGCGGATCTTGTTATGAGGAAGATAATCTGAATTATTACGGAATTTTAAAGGAGATTATAGAAGTGGAATATAGTATATCAGGCTTGAATAAAGTAGTTCTTTTCTTGTGTGATTGGTATGAACCCAATGTAGGTGTAGTACTGATAAAAGAAATAACATTGTCGACGTAGTGCAAAGGAAATTTATACGCAGATTTGAACCATTCGTCTTAGCATCTCAAGCGAATCAAGTATGTTATCTCCCACAAATATCAAAGAAGAGAAAGATCATTGAAACAGTAACTGTTGTGAAGATAAATTCTCGAGGTTATATCTCCAATGATTTCAGTATTCAGGAAGATGACATAGATGAAGCATTTACACCGACAAATGAAAGAATAGACTTAACAGAAGAAGTCCCAGTCATCGAATCGATTCGATTGGCTGATAATGAAGTTTTGTGTATTGACTTACAAGATGATACTGACTCCAGAAATGATTACTCGGAAAACTCAGAAAACGAAGAAATATCCTTTAATCCCACCGAAATAAGTGATGAAGATTAGTTGTAAGTTTTATTATATAATTATAATTGAATTAACTAAAATCTTAAATAATAAATATGTAATACATCATTATTACAGTCATGACAGGTTTTGGACGTGGCGGGGCGCATGGATCACATAGATCCAATCGTCCATCTTCCTCAGACACGCCTTCTTCCAGTAGACAGCCCACCCCGGATGTTGTTCCTAATTCACAGTCCGACGAGGTTCGCCGGGTGATAGCTTACTACGAGTCTCTTGGTTATCCTCTGCCACCCTTTTACGTAGGAGGCTATGGAGAGCCATCTACCTCAGCAACCCCTACAGGATTCCCAGTCCAGGTCCCCATACCAGCACGAACATCGATAGGTTCTGACTCTCCTTCTTCTGGACGGCCGAGCACATCCGTGCCTTTACCCACTGTAGTTGGACAGACGTCGGCGTCCCACCCTTTGTTGGAGGTTACGGCTGATGGGAGGTAAAAATTTTATAGATTTTATCTTTAAATATTTAATTGTATGGAAGTTAAATTTTCCAGTAAATGCACGGATTTTTTGAACAACAACAGGGTGGCAAAGGAGATAACCAATATAATAAAGACACACTTGACTTCCATGCAATTTAGATGGTGTCGCATCCCTACTGCAGAACAGGAGAGACTGTTTGACATGTTTCTGGTAAGAAATATTTCTAAGAAGTGATACATAATTTTTTGGTCAAGTTTTTTGTATCTTATAAATTGTTATAATTTTCAGAGTAGGTTTCGCCTTGGCTCTGATCTGGGGAAGGAGGTTTATCGTAGAGTCTTCATTCGTTTGGCAGAAAAGAGAATGAGCGATACATTTTTCAAGGCAAGAAGAGACTCGCATGCGAAGATGGGATGCGAGGAGATGAATTTTGAGGAGATGAAGAGGTTCCCGCCGTCATGGTGTACGGAAGATAGGTATTATACTTGTCAAATAATTTATATTAAACTTTTTAAAATAATCAATTATCATAACATAATCAATCCAGATGGGCGGATTTCTGTGATGCATTCGTTGCGGATGATGAGTTTGGAAGAAGATCTATGGCGGGAAGGACAAACCGCCAGAAACAAAGGATTAAGTCGACAAGTGGCTCTAAAAGCCACAATCAGATTAGAGCGGAGATGGTATTACGATTTAAAATTATTTTTTAGAGATCTACTTTAATATAATGCAATGTTGTTATTAGATCTTAAAAAAAATTTCAGGCAGCTAGGTTGGAAAGGGAACCCTCTTTTCAAGAGTGGTGGTCGAGGTCCCACATGAGTGGGAGAGAAGGAGAGTCGCAATGGTCCACTCCTGAAGCAGGACAATTGTTAGTAAGTCTCTTTGAGTCTTTGCATAGAGGGAAAGCATTATCAATTTATTTACAATTAAATGATATATTATAACTCATTTATATATATTGTAAACTTTGTATTTCAGGATCGTTATCTGGCACTATCTGCAAAAAAATGGGGTGTCGATCCAACTGGAGAGCAACCACCATTTGATAAAACGATCTGGAAGCAGGTATATATGGATAAATATTATCTTACTATACTCATTTCTAATATATAATTTTATATTAAAAATTGAAAAACTTATAAGGTGTTGGAGGAGAGGGACGTTGTGGCGAATAGGAAGCAGACGCTTGGTGGTCTTCCTCCATATTATGTGGAGGAACATCGTCACTCCTATTCTTCATACTCTCAGCCGTCGTACACGCAACCACATCCGTCCCAATCAACAGTTCCAATGGAGTCGCAGATGGCGATGATGGTGGAGCAGGCGACGAAGCTCCGAGAGGAGTTCACGGCGTACATGTAAGTATTCTTCTTATAGAATGAGTAATAATTTTAAATTTCTATATCTACAAAATGCATGTAATAGATATATATCTTCCGTTTATAATATAGGTCGCAAGGGCGTGCATCTCAACCTGAAGAGATTGAATCTGATAACGAAGAGGAGGAGGAGAACGACCCTGAAGAAGAGGCACGCATGTATGCGAAGAAATTAAATCATTACAAACATCTATACACATAGACATATAAACAGATGCGTATAAAGCAAATTGATATATTATTATAAAATTTGAATAATTATATTTTTATGAACTGTGCTGATTTAATATATTAGAATGATTTAGAATTAATATCATGGCAATTGTTTTCAGCCATACTATGATCTGATGCATGGAATGGATTAAGTACATATCCATCTAAAAATAATAATTTCGAATATTGAAGAAATTTTGCATTTGATCATCAATGCGTATCAGTTTTTTCAAAAGTAAGTCAAATTCAATTAAAAAAAACAAGTTATATCTGGTTTTTTTGTTGCATCATCTCCAACGGATGTTTAGTATAGTTTTTTTTAAATTTCTATCAAAATATGACTACGATATGTTCCTCATCAATCGATTCTAGTAGTAGATATTAGAATAATAAACATTGGTTTTCTCTTTTATTATGTCCATTTCATTCCAATTTGATAATAACCACGTCGTCGATATAATCACGGAGTCTACTTAGTTGAAATAGCTATTTTTTATTTTTTTTTCATTCCATATCTATCCAATTATATACACTAGGAGGATATCCGCGCTTCGCGGCGGAAGAAAAACCAATGATAAAAATATAAGGATATAGTTGAAATAAAAGCATCGAAGAATATGCATACGCTAGAATTGTAACATTAACCGCAAAGAATCCATTTATTGGTAACAATAGTTCACCTCATATTTGATAAATGGAAAGAAAATTAGGAATCTAACTTCCAGAAACTCAAGTTGCATATATATGTCATATTGTATTTGTATACAAATTGCAAGTAATAACCTATCTTGGAGACAATATAAAAGGAGTTTGTATGTGAAAGGGAAAAGAATATGCGGGAGAATTCAAAGGTAGTGCATGCTTTACTGCTTTCAAATTATGAGGTATGAGAATATATACTAAATATTAACATATCAAAGTTATTTCATTCGAGACTCAATTGAGTAGATATGGTTATTTTTATTTGCTAATTGTAAGTTCAGAATTTTTCGCTAAATATGACATAGATGGATTATTAGAGAAAGCAAAGAATATATAAATTTTCCATTAGCTAACAACTATACGACTAACCCACAGAATTGCAACAAGTTTTGATAGAAGTATGTAATACATATGCAAGATAAATAAATAGCAAGGGAGATACTAAGGAAAAAGCAAGGAAAATAGGGTGTTAAAATTGTTTCCTCGGCCCTTGCTGTCATCTAGGAGGATACCCGCGCTTCGCGGTAGAAGGAAAATTGGGTGATAAAATATACATATTTTTATCAAGTGTTGATGGAAATATGGATAGGCAGAATTGTTTCCTCAACCCTTGTTGTCATCTAGGAGGATACATGTGCTTCACGACTGAAGGAAAATTGGGAGATACATGCTGCCCGCATCATCTCTTCGCCTGCGACTGGCTCAAGGCACCTATTCCTCTATCGCCATTCTCCTCCTCGACCTGGTCCACCCCCCTCGTTTCTCTGCCATGTCGCCAACCACTATATCCCTCTAATATGCCTAGATATCTACCTTGTTTTCTTCTTGTCTTTGTTCTTTCTTTATTATTCCCTAACCAATATATTGGAAATTCAGCATAAGTTATTGTCCTTCGTGAACACATATTGAAATTCAAAAAGTGACGTTTTCTATGGGAAAATGTATTATAAGTCTCTCAACAGCGGGATCTCGAAGTTGGATAGTAAATTGAAAAATTCTCCAAATTACCTCATAAGAAGAAATATACCTACAATCTAGATACTCCTTTATTTCGTTTGTTTGTTCTTGGGTAGCCAACGATGTATATCTACTCCTAGGATAGCTTTTTACTACAACTCGAACTCTATCTGGATTTTTGTTGATATATTTAAATAAGCAACTATTGCCATGACAATTTCCTTCAACTAATGCATCATTTGCATTAAATGTGTCTTGCTTCCTTCTTTTTAATATTTCTTTACAATGAAATCTATTATTCTTGCAAATTTATTTCCTATCCATGTTATAAATATTGGTTAATTGATCTGTATTTGGGATTATACAAACTAACATGAGAAATATTACATAAAATAAAACAATTCCTGCAAAAGCGTAAATGACATTAATAGAAAACAACATGCAAATAAATGAATCATACATGGGAAAGCAAATTAAAGCTTTTAATTTAGAATTAAATTTACATGAGAAAATGTTTCTTTTCCATGTAGCCTCTCAACATGAAATAAAAATCATTAAGTTTAAATGGAAGCATGATTTTTGTTAAGAGGACTCAATACAGCTCAAATAAATATCTTAATTCAAAGTTAACTGTATGTTTCGTCTGCATCAAAATTTAAATCAATAATGATGCTTGGAAGTTTTTAAGATAAGGAATTTCTGCCATGCTTGCTAGTGCTTATAAAAAAATACCTGACATTAAAAAATTTATTATAAAATCAGTATTAAATATATACAAAACTATATATATATATAGTTTATCTTGAACCAAAAAATATTACGCATTGCTTCATCACATATATTCATTTTATTAAAACAAAATTATACATCATAAATAACAGAGATTACAAAGTACATACATTATATGAGCTTTGTCAGTGTAATGAGCCATGTTCAGCCTAAAAATTTTAATTTCAAAATTTGACTGATGCCTTTAGATATTCGATAATACAAAGCCGAGGCCGCAAATCCTAAACTATCCACAGAGAACATAAGAGAAATAGGCATGTACCTTAACAAACAAACACAAATAGGGGAAAATCAAACGAATATCAATCAGTAAACAAATAACAACCTATAACATTTAAAAAAACAAAACAAAACATCCTATAATTTAGAAAGTTGGCTCAGATAGTTGCCACGCATGATTCTAATGAAAGACTCAAGAATCACCTCGCCATCCACGGAATGAAATGACAATTATATAATATATGGGCGATACTATGGTTTACATGCTCATATCTAAAAAAAACATCCATAACATGATCACTTAAAATATTCGATTGTGAACATGATCTTAGGAAAACCACTTAAACTGCATGACCATATGTGGTATTAAATGTGACAGAGCATAACCAAATAGTCAACTCAATTTACATGATCTAAACTATGTAAATCCATCATGAAGTAAAAAAAATATACATGTTTGAAGAAATGGTTGTTGCTATCTGATCTAATAACGGATCATCAATCTAACTAACTAACTGAAGAAAATAGATAGATATTTCTTTTCGATTCAGGCATATGAATCATCTCAACTGCCCAAATAATGACCGTATTAAGAAAAGCATTGACCCACAAAGCAGGAAAGCGGTAGAAATCCAAGTTGTTTCATAAGGACAAGATTCATTTATAATATTGCAATATAAGAACAAATGATGTAAACTTACATACATAAGATTAAAAATAACAAAAAAATCCAAATATTTGGACAGAAACCATATAAGGCATTTTTATTAGACTTCCTTATCCCATAACAAAGCCACATTTGTATCCTTCGTAAAATCAAGCTGTGGCACATGACATCCATGCTTATAGTATTTAACCATGCATGTTAAAGGCACACGAAACTAACATCATAGCCTTGAAACTAACTTATATAACGGCAACTATTTATAAAGCATTTATTTCATTGGATATATAAATTAACACATGCAACAGCAACATTAAAAAAATTTCTCTCAAACAAATATATGTTCAAATACTGCAACACATGATCATTATTAAACATACAAAAGCTAAAATCCCCCCATTCATACCAGGAATTAATTTATAAAAAATACAAATATTTAACAAATAATTATTTCATTAGATTTAAATTAATGCATACAACAAAAAAATACAAAGCATCCTCTCAAAGAAACAACGGGTGAAAAAATAAATCCGTCATATACTTCCACAAATAAACAATTATCCACCAAAAATATAAGAAAAACAGATTGAACACATTAACAAACATATATACGCAAGATAAAATTGAAAGAATATCAATAATCAAAATACAACCAATAAGAAAAATAGATCACATAAAGACCGTAATTCAGACCCGATAATACACAGTAGATGTTTAAAAGGTCAAGCCTTTTAGAAAATGTATAAAACATTTGGTTACATTTCTATGAAGAATCGAAGGATGATACATAAGTTGCAATTATACTAAAAAAAGCAATACAAAATGATTGTTGTCATAATATCAACCATGTGATATTATTTTGACTTGCAAGAATTAAATTATAAAATCAACTGGGAAGATAAACCCGTTCTTTTGATCTTCCGCACCCACAACCAAACATAATAAAGTAAAGATAAAGTATAAAAATAAAATAAAAACATGTGTATGTAGATAAGGTCGCCCACATCAAATACATACTTTAGAAAATAGCAATAACCTAGAAATATACAAAGTTAAAATCTGAAGTATGTCAAAACAATCCGCTACAATTTGCTGATACGACTTAAACGAAACACTAATAAATGGTGGAAAAATGTTGACTCGATGGACATGAATCTCTCTCAAACACCATAGCCTAATCTCTCCTCCAAAACCATAATAAAATGGAAACAAAGAAATGCGGATAGAATTTAGAGGTATGGAAAGCAGAAATACAAAATTCCAAATCAATCAACATACTAATTGCATAAACGTATAACAAATGCATAAACTTATACAAACATGACATACCTGATATCCTCAAGCAGAATAAACCCCACAAACTTCTTGGAAAAATCGAAACAAACGGGATTCCAGATCAACCAACATACTAACTTATAGCAAACACGACATACCTGATATCCTCAAGTAGAATAAATCCCACAAACTTCTCTTAAAAGCCCAAAGAAACAGGAAGGAAGATCATGGGAATTAACGTATCAAAGAACCAAGATCAGAGTTCACGGAAGACGCGCCTATACAGAGGAAGAGGGATTGGTATGCAACATTTAAAATACGCATGCACAGGGGCGGAGGGAGAGGGGGCGGGTAGGGGCCATGGCCCCCCCTCCCAAATTGGTAAATTATTAAGTGCTCATGTTATTTTTCGTTTCTAACAATAATTCTCCTATTTTCTTAAATTTTTGTAAAGGACAACAATTCTTTTCTCCCATTTTTTTAAATTTTCATAAAGTACCACCATCATTCCTTTCCTCATTTTTCAAATTTCCGTAAAAACTAAACATTTCTGTTAAAATTGTAAAGAAACAGATACGGATATAGGTGTTACTAACTTACTATATCGTTGTTTATTTTTAAATACGAATATAGATGTGGATATGCATATGAAAACTATATAACTACGTTCTTAAAAGATGGATACAGATGTTGAATGGATATTTATCACGCGTGAATAATGTTAGAAATACTGTACATATTAGCTTAAATATACACGTATTGGATAGATGCACATCATTTGAATGTATTAAATCTGTTTATATCATAGTAATTATACCAAATAGGTGAAAGAATGTATACTTCTCCCGCCTCATTTTTCCTTTTTTTTTGAAAGACGCTTCCGTGGATTTTCATTGCTATATCCCTATATTATGTCATTCAAGTTTTGCGTGAAACAGAAACTCCTACGGTCTCTGTCAATATGGGGTCGATTTCAACAATTCTGCGATCGTTAAAAAGCGACTGTCTAGATGAAGGCTGTAAGAATCTTTGTTTCGCACGAAACTTAGATGACATAATATAGAGATATAGTGATGAATTTCTACGGATTCATTTTTCAGAAAAAATAATAGGAGAGTCAAGTTAGCTCCCTCAAGGATGCATCCCCGTTTTTCTCACATATATAATATTTGTATTTTTTTCATAATAATATCTTTTTTAATGATTGTGTTGCTAACTTCACTTTTCCATCACTCCATAGTTGGCATGCATGTATACCACATTTATTATTTTTTTGTTATATCTTCATCTAACTTTTCAATCATATAATTGACCTCATAATGTGCCTTATGATTCAGAACAAATCATATAATTTCATTTATGATTTGAACATGAATCGTACGCATATATTTTGGCCCCACCTATAAAAATTTTTTGGCTCCGTCCCTGCGCATGCAAACGAAAAGTTGTCGCAGAGCGCAACAAAGGATGCATGTAAAATATATTGACAGATGGCAGGTACGCATAAGTCTTACACGTAAGGAGTGAGAGACAAAAATAGAGAGAGAGATAGAGAGAGATAACAAACAAATTCGAGGAGGTCGTATGTAGATATAGGAGAGATAGCGAGAGAGGAATGCGGCAGATGCTAAACATCAAGCTCAACATGTTTCGAGGGAGAGGGGAATCACAGTGGAGGCATCCACGTGGCAACATAAAGGGAAAAAACCCACTTTTAAAACATGTATATAGAATAGATGTGGAGTATATAATAATATAATACTGAGCATATTGATATGAATGTGCATTACAATGTTTGAGATAGAAATTACATGCACTTGGACTTTGCAAGTGAGACGTGAAATGTTGGGAACTAGGAGCAGGGTTGCAACGCGTTTGAGGAGGAGATGGAGATGTAGTCACAATGGATCTACAAGGGAGCCGCGACGTGTCATGCTCAAGAGGGAGGTGCGACTTTAATGGAGCTATAAGGGAGCTGAGGGAGCAACTGCAACTGGTCCATGAAGGAGATGGGGACGCGACGTGTTTGAGACGGAGGTCACGACGTTGTCGCAACGGGTTTGCAAGGATCCAGGTGTACAACGCTACTAAGAGGGAGGTTGAGGCGAGATACACGTGAGAGGGAGGTGGAGGCACATTCACATCGAGTCCGAGAAGGAGCCTGGGGTAAGGCTGTCAAGAAAATCTGAGGTTCGATATTTACTCATGTTCGATTTGAATTCGGTTCGAACATAAACGAACCAAACTTTAACATAGCTTTGGGCTCGTTTATATAAAAGAATCGAAACTTGAAATAGTAGGTTCACGATTTGGCTCGTTAATAATTCGATACAGATATGTATGATTTGGGAATTGGGAACTTATACAATGGTAACAAAGCCTGCAATCCTTATATCATGTTTCATGTTCAATTCTCAAAAAAATCAAGGGGCTGTTTTTTTTTTCAATTTTATGGATGTATAGTATGTAAAAATATTCCAATCTCTCTAAAATTATAAACTCTAGCCTTCCTCTCCCCATTCACACGACATTGTCGCCTCCTTTGTCTCCTCACCCACACGGCAACGCCCCGTTGACCCCCCACCCCTCCCCTTCCCTAGTAATAGTGGCCCATTGCCTCTCAACATCCCCCACAACAGTGGCCTCAACCGCCCCCTCTCATTCTCCCCAACATCAGCGACTCGCCACCTCTCCTCCTTAAGCAGCAGCGGCCTGCCGCCACCTTTCTACTCCCCAATTGTTACAGCTCGTCATCTCTCCTCCTTGATGAACTACTATTTAACTATGCTAATTGCGTCAAATTGTAGTATGGTCAAATAATAATTTATCATAATCGAGTCAAAAGATCACTGTGAGGAGGACTCGATTTAAATTATCTTGTATAAGTCCATGGTCGAATACAAGAACACGGGCAATTATCTAAATTAATCTAGGTGTTAAATATCTCAATTAAATGATGAATCGTGCAATCTAGGTCAAGTGATTATAACGGAATGAATGCATGTATTCTTGTTGGGTTTTTTTAGATGCAATTATTTAGAATATTCCAAATTGATATGACAAATGCTATAATGCACAATGCAACACAACAAACACAACAAGTATACAAGTATGCTCCCATTCAAATGTCCAAATTAGCGTTCAAAGAATAAGCTCATATTGACCAATTAATTCAATTCTTGATCTAATCAAGCCATAAATGTTTTCAACACTCAATGGCACCTTGATATAATATTGGTCGTGAAATGATTTATATTATAAGTGATTCCAATGTCGTAATTAATTTCTACTGTTTCAAGATAAAAAATGGTGTTAAAGATGCATTAAATAAGGTCAACATTCACTAGGACTAATTAATCAATATTTAAAGGGTATAAGAGTTATCTAAATTTTTATTCAAAATAGACAGTGTAAATCAGAATTTTAAACATATCGCGTGAAAGAACATCAATAGAGCTTCAAAATGATACCAATTTCATAATTTTAGATATACAGTTCTCGAGATATTCAAACTCAAGGTAAGGGGCATAAGTGCACAGAAACATGAATTAAAAACTATTAAAACATTACAAAATAGTCCCGGGACCTAAATGCAATTAATAAAAAATGTACTTGGCTTTTATAAGAAATCCCCCTTACTGGGGTATTTATGCAAATAGAGAGTTGCTGGGTGCGAGGTGCAAAAATGCCAAGACTGCGTGTGGCAACATGTGCTTACGCTCGGACAACGGGAGGTGGCTCAAACTGGTGCAGGACTATGTGGCGCGCTCTAGCACTTCAGATCCGGCTCGATGCTCCCAAGGCTGGAGGGAAGGAAGTGGAAGCTCGAAGGATGCTCGAGCCGTAGGATCAGATTGATCCTATGGTGATTGTACTGCGACGTAAGGATCGAGCTCCTCCATGCACGGCGGTGGTGAGGCGAATCTTCGGCAACGCCCTTCTTGCTCCTCCTTGCTCCTACATCGTGGTTGAAGGTCTAGGAACATCGTTGATGGCCTGGCAGGGATCTCGTGAGTCGAGGAAGCTCTGAGGAGATCTTGACTGCTAAATCAATGCAAGATGAACAGAGCAAAAAGGAGGAGATCGAAGCCAAGTAAAGCTCTTTGATCAGTGACGATCTTAGCCACATGTAGGGTTAGTTCACGAAGCCAAAGCACGAGGGGGTCTAGAGTGAATGAGGTTGTTGGAGGGCTAAACGGTGGTGGAGGGAGGCAAAGCCCTTATTTGGGTTCTTCCTCTTGTGGAGGAATAAGATGAATTGAGGTGGAGACCATGATCGGAGGTAGATGGAGTGGAGTGGTAGTTCTGAGAAGATCAATGAACCATGACGAAGGTGGGAAACAAATCAACTGGTGGAATAGGTTATTGTGGTGCGTGCAGAAATAAGGAGAAACGAACAAGAAAAGAAGAAGAAAGATTAGAAGCTTTACCTGGAACAAAGATGATGAGCGGATTGGGGATGAATGGATGCTTATTCTAGAGCTCAAATGCTCAGGGGTCATCGCTTGATGATTATGACAAGGAATCGAAGCTCGAGCAGTCATCAGGGATGCTATTACTTAATCGAAGATGCCAAGGATCTCGCCTGAGAATGGTTCTCCGTCGTCTCTCACAACTCCCTCTCTCTGTCACTCAAGGAGGAATTGAGCTCAGGGACACTCTCGTGTAAGTGGTGGATACCATGGGTAGTTGTTGGAGGAGAGGGTTTTGGGTTGTTGAGATAGGTGGTTTGGTGGTTCATGTAGATTGTTTCAACCACCTCCATACAAAGCACGTGAGGGCGATGAGGACCAAGGAGTAGTCAACATGGACGAGGGTAGTTAGGACTTTTGTCCTGGTTGTGTTGGCTGGTGGAGAGGTTTCTCGAGGAGGTTGAGAAAAATATGAGAATACGGGTGGTGGAGCAATCAACAACGATGGAGGCGAAGGGATGCAAGAGGTTGAAGGAGATGCAGACATCGTCTGATGAAGATCAGACGACTTTGATTTGGCACAAGGGAATGGCTTTGATCATTATAATCAAATGATCAGCCGATCGGGAGAGAGGCATGATGGAGGGTCCTCAGCCATATGATCAAGATGATCATAAGAACTACACAGGATGGGAGCATGGCAGAAGGGGATGGGGCCATGTGGCTTGATCAGAATATTCAAAAAGTGTAATCCAATGTAAAATAATTAGAAGCTAAATTAGAAAAATATTCAACATGAAAGTTGTAAAATCTTTTTAAGATCTACGACTTTTATGCAGAACTTGATATCATAATAGGTCATATATATATATATATATATACTGTAACATTTTTGCAAGCATTTTTAAGGAATTAAAATTATTTATTTTATTTTATTTTATTTTTATTTTTATTTATGATTAATGTAAAATATAATACATACAATGTTAATCTAATTTGTATTTAATGTTTGATAATAAAAGAACGTGTAAAATAATATACATAATAATATAATTATTTTAAGGCAATGATTAGGGTTAATTAATTACATCGTGTTAGTTGTTAATTTAAGTTAATTAAATATATGTTGAATTGAAGTATTTAAACTAGAGGGATAATAAATGAAAATAAATGTGATAAATGAGTTTTTTATCACCCATGTACTTAAACTTTTCTCATCTTCGAGCAAATAAATAATGAACAAATAGTTGAATCTCTTGTTGTGCATGTGTACATGACTTGACATTTATGATACAAGTTTTTAATGTGGCATTCAAACTCTAAATCTGAACCAAGTATTGGTCAAAAGAAACTCAACTTTCTTGATTTTCAGTCTCTCTCTATATACATAAATATAAGAGGTATGACATTAAGTGTAGATCACATGCACATATGTAGAGTTAAAGTTTCACCCGAGGTACCAGTTTGAAAATTCTTCCTTAAGACCCAATTCTCAGCACTCTTGAATAAATCTAATCTTGCTTCAATCTACTGTCTCTTTAGTTGTCAGACTTAAAAAATGTATATGGAAAGGCCAATCATGGATGATATGTGTTTGTATCAATTCTTTTCTCCTCACATAGAAATAAGGAATCTTTAGAGTGCCTTATTAACACACACATGTACTTTTGGTGTTGACCAACATCCCCGTCAAGAGAATGTTGAGCTCTCTGCACTTGTTTTTCTGGGAATAGACTGGGGTGTGTCTCTTTTTAATATATATCATACCTTCGACACCCATACTTGTAACACTAAACGATGCATAGCCCTTTTATGGTGCTAGCCCGACTTATGAAAGACTAAGATTTTAGCCCGAGTGGACACTTAAAAAGATTGGGAGCACTCACCATCGGCGTAATCTCTTTTTGATGTAACTTTAAAGTGTATGAGATTTTTTCACATTTTTCTTTTTTTGGACTAGTTCCACTACTTTTACCATGATTGGCGTACACTGATCAACAACTAACACGGTTTCATGCATGCTGACACTTAGGTTTAGTCAAAAGATAGTATAAGAACCATGTTCTCATACTGTCTAATGTGCCAAAGCTCGTGTTTCATGAAGTTCTCGTTAGTTTAATCCATCTTAAACATCATAAAATCATGTCCAAACTCAAACCGCTCATCCTAGTTCCTCAGGTGAAACCCCAATTCATCAAAATGTTCATGTAATCGCCCATGTGAAGTGCATGTCATGTTCTTCTTTAGCTGGAGATTAACCACAAAATATAACATATATATCCTTAAAACTAGAGAGTTCAAGTATTTAAGTCATAGACACAAATGACCGAGAAGGGTTAAACTCTTAGTCAAAAGTCACTCTAAATCAAGTATCGTAAACTACACAAGTCTTGTGTGAAAGTGAAAGTGTCAGGGATAAAATCACGTATTATTATTATTATTTTATTGATTATTCTTTTTATCTTTTTAGATAATACTGTAAGTATATATGAATCAATGTGTCAAAAGAATTTGTACCTTGTTTCAAACAATTTGTAGAACATTTGTACAAACCATGTCAAATAATAATTTCCCAAACAATTTCCAAAACATTTTACAAAATCAGTTTTCAAATCCCCATATCCATAGCCCACAATAATATACAAGACATGTGAAAATACGAGTTATGAATAAAAGTACATATGCAATATACACTCACACGAAACATCTCCTATACTTAGCTTGTGTTATGTGCTCACGGCACAAAGGAAATGAAACACATAGCTCGTACTAAGCATAAGGAGGAAGAATAGTACAAAGAAGTGAAAATTGGGCAGACCCCCATATACTCAGGCTTTAAATAGCATACGTGTAAGATTGAAGTGCTAAGAGACTGGGTACGAACGAATGGAAGTAGAACAACCAAGAAAATAGAGACTTGGACCCTCTATGCTTAAGCTGAAAACAGCCTAAGTATGAATAAGAAATAGAAAAAGAGAATGCACCGAGAAGATGGCTAAAGAATCCTAAAGGGATGTATATAAGTAGGGTTTGAGTTCCCCGTACTTAGGCTTTAAATAGCCTAAGGAGTGGGACTATGAAGAATGGAGAATCTAAACCCTGAAATATTGAAATAAATCATGTGTTAGTGAGAAAAGGTGAAAAAGAATGTGAATCTGCTAGTTGGTGAATCTGCTCGGATCTAAATCTTCAAGCTATGGCTTCATGTAGAGTAGTCTGTAACTGAATCAACATTTATACTTAGCATGAAGGAAATCTGCTCAGCATAGACCAATTGTTCATTGATATCAACAAAGTATTTCAACAGCTGCCCGTTCACTAGGAAAGATGGTGCACCATCTTGGAGATCAGATATCTCAACACTACCATTGTTGTGCACTTCTTTCGCCAAATAGTGACTTGCCCATTTTGACTTTAACTTTTTATGGAAGGCCTTCAACTTAGTGTTGAACAACCATGCCTTTTGCCTCGAGACAAAGTTCTTAATACATACGTTCTTGTCATGCCACTTCCTAACCTTATCCTTACTGACTACATTGTTGTCATATGCCTAGTTTCGGGTCTCTATGAGCTCATTGACGTCTAGATCCCTACACAACTTTCCCATGTGACAACTCCAATCTATTTTCTTAATTGCTCACTCGGACTTGTGAATTAATTCAACGGAAAAATGACATGGTTTGCCATGAATTACCCTAAAAAGGATAAGTGCTGAGGTTGTCTTATAAGTCGTCCTGTAGGCCCGCATATTTGGTCCAACAACCGAGGCCAATCATCCCTACCGGGACGTACTAACTTCTACAATATGCTCTTTACTTTTCGATTTGACACCTCTATCATGTCGTTCGACCGTGGGTGGTAAGGACTCGTCACGCGATGATCAATACCATAGTCATTAGTTAGAGTTTTCATGACTCTATTCACAAAGTGGTTACCACATATGAAACTAAGACTTCTGGGACATCGAACCTAGAAATGATATGATATTTCACAAACTTACAATAATTCTTGTTATATGTGGTTCAGGTTGGGATAGCATCCACCCACGCAGATAAGTAATCAACCACTAATAAAGCATGCTCATGTCCATTATTGTTTGGGAATGGACCCATGAAATCAATCCCCCATGCATCAAATACATCACATAACATCACGAGTCGTATGGGTGTCACATCTCTATATCTAATCGTTCCTCCCATCCTATGATAAATCATGCACGACCTCGCAAAATTAACAACATCTCAAAACAAGGTCGGTCAAAAGAATCCACATTAAGAGTCTTATGAGCGGTTCTCTTTCCTGAGTGGTGTCCTCCTACCTCAAGGGTGTGACAGTGGGTGAGAACACCATGGTATTTCTTCTGAAGAATATACCTTCTCTAAACACAATCCAACCTTCCAGAGAAAAGGAACGAATTCTACCGATGTAATCTCCTCGAGTCCGACTGTAGTCGGTGAATACTGCTCCTAGTCCAACCTTGGGGAACTTTCTTGAAGATAAGAAAGTTTATCAGATTGACATACCATGGGAGAGAGTCGACAACACAAATCAACTCATCAGTAAAAGTCTTTATAATAAGATCTGAATCAAGAGAATCTCTACGGTCAAGTCAGAAAAGGTGACCAGCTACAACGTTCTTGACTCCGAGCTAATCCATGATCTCCACATCAAACTCCTGAAGAAACAAAATCCACATAAGGAGATGCACTTTCGCGTCCTTATTTTCAATTAAATAAAGAATCATTGTGTAATATGTGCAAATAATCACTTTAGATAAAAAATGTGCGACCTAAACTTTTCTAAAGCCCAAACTACAACAGGCATCTCCTTTTGAGTAACAGTATAACTTTTTGTGCAGAATCTAATACCTTGCTCGTGCAGTGAAGTGCAACTGGGATCCCATCTCGTCGTTGTCCTAACATAGTTCCTATTGCAAAATCTAATGTATCAATCATGATCTAAAATGGAAGAGACCAATCAAGAGCTTCTAAGAAATGCAAATCCATTAAATTTTCTCTTTAAGAGCTCGATGGCCTATAGGCACCTGTGATATACAACGAACTCTGTGTCCTATCCTAATAGTTCAGTTACTTGTCATGCAATCTTTGAAAAGTTCTTGATAAAACTCCAATAAAATCCAACATGCCCTAGAAAGTAATGCACTGACTTAACATTGGTCGATGGATCAAGTTTCTTGATTACATCCACATTGGTAGAGTCGACCTCCATTCATTTTTGGAGATAACGTGCCCCATAACTATACCCTCGTGAACCATGAAATAACTCTTTTCCCAAACGAGCACCATATTAACCTCCCTACACTGCTCCAAAACTCGATCCAAATGTGCCAAACATGAATCAAATGAATCTCCATGGACCGAAAAATCATCAATAAATACCTCCAGGAAATCTCCCACCATCTCGGCAAATACTACGACCATGCATCGCTGAAAAAGTGCCTTGGGCATTACATAGCCCGAAGGGCATATGCTTGAATGCATCTGTGTCAAATGGACATGTAAAGGTGGTCTTTTCCTGGTCTTATGGAGCTATGGTCACTTGATTATTCCCTGTGAGTCTCTCCAAAACATGATCAATAAAAGGCAGGGAAAATGATCTTTTTTGTTCGTGACTTTCAAGCATTTGTAATCGACATAGAAGCACCACAAAGTGGGTACTCGTGATCCTATCTCTTCTCCCTCCTCATTGGCGACCATCTGAATACCCGACTTCTTTGGGACCACATGCAAAGGGGCCACCCACTTGGAGTCAGAGATGAGATAAATGAATCATGTTCCACACCATTTCTCAATGTCTTTCTTGACCACTTCCTTATATTTAGATTCAATATCCTTTGAAGCCCACGAGAAGGTCGATTGTTATCCTCAACATATACGTGATGTGAACAAAGAGCATAGTTTATCTCTACGAGATCTGACACAACTCATTCTATTACCTTGTAGTTCATCTTTAATGCCTTATGTAGTTTAGGCTCATGTTTTAAAGTCAACCTATACCCAACGATAACATGGAATCTCTTCTCTTGGCATGCAAGGAATGTATATTTGAGTGTAGGAGGTAGAGACTAGCTCTGGTAGTGACGAGTCATTTAACAAAGTCATGCTTCACTACATCTGAAACCGGTTTTGTGCTATAAGGAGGCGGATATATCTCTGTTGTGCTTGCCATCAACGTTGTTGTATTGTGAGTCGGATCACTAAGGAATATGGTAGATCGTCCAAAGCCACGTTCGACTCTACATCATCAACCCTTAACTGTTCCGAATGAGATGAAACCAACACGTCTAAAGGGACATCTAAGTCATCACGAGAGTAGGGTGAATCTATGAGGAAGCTCTGCAGAACCTCACAAATAGTATCCCGAACAATGTCCTCTCTAGATGAGATGGTCTCGTTGAGGACTATGCCAGTCTGTCTCCACGGATCGGCTCCCGTATCAAGCCGCACTCTACCTCAAAAGATGAGTAATCGGTGCTAGATCCTGAATCATGTCTCCACCACTTCGTCTGCTTCATCTCAAGTTCCACTTCTTCGCCGGGAGAACAGACTTCATCGTTCCCGTCTAATAGTCAAATACCACGCCAATGATTATAAGGAAAGGTTGCCCAAGAATGATCCGTGACTCTCTATACTAACTCGGAATCTCCATATCAAGGACTGTGGAGTCCACTTTATAACATTGTCCTGATGTTGAAATGAAAACATTCTTAACCTCTCCCTTATCCCTCTTGGTTGATTTATCTGCAAAATGGTGTATGGCTCGTGACTTCCTAAGAGGACCTAACTAGTCGATCATACAAGGGTAAAGGCAATAGATTAATACTTGAATAATTGTCCAAGAGAGTTCTTGCAAACGAGATATCATCAATTTGACTCGGTGCATATTGTGCACCCAAATCTATCTTCTTTCTGGTTAACCATTGGTTCTTGATACATGATGTAGTGGCAACCATCAGGAAGTGTGTATGCTTGTTACTTTTCACCTTAGAAGGCGACTTCTTGCGTTTACTAGTAGGAGTGCATCTCTCCTTTATGTACTTCACAAACACATGATGGGTCACCAAATACTCATCAAAAGGCACCTTAACCATGATGATCTGGTGCAAAAATCATGTCATATCAAGGTCATCTTTCCAAATCTTTTTAATTATGCATTGTCTTGACGTTAGAGCACGAGGCAGTGGGATTGAAATATCAGAAGAAGAAGATGAAGACTCAGAATCATACATCAAAACATGCTTTCCTTTGTTATTAGAAACCGAGTTCTTCACGCACAAGTATCTATAATGCAACTTGGAATCATGAATACTAATGTCTACTAGAGGTTGGGGAACATATGTTGCCGGTATGTCCTCCTCAACGGAAGGTGCAAGGTCTTCCATAGACACTGCTATGCATCTCCATGTTGTGCTTGGGTGTTCTTGTTCCTCTCTCCTATGACTGTTGATCTCCTCACCGGATGATGATGAAGAGTTTGATGTTGTCTGAAGATGTTGGTCTCCTCCATTCTCTAAGGTCCCCTCAGGTGGAGCTCAGAGTCTCCCTCCTCCATGTCCCGTGTCTGATTAGGTACAACTACGATTCTTCCACTCTTAAGTGACATGTGATGAATATCTTCAAACAAAAGTATCTCATGCTCATAGTTAGGTAAACTTGAGTAATATACATGATCAATATGTTGTTGTTGTGTCTTGTTCAGGTTGTTAGGATTGACCTGAACTTGGGCGGGAGCAAAGGTAGAAGGGGCATATTTCTCATCCTGCCATCGGAATAAGTAGTTGATGTCACACAACATATCCCGAATCTCATTCCTATATGAATGGATCTCCTAGAGAATATGTTCCCGGATGTTTGTATGAACTAACGGATATGATTGCTATGAACTTAGGTACTGCCTAGGCTATCCGAACTGAGAAGAAGAATACCGGGACGATTGGCCTGCTGTCCCTGATACTGTTCTTGTTGTGGGTATCCCTGAAAGGGTGCGCCATGTTGGCATGACTGGTATGGAGACTAACGCAAGTAAGACTGATGTTGTTGATATTGATGGGAGTGGTAGACTCCAGGGCTTGGTTGCTAAGTAGGAAGACATGTAGAAGTGAAACTGATGTTGTAGAAAGTAGTAGGACACTAGTAAGGGGTAACGGTCCCTCGCTCCTGCCTATTTGATGACATGGTAGTTGTGAATAGAATGCACCATTCACCTCCAACACTGGAAAATACTCTTTTGTGGGTATCTTGGTAGACGAATTACATTGCGAAAGATGAGCAAAAGAGTGATCTTTTACCCATGTCTGGGCCCCTGACACATGTTGTTCCTATATATGATGTACACGATGAACATGAGCAGAAGATGTAGTCAAGGCGTGTATCTATAACCTAGATACCCTCTCATAAAGTTCCTCCATCTACTTCAGGAGCTTATTCAAGTGCTCCAACTTTGACACACGTTAGTGGATCTGCTCAACTACTGTCAACTTATCATCAATAATTCCATTATAGGAATCAGGTCCCCAGTTAGATCTACTGCAACCTTCTTTCCCATTTCCTCGGATGGGGGTGAGAAAGGGGATTCAATATAAGTCTTGTTGACTACCTGAGAGTGGCTTGTCTCAATCATGTGTTCGAATACTTTTCAAATGATATTAGCTCCCCTAGATGCGTACCTGCCACCACATGCAGCACTAACTAGACCATGCATCTCAGGGTGTAATCCATTGTACAACGCTTGGACCATAATGTACACTTTTGTAGCATATCCTTGAATCTCTCTCACGTGTCACGTAAAGTTTCATTGGGGAGTTGGGAGAAACCGGTGATGAATTTGTCTAATTAGTTATAATCAAAGGGTATAACTTATTTAGGAACTAGCCTTTGAAACGTGCATAGGTGGTTATACCCACCCCAAGATTCTTTAGCCAGTAGTCAGCCTTATCTCCCAAGGTGAAAGGTAGGGCTTTAAGCCTAATGTAGTCCTGGCTAACCCGACGATGTTTAAAGTTATCATAGACTAGCTCAAAGTCCTTAAGGAATGCACACAACTCCTCATGTGCATCCACGTTGAACTTCAGCAACAAAGATAAGAAGTGCGGCTTCAACTCGTATTTGACATCTGGTTGAGTTGGACTTAACCAAATTAGGTTCCTATATTATCCAGGGTTATATGTCGCATCCATAGGTACATCAATCCCCGTATTAAGCTGTCCTAGCTGTGCTTTAAATAATGCATTCTGCTACTCAGAAGCTGCCACCCTAGCAAGTATCATATGTAATGGGTCACCACGTTCCTCCTCATCTTGATTCTTCTTTAGAGGTACTTTTTGGTGAATTTTGGATACCTTCGTCAACAAAAGAGTTGGGATTAGGTCTTGACGAGGTAGTTGAAATTAAATCCATCTCAACGAGGCTTAAATCCTCCTCAGTAAGAAGTGAATGGATAAAGGGATTGGTCGAGATATGTCCACTCCCTAAGAATGAACCACGAAATCCTGAACCGAGATAGGATTCATCTCAAATCCATGGATGCCCGGAAAAAGAAAGGGGTTGGACCTTGGAATATGTGATATTTAGGCGGTTCAATGAGAGGTTCGCAAAATCCGAACAAAATTCCGAGCAATTATCCATCTCATTTTCAAAAGGATGCATATTTAGAGCACGGAAATGAATCAAGGATATGTGTAGTACGGTTTTGCACTTGAATGTGAGCGAATTCACACAAAACAAACACACATCGCATCCTTGTAATTTCATCATATGAATACGTGAAAGCTGTGACCGAATTATCTTGGCAATTTTAGTTAGTGACAGGCCAATACTTATAAGTACATTACACACAAGGAGTCTCTTTGCGTCCGACAGTGCTCCTGATATCTCCCAAGCAACGAGGTGATATTCTCGAGTTACCGAGTTCAATATCACACCCCTAAGAAGAATACCATGCTTACACAACCAACACATATTTCTAAGGAGGCAACCACTTGCAACCCTCAAATATGCGTACGTCAGATCCGGAGACTTACGGTGGAAGTCTAGGATTTTGGGCTCTCATCCTTAAAGATCTGTCCTCACCCACTCTGTCTGAGTTTAGTACCTGCGTTCAATGAGGTTTTTGCTCGCCCGTAGTGCAAGATAGATTTTATTCCAAGTTATTTATGATCAACTTGCTTAACAATCCTAGTTTTAGTTTTAGGTTATCACATGATAACTAAAGTGAGCTCATGAAAATCAATGCCTAATGATCAATCCCGTTTCCTTCTCAACTCAAGTTAAGGAAATCGGAAATGGAAATGCAAGTGATTAAATAATGACACATGCTCTGAATAATTTACTTGCAGTGACTCCCAGTTCTCTACATGCAAGATGATGTGCTAACTTTAAAGTTACACTAAATGAATGCAATGTGATAAAATCGCACCCTAAGCATAAGTTATATTGGCGGGTATAAATCAATTTAATTTGAAGCTAAGTCGAACACATTTAGGTACATCTTGTTAACGAATCGTAAGGTAAGTGAATTTAAAGTTGTCAAGATGTGTGACCTACTTTACGATTGGGCACTATCAGTATGACCTAAGTTTTACTACTTGGATTGAGTACCTAATCCTAAGTTTACCGCTCAAGTCAAGTCCTCTAGGGTCCTCGACACAACACAAAAAATAAAAGAATAATAAAGATATTTAATTACACTCGCGGGCTCTCGATCGAGAACCGCTGTAAATAAGAGCAATTAATATTGCAAAATATTACACAGAACTTCACTACAAAATGACTATTCTAACTAAATTGTCTCTTCTCTAAAGCAACTGATGTGGTATCCTCAGCTTCAGCTCCAAGCTCTTCGCCTCCGTGGTACTTCACTTGTCACTGGTTTCGTGGGCTTTACCATAAACAACTAATGATTAGCCATAAGCAAGAGATAATATTAATGTAGAAAATAATCAAAACAATCAGAGGACATACAAGAAACCAACAAAACTATCAAAGTCAACACACCAAAAACTTAACCTAAGTTACATTAAAATTTACCAAACTATCTAAACCTAAATAAATCAACTAATAAAAACTTGTCCCTGGCAACGGCGCTACCTAATGAACCGCTATTTGGTTATGTTAATTACGTCGAATTGTAGTATGGCCAAACAACAATTTATCAGAATCGAGTCGAAAGATCTCTTTGAAGAGGACTCGATTTAAATTATCCTTGATAAGTTCATGGTCGAACACAAGGTACATGAGCAATTAGCTAATCTAATCCAGGTGCTAAACATCTCAATTAAGCGATGAATCGTGCAACATAGGTCAAGTGATTGTTGGGTTGGGTTGGAGTATCCTCATGTGAATAGTAGCTGTTTGGATGGTTGGGAGAATTGGAAACATTGGAATGATAAATGTGATGTGATATTGATTATATGTTATATTAACCTTTTTTTTAATAATTATAATATATTTTCTATATTAAATTTTTATTTAAATATGATTAAAGAACAGCATAATAAAAAAAAATCACTGGTTACCTCCATCTAATTCCAATCCAAGAATGATATATCGGGTAGGCTCGTAGGAGAGCAACCAAAGAGGAGCTAAGGAAGGTCTCGCGGGTGCTCTCCTGTCCGTGAACCCCTCGGCGATGGCCGCCTCCAGCAAGTGCTTCCTCGTCACGGGCCCTCCGGTACCCTTTCCTTAGGATAAAGAACCCCCCTTTTCTTCTACCTTCTAACTCCGCTCTCCCTCTCAGGGCGTGGGGAAGACGACGCTGGTGATGAGAGTGGTGGAGACCCTCCGCTCGTCCCACCCCGACCTCAAGGCCCGCGGTTTCTACACCCGTAAGCCTCCCGATGTGCTTCGATTTCTCTCTCTTTTTTGGCAACATTCCGTAATTCTCTTCTACGCGCAGGTGAGATCAGAGAGGGCACAGAGAGGGTCGGGTTCGAGGTCGTCACCCTCGACGGAAGCCGCGGTCGTCTCGCGTCGTCCACTGTCTCGAGGTCGTAAACATCTCCTTCTTATCCTTCTCGCCGTTGTTTTTGATTTTAGTTAAAAATAGAATTTTTGCCACCTTTAGTTCACACTGAAAGCTGTTCAACTACTACTCATTTATTTTGAAAGGTAAATAAGGTATGTATTGATCGGGGAAATCACCTAAAAAATTCTGAAAAAGATGTGCAGCTTGAGCCTAATAATCGCACACCAACAACAACTAAACAAGAATAATGACCCAGAGCCAGGGTCACGACAACTCTATTTCTCAACAATGTCTTCCAAAGAGCGGACGCATTGTGCGGGATAGAAGTAATCCCAGAACGATTCAACCTGGAGATATTTGGAGCAAAGGAAATTAATCCAAATGGAGTTTTTAGCCGTGAGGAACCTCCAAACCATGCAACCTTAGATGCATTAATCAAATTCCCAAGCGACCTAATTACAAGGCCTCCTTCTTTCAGAAGGCAAATATATTTCCAATCCAACTCATGCCTTTTGAAGTCTCAAAGAAAGTCCGCACATAACGAGGAAATCTGCGAGACAACTGAAGCTGAGAGTACATAGCATTCTATCCAATACACTAAAATTTCATTGATGACCAAGTTAATGAGTTGGATTCGTCCAGCCATTAAGAGAATCTTTGCCTTCCAACCACAAAGTTGGGCTTGAACTTTGTCCACAAGAACTTTCCCACTTGAATAACAACCAGTGAGTGGAATGCCATCGTAAGTTGTAGGTAGGGATTCACGTAGGAGCCCCAAAGTAAGGTTTTAAATAAATTCTTCTCTTGCTTTCTTTGAGCAAAGCAACCGGCTCTTTGCATCAATTGTCATGAGACCGGGCATTGTCCCAAAGGTCTCCATTATGGTACCAATAGCACTAAGAGTTGTTGCATTGCATTTCATGAAAAATAGAAGATCACATGCATAAATCAAGCGAGTAGGAGCATGGTTTATTCCTCTATCCATGGGTGTGATCATGGTTTTAAAAAACGCGCCTCGAGGCGCTGAGGCGTACGCCTCGAGGCGTTTTTCAAGAAAACCGCCTCGAGGCGCCCGCCTCAAGCAGTCCATGTGAGGCGTGCACCTCGAGGTGCTGAGGCGGTCCTCGAGGCGTCGAGGCGGTCTCGAGGCGCTGCCTCGGGCTGCAAAGGTTTGCTACCCTATATTTTATATTTTTATATTGAATTTTTGACATCTTAAGTATAATATTAACTGTTAACAATTTAATTTGGTATATAGTCATATATATATTTATTATATATTTAAAAAGTATGCATTATCATATAAAAAAATTCATTTCAGGTAGGGTATGGTGCGACAGAGGGGCATACAAGATTCTTCAATTGAGTTTAGCAAATCGGATGGTTAGAATTCAAGACATTAATATATATGCTAGTCATATAACACGTATAAAACAACATAGACATATTATATATTGTGTATGTTAATAATATATGGTAGTCACATAAGTTTGCTTCGCCCATACACATAAAGAAAGTGTTATATATCGACATGAACTTCACCCACCAACATTAATGGAGGTCATTAATAAGCTTTGCAATTTATATGGATGATAATACGGATTAGGATCCAAAGTAAATCATGCAAAGAATATTATATATTCTCATGCTCATAGCATATATGGTGAATATGTTGGGAATATCTAAATTTGTGATTATATAAATTATATAACTATGCTTAATTATATTTTTTATATATTTTCCTATATAAATCGAGGCTTACGCCTCGACCGCCTCGAGGCTTACGCCTCGCCTCGTGAAGGGAAAACCGCCTCGATCCACCTCACGTTTTTTTAAACCATGGGTGTGATAACCCCATCCGCCACAACTAGATCTACCAAGTAGGTCTGCGATTTCATGACCACTGTGAAAAGAAGGGGACTTAATGGGTCTCCTTGACGGAGGCCCCTAGATCCCTTGAAGAGACCACTGGGGATGCCATTCACCAATATAGAGAAGGAGATGGTCCCAATACAATTATGAATCCAGGCAAGTCAAGCATTACAAAAACCCATAGTCAATAGTCTGTCCAGGAGGATTTGATGGTTAACATCATCAAATGCTTTAGCAAGGTCCACTTTAATGCATGCTCTTAACGTGCCCTTCTCCTCTCAAATCCCATAGCCAACTCCCGGGCCTACCGAACACTATCCCGAATTTGCATACCTTTAACAATGATCATTTGGTTGGGAGAATTGAGGTGATGTAGGACCATCGAGAGCCTTGTAGATGGGGTTTCAGATATCATGATACATCAGCAATATATCACTGATATATCGGTCTCGACAAAGGATTGGTATCGACATCGATGTAGCTTTCAGAAATCAACATCGATATGGGCTATATATCGGCGATATATCGCCGAAATATCGTGTCGATATGAGATTGATATGGATAGCGATATCTACATTTAAACCGTTACTTGTAGAGAGTATCTTGTAGATAACATTGCAATAGGAGATATTTCTAAAATTCCCAATCCAAGATGTGAGAGGTGACTTTCGGAACAAACGTCAGGCAAGTGTGACTAACTTGCAATGTTGCATTACCATAGCCCCTAACGAATGAGGAGGGATTAAGGCTATAGCAACGAGGACTTCATCTCTGACCTGGAACTAATGATGCTTAAATTTTTTTGCATTGAAACCATCTGGATCACGATCCTTCGATGAGTGGATCGAGCGCAGAGCATCCATGACATCAACTTCATCAAAAGGTCTTTCAAGCCACTTCCTACCATCATTTGAAAGCCCTTTCTTTGACGCTGGAGGAGCAACCATAGAAGGAGAAGCATGAGCTGTAAGGAGAGATTTGTAGTAGGAGAGTGCTTGGGAAGTAATTTCCAAGGGGCTGTCCACTAGCTTGCCCTCCCTGTCAACAAGGCATGGAATTCTATTCTTCGCGTCTTTGTTTTTTGTGGAGAGATGGAAAAACTTTTTAGAGAGATCACCAAGTTTCAACCAAGAGACACAACTTCTTTGCTTCTAGAGAGATTCATGATATGCCTTAAGGCCAACAAGATAAGATTTACGGTCTTGTTCCAGTTGTGCAACCAAGAGACAAGTCTATTTTCGTTCAGTTCGGGCTCTGTCCCAAATGTGATACAAAGGCTAGCTCTGCCTTGAGATGCTTGCGTGGGACCTCCGTGTGACTTACTTGGACTTCCTTTGGTAGCACGACGACTACATGCAAGTGATTGGAGACCGATTGTAGATAGATTGGAGAGCAAACTTGCTGGCTGGAAAGCGAGGATACTATTTATGGAAGGGAAACTTATTCTACCCATGCACATACTTTCAGCCATTCTTATATTTTTCTGTTCCACCATGTTCTTCCCTGTTGGAGTGCGAAGAACAATTGAATCCATCACGCGATGCTTTTTTTGGTCCACTGACAAGCATGAAAGAAGATGCATTCATCATGCTAATTGGGAGACGGTTACGAGATCGAAAAAGGATGCATGCTTGAGAGTCCTATGTTTGGAGAGCATGAACAAATCACTACTAGCGAAATGGATCCTCAAATTGCGGGGTAACTCAGATGATCTGGTTTGTCGCTTGTTGCTGAATGTGTATGGCATCCGCGGTTCATTATATGCAGAACCTATTTAGTTTGCATATACCTTGTGGCAGGGAATATGCTCAATCCTCCCAGATCTTAGAGATTTTTTTGCAGCCCATGGTTGGAAATGGTGAAACTTTCCGCTTGTGGCACGATGATTAAGCATGTCTTGGTAGCCTGGGGGACCGCTATCCATGTCTGCTTGCCTTGGCTGAGAATCAGAATCTGCTTGTCTATCATGTTTGGTCGGAAGGCTCATGAGCGTCCAATTTCATAACGACATTTTCTGAACAAAGGTTTAATGATTTTGTTACAATGAATGGCTTGAATGAGATAAAAGGGGCCACACATGGTAGGGATGGGATGGGCAAAGGTAAATTCATAGTTAAGAAAGCTTATCGGATTTTTGCCAAAGGCAATGGGGAAATCCAAGAAGAATTCAAATGGGACTGCTCATCATTTGGTACAGTAAGATGTCAAATAGAGTCAATGTTTTCTTGTGGCTTACTAAACATGGGAGAATTATGACCAAGGTATGAAGAGGCACGCTACTAATATTAACGACGTAGTCCGTGGAAGATACGTAGAAGAAAATGAAGACATTGATCATCTTCTATTTAAATGCGACTACTCATGCCAAGTTTGGATCAGGGCCAACATTTCGTGGCTTAGAACTGATGACCACATGTTGTTTTGGACCTCTGTGCAGAACATGGGTGGTAACTCGTATGAGGATGTCTCTCTCACTTTTGTTCTTTGTTGGACAATTTGGTGTGCAAGGAACGAGCTTACTTTTAGAGGACAGCGTTTCTACCTAGAAAATGTTCTGGGACATTATAAGGTCAATGTTGCGGCCCGGTCTTGCTTGTAACTATACGTTGTTTCTTTTCTTTAATTTAAATTTTTGAGGTGGATTCCAGCTTGGAATTCCACCCTTTTCCTTCTCAAAAAGAGAGGAATGGGGTCCCCGGGCGATATCCCAAGAGCCTCAGTGATGCAACGCAATGCAATCGATCCACTTTGAGGTCCTCCTCCACATTCCCTTGTACAACAACCCAAGCTTTAAGGGAGAGATCAACAACATTTACCTTTTTTCGCAAGGACATACACGGGTTTACCTCTAAATGTGGTAGCCCATGTCGCCTCAACCAAAGGAAGGTACCCATCTCATCTCATCCAAACGTGCATGAATCTAAAAGGTCATGCTCGGTGCACCTTTTTCACAAGCTCAGTTAACAGTAATGAGTTATCACTAGAAGCCAAAGGGGAATGATGAACAATCGAAAGAGGAAGAATCTACATCCACAACGAGTTGCAAAGCTCTGTCAAGTCTAACAACAATCCCTTCTAAAAAAAACGTCTAACAACAATCCTCTTTGGTCCAACAGTGGAGTTGTTCCATGAAAAAGGGTTTCCCCAAGGTTCAAGCTCTATCAAACTTGTCTCATCATCAGTGGTCGGTAGCCAGGGGTTAACGCCCTTGCCTTTTTGAAAGGGTATTTTGGCAGTCATCCCCAACTTTCGGACTTTGTTCAGCCGATGCTGGGAAACAGGACGGGCTTTGCTTTCTGGAAGGATGACTGGACGGATGGGGGAGCTTTGTGCGAACGCTTCCCGTATTTGTTTGCTTTGGCAGCGGACCCGGGGGTGAGTATTGCCTCCTGCTGGACGAAGGGGAACTGGATGCCACTGTTCCGTTCCAATTTTTCGGATCAGCACATGGAGGAGTTTATGCTGTTGCTTGACTCGCTTAGGGTGGTGAGGGGCCCTTCCGAGGAGCGTGACCATTGGGTCTGGCGCGGGAGTACTTTCTCCGTTAGAAGGGCATATATGGCGATTTGCAGGCCCCCACCCTCTCTTTCGGCTGTGCTCGCGAGAGGCTGCAGTTTCTTCTGGGTACTGGGCCTTCCCGAGAGGATTGGCTTTTTCTTGTGGTTGTTCAGGAGGAAGAAGCTGATGACGCGAGACCGTTGTGCAAGGCTGCTTGGGGTGGTCTCTAACGGATGCCTTCTGTGTAGGGTGGGGATTGAGACGGTGGAACATCTCTTCTTTTCTTGTTAGGGGTCAGAGCCTATTTGGGATGACCCTGAGCTGGGCTGGGTCAGCACAGAGAGCCTTGTATCTTTCTGTGAAAGCTTGGTAGCCGCCAGGCATCGTTCGAGGAGGGAGCTGCTTCACCCTGTTGCTGTGGGCTGGGCCATTTGGCTGGCTAGGAATGCTCTTTTGTATCTCTGGGCAGAGGTTTTATAGGGAGAATGTTTGTACACATGTGTCAAGATTGCTAGACTTGCGGCTCGGCTACAACGTCTCTTTGTAACTGTGTTTTTTTAGCTCTCCTTTTTTATTAATACATCTTTGGGGTGGACACCCATGAGTGTTTCCCCCTTGTTTGGCTTCAAAAAAAAATCTTGTCTCATCAATACAATGGTTGAAATCAACAATAGAGTTATGCGGCGATGCTCGCCCCCCAAATTTTCTCATCCGTGAACCTAACCACATTGAAATCACCAATGACCAATCACATGCATCTCGTCGAGGCACTTATCTGGACAAGTTCAGCCCAAAGGTTCCTTCTCTTTGAGTGAAATTGGAGCCATAAATGATGGAGAGACGGAGTTGGAGGCCTTTATTATTGGTACAAGTTAATGCAATGGATTGGGATGTTATGGACAAAGGGATGCAAGTCCTAGTGTGCTCTTTCCAGAGGAAGTAGACCCGCCCAAGGTTGGTGTTGTTATGCACATAGCCCCAACCACGAGGCATGGCAGCTAGGAGTTTTGAGACATTTTTCGGTCTAATTTTTGTCTCAACAAGGCCCACTAGCTCACGGTTTTCCTTTGCCAATTCTCCAAGAAGGCGTTTCAATTTGCTTGGCTTCTTCAACCCCGACTTTGCAAGTAGCAATAGACATTAAGAGGTAGAGGAGGTGCTCCGATTGCCAGAGGCATTCACCTTATGGAAGGCATTGCCGGATTTTTTCTTTTTGCCATGGAGGGCATGTATCCAGTCAGGATTCTTCGATGAAATAAAAGGTGGAGCTTGAGACTGAGTAACCACGGCTTCATCTTTCAGGGCATGCTCCCTCGAGTGAACAATCAATTGGGGTTGCGGGGGAAGAGATTTCGAACACCCACCACCAACATTGACCGATGCGTTGAAGTCAATTTGCGGTCCTTGAGGGAGCTTATGGGGCTTGCGAGGGTTGGCAATAAATATGCGAAGAGTAGTTCGAGTACCAAATGGGAATGCATTGTAAGGCGGGTCTGCCATTTTTCTTGGGGTCTTTGATGGTATATTTCTAAGTTTAGAAGATCACTCGATCTCACCCCTTCAACAATGCCAGAAGTTTGCAAAACACCGGCATGAGAGGGGTGCGCCTCTGGGGGCGGTGCATTAAGAATCTCCGAGGGCGAGGCAACATAAATATCCACGTAGGCAGAGGGCTTGGAGGCAGAGGGCTCCGAGATATTGGGCTTCGAGAAAGTGACTACATCGGTCGAGATGTCTAAAGTAGCAACATCATGGCCCGAGGTCGAGGGAAGGTCTTCTATAGCGATCTCGGAGTGTCCCTTCGATGGGAGGGTTTGCCTGTACAGACTGGAGTCCAGAGAGTGTTCGGAGACAATACAAGAGACATCGTTTGGGCTTCCATTCAAGCTCAACTCGATTCAGAGGCTGTTCACCAGAAGGGATGACGAGTGGGGCAGTCGAAGGGACCTCCTTCAAAGCATAATGGACATGCAGCATTGGGCGAACACCCGTCGAGTCCCATTGGAAGTGGCTGTATCCATGAAGAGAGGGATGCCCACGACGCTGACTAGTTTGTTGAGAACAATATCCAAGCAGTGCCCTGGGCCAAGGCCAAAGAACTTGACCTAGACATGAATATCAATGAGGAGATCCGTTTCCAAGAACATATCTACCTCCCAAAGACAAAGGGCGATCAATCGACCATGGAAGAGCCACAAGTATACACTGAGAATCCTCTCGCATCCCGCCATCGAAGATAATTTGAGATAGAAAATTCCATTTTTACGAGGGAGGAGCTTGAAGGGGCCAGGGGGTCTCCAAACTTTCTCCATAAATGATAGAAGGAGTTTTCCATATGGTTTCTTACTGAGAACATAGAACACAAGAGTGTTCTTCCATCTTTTATTCATAGCTTCCACATCACCTTGAGAGAGGAGGGCAACTAGCTCACCAATGTGGGGGCATCGAATGCCATACGGAGCTAGGACATAGGAGCATGGGTCCCACAGCTCTGCACCTAGAAGCGTCACGTCGAGGGGAGGGCCTAGAGCACGACCGGGGGGGGGGGGTGGCTAGGGTTCACTAGGGGAAGTCGAAGCATGAGGGTTGGAGGAAGGCTTAGGGAACAACTGGGAAGGAAGGTGACGAGTGAGGATGGATCGAGGGGGCACCAACAGTTTGGTGAGGAGGCCAACATCCAGAGGGGGATGCGGTACATGAATTTGGGTGGTGGTCCATTCTCGTACAGGAATGGGAGAGGGAGGGTCCATTCCCGTACTACTTCTCAAATTTGACCTCATGTGTGATTGTCAATTAAGTAAGAAATTTAGAAGGTTTTGCACTCGAGTAAGTTAATTGAAACACAAGACATAGCAAGCGAGGTTCCTATTAGACGGGTACTCGTCGCAAACCATGAGTCATGACCCCTGAAGTTTTGAATATCCGTCGAACCATATGGAACGGAGACCCAATTAGAACCAATCCGTTTCATGCAAATGATCCGATGAATTTTAATGGTTACTCGTGGATACTCTGGTAGATCTAGATGGGGCACAATTGTTTTAGCCACTTAACTACCGACCCTTCGATCACAACTTGGGTCTCCAATATTTTTTAACCAGCTTCTCCAATTCACATGGAAATCAAAATAAAGTTTTAGAAAGCAGCCGTGAGACATGCTATGTTCTGTGGATCTGAATGTTGGCCTGTGAACTATAAACATGTGCAAAGAATGGCAGTAGCAGAAATGAAAATGCCAATGTTCAGGAGGGCGCTATGCGGTATTCAGTCGGAGGGGTCACTGTAGAGAGTATGCGGTTTTATGCGATTTGGTATTTTTAATTATTAAAAAATATAAATAAATACTTAAAAATTGTTAATATCTTCAGTCGGCAGAGTATGCCGTTTTATGCTAGAGAGTATGCGATTTTATGTTATTATGCAGGCGTGTTGTTTGGGTTTAGGTTAAATACAAAATTTTTATTAGAAAAGCGACTGAGTAGGCGGCCTCATAGGAGGTATACTTGACCGAGTATGCGGGTCAACCCACATACATGGATGTTTCATCATACTCGGAGCAGCAATGCTATCGAGTTCGAGTATGCGGCCGAGTATGCAGTTTACTCAGCCGCTTTCCTGAACACTAAAAAATGCTAATGTGGATGTGTAGACATACATGTAAACATCGTATTTGGAATGATGTAATCAAAAGGAAAGTTGGTACAACTTTGATCGAGGATAAAATGCGAGAAACCGCTTAAGGAGGTTAAGCCATTTGCAAAGGAGGTCGGTTGATGCACCAGTTAGGAGATGCGAGTTTTGGGATGTTGAGCCGGTTAACAAAGGGCGGGGTAGGTGTAAGAAGTGTTGGAATGAGACTATACGAAGGGATCTTAGTTTTTGGGATCTAAGCCCGAGATTGACCTAAGATAGATGTGAATGGAGGCCAAGGCCTCAAGTATCGGATCTCGGTTTCGTTTCGGTAAGCTCGAAAAGAGAATTTCAGTGTGAAATGACTGGAAATTCTGGAAATGAATTGAAATCTCAAATTTTTTAATAAAATTAAGATTTCCAATGTTGTTCAATTAATAAATGAGATAGAATTACAAGTTTTTATTTTAATAATAAGATGTTTTCATGATCAAGGCCTTAAATATCGGTTTCGGTCACCATATCGGTGACTGGCAGGAATCAAATTTTGGTACATAATATTAACTTTTGTGTTTTGACATTGAAATTTTCCTTGCCACCATACCCTACCAGTAGGGGGGTCTCGCTGCATTCTCTGATAACAGTGGTTTTGGATGCATTCTCTAAATAGACAAATATTTTTCAGTAAGACATAGCCATTTGAAGAGTTTAACAGCAAACACGGAGCGAAAACATCAAAAGTTGATGGTCCACATTTATGCATCAATTATACTATCAATATAGATTATCCCCATCTTGATTGAAATCTGCTCTAATTTTCCAAAATGGTGTAACATACATTCATTACATATTTAAAGCAGTGAGAAATTGATAATTAATCGTGGATAACAAGAAAACTATAATGCAAGTACTTACAGACAGTCACAAACACAGCAAGACTTGTCGTCAAGGAGAGAACAAGGAGAGAAAAAAGGCTTGTGAGTTGTGAGAACTCTTTGAGTTGTGTGTGTGGTGAAATGGTGCAATGGATGGCACCAATTATAGGCCTCCAAAGAATCTTTATCTTGGGCCTACAATCAATATAATATGGTAGCTCCAAAATATCTTCTTTTAGGTCTCTAAAATATTAGCTAGGTGGTCTAGTGAGTTCAAAATTCAAAGAATCTATACCTAGTGTGTCCAAAATTCAATGAATCTAGCCAACTTTGGTCATTTCTCCCTTATCTTTGGTCATTTCATCATTTTTTGACCATTTCGGCCAAAAGTAGCCGACAAGGACAATTTTCGGCCGAAATTCGATGCTCCCATGTGAAGAGAATCCACCTTTCGATCATTTCGATCGAAAGATATTGACATGGATCGAAATTCGATCGAATATCGGCCGACATGAGGTCGAAATCCTGGAAACATAAATACATACAAGTTTCGAAATTAGTACTTGACCGAAATCGAAATTCGGTCGAAATTCGGTTGAATTTAAGACCATAATGGAGGCAAAGAATCCATGTAACCGACCCTACTTAATGTGGGGAAAGGCTTTGTTGTTGTTGTTCTCCAATTCACCTGACACCTCCTCCTATAATCGATTCATCAACACGCCGTCATCTCTACTCGGCACCGTGAGCACCTATTCCAATGCCGGCCATTGCCAATACCTTGAGCCCCTACCTCGATGTCGCGGACTTTGGGGTGGTCAAAACCTTGAGCCCCTGGAATTCGCAAACTCTCTCGTGGTTGTGCCAATGCTTATAGCATATTGCAAACTCTACGTAAGTTGTGCTAATGCATGGAGCCCATCTTTTGATGCCTTTCCTCCCTCTAAACTTCAACGTATTCCTTTGAAAATTGTTGATTACAAAAT
Organism: Ottelia alismoides; assembly: GCA_037367405.1. Classification (NCBI taxonomy): domain Eukaryota; kingdom Viridiplantae; phylum Streptophyta; class Magnoliopsida; order Alismatales; family Hydrocharitaceae; genus Ottelia; species Ottelia alismoides. Next base: position 334,193 of record JAZKJV010000092.1, on the reverse strand, counting down.
TTTATCCTATTATGTCAGATTTTGTGACCAAGGTGATACATTTTATTCTTTGGCTAGAATGATACGTCAACAATTTGGTTAATAGTCAATGGCTACTATATCGAGGTTTTTGTATATATTTATGCCGTGTGTAAGGAGCTCATAAATTTTGACAAAATGTCTTCCAATTTTTTGTTCATATATTATTGGAAATTGTGGTACCCACTTAAATGGTCCAATGGTAGTGGTAGTGTAGTGTGCCTACCACCCAAAAGACCATGGTTCAAATCCCCCTTGTGGGCATTTCGTTAGGTGGTCGACAACCATCGTAAAAAATAGTCGAATCTTTCACATGGATTTGAGCAAGAATCCGTGTAGCCGACCCTACTTATAGTGGGAGAAGGCTTCACCTTTTTTTATATTATTGAAAGTGTGATTATTATTGCTAAATAAGTTATTTTTAAGTTTATCGTTTAGTAAGTTGTTTTATCCTTATAGTTAGTTTATTCATTATTAAAATAATTATATAATGAACTAGTATTACAATCTTTATTCTTGGGTACCCATGGATAATTCATAATCTGTTTCATACAATGGATACTGATTCAATGGTTAACCATTTGAATCAGAGCGGATCGACCCATTGACCCTGTAATATGGTTCGGGTCAGGTTGAATGTGAATGGACAGGTACCCACCCCATGAATAACCCTAGGGCCTATCTTTTGATTGTGTATGGAGCTTATGGTTCACAGCTTCTCATGCACCATGATTTAGAAAATATTGCAGAGGGTGATTGTATCATCCCTCCCCCATCACACCAATGGGGAGGGACTCAGTGAATATGGTTCTTGGAACATTAATTTTATTTTAATTTTCTTCAGCATGGCGACAGAAGGTTTGAAGAAAAACATGAAGAGGTGAGAAAATCGATCTCCACAGAACAAGTTGTCTGCCTCAAGAGAGGAGCGTAGACCAAGTCCATGGCTTAGTTTGTTATCTTGACATTATAATTTTTATAACTTTGCTTGCTAGATCACACCCTTCATTACGAGTTTGTACACATGCTTTTAAAGTCACTCGCTGTTGTACCATATGTATTTCCAGTGTTTCCAATAGCTTCTCCAATTATTCTGCCATAGTGATAATGCTGCAAGAGGCTGAACAATATCGTATTGGCAGCCATATCAGAATGTGATGTCATGTTTTGGGTCGGCGAGGATGAGAACATGCTAGTTGATTTATAAGAAGGGATCATAAATATGGCTATCATGGTTCTTTGGCCTCGTTTAGTATAGAGAAGTCAGTGTTACCCAGAAAATGCTATCCATGTTGCAGGGATAATGCTCTTTCATCACATGTTTGGGAATAAGGGTACTCCCTTATCCCACTATTCCCTCCACAATTCATTCACAACGAATCATAAACCAATTATTTTCAAAAAATCCAGAAAGTTTCACGTCTTAACACGTCCAATCATATTTCAAATCCCTACAAAGTCACATCATACGTTATCCTCTAGTTAAATTCAACCATCCGAATACATCTTAAAGAATGCATGAAATATCACATCTCAATCAATTAAATTATATCCACATATAACACGCTATCATCTCCTCCATCCTATCCCACTATTCAGACACATGAGCTCATGTAGGAGGTTTTCTGCCAAAATAGTGTACAGATGCATCATCTGGGATCATGGAGGGTTGGGATAAGATGGCATATATTTGCATTGTCCTCCTTATTCCTCTATTGATGCATTTTCCAGATGATTACTACTCTATTTACTAGTCATCCTTTGGTTTCTGAAATAATGTCGTCAAATAACTCTTTTTCAGTCGGAAATTCTCATAGGACCATAGGAAAGTGTATGTCCATGTGCAAAACAATACTTTTTTCATTGGTTAAAATTATGTCTTACTGACAACTTCTTTCACGTGTTTCTGCAATTGAGTTGTACTTTCAAAAACCTACAGATTTAACATGCTCCCCCTTTATTCATAATGTTTCAAGATCTAGCACAATTAATTCAGGTATTTTTTACATTTTCTCCTCTTTTTAAAAGATAATAATCACACTCCATAACAATTATGCCTTTTACAATGGGAAAAAATTAAAATGCTTGAGATGTGGCAATTTTGTATGCCATAGAAGAAACCAAATTGAAGATAATTTGATTACACATTCCAACAACTTAGGGACTTTGAAGAATAAATTTCCATACTTTCAGGTAAATCGTTATCAATTGATGATCAAATTTTGTCTATATGAGCTTCTGTTGTATATATATTTACGTTGGTGAAATGATCATTATTTATTGATTGTATGTAGTGTTGTTTGTATTCATAAATAGAAATTGGATTTGTTTCTTTTACTATTTTAAAGTTTGTCTATATTTCCTGTCTTCTTTCTTAATTAGCATTTTTTCCTAATTACATTTTTACAGCTAATATCTGTGTGTCGAAGCATTGCATGTGCATTGTCGCAACTGCTACTGCTAATGATACTTTTCAAGGTTTTTTCCTTACGATTCATGGTTTACAATCACTTCTTACTAAAAATAACTTTCATATATTTATTGCAATAAATTAATATCATATGTTTGTTTTTAGTTTTTTCTGAGAAATTACCATCACTTTTAAGCAATTTCATTTTATAGATTCTTCTACTATGGGCAAATTTTATGGCCTCTACATTTTCATTCAGAAATTAAATATTATATTCAAAAAATTATTGATTCAATATTATATTCTTATTTATTTCCAATGCTGAAATGGTTACTACTTATTGACTGTTTGTATAATTGTATTTATGATTAGAAATTGAAACTTGGTTTCGTTACTTAAAAAAGCTCTATATTACCTCTTTTCTAAATTGGTATTTTGTTTCTTCTGATTGCTTTTCTCAATTATTATCCACCTATGGAAATTTACATGTTACAAATTCCGTATACCTTATATATCATCTGTAAGTATTATGTCGAAGACAATTAGATGGATAATTTTAAGATGGAAGGGAGCACAGAATGGGTGCTTTGAGAATAAGTATTCTATCAATATACTTCAATTGTGTAGATTTGTTGTAACTTCATGCATATTTTATCTATACTGTTTTAATAATAGCATCTTGCATGTTGTCTTCAACCATGATTGAGCTAACTTTATTTGTTATTCTTCTTTTCTTTTTCGAAATTCACTTCCATCGTTCTGTCCAACTTATTAATATTATATTTTTTCCTTTTATTGTAGTTAACATTGGAAGGTATCTCGAGTAATCAATATAAAGAATATAATAATTCAAACATTTATTAAGGTATTGTCACAAAAAATTGGCAAGATGAAATACCAATGCTGATGCTGCTAAAGGTATCGTTCCATCAAATAGAAAATGCCCCCACTTTATATAATTAAAATTTTAACTTATTCCCCTAAATATTTCTTGAAAAAATGAATAAGCTGGGTTTGATGCTGAGGAATGGCAAATAACCTATTAACCAAAGCATGTAAAAAAATAGTAGGAACCCTTATGAAGCATTCATGCGTCAGGAAAAAAATACAGGAAGTTACGATTTAAGAAGAATGTTGTCGGCTATTTCATATATAAAAATTTTAAGGAAGATAATTGACATAAATGGTCAATATTAGACAACAACAGATAATCTTAGTAAACATTATTGTATATATAAAAAGGTAGATGCCGTTTATAATTTGTAAACAAAGACAACATATTCAAATTGTCACATATGAAAAACAGTAAAAACTCCTATGAAACATTATTGCACAAAGAAAAAATGTAACAATCTCTAGATTAGGAAGAAAGCATCATTTATATGATATATGAAATATTACCTGGCACTTTATTTTTTTCCTTTCAGGATAGGTGTTTTCTTTTTCAGTTTAAAAAGTATACATTACGGAAAGATAGGGAACTTTGATTTGATAGAACAAAAGACTTTGTGTTGTAATAAGAATTTGGTTTTGACCGTGTCGAAGATGGTGTTTCTAAAGATTATCTTCAACGTATATTTATCAACTTTAGATTATAATTTGACCGATTAAGTATTTTTGTGTGCAGCATTGGATGCAACGATTGATAAGACTGAATTTTTAGTACCTTGGATTATTGATCGCAAGATGCATGGCAATAATTGTTGCATGGAGAAATGGGTAACCACGTGGGGAGAAAATGGGAAAAGGGAGGGAGGGGGTGCCAGAAAACGGGAGAAATATGGGAGAATAGCTGGATTTTAGCCCCAACCATTGCCGAACAGGGAGACTGTCCACGTGGCAACAGCTGGGTGAAAAGCCCAGTTTTATATAAGGTATATAGATTGTTATTTTGTTGTGCTGGTCAGTCTATTAAGATAATAAGGAAATCCCATAAGGATTAGAAAAAAACAGACTGTGGTAATGCTCATATATTTTGTTACAGAACAATGCCAGCCGAGACGTTTTATTTGAAGGAATTGGCTTGAAGGCTTGCACATAGCGGGGTGTGTGATAGTTATTGTAGGGAGATTCGGACATGCATAGGAAATAGTGTTCTTGGGTGTGCGCAAAGCAGAAAGTGTCTGCCTGTAATAAGAACTGCACCTTGTGGCGCAAAGACCCATTATAATGTTGGATGTGTTTGGTTCCTTTTCATGTTTTAAGTTGGAAATTAGCTCCTATTTTAGGAAGTCGGCTTTCTACACTCTATCTATAGATGAACTTCCATTTCTTTCTTTGATGGATTACAATGATAGTAGGTGTTCGCCAATAGGTAAAGGTATCACTACATAAGTTGCTTCAGCAATTCATGTTCTTTGGTGGACTTATGGCAACTTTAGTCTGATAAGTCTTTGTGGAAGGAGGTGGTCTCCATGCAGCTTATTTATGGGTCTTTTCTTCTGCATATGATTAGAACGACGATCCTATTTCAACAAATTAAGAATGCTCATCAGTGGCATCTTTATCTATTTGTCAATTCAATTTGTCTACAAGAATTTTCCGTAGCTAAAATTTTGGTTGAAATGGCAGTGCAGAGTCCCGCAGATGGCCCACTGTTGGGAAGTACAAAGTTGATATTGCTTCATTTGAATCACTGGCACTGCCCGAGTTGTCAGGTAAACTGAATTCCTTTGATGCATGCTTATGAATGTTGGAGCTGCCCAAACTATATTGCACACAACTGTCGTCCTTTGTTTTACCAGGTAAATGATGATACTGAGCTCTTTATTATTGACGAGGTTGGAAAAATGGAGTTATACAGCCCATCATTTTTCCCTGCCGTATTACGGGTACTTGAATCAAATATCCCAGTCTTGGCATCCATACCTATCCCAAAATATGGCAGGGAGTTTCCTGGAGGTATTTTCACTTTCATCTTGAAAGCAATGCAGTATGTGTAGTCACAACTCACAAAAGTACATTACCTAGACTAATTTAACTGTAGCCACCTATTTAAATGTTGCTTGTTCCACTGTATCGTTTTCTGGGAGTTGGGTTATAACTACTAGTTTATAATCAAGTATGGAATGCACGAAAAATTTTCTCAGAAAGCCAGTTTGGAGTTATTGATGTTTCTCCATATTTAGACATAAGCACTTGTCGCTCTTTCTATTTTTAGAAGTTATGTTAAGGACTTCATTGTAAATTTCTTTTCGGTGTGATTGTTTTTTGGGTTTCAATTCTATATAAGAAATCCTATCCCTTGAATAAAATTATCTCGTTCAATCCCATTGATTATTTTCAGAAGGTATCAGGGCGACGGTCCTATACCGGAGCTCTAGTCCTCTTTTCACTCAAACCCTAAACTCCACCATCAACTCCAGTGTGCTTTCACATTTCATCTATGTGCATCATCCAAACACGAACCACCATGATCTGCTGCTGCTGTGATCTCCATGAAGCCCTACGCTATGGTAGGCTACCGCTACATTGCTGTTACAGTAGTGTCGCTACAGTAACCTGCTACAATAGAGCTGCAACAACCACAAGTTGCTGCACGAAATCTGAAAGTTGATCTGAAATGCGCTAGTTCTGATCTGAATCTGACTGGAAATACGAATTTCGAATAAAAATCTGATCTGAAATCTGATCTGAAATGCGAATTTCGGACTGAAATCTGATCTGAACTTGAGAGGTCTGTTATGATCACAGATCTGTGCTGTCCTCTGTACATAATTTTTGCTACAACCTCCAACTAGAGTGATCTGATCTGAATCCGAGGACCCAAGAAATCTGATCAGCTATAGCCACCAAGTTGCATAATTTCTGTACTCGGGATCTGTTCACAGATTCTAACCTCTGGGTGAATTCCAGATATGCCTAATATGTCTGCTGCGACTCCAGTTTGACTCTGCCTCCATGAAATGCAACACAACATCGTAAATTCTATCGCCGTGTCCGTGCTTGGTATTCCCCAGCCATACATTAGCCATTGTAATATGCACCATTGATATCATCAAATATGATGACGGTATCTTCAAATCAATTGCCTCAACTGTATCACACAACCTTCCGACACAGTTATCTATTGAAGATGATCATCGCGTCATGCAACTTCTCAGAAATGGTCCTACTATTCAGACTCAACATACAATTTATGCATCTCCTACTACATCTGCTGGACTCGCTACTGCTGTGGCTGAGGTGGCATCCACACCTATTCGTCGGTGGATTATTGATTCATCGCCATTAAAACATTTGATCAGGGATAGTAGCTTTCTTTCTTCTACTCAACAGTCTGTTTTTGTGAGATCGGTTAAACTGGTCATTGGATCTCTCTGCAATTGACAAAGTGGATTTCTCCTCCATATCGAAACTCTCTAATGTATATTGTGCCCTATACTTTTCTCTAAGTTTGTTGATCAGTTAAACTGTCAGGTTATTTTTAATCAACATAGCTGCTACTTCCAGGACATTCAGAGTATGCAGATTTTTGGTAGTGGTTGAGAAACATGGACTTTGTTATCTTGATGTCTTTGATAACTCTCTTTTCTGAAGTCACATTTATTACTGCGACCGCAAGTCCTTATCCCTCACGTCTACGCCATGGACATCCTTCTGCTAGTGCGCTCTCTCAGGTGTTCCCTGAAGTCATCCATCTGAAGCTATTTGAATGCGAGGCTTGTGAGTTTGAGAAACATCACAAGACATCCTTTCCTCGAAGAACTGAACCATGAAGGTCATCTCCATTTGATGTTGTTCATTGTGATATCTTGGATCCTTGCCAAGTACATGCCATTGCATGATGCAAAACGGATTTGAAATATCATGGCAAATCGCCGATACATCGGTGTGGATGGGGTAGGGGTTTCTATATTATATGTATGCCATTTTTCAAGATACCGGAATATCACTATATCGACTTGTATCGGTAAAAAATGAGGGTTTGCAGTGAACTTTTTCCCTGTTAGCGGGACCCCATTTTTATGGTAAAATTACTATAAAATCTTAAAATAAACGTAGCATGTAGTACAACAAAAGATTCAATGCTCACACTTGTCTTCTTTCATGACGACTATTTCACATAATCGATTAAATAACCTCTTGCATTGACAAAATCATCTGGATTACAAATGAGTTATCACCCCTTTCTTTTTATTAGAGTTTATTGCATTGACAAAATCATCTGGATTACAAACGGATTATATCCCCTTTCTCTTTATTAGAGTTCAACCTTTCCAAATATGATAACCATTTGTTTACATTGTATTCACTTGTCTGGCACATAATAATTGAACTCTTAATCCTCTCCTTTATTTTCATATGTGCTACATATGCGCTCCATATAATATACTGAGAGAAGTTGTTAGTGAGCATAAAGATGGAAAACAACTTAATAAAGATTTGATGTAGATGAAAAATTTTGGATGGTAGGAAAAGAGGGGGGGAGGTAGATATGTGCCTGTTGCATAGGATTTTGAAAGAGAATCACGAAGACACGCATGAGGGAGAGCTAACACGAGAAGGAAAAATGAGATAAATCTCCAATTTTAATTTAACTTGAGCTGATCCATAACGATGCCTCATAGCCCTTTATGTAGAGCGATTGAATTGCAAACTTAAATAAAAAGGAAATTAAATAAATTGTAATATACCCTAATCTGACCCCTAAATTACTCATTCGAGTAACTAATTAGAGACCATAGCCGATCTCGTTATCTAAATAAAATTTGAAATTCGAATGAATTTAAATTGGGATAAACTTAACTCAAATTTGATTAATGACTCTATTTGGGAAAAAATACAATGACAATAAACCCTAAATTAATCAAATCCTCAATTTTGCCCTGATTCTCAAATTCATGCAACATCAAATCTTTGACGCTTCGAAAAACTCATCTTCCAATGAGTTGATTGATCCTGAGGTCTATGCACATACGCTTGACCGTGATATATCTTAGACTGTAATGGAAGAACATATGAGGTGTGTATGACATGGGTCATGTTATTGATGCGACCCTTTTAGAGTTGTCATTACTTTAAAGAGGGTTGTGATTGCAATACTGACATGGCATGCGTGGTTGCGTCCATGTAGATGTTGCAATCCTTTAAAACTGTTGTCGTTCATCAAATCATGGTTGAAAAGTTGATGCGGTAACTTCAACAAGTGCATCATGGAATTCAGAGGAGCTGTGGAGCAAGAGAGCCAAAGAATTATGGTGAGGGGAGGTGGTTAATATTCTTGACCTTGGTGTTCTTATATAAGGAGGTCCAACACCTTTACTCCCAATAGGTTGTGTCCCTTCTTTTCTTCTCAGCACCCCTCTTATTATGGTTTTTCAAAGGGGACGAAAACACAAATTTTCTACTCTTATACTTGAATATGTAATTCCTTTTGCTTGTCCTCCATGTTTATCCCTTTGGTAAAGTACTTTTGGTGTGTGTGTGTGTGGGGGGGGACTTCTTGAAAATATCCCATGGCAACTCCATATCCCCAATTTTATGGGATTTGATTCTCACGAGAGAGATAGCAACCACCATTAATTAGGGTTTCTCCTCCCTTCTAATGCCTTGGCGATGCCGATATATGGATTTTGCATACATGCGGCTAATGTGGTTGTTAGGGTTTCAGGCAATGGTGGTGGTTCCTTCTTTAAAACCTGAATCAAAGATGGTGGCGATATTTGCAGCTCTGGAAGTGGGGGTGAGTTCGGTGGAGGTGGTGGTGAGCCACATTATGCTCAGGCCGATGATGAGCGCACCAAGAGTGCTGCTCCATAGGAGGAAAACACAATGACGATGCTCGGGTTAGTGATGCTCTGCTACCCATTGGCAATAATGATTGTGCTTGGGGTGACAAGGATACTGCTTCAAAGGGAGTAGGTGGAGGTGGTAGTTGATTGTGTGGGCCCGACGATGGTCCCTAAGGATAAAATGATTGCGCATCCTGAATATAGGGTGGTGATATTGACTTTGATCAGTGTTGCAAATGCCACTACTTAGTATTTAGTCAGAGGGGTCATTGAATACATAATAAACACTATTCAAACAAGTTGTCAAAATTACTCGATTACATGTTTTTTAAATTATATTTGGGGCAGACACTGTACTGCATTCCCCCCTTTTTCTGGTTTCAAAAATATGTTTTTTAGCTATTGTAAATATAGTAATTATATCAGATACATATATTCTTATATTATATATATAAATGGTCATTAGTCAACAAGATAAAAATTCTGATTGAGTTTTAGACAAAATCAAGATGTACAAATTGATTGGTTTATTACCAAAAAGAAGAGGCAATGCATCATAACTTCTATTTTATCATGATAGTTGAGGCCATTTAAAAAAGACACCACAGAGAAACTAAGATAAAGATTTGACTTTTTTTGGTGATAATAGGATAAATCGGAACCCATGAAAATTAAAAAAAATAAAAAAAACAAAAAAACTTAATAGTCAATTAATAGTCGATTGTATAGTTGGCCAATCGGACTGACTATTTTAGTCGGTCCGAATATTGGCTAAATATTGATTATTCAGTCGGTCACCCCATCACACCTTATAGTCAGACCGACTATTCGGTCCAGTTGGCTGACTATTGCAACATTGACTTGATCAATGAAGATGAAGCCCGACATGTGCCTACTCCAAGGGTTTCAATGCGGATTTTAGCTAGCGACGAAGAGGTCTGTTCATGGTCTCTCAAGTGAAAACACATGCCTTGGCGGCAAGCGATGATGTTGAGGATGAAAAGGCAGTCTGGATCAACCACGCGCGGGAACGGTGGTGGGACAGGGAAATAGGCGACAATGGTAACAAGTACGTCGTGGTGAGTTTTGGACCTGGAGATCGATGGTACAATAGCTTCATCGTTAGCGAGGGGTATGTCAGGTCCAGAGTTGATGATGGTTTGATGAAGCGATGAGGCTGCGATAACCTCTGCTGATATCGATGGTGCATGTTTTGAAGCTTCTTGGACAACAGTTGCTTGGGACCAATCCTCTTTATTTTCTTCGCTGCAATCTTTTAGTGTCGTTATATATAGAATTTTCAATGGACATGCCTTCATTGAGTTTATCTCCTTTTATTTTTTCTTCTATTTATTGTCGTTGGAGTCGCATCACTTATGTATGGCGATGGCCCGAAATTCTTCGGGGATGAACTTCTCTTCTTCGAGCCATGATTCCGTTCATAGTGGTACCTTAAAACTTGATTTATAACGAAACTTCATCCTCTTTTGTCTTGTAGAAGGATACACAGCGTAATCTGAACTACATGCTTTATACTTTGATCACCATTGCTCGTCAGGACCATCAAATCGTGGGGACAATTCAAACACCATGCTTTCGTGCCATTTGATGCAAAGGAAAAAATTTGGGTGGTGGAAAAAAATATAAAGGGTGAGAGGAAAAAGGTAGAAACGTGTCGATTGCGCATGGTTTTGGAGGAGAAACGTGAACATGCACAGAAGCGAGAGACAAAAAGAGGAGAAAGGATATGACTTTAATTTTAGTTTAACTTCAATTGTCCCATAACAATGGCTCATAGTCCCTTTATGTAAAGGAATAGAATTACAAACTAAAGATAAAAGGAAATCAAACAAACTCTGGCAAACTTAATTCAACCTTGAGATTATTTACCCTAATAACTAATTAGAGATAGCACTTGATCTTATTATTGAAATACAATTTGAAATTACAATGTACTCAAATTGACGAAACTTAACCTAGCTTAATTAGCGACTCTATTTGAACAAAATGAAAATGATGACAATCCCTAAATTAATCAAAACCATAATTTTGGCATAATTCCCAAATTTATGTTGCATCAATATTCTAGTATGGTACTATAGATTTGTGTGGAATTTAATCCATCTCACTGTATTTATAGACTCGTCATTGGACATGACAAGTCTTCTTCAACAACGATGTAAAGTTCGAAATTGAGGGCTATACCGGTGTAGATCGGGCATGGTGCGTTGTACCCTTGTTATCGTATATGCTGGTTGGAACCTTGTAATTTTGAGAAACAGAATGCAATATATGAAGGCTTATCATTCTGTTCCGCGGGAGAGCTTTTGGAGAATTTTGGATAAGATACAAGTACCGGTCCAATACATCAACCTTATAAAGGATATGTATGATGGGGCTTCATCTTGTTTAAGGATCCAGTCTGGGAAGATCGACTATTTTCACATTAGCATTGGTTTACATCAAGGTTCAACTTTAAGTCCATGCCTTTTTACATTGATTATGGATGAGTTAACTAGTCACATTTAGGATGAGGTACCTTGGTGTATGTTGTTTGTCGATGATATTGTGTTCATTGCTGAGTTAGAGATGGAGTAAATAAGACGCTTGAGGATTGGAGACACAACCTAGAGACTAAATGATTTTGTATAAGTAGGGTTAAAACGGAATATATGGAGTGCACATTTGATGGAAACAGTGGTGAAGGAATCGACGTGAAGATTGGAGAAGATAACATTCAAAAGAAAGATTCTTGGGATCTATTTTGCAACATGATGGGGAAATTGATGGAGATGTTACTCGTAGAATAAATGCAGATTGGTTAAAGTGGAGAGGAGCCTCTACTATTCTTTGTGATAAGAGAATTCCTTTGAAAATCAAATGAAAGTATTACAAAGCAGCCGTGACCCGTGAGCCTTGATATGCTCTATGGGTTTGAATGTTGGCCTGTGAACCATAGACATGTGCAGAGAATGACAGTAGCAGAAATGGAAATGCTACGATGTACGCGTTCTCATACACAGAAAGATCAGATTCAAAATGACATGATCAGAAGGAAAGTTGGAGTAGCTCCAATGGAGAATAAGATGAGAGAGAACCAATTAAGGTAGTTTGGCAATTTGCAAAGGAGATCGAGCGATGCGCTAGTTAGAAGATGCAAGATTTGGGATATTGAGCTTGTTAAGAGATAACGAGGAAGGCCTAAGAAGTGTTGGAAGAAGACTATCCGAAGGGATCTTAGTTATTTGGATCTAAGCTTGAGAATGAACCAAAATAGATCTGAATGGAGGCAAAGATTCCATATAACCGACCCTACTTAATGTGGGACAAGGCTTTATTGTTGTTGTTAATGTATAGAATTCAATCTGTGTGCAAGTTTTAGTGGTAAAGCTGAGTAGAGAGTTGTTGTGATGGGATTTTCAGAAATTTTACGGCTTAAGATTAATCTATCAAACATTAGAATAAATCCTGAGTTGGTTATGCCATTTTTTCATGATAATGAGTTTGCAATAAATAATCAAACAATTCTATCTTGCATAATTGAACGCATGTTGATTTCGATATTTACTTTATCAGAGAGAGGATCGATTCAAAGAAACTCATGTTACTGTAGATAAAAATCGAAGAACAAGGTGCCACTGACTCCACAAAAGGGCTTCCCACGATCAATTTTGAGAAGAATATGGACAAGTCAGGCATAAGTTCTCTATGTTCAATTCGAGGGATAGTATTAGATGATTTTCGTCATGTCTTAATCAATTGTGTTAGAAAATATAATGCGGAAACTTGATCAGAGAAATAAAGATAAAAACATTAAGAACACATGATTTTAATGTGGAACCCTACTCCCCAAGGAACGAGATGAAACCACGGGAGAACGCCTCAAAGGGCTGATGTATGCATTGCACTTTTCATGGGATACAGGGGGTGAGGGACTTCTTATATAGCCCTCATTGAGTCTCCACATCTCACAAATGGTAGATGTGGGACTAAACAACTGGATGTGGTTAATGGATCATGGAGTGATCCATTTATCCATCTACACCATAAGTGACACATAACACATATACTCCAACACTCCCCCTCACTCAAACTCGTGCTACATGACACTACAGACAATATCAACTCAACGTACACAATTGTCGGCTGCTGTCGAGGACGTTGCTTCTCATGCCATGCAGGTGAGGAGGAACAAACAGGTTGGAGTGTGAGTCAAACTGATTCTCCTCACCGGAGAGCATATGCTCTGTACTGCGCCTGTCAGAGTCACTGCAACTGAAAAAGAGTCTCATCGTTGGGGTGCTTTGGCTCGTCACAATATGTGGACAACTGCTCCATCTCTGAAAGGGTCAAACTGAAAAAGCTGTCGAGACATCCTCGTCGAAGTCCACGGTCGCTGGAGAATGGAGTCTGAAAAGTCTCCTCGTCGGAGAGCTGGCTCTTTCCCATACTAACTCAGAGAATGGGATCTCTACTCTGGAGTCCCTATAAAACACAAGAAAACCCTAGCCCACTTGGCATAGGGAATGAGATCTCTACTCTAGAGTCCCTATGGATTACATGAGAACTCTAAGTTGACCAGAAAAGATGGGGACCTCACAACTGAACGCAGACATGTGCGAATCAACCTGAAGACTCAGAATCTGATCGTTGAGTCTGAACATCTGTAGAGTTTGGAAAGTCTGACTGGCCTGGAGTCTGGAGAATCTGAAAATGCGACATGTAGAACTCTATACAATACTCCTCCTTTCTTCATACTTGTCGGAAAACAATGACATCGATCAAGTTGGGAGAAGATAAAAAGATGGGGAGAAACAAAGCATCACATAAGCCATTCATTTTTTACGGCTTTTCTTTTCTTTTTTCATTTTTTTTATTTTTTCGGCTATTTCATTTTTTAGCCATCACCTCTCTCTCTTTTAAAATAAGCCGTTTCAATACTTTATAACAGCTTCTGTCTCTCTTTTTTTCACCTTTTTCTCTTTCAGCCCACCTGGACGCTTGCAATAACTGAAGCTCACTTGGGACTGGACTTTCCCCATCTCTCACTCTTTTTTTAAAGGAAGGGCCATCAGGCCCTTTGTTCCCACAGAAGCACTAGGGTTCCCATCGTGGGAACCCATTCCCATCGCATTGCTCCCCCGATCGGGGTTCTCTTGCCGCCGCTGCCTGTGGAGCATGAGAGAGGAGCATGGAGATGTGGCTCGCCACCTTCGAGGTTCGTGAGGAAGGGGCGCCGTCGAGATGTGCCTGGAGATCGGCTGCCTGCGGGAGCTCGACAGGATCTCACGCCGCCTGCGCAAGAGAAGAGGAGATGCATTGGGGTGTTGTCGCCTGAACTGGAGAATGAAGAAAGGAGGAGGGATTTGCATCGCTGATGTTGGAAAATATCACCGCCGCCTTGGCGAGCATATGCGCGTGGAGGAAGATTGGTTGGAGGGCGACTCGAGAAGAAGCACTGCCTGGAGGAGAGATCGAAGCCGCCGCCGTCGGGGCTGCAGCCAAACCAAGGACCTGAAATGGAGGAACACCGCCGTCTGCCTAAGATCAGAGCGCCCGCCTGGATGCGATGGAGATGCGCCGCCAACCCGGAGATTAGCTCTAGGAACTGCTGCGATGGAGAGAATGAAACTGTCTCATGGAGGTGGTCTGATGCCGTTGCCTGGATGTTGCTGTCGCAGGGGCTCAACATTGTTGAGTGCTGCAACCTGTTGATCGTGTTGCGGCCGCGTTTTGCAAGGAGTATGAAGGCTCTGCCTGGCAAGGCCTTAAATGTCGGTTTCGGTCATCATTTCGGTATCGACCAAAACAGAATTTCGATGGAATTTCGGTGAAATTTCGACCGAAATTTCGGTCATTTCGGTCATTTTTTGTACTAGGACTCCCATATTTCGGTCATTTCGGTCATTTTGATCGAATTTCGATTTCGACTGGATATCAATATTCGACAGAAATTCGACCGAATTTCGCTGAAATTTGAGGCCATGCTGCCTGGGAGCAAGTAATTAGAGATGGAGATTATGGAGATCTGCTTCGGAACATGGCCGATCATGCTCTGGAATTGAACATCATCGCGTTGAACAATGACTGATTAGGGTTCCTACGGAACCCTAAAATTTTCCCCAACAGAAGAACAAATCTCCAACATAAACATAAACTTTTAAGAACAAAACACCAAAAATTGAATCTCGGAAAAAATAATTGAACCCTTGAGAATCGAACCCGTTTTGATACCATGTTAGAGAAGATAATACGAAAGCTTGATCAGAGAAATAAAGATAAAAACATTAAGAACACATGATTTTAACGTGGAATCCTATTCCCTAAGAAGCGGGATGAAACCACGGGAGAACGCCTCAAAGGGCTGATGACTGATGTATGCACTGCACTTTCTCATTGGATACAGGGGGCGAGGGCTTCTTATATAGCCCTTATTGAGTCTCCACATCTCACAACTAATAGATGTGGGACTAAACAACTGGATGTGGTAAATGGATCTTGGAGCGATCCATTTACCCATCTACATCATAAGTGATGCATAACACATATACTCCAACAACATGTGTTTCTTAAAGAAAAGTCAACCAATTGGGGTGAGGATCCATTTAACCTATGGGACTATAAATATAATTAATCCCTTTTAAGAAAATGAAGACAATCCTAACCGCCAGTGAGCGTTAGTCTCTCTCATCACATGGGTTTTCCTTTGCATAGAGAAGGATTTCCCAAGTAAATCATTTTGGCTTGTAGTCCGACTATTTTTCTTTGTTGTATATACACCTGATTAATTGCTCTTTGGAAGCAGGTAACCTGTAAAGGGTACAGGGTCTATCGTTCACAACAAATCCAAAGTGGAAGTTGATTAACATGATTTTTCAAGTTGCTGTTCACGGAGGGGGGAGAATGAGCGGTGAGAGTGATGGGGGCGGTGGGAGCAGTGGGAGTGGGGAGTGGTCCTCGGCGGGGGGCTTTGGAGATGAGCGGAGGAAAGCAGGGAATCGACGGATGGAGGCCTTGTACTCGGAGGTGGCCGGTGGCGCCCCTCGTGGAAGCGGTAGGGTGAGGGAGGTCGGGCGGAGGGGGGTAGGGTCCAGCGCGGTTGCTCGGGATGAAGCGAGGGCTCGCCATGTCCCTCCGGTGAGATTGGTCCTTCGACGATGCTTCAAATGTGGTGTCATGGGCCCCATAGCGCGTGAGTGCATGGCATGGGAGAAGGTTTGCTACCGGTGCAGGTTGGAAGGCCATGTGCAGAAGGATTGCAATGGTGTTTTGGTCAACATGGAGATGGACGTGGTTGAGCGGCGGGAGGAGCTGGAGCGTGCGGATGCCGAGGGGGATCCTCTTGATGGAATTCTCGTTGCGGAAGGTCTTCTGAGGACTTGAAGAAATTTTTGACGGTTTGGAGGAGGGTCGAGCCGCTGGTTGTGTAGAGGATGGGGTCTGGCTGTCGGCGACAGAACTATGCGTCCGGGGAGTGGAGGCGGCTGAGGCAGCCGTTTTCTTTGTCGAATGGGTGCGCTCTCTTTCCTCAATCGGTGCATTGGAGGAGACCCCGACTGCTTGACGGGGAGATGTAGGTCCCACTGTAAAGGTTGCTAGAGGTGACGGGCCTTCCGACTCGATGTCGGGGGCTAGAGACGATCAGGGGTGCGCTGCGCGAAGTTGGCGAGGTAGAACGTGTGGTGCGGTCAGGGTTCTGTCCCGGAGAGGAGCAGGGGGGGCTCGATACGTTTTCTAGCTCGTTTGCGATGTCGGAGCTTGCAGTTCGGAAGCAGCAGAAGCTTGGCAGCCTAGCATCGGTGGTCGGTGGTGCGTCCTCAGCAGACCGTGAGGTGGTTCCGACCGGCGGTCCGCTTGTGGAAGATGGCCGTAATTTACAGGGAAAGGGAAATGACATCCTCATTTTGCGGAGAAGTTTGAACGTTTCCCAAGATTGGCGGAGGCCCGTTGTGCCACCCTTTGGTGGTATTCCCTCAAAGTTTCTCGAAAGATTGAACGACACACATTTTCGTGAATTAGGCGGTGTTGGGTCCCCTCCATCTGGTCTGGATCAGGATCCGGTTGCTTTATTTGGGTTTCGCCAATCGATTGATCCGAACATCTGCTGCAGCTCAATTTTGATTGAGGACCCGATTAGAAGCTGGTCTCGAGCTGCTGCACCCTTGGAGCGGGTCTCTGCCCCGTTGCTGGACTGCGCGAACCTTGGAAAGGCTGTGGAAGATATTTCACTGGGAGCTGTTTCGGGCGGCAACAAGGAGCACACTTCGCTTGTTCCTGCGGCCGTGGTATTAAAAAACGTGCCTTGAGGCGGTCGAGGCGGGCCTTTTTAGCCTCGAGGCGTGCGCCTCGACCCTGTCCAGTGAGGCGTAGCCTTGAGGCATTTCGCCTCGAGGCGGTCGAGACGTTTTCCGAGGCGTTTTTATTTTTTTGAAGATTTTTTATGATTTTAATAGCTTACATGGTGGTTTAAGAAGCTTATAAATAGAGCCTAAAAAAAACAAGCTTATAAATATATACTTGTTTAGGATAATGATTATACAAGTTAAATGCCTAAATCTGATGTTTCTTTCGTACCCATAACTCCATATTTACTATTAATTATGTGTAACTATTTCAGCAAACTGCTTCATATTTACTATTAATTATGTCTAACTATTAATTTATGCAAGATGAATGCTTAAATTTGACCTCTTTCATATTCATATGCTTAAATTTGACCTCTTTCATATTCATATTTACCATTAACATGCCAAATTATTACAGTGAACTCTTACTATTACATCCTTAAACATATAAAAACTGTATACGAATTCGAATACTCATATAAGAAAAAAAATTGGGACGGGGGCGCTGCCCCTCAAATTCGAATGCTCATATACGAGACCCCCGTACTGGTAGGGTATGGTGGCACAGTGAGGACATCAAACCGTTTTTCATCTGTGTATAGTAGAACATATAGTTAGGATTCAAATCATATAATTCATATCAACAACTTGGATATCTATAATGACAACTATATCCAATCTCGTTTAGATAAAAATTTTAGTGATAGTTATAGCCAATTATTTCCTTTTGATTGGGTAGAAATTTAGTATAAAGGTTTATGGCATTGACATATCCTTTTTTCATGTTCTTATCTTTATAATATCATCATATATTACATTGTTATATATTATATGTTTGTCAGATTATATTATTTCACCAATAAATATATTTATTATATATTTTATAATTATTTTTCTATACAAACTGAGGCTTACGCCTCGACCGCCTCGAGGCTACGCCTCGCCTCGCTTCCAGGGAAAACGCCTCGTTCCGCCTTTCGTTTTTTCAAACCTTGCCTGCGGCGCGGGAGGTGGGCCCTGGGGTCGCGTTTTCTTGTTCTAGCGGAGTGGCGAATGCTGTGTCGTCAGGATTGGGCGACGGTGCTTGTGTTTGGAGGGGAAAAGAAAAAGTATCGGCAACCACGGGGGTGGAGGAGACCGCTGGGGTATTGTCTGACATGGAGGAGGTTGGGGGCACCGTGGTTGCTCCTAACGGGAGGATCGACAAGGCTATGGAGGGTTTGGGGATAGGAGCCTCTGAAGGAAGTGGGATTGTGGCCAATGATTCGATCGAAGACCTTGCTGTGACTACTACTTTGGTGGATGGCATGGTGCCAGGGGCTGCAACATTGACCTGATGACGCAAAATGGAGAGACGCATCTTAGCGGCGGAGCGGGCATGGAGGGAGCGCAAACTGAGTTTGCGCTCGGGGTGGGCGGAAGAAAGTCGAGACCGGACCCACTTCTTTCCTTCTCCCGCAAAAGAAGGAAGCCGGAAGTGCAGGCGTGGTTGGAGAGGGAGCTGAAGGACAAGGAGGGGTGGGGGGGAGGAGCGGTTTTAGGGGGTGGAGGGGTTGAGCAAGTATTGGTGGTCGAACAAGGAGATGTTTCGAGTAGTGGACTGGTGGACATTCACGTGTGGGTTGCGGAGTGTCTTGGGGTTCCTATCCCCCTAGCAAACCCACCGAGTGGAACTAAATGAAGATTGTTTCATGGAACGTGCGGATGTTGGGGAATAGGGAGAAGAGAAGGACGATCGGGGTTCTGCTTGGGTCTTGGCATGCAGATGTCATATTCTTGCAGGAGTCGAAGATTGAAGCTTGGAGCTCAAGGTCGTGGAGCTCGTTGGGTTGTTCCAGATTGATAGATTTCAAAGCAGTCCCAACGTGGGGGGGGGGGGGGGAGTGCTGGGGGGATTGTCCTGGCATGGGGCGATGATAAGTATTTGCTTCGTTGCTGATAGAGTAGCTCTTAGAACCGTTCCAGGCTTGGAGTGTAAACAGGGGAGAGAAAAATGCTGTTTACGTCAGTATATGGTATGGCTGGTGGGGGCTATGATATGACTTTGTGGGAGGAGCTGAGAGTGGTTAGAAGTTTGTACCCATGCATTCCTTGGGTGGTTGGAGGGGATTTCAATGTGACTTTGTTTGCTGCGGATCGTCCAAACAACAGAGGTGGGAGAGATCCGGGTTCCAGTGATTTCCAGAGTTTTGTGGGCGACTGGGAAATGGTGTGGTCATGGATGTTGGTAACATGCTATATACGTGGCGAAACACTGCTTCTAGGTCCAGACTGGACCGCTTTTTGGTCTCTATGGAGATGTTGGAGCAGTTTCCCTTGTTTACCGCCGTACTCTTCCGAGGTCGCAGTTTGATCACATGCCGATTTTGTGAGACTCGGGCGAGGGGTTGATTGCAAGATCAATGTTCTGGTTTGAAAGGTCATGGTTGTTGGATGAAGGCTTCTGGGACATGGTCAATGGTTTCTGGAGCACGTTGCAGATGGAAGGATTTGCGACACGAATGGTGGCACAAAAGCTCAAAATGATACGCTGCATGGAGTATAAGAAGGCAGTGGGTCGATGTAGAATGGAGAAACGACACAAGGTTGTTGCGGAGATCCAAAGGCTGGATGTCATTGAAGATTCACGACCCTTGAGCAACGAGGAGTTGGAGGCTAAGAGGGCGCAACATAAGGTGGTGGGGTCAGAGGATAGGCGAAGAGAGGTAGAATGGAGACAAAGGTCAAGGCAGAGGTGGGTGAAGGAAGGGGATGCAAACACGAAGTTTTTTCACACAATGGCCATTGGAAGTAGGGAGAACATGATTTTTGAACTCAAAGTGGAGGAGGAGAGCTTCACTGGGGACAAGGAGATTGAAAGATAGCTTGTAAATCATTTCTGCGACTTCAGCAAGCAACAACTCAATTCAGGGGTGAGATGGTCAGGGAGGGGTCTTAAGAGACTGGAGGCGGACTGCCATGAGGTATTTCTCGCAGATTTCACAAGGGAGGAGGTTTGTAGGGCGGTTTAGGGCGATCTCAATGCAGATAGGTGTCCAGGTCCTGATGGCTTTCCAGTGGCATTCAGGGAGTTTTGGGAGGTAGTAGAGACGTATGTCATGAATTTCCTTGCGGAATTCATGTAGGGGAATAGGGGCATAGAGAAACTTAATAGGTCCTTGCTGTTCTTAATTCTTGCAGTACGTGTGGAGGAATTCAATCTGATTGCATTGTCGAATGCTATTTACCTTGTTGCGAAGGTGTTGGCCAATCGCCTTCGTGGAGTGATGGATGAACTCATTTCGCAGTCACAAACAGCTTTTATACATGGCGACAATTATTGGAAGGAGTGGTTGTTACATCAGAGATTGTTGCAGACTAGAAGCGGAAGGGATCCCCTGGTTTTTTGTTGAAGGTCGATTTCTCTAAGGCTTATGACGGTTGGAATTGGAGGTTTCTTTGTTCATCGTTGCTGAAGAGGGGTTTCCCGGAATTGTGGGTGGATTGGATGAAGAGGTGCATTACAACCGCCTCTCTCTCGGTTCTGGTGAATGGGAGACAGGAGGGGGGTTATTTCCAGCCGCAACGAGGGGTGAGGCAAAGTTTCCCCTTGGCCCCGTTGTTATTCATCCTGGCTGTAGATGGTTTGGGTACAATGTTTGGTCTGACAGAGGCTGGGTTTTTTTAGAGGATACACTAGAGGTGATATCTCGTTGCCAGTGCTGCAGTATGCGGATGACACTTTGTTTTTGATTGAAGGAGGTGGGGAGGAGTGCAAGACAGTGAAGACTATGTTGGATATTTTTGGGGACCTGTCGGAATTTAAAGTAAATGGTGCAAAGTCGGCCTTTGTCCCAGTTTAACCAACCCTCGAGGATTTCGGAGTTGTGTGGGGCGATTCTGGGGACTGACATTGCCAATCGCCTATATGGGGTTACCATTGTTGACAGGAAGTGTGCGACAGATCGATTGGCTACTCTTGATTGAGAAAATGGAGAAAAGTTGTCGGGCTGGAAGGCAATATTCTTGTCGAAGGGATGGAAATTGGCCTTGATCAACGCTGTTTTGTCGGCCATTCCGGTATTCTTTCTACCCGGGTTTTGCCAGCTGGTATCCGTGGGAAGCTTGAGGCATTGATGCGTCGTTTTCTTTGGTCCTCGTTGCAGGACAAGGGTGTTGCTTTGGTTGGTTGGTCTACGGTGACCACTCCGATTCGAGAGGGTGGGCTTCGAGTACTGAGGCTCGACGACATGAACATGGCATTGCTGGCAAAGTGGGCTGTGAAGATCTGGGGCCCTGGGAGCGACTTTCTGTCCATCTTGGTTTGCTCTATCTATGGTGTCTCGGCAAGCTTGACAGCTCGGGCGGACTCTGTTGCGTCGCCAACCACGCTTTGGAGAGGTGTGCGCTCTGTACTGCCGGATATTAGGGGTTCTCTGCGTCCGGTAGTGGGCAATGGTCGGGAGTTCCGCTTTTGGAGCGATGATTGTACGTAGGAGGGAACATTGAGTGATGTTTACCCTAGAATTTTTGCTTTCAAATAAGGATCCTTCTGTGGCGGAGGTGTGGTCGGACGGTTCGTGGACACCATCCTTTGATGTTGTTTTATCGTATCAGAGAGTGGAGGAATTTCTAGATCTTTCTAGCATATTAGGCAGAGCTGAAGCGCCAACGCAAGGGAGGGACTCATGGTGCTGGAGGGATGGGTTCTTCACGGTCAAGAAAGCGTACAAGGTTTTCTCTTGACATATTTCTGCCCCTGATATGGAGCTCAATAGGGACTGTGCGAGAATATGGAGTTGGAGGATTCTAGCTAGGGTGAAGATATTTCTTTGGATGCTGAGAAGAGAGCGAATTCTGACGACATCTAGGAGATCAAGGTTGTTCCCATGTGTGGAGGATTGCAAGCGGTGTGGATCTGCCATGGATGACATAGACCACTTATTTTTACCTGTTCTGATCCGTTGAGGTGTGGCAAAGTGCGGGGGGGATTTTATTCTGAAAGTGTGCTTGGGCATGCCATGGCCCTCTATGAATCATGGCGGATGTAAATATTTTTATTTATTTTTACTATATGTATATAATTATTCCTTGCATGGATCTCTAAGTGAGGTCCATCCCACCGTTCTCTAAAAGAAACAGATCCAGAGTGGTCTGACCCTTCCATTGATCCTGCATAGTGGAACGGGAACTTATGACCAAATTGCCCTTTGTGGATGATCTTTCCAAGAAATCATATCCTTTGAAGTGAACAGTTTTTAAATGCCATTGCTTTTTGCTGGTTCCTTTTGGGGCGACATGGTCTTTTTCAAAAGTTGTCAAATTGTTAAGTCCACGAAATTATGAAAAACCAAAGACAAGGAATGCTGCTGCTGACTAACTATTGCTTTTTTTGCCAGTGTCAAGGGTGAGGAATTACCCTGGTGCGTCTCTTTTTACCCTGAACGTAGGGAACAGAGACACCCTCAAAGAAGAGATTTACAACAAGTTGACTGAGGTGTTGCGCAGGAGCTGACATGCTTTTGTTCGGTAGAAGGGATATTGATCCAGCAGATCCTTTGGTGCATCTCGTCACAATGTAATCTACTAATTTGTGTTGCTTTTGACATCGATGGAGATACTTTGTTCTGATGTCTAACCTCACTGCACCTTCTCTTGTAGATATTTGTCTTGCAACTGATCTCGTTCATGCTTTTTCATGAGCTTCAGCTCTAATTTCTTGTTCATTAATGCTTGACAGCCTGCTAGGAGAATTACAACTTTATGCATTTCTAACTAGAGAATTTTTTTTAAAAAGGATTCAGAACTGTATGCATTTCTAATTAGGGGTCTGTTTTCTAGTTCCATATGTTGGACGTGGATTGATATTGGGGGATCATCCGAATGGTTGTCTGTACTCCATCCCTAATAGGGGCCTGTTACCTCAGCTTTTATGCAGATGTTCTACTAAGCTCATGCTTCGAGAGTGATGTTTCCTTACATGTATGCTCTTTACTAATTCATCTTCTGGGTCAGATCTTGGTTCGTCGCATGCTATGTAAGCTACACCATTATCCAGGACCTTAATTTATGGATGAATGCAAGTTTGTCGCTTGACTACTTTTGCTTTATTTTTGAGCATATACTGTCGGTGTATTAAACGATGTTAAGTCACGAAATGTTGGATATTTAGGACTGCAAAGACTTGATGTTGGATAATTGGGATTAGTATGATGGGATTGCTTTATTCGCGTCGGGATGCAATAGTTTTGGTTTAGCACCTACCCAACCCTGCATTCTGATGGTAGAAATGATTGATATACTGGTTGAGCATGTCTAACGATCTTCGATTGAGCACATGCAATGGTGCTACTACTAAGATGGGAATATCATATGATCTTGCTTCTCCAATGACGTTTATCATATATAAGGATGATAAGCGAAGTGGCCGTATTTTGCAGCATATGTTTATCTTATTTTGCATTTGCTATGAACATTACTCATTACCGATAGCTATCTTCCCCCTCCGTCAGGGTGATATGCCCTAGTTGTACTAAATACTAGGCACCCAAGAGGATTTTTGAGTGTGGTATGTTTGTTTGTATGGCTGCAAACTTTTCTGATGAATGAATCTATTGATCATTTTTTTAAAATCATATACAAGGATGTGAAATTGATCATATATGCGACATCAATTCTGCTTATCTAATAATGATTATAAGAAACCAACTTAGCATACGCAAGGATGTGAAATTTAGCGTGTGCGATGATGTGTTACTGTCTGTTTTGATGTAGCAATGACCTTATGATGTACTAAGAAAAACTCGTTTCCCCCCTTGGCTGACTCCTAGTATAGTAGTTTGAGTATGGACCTCAACCTCGACATTAGTAGTGAAAGAAAGGATCATCAAGAGGCGTAGTCGTTAACTCATACCCAATAGGACATGGTTATGTGATCTTTCATTCGAATACAACTTGAACTTGGCAGAGTAAATAAGGCTTTTCTTCATTAGCTGAGCATGCTTATTACACACCTCTATTACACAAGTGAAAACAATAAGCCTACCTGCTGAAGGAACATCCTTATAAGAGAATGAATGGGAAGTATGCCCAATCTATGTTGCTATAGTTATCTTGACTTCACCCCTATTTTTCTATTCAACTATTCCAATTTCATCTCGAAGCTCTTGCCCAATCTATATTGCTAGAGCTATCTCGATTTCACCTCTACTCATCAAATATTTTTAAAATGAGAGATGATCATGGTCGTCTCTAATGAGTGGGGCTGTGGGTGGAGGTGAGATTGTGTGTGAGGGATAGGGCTCAATATTATGATCGCCTTAAGTGAATGATTAGGTTATGCATATGTAAACACGCACAACCCAACATGTATACAAGCAAAATGCAAGTCATTCACAAAGGGAATTTAGGTCACACATTATTAAATTTTACAAATAAAGGGAGCGAAATTCAGAAATGCGTAATCTAAATCCTCTTATGGATTGATGCAATTACACCATTAGATGTGGAAACTCCAAAGACCACTAACCCATACACTATCAACCTAAACCTACATCATAATCGTCAAGCAGTGCGCCTTTGAAGTTTCTACCCATAAAGTTATCATCAAAGCTTATTTATCCTACCTCACACACCACCATCTCCAACCACACACCATAGTGCCAACTCACCATTCACACTCCACAGCCCCACCCACAGACCGCGGTTCTTCCTGAGCCGAAGGTGGTTGGCGGTGTAGATCCAAGAAGATAGAGAGGATCCTCTGCAGTACTGCAGAGGATGCTGCACTTTTTGTGGATCACCGGAGCCGCTCGATCTTAATCAAGCAGTTCACAAGAAATCCTACTTTTTTGTGGGCCTTACCATGAAAATACATGCCAACCGCTCGATCAAGATCGAACAACTCCGACGATGCACATATAGTGCAGCAGACTCTGGAATACTGCAGAGGATCTGCTTCCCCAAGAAGAATTCCCTCCACTTTGGTTCTTTTTTTGCCAAAATTCGGGGGTATGGATCTGAGGATGGTGGAAAACATCTTATCGGGGGTATGGATCCAAGGAAGGGAGCAGCTCCTCTGCTGGCCAGCAGAGTCTGCTGTACCACGTGAGCCGCTTGATCAAGATCGAGCGGTTCACACGAATTTAGGGTTAAAGTGGCCCTTTGCGTGTGAACCGCTCGATCATGATCGAGCGGCCCACGCGGTACAGCAGGCCTCTGCTGCCCAACAGAGGATCCTTGCTATCCAAGGAAACATCTTGGCATCTTATCGCGCAATTAATAGTCTAAATATAGACGTTTCGATAGATATGTGCCTCTATGTTTATTAAATTCATATAAGTGGTAGAAACCAATCTAGAAATGGTATCAGTCGATATCAACGATAGAAATCAATCCAAAATGGTATCAATGATAGAAAATCACTTCTGAAATGGTGTCATGATAAAAATCAAGAATATTGGTCCTTTTGAGCCCGTTCAAACATCGTCTTTGATAGGTGAGGGTTGGCATTCAAATGTCAAGAAAAGCGAGCTAACAACGTATTGAAATGGTTTTTAAGATGTTTCAGGTTGACATTTGAATGCCGACCTTGATAGCATGGCAAGACTGACGCTTGTATTTTAATGTCGACTTATCCTAGGACGACGAGGCTAGAGAGACATAATCGTAACAACGTTGAATAGATGTCAACTTAGACCAGAGTGACGTTTAAATAGATCCAACTCTCAATGTTTATAAACGTCGGCCAAGGATCGTATTCTAGTAGACTGAGTAACGAGTCTCTCCGACCTTATTTAGAAAGCATTCCTTGACCGTTTTTTAATCGTCGTGGATATCGACAACAACCACCATACTCATGATGCCTGTAGTTTTTACACATCGCCTGCAGTTACAAATTGCCAATATTGATTCTGACGGTGGTTAGCAAATCGTCGTCAATTACTCTACATTGCCGGTGGTTACAATTGTATGATGACAACTAGCCGACCGCCGGCATAGGCTGTATTAACCGACCTAAAACTCAAATTACATCCCCTACGGTTCATAACGACGACGGTTTGTTAGAACCCTCATTGTAAAGTAATCCCTGATGGTTATTTGACCCATCGACAACGGTTTTGAAAACAGAGAGGAAAACTTTTGTACGAATTCAGAGCATGAAGAGGACGACACTAATTATGACGGCGAAAAGAGACTGTCGGTATATGTTCCTAACCACCGACGATATCTATTTCATCAACCGTCGACGTCTGTAAAGTTTATCGTCAGCGATTGTTTGCGGAACCGCCACCGAGGATGAGCCGCCCTTAATTCATGTTTTGTAGCTATATGAATGAATATTTAACAACAAATATAATATTTATTTGTAATACAAGAATAAAATATAGTTTAGCAACAAATAATTTATGTCTTTAACATCACAAGATACGCCAAATGTTCAAATTACTCGTTGCCTTAAATTAATTATATTGCAGTGAATTTACCTGAAAATCTGAGTGTTTGTTAATTTCTAGGAGATACTACAAGAAAAACAAGTTGTTGCTACAGGACTATACCTATGGATGTGAGGCTTGTGGTCACAGAATTGGGCTCTGGCCACAACACGTCATGGCCAGTAGCCGTAGCTACAAGTTTCGTTGCGAGAACTCTGTAACCACGAATATGTCGTGGTCACTACAAGTGACCACAGAACTTGTCGTGGCCACAACTCTTGTATGAAGGCTTTGGCCACGGAGTTATAGCTACGAGAAATTAGCGGTCATGGAATTATCGTGGCCACAAGTTTCTGTAGCCACATTCCGTGACCACAACTCATTTTTCTTGTAGTGAGAACCGCTGCCATTCCAAGCAACAATCATTTAGCAAGTATCTACATATAGTCAACAATCGAGATGTTCATCATTACACACATGACACATAATGTAAGCAAAGATTATGAGCCATACGAAAATAACAACATAAGAGAAAAATATAAAATTCGTGGGGGGCAAAATTTCGACGGCCCCACTACAAGAAAAATGAGTTGTGGCCACAGAATGTGGCTACGGAAACTTGTGGCCACGATAATTCCGTGGCCACTAATTTCTCGTAGCTACAATCCGTGGTCAAAGTTTTCATACAAGAGTTGTGACCACGACAAGTTCTGTGGTCACTTGTAGTGACCACGATATATTCGTAATTAGAGAACTCTAGCGACGAGACTTGTAGCTACGGCTACATGCCACGAAGTGCCGTGGTTAGAAATCAATTTCGTGGCCACAAGCTCCACATCCGTGGATATGACCACAACTTGTTTTCCTTGTAGTGGGCCCACTTCCCATATAAAGGTCATGCAATGTGTTGAACCTTCAAAATCTACGTACAAATCTGCATGAAAATCCGCAAGTTTTAACACCACCACCAACAACTAAATACAACGTAGGGTAATTTAGACACCTCGCTTCTTTTCTCGACCTGATCAACAAGGATTGATCCAGACCGACCTATGCCACCTGGGAAGGATATCAACATTCTCACATCTCACTCGCTCTAGGGTTCCATCAGCCACGAGTGGATCTGCAGTACTTCAGATTCAGCAATAAAATCCTGAATCACCGGAGTCATTTGATCTTGATTGAACGATTCATATGAAATCCTACTTTTTATTTGCCTATACCGTAGAAATTCGTGTGAACTGTTCGATCAAGATCGAGCGACTCGAACGGACCCAATATTGCATACGGTCTGTCATTCCTCTGCCATAATATCCAGGTCCATAATCACTAAAAATATATGGAATTCTCCTCTAGATAATCACAATCACATAATGACAGAGAGAAGGAAGTGTTGAGATCCACAAACATAGCATGACATCACTACAAGAAAAATGAGTTGTGGCCACGGAATGTGGCTACGGAAACTTGTAGCCACGATAATTCCGTGGCCACTAGTGTCTCGTAGCTACTATTCCATGGCCAAAGCTTCATACAATAGTTGTGGCCACGACAAGTTCTGTAGTCACTTGTAGTGGCCACGACATATTTGTGGTTAGAGAACTCTCGCGACGAGACTTGTAGCTACGGCTACTGGCCACGACATGTCGTGGCCAGAGTCCAATTTCGTGGCCACAAGTCCCACATCTGTAGGCATAATTCTGTAGCCACAACTTGTTTTCCTTGTAGTGCATCCAATATCATGCACCTCGACCAACCTTTCATCCTTCACACCTAGCTCCACTCTGAAGACAGAAATCTGCGAATTCATACAGTTAGTAGATTGATCCGCTACTCCTCTGATCACCATCAATAGATCCTCGCAGCACTCCACCAGGTACACGCAATCGATCGACTTGAAGGGCTTCGAGATGACGTCGTTCCAACAAGGCTTGAAGAGGATTTTGGCGATCATGCATCAGATATCCGTCGGCAGCTCCGACCAACTCATTCTAGCTTAGAATTGCAATGAAGAAACGATTGCTTGTCAGGATTTAACGAGAAGGGCTGTATAGAATGCCTCAAATTCATCAATGTTTTCCTCTTTAAGTTGAAGAAAGATATATAACATGTCTCAATCAAGCACTCCAAACTGTGGGTATTGGAAATTTCTATATGTTGGCAATGGAGTCTTTGTATCATACCAAACCGGCCATTAGCGTTGACTACAGCAGCTGTTTCTTTAAATGAAACTGGGATATCACTTCATAATTTTTATTCGTTAGTTTTAAATTGTTGGGGTTTTCTAATATTCTAATACCTGACTGCAAAATATACCATTAAATACTGTGATATAATAAATTGTGACCTGTTTGAGGCGAGCAAACATATATAGGGATCTTCTTATGCGCTTCCATAAAAAAAAGTATGCATAAATGCGAGAAGTATTTTATTGTCTTGACCTTCAGATACCCCATTGCCAAATACTGTTCAAGAACCTCACCATCTTTTCTTCTTCTTCGAAAGTTTCTATCACCTCTGTATAAGGATATCCCATATATCTTAAAATTTTAGTTGGGAACGTATTTTATCGAATATCTCAACAACTATCATGTTTGTGTAAGCTCCCTTATTTCATGATGGAGGCGTTTCCACAAGAGAGAGTGTTGTCCCATAGCCACATTACCATCCAACGGTGGCACATTGATCTCCTAATATACTGATGATTTTGTGGATATATGTAGATAGTTTTTCAAAATCGGATTTGCTATTGCGAGAGATTGTGACCGATGGATATATATAGGGTGCTTGCGGGACGGGTACTCGACCCATTTGATCGTGTTGATTTGTCTCGACTCAATACTATTGGGTCATAAATTGACCCGACAGGTGATAGCACGAGAATCCCGAGCAACTAAGGCAATCAGGTAACTGAGACGGTCGTTGCGACCTCAATCACTCGGATGTGTATCAAGAAAAATATCAGACCACTCTATGCAAATAAAATCGATCAAAACAAGGCAAGCGGTCCTGCTATATGTTTAACCTGGTATAGCACCCAGGGTCGAACTCAAGGAGCACGGGTTGGCCGAAGGCCTACGAAGTAGTAAAAGTAAACAAAATTAAAGACAAAATATTTTTAGTGGTTTTTAATTGTTTTTATATTTTTTTTGGATTTTTAATATGTGAAGAAAATAAAAGAAACACAAATAAGCACACTTCAACAATTTATTTAATGCAACAAAAACCAAGCAAAAATTCAAACAAAAATATTTTTATGTGTTTTATATTTTTCTGTGTTTTTGGTGAATTTTTGGGATTTTTCTGATATTTATTTTAATTTCTAAAAATCAAACAGTAATAAAAATGCAAGGTACTGTCCAGCCAGGCCCAAAAGCCCTAGATAAAATATCTAAGGACCTCAAAAGGGCCTGAGGTATTTTTCCTGTAAACTAGGTAAAACAAGGAAAATTTAAGTACCAAAATTATTGTTTTTGGATTTTTAGATTATTTAATAGAATTTTTATGAGTTTTTAGGTGTTTTTAAGTTTTTAAGGTTTTTAAGCAATGAAAAATAGCCAAAATTGGCTGGAAAATCAAGGAACACAAGACAAACAATACCTAATTTTTATAGAATTTTTAGAGGAGTTTTTATATTTTTTTGTGATTTTCTAGTCTAGGCAGTAACAAAAATGATAATTTTTGAATTTTTAAAAATAACAAATAAACTCAAAAATGTCCTCGAAAATTCTCAAAAATCCTACACCATGGCAGGAGCCATGGGTCAAATTTTCATCGAATTTGGAGGTGATTTGATATTTTATTCAAAAATGGCAAGGGGGTATTGTGCACAGGGACTGAAATGCAAATACCCTAAGTTCTGGGGGTCCTGGTGCAAAATACCCAGCAAAACACGCGCGCGGCGCATGCCTGGGGCACTCAGGGACCTAAATGTAACAAAAATAAGGTCCGGGGACCTATTGGTAACACGTACCAAAAATCCGAGGACCTCAGTTGCAATTTCCCCAAAAATAAACGCACATGCGGAATAAAACCATTCACAGGGGCATAAATGCAATTACTCAAAAAGTTTCATTAATTCATAAACATCAGAACTACAAGGGTATCTACTGCAAATACACCAACAAAACACGTGACGAAGCACGTGGCTCACACAGGCGGGGGCATAAATGCAAATATCTAAAGTACGGGGTCCAACATGCAAAATACCCTAAAACTAAACAACTGACTAAAATATTTACAAGACTAAAACGAAATAAAAGATAAGGAAGGGCCTAAGGGTAAATTACCCTTTATTAAGTCGCCCGATGGATGCGCGCCACGTGGGTAGATGGACGACTGGAAATGGGTGGCGCTCAAACGCTGAGGTCCTCGCAGCGATCGGATGATCGAGGGTAAGCCACGTGGGGGATCGAACGGGTGCGGCTCTCGGTGGCTAAACCTCGTGCACGGATGGTCCAGATCGCCTCTCCAAGATCTGACGGTGGCTGGATCTCCTCAAATGGACAGTCATGATAAGAACTGGAGGTCGAGGACGATCGAACGGTCGGGGAAGATGCTGGAAGAACAGTTGGTCGGCGAGTTTCGCCGGCCTCGTGCGTGCGCTGGTATCCTCCCCTGCTGCCTCTGGAGATCGGAGAAGCTCCGCGATGATGCTCCGCAGCTGATGGTAGGCTCCGATGACCCAGCCGAGCCCTGGAGGGCTCCGGCGAGGTCGGCGGAGGTGAAGCTCCTGGCCCCGATGACTCGAGCCCTCAGATGGGCTCGCAATAACCTGCAAAGCAAACCAGGAGACTCGCGGGTCGAGGGCAAAGTGCCTCGACCCCGTTAGGCGTCGTGGAGGTGACCGGTGGGACGATATGGGCGAGCTCCGGCGAGGGGATGGACGGAGGAGCTCGAATCCCAGCTCCTGTGCGAGCTGGGTTGGATGGGG
This sequence comes from Ottelia alismoides, assembly GCA_037367405.1. Taxonomy (NCBI): domain Eukaryota; kingdom Viridiplantae; phylum Streptophyta; class Magnoliopsida; order Alismatales; family Hydrocharitaceae; genus Ottelia; species Ottelia alismoides. The sequence goes on along the minus strand of JAZKJV010000092.1, from coordinate 302,340 downwards.
ATGCGGAGAACGTGCGTGGGAGGAAGGCGGAGGTGACGATGGATTCCGATGATCGAATGGGGGTGTGAGGTGGTCGGAATCGACGAAACACGGCGACGGCGAAAATTGGGGGACAATGGAAATTGAACGGAAGAGTGGAGCTAAGGGACTACCTGGGTGGATGGTTCGACTGTGCTGGAGCTGGGCAAGCTCCCGGTCCTTGCCTCAAGGAGCGTCGACGTCCGAGGCTCTGGCTCCTGCTCTGGGCGGAGCACGGCGGTGCTGACTCGCCGGATCAGTGGTATCCGGCCCCTCTCCTCGCTGCGACATGACCTGGAGCGAGCTGTCACTCACGCTCGAGCACTGGAGGTCACTGGGGGTGGAGCGGATTAGCCAAAGATGGAAATGAAGGTGGCGGAGCTCGAGCTATATATGTGTGCAGGTCCGGCTAGAAGAGGTCGGGTAGGGTATCCTGGAGCGCGGATCTCGAGGTGGAGGCTCCGGCGAGGGTCTCGGATGTAACAAGAAGGAATCGGACCCTGGGTTTAGGCGAGGGTGAATCGGGTTTAGGCGCTAAAATAGGGGGAAGTCGGGTCGGGCGCCTAACCCGTGGGAAGTGGTCCTGGGGGGGGGGGGGGCAGTTGACTTGGCGGTCAACAATCCCCAGGGCCAATGGGTGAAGGCCACGTGTAAAAGATTTAGAAATTCAATAAAAAATAACAAATGGCCGATTTAGGGAAAAGTCAAAACATGAAATATTTTTCTTTTAATTTTTTCTATTTTTTTGTGATTTTTAATTAATTTTTGGAAATAAAAATCAGGTATTTACAATATATAGCTATATATAGGTATATATACAATATGTAGGTTTTTAATTTTTGATTATTATTTTTGTACAATTTTATCCTTATTTTATATTTTATTTATTTATAGAATAAAATAAGGAATAAAAGGGTGTTTTTATTTTATTTTTGTTATTTATCTACATAGGTAAAATAAATAGATATCTATAACTATATACAAGGTATATGTACAATGTATTTTGTATTTTTAATTTTGTGATTTTTATTTGATTTTTGTTTTGATTCTTTTTATTTTATTTATTTACAATATATAACCTAGAATATTTACAAAAAGTTTTGAAAATAACTTTATTTATTTACAAGGTTAATTAAATATATAAAGGCATGGTCTATGTACATGATGAAAGGGTATTCTTAATCTTTTTGATTTTTAACTTTTTATTTTGTTTTTATCTTTTATAAATATATACAAGTATTTACAAGCATATTTTTAGGTGAGGAAAACATTTTTATTTTATTTACATAAATATATACACATGAGCCCCTATCTCCCTCTACTTGGCTTTTATGCGGTCAAGCCCATGCTGAGCCCTCCCTTGGGCTAGGTTGCTCAATATTTATTCTAAATATTTCCCTCTTTTTCTTTTTAATCTTTATTCTTCTATTTTTGCACAAAAACATGCTAATTATAGAATTTTATACAATGCATGCTTTTGCTAATTATTCCTATTTACACATATCTACATGCATTTGCAAAGGTTTTTGTAGCTAAAATATAAGAATAAAGAGTGATGAATGGGTAGTCATCACTCCCCTATACTTAACTTTGCTAGTCCCTTAGCAAACACTTATTTGAAAAAGAAGTGAAAAAGAAAGAAAGAAAAAGAAAAAGAGGATGTATATGGATCAAGGTTGATTATTAAACTTGCCTTCATTAAATTGGGGTATGGAGTTCGATCAGATCTTTGGATTATTAATGTGTCGGAACCTTATTTAGACTTAAGCTTAAAACTCAACAGCCTCCAAGTTCCACTAATCTATAACCAAGACTCCTCAATGCTCCAGATCAGAACAAGTCATCAATCACAAACCCTGAAGACCATGAATCTTTTCTTGTCCTGTGAAAGTGAGGTCTAAGCTCTCCACCTCAGAAATGGGAACTTGACAACCCTCCCCAACAAGGTAACTCTATGACCTCAATCTGGCCACTCTTTCCTCGAGGAGCGGGGTATTCCCTTCTAAGTTCAAGTTCAACCGGCTCAAGAAGAGGGGGAAGAAGAGAATGGGTCAAGGCCAGTGTAGCCAAGTACCCTTGGGAGCTTGACCAGTGTAGCCAAGTCTCCCTGCTGCAAGCTACAACAGGTGGATCATGAAACCAAGCTTTGCTTATTGCACTCTATACATACTCCGGTGGGATTATCATTTTCTATCAGACCCACCACCTTTTTTGGAGTTCTTTTCTTTTTGCACTTTTTTTTTCAAGTGCATCTGTACAACATATACATGTGCAGCATATATACAAGGAGTTTTTCCTCTTGAGCCAGTAGACTATCCCTCTTTTGAAGCTTTATTGCAACCCACAACTCCCGTCGTTAGACCTCATGGCAACCAGACCAAGTTGAGATGCACTTCCTTCACTATAAGAAGAAGAGAGGTTCCGCCTAGAAGTACTACCCTCATATGCTACCCCAAGTCAAGGAAGACTGCCTCCTCACCACCTCATCCGTAGAGAGCTCGGTGCATAGTGCTGGTGTCCAAGTAAAGCCATAATCTATAGGAGTCATTGATGAACCTCAGTTTCATCATCTTTATTTCTCATAATTAACCCCCTTGCTTAAGTTTTTGTCAATAAATCCCTGTTAGTGTCTAATAATTAACAGAGTCCTAAATAAATTAAAAACCACAAAAAAATGGCAAAACAAAAATCGTGGTATTTTTAGACTCAAAAATACCCTCAAAAATATTTCGGGCCCTTTGTTGATCTCTTTTCGAGTTTTGGTCAACATGAAAGTTGTAGATCTCGTCAAGATCTACAACTTTCATGTTTTGAGTTTTCTTAAATTCAACCAAATAAGCCCTCAAAAATCAAAAATACTCTTGCAATAACCTGATTGGGCCACGTGGCCCAATCTGGGCGAGCCACGTGGCCCGCTTCCCTTGCCCCTTCCGCCTGCGTTCTGAGCCATTGGATCTCCTCTTGATCCAACGGCCCAGGCCTCTCCACGCCGCTCCTTGGCCGCGACCGTCTGATCATCTCCCACTCCTCATCATCACCCTCCGTTAGCGCCGCGACCACATGACGACATGTGGCGCGTTATGCGCCCTTCGATCGCGCCCTGGACTTTCCATCTCAACCGCAGCTTCTGCCTATCTCCTTAGCCGATCGATCATGCCCGTGATTCCATCTAAGTCGTTCGTTGCCGCCTTGTGCATAACTCGCCACGTGGCGCTTCCATCCACCACCGAGCATATCGCCCCGATCAAATCGGGTCCGTTACTTAGCGCCTAGATCTCCACCGTTGGATCTCCAGATCCAACGGTCGGAGGTCATCGTCAACCTCCAGACCCCCACTCTTCCCACGATTTCCACTCCGCGCACACCTCGCCCCTTCCTATTCTCTTGACCACCTCCGACCACCTCTCATCTCGCCAACCGTCCCACGGTCCTCCCCGGTCATCCACGACCCTCGCGCACACCTCCACGACTCATAACTCCCTTCCAGTCATTCCCATTTCCCCCTCGAAACCACGTCGTCCACCATCGGCTCCGCCACTTCGCTCTTCAAATATCTCGCCCCCTCCGACAAATCACGGTCAGCCTTTACACGGTGGCTCGCCCAGCCCTCCGCCACCTCCCAGTGACAGGGGGAGGTGGCCGGATTGAGCGAAGACGACGATGCCCACCTGGTGAGACCCTCCACCTTGAACGGCGGAGCTGCGGCGCGTCGAGCCCGCCAAGCTGCTCCCACCGGCTGGGGGAGTCCAGCGATGACCCGGAGCTCCATTGGAGCTCCAGCCCAAGCCTCCGTTCCGCCCAAATCTCCAGGTAAGCTTCGTCTTCTTCCTTGATTTTTTTTCTTATTTTTCTTCGATTTTTCTCGGTCACTCCGGCCGTGTTTACCCTCCATTGACCATCCCAGCAGCTTCGCCACGCATCCCCCTTCCCCGCGACACGCTCCGATCATGTCCTCCTTCCTCCAGACCCCCTAGCGCTTCCGACCCACCTCCTCCGCCCTCGCGGCGGAGGAGCTCCGAGCTCCTCCACCTTCTCCGTTCCTTGAGCTCTCATTCCACTCCATTACGCACGCACAACACGCCACCTTGCTTCGGCTATATGTATTACTAAGCTGCAGGTCTCCAAAGTCTTCAATGGCCGGAGTGTCATCGGACCCGACTTCGGCACCGACGTTCTCATCATCAGCGTTCCGATGACCCCAGCTGAGATACTTGACTCCTCGCCCGAGCTTCTATCTTCATCGACAACCTCTCAGGAGCATCGGGCGAGCTCTATCATCGCCAAGGAAGAGCGGCGGAGCTGGAGCCCCTTCGCCGGAGCTCCAGAAGCGCCGCCAGCTGAGGAGGATGACGGAGGCACAGTAGCCGTTAGATGGTCCCCCTTCAACGACCATCCAACGGCGCTGATGAAGCCACGCCACCGACTTCTTTGATCGTTGGATCCTCAACATCCAACGGCTATTATGCAGCCGCGTGTCTTCACCAGGGCGACTCCGAGCCTCAGCATCCGAGCCTACGCCGAAGCACCTCCGAACCTCCGCGGATCCCGAGCCTACTTCCGAGCCTCGAAGGCGCGTGCCTGGCGCGTGCCTTCTGGGTATTTTGCGGAGGAGCCCTCGAACTTCTCCATATTTGCAAAAAGGTCCCCGCGCTGTTGGGTAAATTACAGGGAAGGACTCGCGCCTTATTTTTATTGCATTTTAGTCCCTCCCAGGGACCTTTTTGTAGTTATCTTTTCATGTTTTCTTTCAATTATGCCCCTGCATTATTTGTTGAATATCTTGAGCTATGTTTATCCGATTGAGATGATTTCAGTTTCGTTTTAAAGCTAGTTTGATGCTCTTTCTAATGGCATGCTTGATTACTGTTTTGGACACAATGATTCTGTCATGTATTATAGAGATGTGTCTATTTGAGCTCAATATGTTGCCTTTCTCAATATTATTCATCACATCTGCTTTTTTTAAGGAACTCAAAATTGACTCGTATTTACTTTTGCTCATTATTTTCTATCTAGGGCATATCTCCATTCGCTTTGCATGTTCATTTAATTGCATTATTAAAATTGATAAAAAAATGCATGTTTAATTTTAATGCATTGCATTGTCATGTTGTGTCTATGCATCATTTGACCTATATGCTTTATTTCAACACTTGATTAAACACACTTAAATTCTGATTAATACGAGAGAGGCTCGTGTCCCTGAGTTCGACCTTGGTATCTTACCAAGTAAAAAATAAATACGATCATCTCATTTTGATTCATTATGGCATATATTTAAATGAGATGATCTTTTGATGACCCAAACCGGCCCGACTGCTTCGACATATTAAGGTGCTAAAAACACATTATTAAAGGGCCGATTTTGCGGCTCGTCAGTCATGTGTTGTTGTTAAGTGCTCTACTTAGGATCATTGAGATGACATGTGATCATAGCCTAGTGGACTCAAAGAATTAAGTCACCATGGACCTGAAAAGCCTTAAACCTAAGTCCTATAAGGTTCCTCTTAGAAATTAGGTGGATTAAGATCTTAATCAAGCTCCATTTCTCAATTTGATTCCAGGCTAGTTTAAATGTCAACTATCATCCAGAAAAACTATATACATATGTACAAAAAGATGCTTATTTACACAAAGTTTTACAATCATGCAAAATTTTTGAAAAATGTTTTGAAATCATGAATGGATGATGCATGAAGTGCAAGTTTTGCAAAAAGATATTTACACACATTTACACAAGATTTTTGCAAACTTTTTGATTTTCAAAACATTTTGGAAAAATTTTGTACTATATACATAATTTTGATACAAATATATTTACACAAGCTTTACACAAAAGATTTTTGAAATCATTTTTACAAAAATAATTTGTACACTAGCTATGTATGTGCAAATAAAAGAAGATTATGTACATGAAAAATTTTTAATTTTTGTGGTTTTTAGCCATTTTATTTATTAACACACTCACACAAGGTACGAGTTATGGCTAAAGTATATATGAAATATATACACACCCCCTATACTTAGCTCGAACGATGTCCTCAGAGTCAAGAGCGATGAAGAAGACATAACTCGTGCTAGGTATAGGGAAGTGAAAAGAAGGGCTATACAAAAAGAAATGAAAAGTCAAGAGGGTTCCAGGTCTCCCCCCTATACTTAGGATCAAGTAATCCTAAGTATAGCAGGCTGTATACTAAGGGAAAACCTGAGTGCATAATGTACAGGGTCTACCCCCCCTATACTTAGGGTGAAATATCCCTAAGTATAGGCAACAAAAACAGGGGTAGACAGAAACACGAAGAAAACCATGAATATCTACAAGATGGAGAGCCATCACTCCCCCTATACTTAAGGTGAAGAACCTTGAGTATAGGCAACAACATAAGTGATGAAACAGAACGAAGAACAACCCGGTGTTTTCACCCCCCTATACTTAGGATGGGCAATATCCTAAGTATAGCAAAGATAATCCTAGGCGAGACCTGGGGTGAAAACAAGAACGGAAGAAAGAAGGATCAAAATAAGACGAAACACGTATATACAAAAGAGTACAATGTTGAGGTGCCTCTCAACAAGCGCTAGATTTTACACCCCTAGCCGAGCGCAAAGGCTAGGATAATGCAGTATCAAGGTTCAGGACGACATCGGTAAGTCGAATGCCGTACTGTCGCTGCAGTCTCGGTGTGAGAACAACGACGAACTCAACAATGTAAAATAAGACACCCAGGTATACAATCAGGCGGGTGTCTGCTACCGGCCAAAGATATGGGAAGAAATGATCAGGATCCGGTAGCACAAAAGAAATCATCGGCTCTGGTTCAGACTGGAGTGAGAGTATAGAGCCGAAGAAATCAAACGTGGAGAAGGATGGATCAGTGCTAGAATCCTCCCCGTCAATCAGTGTCTCAAACAGGTACGGACAATCAAAATCAGGAGACTCTCTAAGCAGACTGATATCCGATGAATGAGATAGAATCATATCAGGCAAATCATCGAACATCTCCAGAATGGGCTCACCCTCGCGAGGGTCGTCGAGGTGAGAAGACTCAGAATCAGAATGATCTAAACACTCGGTTTCGTGTTCCGCCAGATCGGAAACATTCTCAGCAGGTGAAACCAAGTACTCATCGAGTGCGGCATCCTCCCGCAGATAACCCTCGGGGAGAGATGCAAGATCCGAAGTGACTAGAGGAGGATCAGGGTCTAGATGGGCATCTGCGCTGCTATCAAGTATCCACTCAGTGCACCAGTCTGCATCATCATCTGAAGTGTAAGTCTCGGTAATCTGGAAGCAGGAGAAGGTACTGGTCAACACCGCGGAAGCTGGCAAAGTGTCTGCAGCTGATCCTCACTCTGCGGCTATGCTGGCTGCCAACTGGTCCTCAGGAAATGTATCTATCTCAATAAAGTGGAGGACAAAAGGCTCGAAGAGGGGACTCTCTATATCTGTGCTCTCAAAGTGCTGTCCCTCCTCGAGCTGTGGCTGCTGGGCTGAGTCCTGGTGACTGTCTGCATCCGAGAAGTGTCTCTACAGGAAGAAAACTGACTCCTCCGGGACTGGAAACTGAAGTGTCTGAATCAATGGCTGCAAAAGATGGGGCTCCTCCAGCTCCTGGAATATCAGAAGATCTGATATCCAAGACTCGTCGACTGGGAACTCTGCAACTGACTCGAACTCCGACTGGAAGGCCAATGGGAGCTCAAGTAGACTCTGGGTCCGAACCTCTGTTATCGCGGTCATCTCCTCTGTCAGTGGTGTTGTTAGCTCCAAATCCTCTAGCTGGTGTGTAAAAACTGTCTCATCATGGAACGTGACACACCGCACTGGTATTGCCTCGTCCGCATGTGTTGTCCCGACCAAGGCATATCGTGTAAAAGAACTCTGTGAAAGTAGTCTCGAGATGGTATCCAGTAGGTGAAGGTCGGAACTGCGGTGTGAACCGCCACATGTGGTAATCACCAGTGCTATCTGCTCTGCGGTCATCCCCCGCATGGAGATCTCTATCAAGTCGGTAAGTGGAAGTCCGTGCTCAGGGAATCTCCTCAAGAGGTCAAGAAACCTCGGCCATGCCTCGTGCAATGGCTCCTGGGGGTCAACTGAAAAGTCCATGATCAAAGACCGCATAAAATCTGCTCTCCATGGAGGGAAGTATCTCTGCAAAAACTCTCGGCGTAGCTCTCCCCACATCTCAAATGTCTTCCCCAATCGTCGATGCCATCTCATGGCTCTGTCGTGAAGCGTGAAGGGGAAGGTCCTGCTCATCAGCTCCTCTACAGTGACGTCTGAATATCTCTGTGCTCTGCAAAACTCCTCGAAAGCTGACAGGTGAAGATAAGGCTCCTCGTGCGCTTCTCCTGAAAATGTCGGCAGTCGCTGAATGTAATCCAAATCCAAGACGAATGGACCTAGTGTAGAAGCTGACTGAGCTCCATGTGCTATCTGCTCCTCCATCCTTCTGGAATAGGATATGTCTGCTGATCTCCACTGCTCTCTCTGGTCGCCAACGGAGTGCGCTCTCAACTCAGCAACGGCATCGTCCGGGTCTCGCATCTGCTCTATCGGGTATCCTCGGACGTCTCGCACAACATGCCCAGAGTGATGAGATGAAAGGGAGGGAGGGAGCGGGAGGTTGGTCGGAGATCCGACCTCCCTAGAAGGTGGACTGGAGTGATGGTCAGAAGACGGAGAAGAAGCCGTAAGAGTCGGCTCGAAGTGAGGGGAATCCATCATCCAAGGATAAGGAAGAAGAAGAAAAGAGAAATGAAGGGAGGTGAGGGAGGGTGATGAGAAAAGATCGAAGGGATCTGGCAATCAAACAAGATGAACAAGCAAACCCCCAATTCACCTACGCACACAGAGCTGAAGACCGAAGGGATCGGTCAATTATCTAGTCAATTTTATTTTAGGTGATCATCCAGTCTATCAGAGCGATTACGTGAGGTCAATAGGTATCCAGATCTTTCTCAACCGACTGTCCCGTACTGAAAGCCAGTAATCAATCAAGAAAGGATCGGAGGCTCTATCCTAATGTGCAGATCACTCTCTCGCTCATCCAAACCAGACAAGGAGGGGGTTACTCTCCCCAAGACAGATTTTTCGTGAGGTGTCTTTTAGGTCAAGTATGATTAGCAGTCCCGATTTTATTGTTTTTCTTTTTTAGATATTTTTCGATAAAAAGAAATGCCTAACGAATTTTTCGGCTCTCCTGGTTATTTAATCAAAAGCAGGGGGGAGAAGACGAAAAAGCCGATGCGCGATAAATCAATGATGCATGCTGAGTAAGAAATGCGTACCTGTCTCCAGCACTCTACATGCAATATGATCCGCGCATAAAAGAAAAGACAGAAAGAAAACTACCTATATGATGCAACGGGAAAGCCGAGTCCTAGGCGAGCAATTTCTAGCGAAGAACCGTCGAACCGGTCACCGACCTCCAAGCCAAAGAGTCCGGTCTTGGCCCGTCCCTCCTCTGTCCGACAAATCGGGGGTAGGAGTAAGCGCTTTACAGGACGGGCTGCGGCACGTAGGCTACGAAGGCGAATGAATCGGTTATTTTTATTATTGTTTTTTAAGTAGGTCCAATTACCGATCTATAGGAACAGATAATCAATTAGGTGTGTGGATCCTACTAATTACGGCACATTCACCAGAAAATCCTAAGTCTAGGGGCTCGAGCAAAAAAAACCGCGTAAACACCCGAAAAGGCAGAAAGAAAAAGAAAAGAAAACCGTGAAAAGCCGCGAAAAACCGCGAAGGTCCTAAGGGTCCCCCGAGCACTCCGGTGCTCGGCGAAACAGACCCGCTACGGCAAGTCACAAGTGTCCAAGTCCTGTCCCTGTATTATTACAATAATAATGAATAAAATAAAAAAACCTAATCTAACCTCACCCACTCAACTCTCTCCCTCTTGCTCTCTCCTGCGACTTCGTAGAGAAGGAAGCCGCCTCCAAGTCCCTCGGTTGCACCGGCTCCTCGAAAGTTGCCTCCGCGGTCCCTCGGGCCCTCGCAAGAGAAAACAAGTGGTCAGAACCAATCGAATAATATCAAAGAAAATAAAGACAAACGAAAAATAAGGGTATATGTGTAAAAATGTAAAATAAAATAAACACACAAAATAAAACAAAAACAAAAATAAAAGAAAAAGAAAATAAAATCAAACAAAAATATAGACAAAGAGCCGCGAAAAGCCGCGAGCTCCGAAGAGCCGCGAAAAGCCGCGAAAATAAAAACGAAAAGAACTACTAAGCCGTGCTCCCCGGCAACGACGCCATTCTGATAGCACGAGAATCCCGAGCAACTAAGGCAATCAGGTAACTGAGACGGTCGTTGCGACCTCAATCACTCGGATGTGTATCAAGAAAAATATCAGACCACTCTATGCAAATAAAATCGATCAAAACAAGGCAAGCGGTCCTGCTATATGTTTAACCTGGTATAGCACCCAGGGTCGAACTCAAGGAGCACGGGTTGGCCGAAGGCCTACGAAGTAGTAAAAGTAAATAAAATTAAAGACAAAATATTTTTAGTGGTTTTTAATTGTTTTTATATTTTTTTTGGATTTTTAATATGTGAAGAAAATAAAAGAAACACAAATAAGCACACTTCAACAATTTATTTAATGCAACAAAAACCAAGCAAAAATTCAAACAAAAATATTTTTATGTGTTTTATATTTTTCTGTGTTTTTGGTGAATTTTTGGGATTTTTCTGATATTTATTTTAATTTCTAAAAATCAAACAGTAATAAAAATGCAAGGTACTGTCCAGCCAGGCCCAAAAGCCCTAGATAAAATATCTAAGGACCTCAAAAGGCCTGGAGGTATTTTTCCTGTAAACTAGGTAAAATAAGGAAAATTTAAGTACCAAAATTATTGTTTTTGAAGTTTTAGATTATTTAATAGAATTTTTATGAGTTTTTAGGTGTTTTTAAGTTTTTAAGGTTTTTAAGCAATGAAAAATAGCCAAAATTGGCTGGAAATCAAGGAACACAAAACAAACAGTACCTAATTTTTATAGAATTTTTAGAGGGGTTTTTATATTTTTTTGTGATTTTCTAGTCTACGCAGTAACAAAAATGATAATTTTTGATTTTTTAAAAATAACAAATAAACTCAAAAATGTCCTCGAAAATTCTCAAAAATCCTACACCATGGCAGGAGCCATGGGTCAAATTTTCATCGAATTTGGAGGTGATTTGATATTTTATTCAAAAATGGCAAGGGGGTACTGTGCACAGGGACTGAAATGCAAATACCCTAAGTTCTGGGGGTCCCGGTGCAAAATACCCAGCAAAACACGCGCGCGGCGCGTGCCTGGGGCACTCAGGGACCTAAATGTAACAAAAATAAGGTCCGGGGACCTATTGGTAACACGTACCAAAAATCCGAGGACCTCAGTTGCAATTTCCCCAAAAATAAACGCACATGCGGAATAAAACCATTCACAGGGGCGTAAATGCAATTACTCAAAAAGTTTCATTAATTCATAAACATCAGAACTACAAGGGTATCTACTGCAAATACACCAACAAAACACGTGACGAAGCACGTGGCTCACACAGGCGGGGGCATAAATGCAAATATCTAAAGTACGGGGTCCAACATGCAAAATACCCTAAAACTAAACAACTGACTAAAATATTTACAGGACTAAAATGAAATAAAAGATAAGGAAGGGCCTAAGGGTAAATTACCCTTTATTAAGTCGCCCGATGGATGCGCGCCACGTGGGTAGATGGACGACTGGAAATGGGTGGCGCTCAAACGCTGAGGTCCTCGCAGCGATCGGATGATCGAGGGTAAGCCACGTGGGGGATCGAACGGGTGCGGCTCTCGGTGGCTAAACCTCGTGCACGGATGGTCCAGATCGCCTCTCCAAGATCTGACGGTGGCTGGATCTCCTCAAATGGACGGTCAGGATAAGAACTGGAGGTCGAGGACGATCGAACGGTCGGGGAAGATGCTGGAAGAACAGTTGGCCGGCGAGTTTCGCCGGCCTCTTGCGTGCGCTGGTATCCTCCCCTGCTGCCTCTGGAGATCGGAGAAGCTCCGCGATGATGCTCCGCAGCTGATGGTAGGCTCCGATGACCCAGCCGAACCCTGGAGGGCTCCGGCGAGGTCTGCGGAGGTGAAGCTCCTGGCCCCGATGACTCGAGCCCTCAGATGGGCTCGCAATAACCTGCAAAGCAAACCAGGAGACTCGCGGGTCGAGGGCAAAGTGCCTCGACCCCGTTAGGCGTCGTGGAGGTGACCGGTGGGGCGATATGGGCGAGCTCCGGCGAGGGGATGGACGGAGGAGCTCGAATCCCAGCTCCTGTGCGAGCTGGGTTGGATGGGGATGCGGAGAACGTGCGTGGGAGGAAGGCGGAGGTGATGATGGATTCCGATGATCGAATGGGGGTGTGAGGTGGTCGGAATCGACGAAACACGACGACGGTGAAAATTGGGGGACAATGGAAATTGAACGGAAGAGTGGAGCTAAGGGACTACCTGGGTGGATGGTTCGACTGTGCTGGAGCTGGGAAAGCTCCCGGTCCTTGCCTCAAGGAGCGTCGACGTCCGAGGCTCTGGCTCCTGCTCTGGGCGGAGCACGGCGATGCTGACTCGCCGGATCAGTGGTATCCGGCCCCTCTCCTCGCTGCGACAGCACCTGGAGCGAGCTGTCACTCACGCTCGAGCACTGGAGGTCACTAGGGGTGGAGCGGATTAGCCAAAGATGGAAATGAAGGTGGCGGAGCTCGAGCTATATATGTGTGCAGGTCCGGCTAGAAGAGGTCGGGTAGGGTATCCTGGAGCGCGGATCTCGAGGTGGAGGCTCCGGCGAGGGTCTCAGATGTAACAAGAAGGAATCGGACCCTAGGTTTAGGCGAGGGTGAATCGGGTTTAGGCGCTAAAATAGGGGGAAGTCGGGTCGGGCGCCTAACCCGTGGGAAGTGGTCCTGGGGGGGGCAGTTGACCTGGCGATCAACAATCCCTAGGGCCAATGGGTGAAGGCCACGTGTAAAAGATTTAGAAATTCAATAAAAAATAACAAACGGCCGATTTAGGGAAAAGTCAAAACATGAAATATTTTTCTTTTAATTTTTTCTATTTTTTGTGATTTTTAATTAATTTTTGGAAACAAAAATCAGGTATTTACAATATATAGCTATATATAGGTATATATACAATATGTAGGTTTTTAATTTTTGATTATTATTTTTGTACAATTTTATCCTTATTTTATATTTTATTTATTTATAGAATAAAATAAGGAATAAAAGGGTGTTTTTATTTTATTTTTATTATTTATCTACATAGGTAAAATAAATAGATATCTACAACTATATACAAGGTATATGTACAATGTATTTTGTATTTTTAATTTTGTGATTTTTATTTGATTTTTGTTTTGATTCTTTTTATTTTATTTATTTACAATATATAACCTAGAATATTTACAAAAAGTTTTGAAAATAACTTTATTTATTTACAAGGTTAATTAAATATATAAAGGCATGGTCTATGTACATGATGAAAGGGTATTCTTAATCTTTTTGATTTTTAACTTTTTATTTTGTTTTTATCTTTTATAAATATATACAAGTATTTACAAGCATATTTTTAGGTGAGGAAAACATTTTTATTTTATTTACATAAATATATACACATGAGCCCCTATCTCCCTCTACTTGGCTTTTATGCGGTCAGGCCCATGCTGAGCCCTCCCTTGGGCTAGGTTGCTCAATATTTATTCTAAATATTTCCCTCCTTTTCTTTTTAATCTTTATTCTTCTATTTTTGCACAAAAACATGCTAATTATAGAATTTTACACAATGCATGCTTTTGCTAATTATTCCTATTTACACATATCTACATGCATTTGCAAAGGTTTTTGTAGCTAAAATATAAGAATAAAGAGTGATGAATGGGTAGTCATCAACAGGTTCCATAATGTACGTACTCGATCCTAACGTGTGCATGATTCCTATCAATGGGAAAACAGGTATGTGTGAGTACCCAGGGGAAGTATTATCTCTACGAAAAGAAAATTGATTTATATATTAGATAATCCTAAATTGGTTATCCTAATATGCGCTTGATTTCTATCAAAAGTAGATGAGAAGTAAGCAAGATTTTCGATGGCTCAAATATGTTGAAAAACATAGCGCAAGAGGAGAGATATACGTCTTTCACCTTTGCCCTGAGCACCCCAATGAACCACCGAACCTTGAGGCATCTTCCTACGCTTTGGAGACTTCATTTGGGAATGAGAGATATGAGTTTTTGGAGGTGGAAGAGAAAATTACCATTTTACAATTAATTTATGGCTATACACACCGCATAAATGGAAAGAAATTGAAAATATTTATTATCCTCTAATTTTTACTTCTACCTTTATCTCCTCCTAATTTCTTAATTTAAAAATTCAATATCAATTTCAAATTTGAATTCAACCTATCTCAATTAGTTGACAACCAATTATCCCACATTATTCAATTAAAAAAAACCTGCTATCACTAAATGATTTGTAATCCCAACCAATCATATAATATTTAATTTTATACCAACAAAAATAATTCACAACTGATTATTTTAATACCATCTTCACACTTCAATTTTAATAATAAACAAATTAAAACATCATCCAAATTGTATTAATTCTCAATAATTAATCAGTTTTACTATTAGATTTTCTTACATGATCAAACGTAGTCGACTTGATCATTTTTTCCCGATTCAGATTGCATAAAGTATAAGCGATGCCATTTTAAAATGTTACACGGTCCCCATCTATATCCTTCTCTAACCCCTTTCCCAATCAGTTCCACATATACAGGGATGAAGCGGTCGGATAAAGATACGAATATAGGTATAATCGTCTCCTCATCCATTTTAAAATACGATTGTGGATACGAATATTGACATATGTAAAAAATGTGTTCAGATCCTTAAAAACGAAAAATAACAAAACCCTCAACATGAATATGTGAATATAGGTATATTTTATTTTTTTACATCTCAAATAACAAAACCCTCAACATGAATATTGTAGATACAAATAAAAAGAAAAATATAAAATTGATTTCACAGAAAAATAATGCACAGTGTGCCTGTACCACACAAAATAAAAAGCCGCAAAGAAAACTTTGTAGACCTGTATCTTCTCCATACATTATCAAAATTGACAAACTCACCTTTAATTATATATAACTTTTAATAATCTATTTAATGAAGGTAGTTTCATTTAGTTTGGAGTTAAGATGCAAAAATTAGATTTTGGGCTACCATTATGCAATATACTTGTATATCATATTAAGGGATTTTTACCCGGCAGACCCTATAACCTTTTTGAATTACCTCTATGATTTTGAAACATCGATATTCCTCCCTCAACCCCGTAAACTTGCTAACCCTTACCCTACAGACCTTGTGGTTAACTTCCATCCATTTACCTGTTAAAACTAACCGATTCCGTTATGTTCTTTTACATTTACCCATTTTGTTGATCAAATTTGCATTTAATGCCATCCCCCCTCTCCATCCTCCTTATCTCCGTTTCCCACCCCCTCGCCCTCGGCCCTCGCCCTCCCCGCCGTCCGTCTCCCGCACTTCGCCCTCCACCCCTAGCCCTCCATGCCCTCCGCCCCTCGCCCCCTGTGCCCCCCGCCCCCTGCCCTCCCGCCCTCCATCCCCGGCCCTCCCTGCCCTTCGCCCCTCACCCTCCCACCCTCCGTCCCTCACCCCCTGCACCCCTCGCCCTCCGCCCCTTGCCCCCTGCACCCCTTGCTCCCTCTGCCCCTCGCCCTCTCGTTGTTGAGCTCTTTCGTCTCCACATACGAGAATAGTGCTTGGACAGAAAGCCCAAAGCTAAAGGCATAGGTCCTGAAAGGTGGCTATTTGCTCCTGGAGAGTACCCATGTCACAGATTGCAAGCGGCACCTGATTTAGCCAAATTCACGGAGTCTAAAAGTGGTGTCTCATACAAGGCGGAGACAACCGTCGCTGTGACGACTCACAATGAAATCTGGACTAAAATCAACAATTAACCCACACTAAAGATCAATAAATTAGAAATAATGTGGAGTTAAAATTTATTTTTAACTCTGCACAAATGGTGTATAGTGACAAGTATGCAGAGAGTTCGAACACAAGGAGCAAGCAGGGTAATTCAAAAATTTGTGCACAAGTGAGGGTGTGTGTCAAGTGTCTACACTAAGCAAGCAATCAAAGGAGATTTTTGTGGGTTTTTAATTTTTTAATTTTTTTTATTTTAATTTAATTTTTAATTTTGTATTTTGATTTTTAATTTCTGATTTTTATAATTTTATAATTTATATTTTTTTTCTTTTTGAATATTGGAAATTAAAAACAATGTAATGAAAAGCAAGATAAAATATTTATAAAAATGTGCAAAAATAACCAAAAATTCAGAAATGAAATGTTTTTAATATTTTTAGGATTTTTTTACTGTTTTTGTGATTTTTGGGGATTTTTCAAGGTGTTTGTGGTATTTTTAATAACTGAAATAAAGCAAAACAGTGAAATAAGTGCTGGCTGTGAATAAAATGCAAATTAAAATTAGCAAACAGCAACCAAAATTTTTCACACTAATTTTCAAATAAAGAGAATAAAATAGAGAACAAACAGGACCTGGGTTTATATTTTTTTGATTTTTCTTTGATTTTATATATTTTTTTGAAATTTTTGAGTGTTTTTAAATTTTTAGTGTTTTTCTTTTGAGATTTTTAGTGATTTTTGGACTGACACTAAAATAGGATATAATAGACACTAAGTAATTTTTTTTAGAATTTTTCGAAGTGTTTTAATATTTTTTGGCATTTTCTAAGCTAGACAGTAGAGAAAAAGCATGTTTTTGATTTTTAATAAATGTAAAAATGGAATAAAATCAAAAACTAAAATTAGGGCATCAAAATACAAGTATCCAGGAGCTTAACCCTATTTTTGTGGAATTTATGGGCTTAAAATGATGCTCCAAATAATTAGATCAAGCAAGCACAAATGAAAAGCCTGGCAGGGACCTGTTAGCAAATATACAAAACTATGGGGGCAGACTTGCAAAATTTCCACGATATTTGGAATAAAATATATTTTTAGTCCAGACACAAATAACCAAAACCCGCAAGGGTGGCCTCGCAAAATTTCCAACCACGCGCATGACTAGCACGCGCCTGGCAGGGACTTAAAGGCAATTATGCAAAAGTACGGGGGGTCAAGTATAATTATTACAAAATTAATTAAACGGCAGATGAAAGTTTGAATACTAGTAGTTTATTACAAAAATGGCGAGGGAAGACATGCAATTTACCCACGCCTGGGCGCATCCGACGGCTGATGGGAGTTCACTTAAGACACGTGTCGCACGCCTATGCCACGATGTCCCTTCGTGCGAACGGTCCAGATTAGAAGATCTTCGAGTGATGGACAGCTCTAGATGTGCAAGATCGGACGGCTACTGTACTCCAGGAAGAACGAGGCCGATCGAACGGCCTAGAGGAGTCGACGAAGAACAGGGATGAACCCACCGCGAGGCGAGTTTCCCAGGTCCCGATCTTCCGCCTCCGCCGCGAGTTGACGCTCCAAAATACCTGGGAAGCTTCCTGAGAGATCCCTGCTTCGACTAGGGGCTTCAAAAAGACCGGAGGAGCTCCGGTGTTCACCAGCGATGGAGGAGGAGCCGAGGCCCTCCAGGTACCATCGGTGGACGAGCAAAATGCTCCCAGTCACGCGTGAAGTTCCAATACCTGCAAAAAGTCGTCAAGGGGAGCGCGGGCAAATTGCTGCACATCACCCAGCAGTAGAAGAAGGTGGGAGGCGGCGAGGGAGAAGCTCGCCGGAGCAAGCTCCGGCGAGGTCTTGCTCCGGCGAGGTGGCGGTGTGGATGATTGGATGTGTGAGACTGGAAATGGAAGAGTGGAAGATGATCCTACTGCTACCAGAAACATAAAGAAAACAAGAAAAAGAAGAGAAAATAGTACCTCGGGCCCAGATTGGCGAGGTTGAACCTCGACGGCCAAATGGCCGGAGGTGGCTTGGAACCCGGCGTTAGGTGCTTCGCCGCACCTCGCCTGAGATGGGGGAGGACCCTCCTGTCACCGGAGATCAAACCTCGACCCTCACCTGGAGGTTTTTGGCTCCCAATGCCGGTTCAAAGGGCAAGAGGAAGAAGCGGGTGGTCTTTTGAAGGATGGTGGTCGAGGCACCTTGATCGAGGATGAACGGGCTACACAGTGACGGTCTGCCCGAGGAAGAAGATGGGCGTGATAACTGGATCGTAGGGGAGCAACTTTGCAGAAGGGCGCGACCCCAAAGGGTGAAAGGGTAGCCTGCGAAAAACCCGAGAAGGTGGGCACTCGAGACGGTCCAGGAGGCATAGACCTGGGGTCAGGGAGTTGACCCCAGGTCAACGGATGGCGTGGCCTGATTGAGCCACGTCATCCGCAAAAAGACAAATTTTAAATAAAACTTTTGTAAATTGAATTAAAAATAATAAATGATTTAATTAATTTTAGGTTATTTAATGAAAAATGTTTATTTTTTTATAAATTATTTTATAGTAATTTTTATTTATTTTTTTAGAGGTATATTTTTACAAGTTTGCTTTTTAGCCCTTTATAGGTATAATACCTATGTATTTTAGTATTTTATTTTTATTTTGTATATTTTAATTTTATTATTTTTATTTATTATTTTCTAAAATTATAAGATACTTTTATACACTTAATTATATTTTTATTTTATTTTATTGAAGTAGTTTGTATATTTAATAAAATAGAAATAGTAGTTGTACAGGTATGTGTATAAGCAGTATACCTATGTATCACATATTTAAGTATTTTATTTTGAGTTTTATTTATGTTTTTATTCTGATTTTAATACACACAAATATTATAAGTAATATTTACAACATTATAAAAATATAAAATTTTAAAAATAATAAATAAATAATAAATTGAATATTTTAATATGTACAAGTATACAATGAGGGTCCAAAAGTCAACTTTCAAACCGTAGCTCCGCCAAATGCGAAACCACCGCCATTAAATAGCTTATTTTCTTCTATTTACAATTAAAGGTGAGTATGCTGCATTTGGAGTTTTCATTTGTGAGATACGGGTCTGGGAAGTTGGCATTCTGGAATTTTATTCAGACCATAACTTTTTATCTGTACATTATTTTTCTGTGAAATCAATTTTGTATTTTTCTTTATAAAATTATCTACAACTTTCATGTACAAAGTTTCTTTATTTGATGTATAAAAAGTGGAACCAAAAATAGGTCCCAAAATGAATAAAGAATGAATAGAATGTATAGGTATTTTATCTGTATTTTTGACCTTATCCCCCCTACTTTATTCCTTGTTGACCTATTCATCAAGATGCCTAGGTCTCGGGGGTTTTGGGTCATAAAATATTTACAATATTTTATTCTTTTTCTTTTCTTTTATTTATTCTATAATTTTGGCCTTAATTACAGTATTTTATATACTATGTAGATGCACATGCATGAATGCTAAGATGCTCTATTTAAGGGTATTTACAGGCATTTGCTAGGGTTTTTAGTGCCAAAATGATAGAATAAAGATGATGAAATGTGGATTCATCATCCCCCTATACTTTACCTTTGCTAGTCCCTAGCAAACACTTATGCAATAAGTACAAAAAGAAAAAGAAAGAAAAGAAAAAGAAAAACTTGGACTTTATTTGATTATCAAATTTGTCTTCACAAAATCAAAGTTTGGAGCTTAAGTCGGACCTTTGAAATTTTAGTGCGGGCGGAACCTTAGCGAGAACCGTGTTTGAAATCCAACAGTCCCTGAGAATCCCAAAACTCTGTCCAAGTCTCCTCAATAGCCAGGTCAGAAATATCTCAATTCATATGCAAACTCTTACGACTATGAATCTGACTTGTACAGTGTAAGTGATGGTGGCTCTCCCCAACTAGAATGACAAAGAAACTGACTTCTCCAGTACGACAACCCAATGATTCCCCAATCCAGCAACTCCATCCTCGAGGAGCGGGGTATTCCCTTCTAAGTTCAAGTGGCAACCAGCTCAAGAGGAGGGGGTGAAGAGAAGAATGGACGGTAGCCAGTGTAGCTACCTATCCCGGGATGCAAGACCAGTGTAGTCAAGTCATCCTGCTGCAGACTCACATATTTGACTTTGGAACTCAAGCTTGCTTATTGACTTTGTACATACTTGCAGGCTTTTTATTTTTGTACATGCCTGAACTTTTTTTTTGAAATACTATTCACAGCAGCATTTACATAAGGAGTTTTTCCTCTTGAGCCAGTAGACTATCCCTCTTTTGAAGCTTTATCGCAACCCACAGCCTCATGTCTTTAGACTTCCTTATCACTGGACGGGTTGGGGTGCACTTCCCTCCCTAGAGGAGGACAAATGTTTCCACTTGTGTGCGTCTCATACCGACAAATCCAATCCCCTCACCACTCCAACTGAGTTGAGCCATGTGAAAGGTGTAGGTGTCCAAGTTAGGTCATTATCAACAAGAGTCGTGCGTGTGCTCCGAAATACTCTACTTAGGCAGTCAAGAATCCATTGAACCAAGTCCCGTGATCCTCAAAGAATTAAGTCAACTAGACCTGAAGTACCTCAAACCCAGTTCCTATAAGGTTCCTGTTATGAGGTAGATTTTAAGGTCCAATCAAGCTCCAATCTCCGGATTTTACTTAGACTTGTTCAACTATCAAACTCAATCCGAAAAAATGCGAATGCTATGCAATGCAGAAAATATTTTTGTGATGCAATTTTCATGGATTTTGAACTTTTTATGGATTTTTGAAAAGATGATGATGATGCATATGCATTTTTTTGTCTTTTTTAAAAAGATTTTTCAAATGTTTTTGGATTTTAATTTTGCAAATGTTTTTGGGATTTTTGAAAATAAAAAGGTTTTGGCTTAAAACAAGGTGAAAACTATGTACACGGGAGTGCTTCTTCATATACACAAGAAATGGATTTTAAGAATTTACAAGGGTAAGTGATCAATTTTATACATATGGATATAGTGAATTTTGGTGTGATGTATGTATTCCTCAAACTTATTTGACAAAAGTTTTTCACACAATTTTTGAAAACTATAGTCCAAAATAATTTTTACAAATATTTTTGCAAACATGTACACACATTTAAAAATCATTTCGCAAAGGCTTTCAAAACAGTATATAGGTTTTTCAAAATATTTTTGCAACCATTTTTCAAACCATTTGCAAATCATTTTTCAAACATTTTATTTCACACAAAGAAAATAAATTTTACAAAACACACATTTTTACACAGGTTGAAAACATGTAACAAAATATTTTCAAAATAGTTTTCAATAGATGTTCACGAAGATTTTCAAACTATTTTTCAAACATTTTGCAAAAAAAACATTTTCACCTGATTTATTAATCAGTAAATACAAAAGAATTTGACGAATAACCACATCTTTTTATTAAGGATTTTTAATGAGTTTTAAAGAATAGTTAGCCATATTATTACGAAAATACGAAAGTACGAGTTATGGCTAAAGTATATACGCAGTATATACGACCCCCCTATACTTAGCTTGAGCTATGTCCTCATAGATCGGAGAGAAAAGAGAAGACATAACTCGTACTAAGTATAGATAAGTCTAAAGAATAAATAAATGGATGAATCAAACGAATGAGAAGTTGACCGTCCCCCCTATACTTAGGATCAAATAATCCTAAGTATAGCAGACTGTACACAACGCAGGGAGGGTCAAGGGTGGGAATGAACAGATCGTACTCAGATTGTCTCCCCCTATACTTAGGGTAATATATCCCTAAGTATAGACAAGACGAGGAGACAATGGAGAAGATCAAAGAGAATAGAACAACTCGGGGTGCCAACCCCCCTATACTTAGGACAAAGTACGTCCTAAGTATAGAAAACTGTCTACAAGGGACGACACCTTTTTGATAGATGAAGAAAATAGAAAAGGAAAAGAAGAAAAGAAGAAAAGATATCTGAAGATGGAAGGAAAGATCGTGAGAATGTACACACCACTCCCCCTATACTTAGGGTGAAAGAAGCCCTAAGTATAGGCAACAACAGGAGTGATGACACGGAATGATGAATGAACACTCGACTCGTCCACCCCCTATACTTAGGATAAAGTACGTCCTAAGCAAGGCAGACACGAGAATGGGTGGACGAGTAAAAATGGGAGATAGAAAGAGATGAACAAAGGAGGATGTACAATAGAGGTGGATGTACATATGATCAAGAAGGTGGAAAGCATACCTTCTTGCGAGACCGCTGAGGGATAGATCTGGTGTGGTGGATGTCGACATCGGGGTCCGTAGTGGACGGATGAAGATCAGGGTCGACACGGTGAAGGCCCTCAGTGGAATCAAAACGAAAAGGGACGAACTGATAAATGGAAGCAGTATGGCTGGGTTCTCCCTTGGTGGTCCTATGGTGTGAAGGCGCAGACTGGTGAGTGGAAGAAGTACGACTAGGTCCGGCCTTGGAAGTCTCGCATATATCGAAGTGGAATGGGACAAACTCATCATCCTCGGAAGAAGTGTAATCGGAGTCGTCCTGCGAGGGCTCGTCCAGGTCAAAGTCAAAAGGCACGAAATCATCAGTGGAAGTATACGAACTCTGTCCGTCCTCAAGACTCTCACCTGAATCCTTGTCTTCAATAGGAGGTCTGAATTTATCAAAATAAATGGCAGCATCATAACCGACCTCAATCATCTTCACTTGTGAATGGCCAGGAACGGATTTATCAGTGGAAGTAGTCAAACTAGGTCCGTCCTGTCTAGTCTTACCTGGGTCATTTGTTGCCTTATGAGGTCTCTCAAAGTAATGGGCAACATCATAAACATCCTCAATTATCTTATCATCTGCCCCCCGCTCAAATGGTTCAATCACATAAATACTCTGGATTTCATCAACACATCGCCACACACCAGGAGAAGGATTAGTGAGGTCCATGCTTTCCGACTTCCTCCCTTTTCGGGGGATCCGTCGGGGCTCATCAGGGATCGCTAAGGAAGTATCTCTAGTAGCATCAGGTAGGTCACATGCCTCAGAGTCAGCTATAATTGGTGAAGGTGCATCAGGTGCAGGTCTCTGGTCATCTGTGGGTGCGGCGATCATCACTTCGCTTTCGTCAACAGGACGGAAGCGAACCTCTCCTGATCCATAGTCAATAACGACCCTCGCAGAAGCGAGGAATGGTCGTCCCAGGATGATTGGAGATGGCTCCCCTGTGGAGTTCTCCATGGGCAACACGACAAAATCAACATTGTGGCTCGTGCCCTGAATAGAAATGACGGCGTTTTCAAGGATACCCTTCGGCCTCTTAATAGATCCATCAGCAAACTGAACGATCATCCTGGTCTTCTTGAGAGGCCCTAAGTGAAGAGACTGTACCAGCGAGAAGGGTAATATGCTAATCGAAGCACCGCCGTCCAGGAGAGTGCGGTCACATGTATGCTAATCGAAGCACCACACGTTGGTTTTTATAGGAGATTCATTCATGACTTCAGCAAGATTGCCCGACCGTTGACTGACCTCTTGATGAAAGACACCGAGTTCCTTGTCGATGACAAGTGTCTTTCGTCCTTTGAAACTCTCCAGCAATGTGTTATTGAGGCTCCTGTCCTTCAGCCGCCTGATTGGTCTCTCCCATTCGAGATCATGACGGATGCCTCCGATTTTGCCGTAGGGGCCGTGCTAGGACAGAGGAGGGATGGAGTGCCATTTGCCATACACTATGCTAGCCGCACATTGGATTCCGCCCAGCGGAACTACACGGTCACAGAGAAGGAAATGCTAGCAGTAGTGTTTGCCCTAGATAAGTTCAGATCGTATATCATTGGATCTAGAGTGACTTTGTATACCGACCACACCGCCATCAGGTACCTCATGACAAAGAAGGATGCCAAGGCCAGACTTACTAGATGGATCCTTCTACTCCAGGAGTTCGACATTGAGATCAAGGATAAGCCTGGAGTCAAGAATGTGGTGGCGGACCATTTATCCCGACTAGAGCAGCCTGAGGATTCTGAGCAGATTGATCCCATTTGTGATACCTTCCCAGATGAGGCGATCCTTGCTATCGCCTCACTCCCGTGGTATGCCGATATTGTGAACTTTCTCGTTGCTGGGAAAGTCCCACAAGATTGGCCCAGGCAGAAGCTTGAGACCTTCTTTGCGAAGGCCAAGTCCTACCACTGGGAGGATCCCATCCTTTACCACGAAGGAGGGGATAGCATCTGGCGTCGGTGTATTCCTCAGGAGGAGCATCATAGTGTCCTCACTTACTGCCACAAGCTTGAGGCAGGAGGACATCATTCTGGGAGGAGAACGGCACAGAAAGTGCTCCAATCCGGCTTGTGGTGGCCTACACTCTTCAAGGACTCTGATGAGTTCGTGAAGAGATGTACTGACTGTCAGAGGATGGGCACTTGTGGACAACGTGATATGATGCCGATGCAGCCCATTCATTTCTGTGAGGTTTTTGACGCATGGGGCATCGATTTTATGGGTCCATTCCCTAAGAGTCAGGGATTTGAGTACATTCTGTTGGCCGTAGATTATGTTAGTCGTTGGGTTGAGGCTATCCCCGCCCGAGCCGCAGATGCGAAGACAGCTTGCAGATTTTTGAAGAAGCACATCATCATGCGGTTTGGGGTTCCACGAGTTCTTATTTCTGATGGGGGGTCTCATTTCATCAACGACCAGGTGAAGGCACTTGCTACCGAGTTCGGCATAGACCATCGTGTTGCTACACCATACCATCCACAGACGAATGGTCTAGCCGAAGTGTCGAATAGGGAGATCAAGAATATTTTGCAGAAAGTCGTCCGCCCTGACCGAAAGAATTGGTCACAGCTTTTGGACTCGGTCTTGTGGGCATATCGGACGTCTTTCAAGACTCCATTGGGCACATCTCCCTTTCGTCTCGTTTATGGCAAGCCATGCCATCTACCAGTTGAGCTGAGGCACAAGTCACTCTGGGCAGTTACAGATATTCTTATGGATCCAGATGGTATAGGAGACCAGAGGAGGGCAGAGTTAGCCGCCTTGGAAGAGCTTAGAGATACAGCTTTCTCAAACAACCTACATTATAAGGAGAAAGTCAAAGAGTGGCATGATTCTCATATCAGCCACAAGCATTTTGAGATTGGACAGAAAGTATGGCTGTTTGATGCGAGGCTACGATTATTTCCAGGGAAGCTACAGAGCAAATGGAAAGGACCCTATTTGGTCAGAAAGGTACACGATAACGGTAGCATTGATATATCTGAATTATCTTCTGAGAGTACCTTCCGAGTGAACGGCCAGCGGCTCAAACCATTTCTAGATCATGAGCCGCGGGACGTTATTATTGCCGCTATTCATTTTGCGTGAGATGTGGTCTTTTGACTCACATCTTTTACATCTCACGCCTGATTTTCACTGTTCCTCCGCCTGTATAGATCCAGTTGTCCATATCATTCTATTCTTTAGTCCCACATCCCGTCTCTCATCTTATGATTATGCTATACTTAGGGTGTACTTTACCCTAAGTATAGGGGGGATGTCGGACCTGCGAGTATTCTTTTCATTCTTTCTGCTCTTGTTTTTGCTGCCTATACTTAGGGATATTTTACCCTAAGTATAGGGGGGGCAGAGTCTGTATATTCTTCACTCGGCTTTCCCTTCATGTACAGCTTTCTATACTTAGGATTAGTTAATCCTAAGTATAGGGGGAGACCACCGAGTTCCTCTCATTCTATTCATTTATTCGTTCCTGTACTTAGACATTCCTTTTCACTTCCCTTTTACTAAGCACGAGTTATGTCTTCTTCATCGCTCTTGATCACTCTGAGGACATCGTTCGAGCTAAGTATAGGGGGGGTGTGTATATATTTCATATATACTTTAGCCATAACTCGTACTTTGTGTGAGTGTGTTAATAAATAAAATGGCTAAAAATCACAAAAATTAAAAATTTTTCATGAACATAAACCTCTTTTATTCTTGCACATACATAGCTAGTGTATAAAGTATTTTTGTAAAAATGATTTCAAAAATCTTTTGTGTAAAGCTTGTGTAAATATTTTGTATCAAAATTATGTATATAGTACAAAATTTTTTCAAAATGTTTTGAAGATCAAAAGTTTGCAAAAATCTTGTGTAAATGTGTGTAAATATCTTTTTGCAAAACTTGCACTTCATGCATCATTCATTCATGATTTCAAAACATTTTTCAAAATTTTTTTGCATGATTGTAAAATATTTGTAAATAGCATCTTTTGTACATATATGTATATAGTTTTTCCTGGATGAGAGTTGACATTTAAACTAAGCCTGGAATTAAATTGAGAAATGGAGCTTGAAAAGATCTTAATCCACCTAATTTCAAGAGGAACCTTATAGGACTTAGGGTTAAAGCTTTTCAGGTCCATAAGGACTTAATTCTTTGAGTCCACTAGGCTATGAGCATATGTCATCTTGATGAGCCTAAGTAGAGCACTTAACAACACACGCATGACTCTCAGAGACAATGGCTTCACTTGCACCTGCACTTTACACATGGCTCTCCATGGATGAGGTGGTGAGGAGGCAATTTCCTTTGGCTTGGGGTAGCATATGAGGGTAGTACTTCTAGGCGGAACCTCTCTTCTTCTTATAGTGAAGGAAGTGCACCTCAACTTGGTCTAGTGGTGTTGAAAGCTAAAGACAGAAGCTGTGGGTTGCAATAAAGCTTCAAAAGAGGGATAGTCTACTGGCTCAAGGGGAAATTTCTTATATGCTGCACCATGTAGATATGTTGTACAGAAGTCCTTGAAAAAAAAAATGCAAAAATAACTCCAAAAAAGTGGTGGGTCGGATTGAAAATTTAATAACCCCACCGGAGTGAAAAGCAAAAGCTTATGGTATCATGTTACATCTCATGAAGCTTGCAGCGGGAGACTTAGCTACACTGGCTAAGCTTCCAAAACTCTATACTTCTACCCCATCTTCTTGAGCCGGTTGCACTTGAACTTAGAAGGGAATACCCCGCTTCTCGAGGAAAGAGTTGCTAGACTGAGGCATTAGAGTTACCAGGTTGAGGGAGGTTGTTTCTTTGTTACTTCTGAGGTGGGGAGCCACATATCACTTACACCGCAAGGAAAAGATTCATGTTCATTAGAGTTTGTGTATGTAGACTTGTTCTGATCTGGTTTATTGAGGAGTCTTGCCCATAGATTGGTGGAACTTGGAGGCTGTTGAGTTTTAGGCTTAAGTCCAAATAAGGTTCCGACACATTAATAATCCAAAGATCTGATCGAGCTCCATATTTCAATTTAATGAAGGAAAATTTAATAAGTCAACCTTGATCCATGTACATCCTCTTTTTCTTTTTCTTTTTCTTTCTTTTTCACTTCTTTTTCAAATAAGTGTTTGCTAAGGGACTAGCAAAGTTAAGCATAGGGGGGTGATGAATACCCATTCATCACTCTTTATTCTTATATTTTAGCTACAAAAACCTTTGCAAATGCATGTAGATATATGTAAATACAAATAATTACCAAAAGCATGCATTGTGTAAAAACCTATAATTAGCATGTTTTTGTGCAAAAATAAAAAGAATAAAGAGCAAAAAGAAAAAGAGGGAAATATTTAGAATAAATATTGAGCAACCTAACCCAAGGGAGGGCTCAGCATGGGCCTGACCGCATAAAAGCCAAAGTAGAGGGAGATAGGGCTCACATGTGTATATACTTCTGTAAAAAAGATATTTTCCTCACCCAAAAATATGTTGTAAATATTTGTACATATTGTGTGTAAATATTTAGAAAATATCAAAAACAAAATAAAAATAAAAAAATCAAAAATTCAAAAATATACCTTCACCATGTGCATAGACCATCACCCATATATTTATTTAACCTTGTAAATAAATTCAATTATTTTCTAAACTTTTTGTAAATATTCTATGGCATATTTTGTAAATAAAATAAATAACAAGAAACAAAACAAAAATCAAATAAAAATTACAAAATGAAAAATACCAAAATTCATTGTATAAATACCATGTATATAAATGTATATAACTATTTATTTCACCCTTGTGTATATATAAATAATTAAAATAAAAATATTCTTTTATTCCATATTTTATGGTGTAAATAAATAAAATACAAAATGAGCATAAAAATACATAAAAATAACAAATAAAAAAATCAAAAATAAAAATCCATATAGTGTACATATACCTATATATAGAGCTACCCTATTTTTATTTCCAAAAATTAAATAAAAATCACCAAAAAATAGAAAAAAATAAAAGAAAAATATTTCATGTTTAGAGTTTTCTTTAATTCGGCCTATTTCTGCCCTAAAATAAATAAGCAAAATTCGAGCACACGTGGCCGCTCCTGATTGGTCCACGGGGGAATGTTGACCCCGGTCAACTCCCCCGCGGACTCCTTCCTTTTCTGGAAGATGCGTGCCGCGCCTCCTTCGCCGATTTATCCACGCGTCTCCAGGCTGTCACCCACTCAACCCCCGTGCTCGGATTCTTCGCCGTTCATCCCTCTCCCTCGCCGGATCTTCCGCCATCAAATCCATACTTTCCATCGCCGTCGAGCCTCAACCCTAAACGCCCCTGTCACCTTATATATTCTTCCCTCCGCCGCCTCCGCGCCCCATCTTTGGATCGCCATCCTCGTTCCCGTGACCTCCAGAGCGAAGCCCGAGGTGACAGCTCGCGTTTGCCCCTGTTGCAGTGAGGTGAGGGTGTCCCTACCATCGATCCGGCGTTTCTCGCCGCCTTGCTCCGCCACCGGCGTTGAGCATCGAGCTTCAGGCCTTGACGCCCTTCGAAGCTACGACCAGGAGCAAGAGCAGCTCCAGCATAGTCTCCAGCATCCATCAGGTATCCGATTAGATCTTCCATTTAGTGTAATTTTAGATTACGCC
The DNA here is from genome assembly GCA_037367405.1 of Ottelia alismoides. Lineage (NCBI taxonomy): Eukaryota > Viridiplantae > Streptophyta > Magnoliopsida > Alismatales > Hydrocharitaceae > Ottelia > Ottelia alismoides. Next base: position 273,384 of record JAZKJV010000092.1, on the reverse strand, counting down.
CAAATCGACCCATCGACGCATTTCCCTGATTCCGTCCATCTCGTGCAACATCTCGATCCTCCGACCCGACCATCACCTCCGCCAACCCCTCACGCACCTTCTACGCCCTTTCATTCAACCCAGATCGCACAGGATCTGGGAATCGAGCTCCACCGTCCTCCGCTCGCCGGAGCTCGTCCGCCTCACAGCACCGACCACCTTCACCCCGCCTTCTTGGGTCGAGGCAATTTGCCCTCGACCCGCGAAGCTTCTTGTTTACTTTGCAGGTCCAAAGGGAGCCGTCTGAGGCTTCCCAACTTCAAGCCAGGAGCTTCTCCTCCGCCGACCTCGCCGGAGCCTTCCAGGGCTCGGCTGGGGCATCGGAGACCCACAGCAGCTGCGCAACTTCACGCCGGATCTTCTCCGACCTTCAGGCGCAGCAGAGGAGGGCAGAGACACCTTCACGAGGCCGGCGAAGTTCGCCGGCCATCAGTTCTTCGAGGACCCCCCAGAGCCGTCCGATGAGGCCTCCGCTCCAGTTCTAATCCCAACCGTCGATCTATAGAGGAGCAGCAGCCGTCGATCCATCTGAGGATCTCATCTGGACCGTTGTAGCCGAGGAGAGAGGCACCAGACCCCAGCACCGCTTGATCTTCCACGTGGATCTCTCTCCGCCGTCGATCGAGCCGAAGAGGAGAAGAGAAGAGTAGCGCCCGCACATCCAGCCGTCAGATCACCCACGTGGCGCGCATCCGACCGTCGGCTAATAAAGGGGTAAATATCGTAGGGCCCCCTTGTAGTTTGTTATTTTCTTTTTAGTCCTGTAATTTTTAATTCAAGTTGTTTATTTTCTGGGATATTTGCACCAAGGACCCCGTACTTATTTTTATTTGCACTTATACCCCCGCCAGTTGTGAACCACGTGCTTCGTCACGTGTTTTGTTGGGATATTTGCATACGACCCCTTGTAGTTCTGGATGTTATTCATTGAATAAAAAGCTTTGTTTATTTGCATATATACCCCTGTGAACACTTTATATGCGCATGTGCGTTTTATTTTGGGATATTTGCATATAAGTCCCTGGACTTTTGATACGAGTTATCAATAGGTCCTTGGAACTTATTTTCATTACATTTAGGTCCTTGAGTGCCCCAGGCACGTGCTTGGCACGTGACTTCTTGGGTATTTTGCACCAGGACCCCCAGAACTTTTGGGTATTTGCACATAGGTCCCTGTGCACAGTGCCCCACCTTTATTTTTGAATAAAATATCAAACGACCTCCAAATCCAATGATATTTTGACACATGGCTCCTGCCATGGTGTAGGAATTTCTATGATTTTTGAGGACATTTTTGATTTCATTTATTATTTTTAAAAATTCAAAAACCCCTATTTTTGCCACTGTTTGACTTTAAAAATACCAAAAAATTATAAAAACTCCACCAAAAATTCTAAAAAATTTAGATACTGTAGTTTACTTGTTGTTTGATTTTCTAGCCAATTTTGGCTACTTTTCATCACTTAAAAACCTTAAAAATTGAAAAACCCCTAAAAACCCATAAAAATTATAATAAATAAATTAAAAATCCAAAAACAATAATTAGGGTGCCTAAATTTTCCTTATTCTTCATAGATTACAGGAAAATTACCTCCAAGGTTGATTGAAACTCTTAAACATTTTATTTTTGAGTTTTTAACCTTGCTGGACAGTACCTTGGTGTTTCTGCCTTGTTTGATTTTTAATAAATAATTTACCCATTAGAAAAATTCCAAAAATTCACCAAAAACAGTAAAAAACATTTAAAACATAAAAACCATTTTTCCTTAATTTTTGCATTATTTTTGGAGTGTTTAATAAATTGTTGAAGTGCCCTTGTATTTACTTTCTTTCATTTTCTCATCTTTTAAAAAATCTAAAAAAAATTTATAAAAACAAATAAAAACCACAAAAATATGTTCTCTGTGTTTTAGTTCAAATTGACTACATCGTAGGCCGCAAGGCCAATCTGTGCTCCTTGTGTTCGACCCTGGGAGCTATACCAGGTTAATCCTATAGCAGGACCACTTCTCTGTATTTTATTGATTTATCTTCATCTGTGGTTCAATTTTCTTGATTGACACATTCTGAGCGATTGAGGACAACGACATTGTGATTTATTTTCTACCTCAGTTGTTAGTGTGATTTTCGTGTCGTCAGAATGGCGCCGTTGCCGGGGAGCACGGCTTTGTAGTCATTTTTCCATATTGTCTCTCTACATTATAACTGTTTTCTGACACTCTCTCTTTCTAATTTTTGTGCGAGGTACTGCGTGGAGAACTTGGAGTACACTTTTTGAGGACCCGCACGGGAAGAAGAGCAGGAGGAAGAGAGAGAAGAAGGAGTTTTCATTTCTGAGAGAGAGAGAGAACAATATTTTTGTAATAATTCAGGACTCAAACTTTAGACCTGTGGACACTTGTAACTTAGCGGGTCTGTTTCGCCGAGCACCGGTGTGCTCGGGGGACCCATTCGGATTTTCGCGGCTTTTATCGTGGATTTTATAGCTAGCTGCCTTTTCCGGTGTTTCTCGCGGTTTTAGCCCCTAGACATAGGAATTTTGATTGATTGTGACGTAAATTTCTAAGGCCCAACACCTAATAGAATATCTGTTCCTATAGAACGTAATCGGACCTTGATAAAATTCACTGAAAAAGTTAGTTTAATTGGATTTGAGACCACGTGCCGTGAGGAGTCACATACAGCGCTGGCAGGACCCGTTGTGGCGGGCACCGAGTGACTCCCAAGATCGGACTCCGGACTCGATTCCGTTGGCTAACTATTGTTCTTCACGATCAATAGAAATTGCTCAGCTAGGACTCGGTTTTTCCTCGTTGCATCATTTAGGTAGTTTAATTTTGTATTTAAATTCTGCGCGGATCACTTGCATGTAGAGTGCTGGAGACAAGGTACGCATTTCTTTCTCTGCATGCATCATTAATTTTCTCGCGCATCGGCTTTTTCGTCTTCTCCCCCTGTGTTTGGCTTAATCATCAGGAGAATCGGAAAAACCGTTAGGCCGCTTGTATTTATTTTGAAAAAAAATTAAAAAGAAAAACAATAAAAATTGGGACTGGATAACACTATTGACCCTAAAAGACACTCACATTAAAAATTTGTCTTGAGGAGAGCAACCCCCTCATTGTTTGGTTTGATTGTGCGAGAGAGTGACCCGAACACTAGGTAAAGCCCTCCGGTGCTCATCTCGACTGATTACCGACTCTTCTGTGCGGGACAGTCGGTTGAGAGAGTATCGGGTATCCCAGTAGGTCACGTAATCGCTCTGATATCTTGTGTGTTCACCAAATAAAATTGACAAGATAAATTGACCGATCTTTCACGGTCTTCAGATTGTGTTGCGTTGGTGAACCGGGGGTTTGCTTTGCGATCATATTTTCTCCAGATCCCATCCGCCTAACTCGCCAGATCAAGATGATGGGTAGACGATCTCTTAGGCAGCCTCTGGCTGCACCGCTTTCAGGCGCGTCTACTTCATCATCTAGGTTGGCCCGTGAGAGTCGAGACCAGCTCTCCGGGCCCGAGTTCGATTCCACCCTGTTCCCCCTCGATCCCCTTTCTTCTGCTACTGAGAGACATGAGCCCGAGGAAAGACGAATTAATTTGACAGAACCTGAGTTAGGCTCATCTGATTTTGCAGACATCCCTATGGCTGGAGCCGGCAGTTCAGACGATCGCCAGCCCGAACATTTTGTCTTAGACCAGGGAGCGATTAACTCCACCCTGATCGCGTCATTAGAGACAGTTCAACAACAGTTACGCGATCAGGGGGCATTCATGATAGAGATGAGGAGGGAGATGGAGCGACTCCGAAGAGAGAGAGAGACGAGCCGAGCGAGCCTGAGGACATTACTGACGCTGATGCAGAGGCAGCAGCCGCAGCAGCAGCTGCCGCAGCGGCAGCCGCCGCCGGAGGAGGACCACCGAGAACGATGCGGGAGCTACACAACCCCGGATCTACACTGATGCATCATTGGGTGGTGGTACCTGCTATCGTGGGGGATTTCAAGTTCCCTCCGAACACCCTGCAGATGCTCCCTCATTTTCACGGGCTTGCCACTGAGGAACCCCATCTCCATCTCCAGGAGTTTTTGATGATCTGCAGTACTGTCCACGACCGTCATGTGGACCAAGATACGATTCGAATGATGGCCTTCCCTTTTTCACTGGCAGATAGAGCAACCGCCTGGCTGAAACATCTAGGGAAGTTTGTTTACACCTGGGATCAGCTCCGCACCGAGTACTTGAACAAGTACTATCCACTCGGGCGGACGAATGCAGCGAGGGCCCTGATCAACAACTTCTCCATGCTCCCTAATGAGCAATTTCACGAAGCATGGGAGAGGTTCAGAGAGCTTCTGGATAGATGCCCACACCACGACATCTCAAAGCCGAACCTAGTTCAGAGCTTCTTTAGTGGGATGACACCAGAGCTTCAGGGTCTGGTGAATGCTTCTTGCGGCGGGTCCTACTTTGCCAAGGACCACAACCAAGTCTGGGCCATCTACGAGGAGATGGCAGAAAATTACATGGTGATGTCCCAGACTCGGTTGTACACTCAGAGATCTCAGCAGCCGCCAGGACCCGTGCAGTATCAGCGGATAGCACGGGTTGATGCAGGTCCATCCAGTTCGTCCACAGTTGCGGCCGCACAGGCAGAGTCGGCCACTGCGGACATGGGGATTATCAGCGAGAAGTTGGACCGCATGGAAATAATAGAGAAGAAGCAGTGCCAGGGCATAACTCAGATGGAGCAAATGGCACAAACTCTGAGCGACATGAAGACCCAGCTCTTGTGTCTTCAGGAGGCACAGACGGCTCCTCAGCCCCGTCTTCTGTCGCGAGGCGATTCCGGCGGCAGCCGCAGCTCGTCCCAGCGCTCCAGCTCCTTGCAGCAGCCTAGACAAGTTCACCTTGTACAGGCGGAGCCGTACCAGCAGCAGCAGCCCTCTTACCAGTCACCACCATCTCCAGACTTACAGATGGTGGTATATCAGCCGGATCAGCCTCTGGCAGCACTGCCACCAGACCCCTTTGATGCTGAGCCGTTGATGGATGTCAACGGGATTTGGTATGACCGTCCTCAACCTGGAATCCGACGAGACCATCCCGGATTCAGGTGGGGGAATGGGGGTAACCAGTCCCAACAGCAGCCAGCCGGTCAGGGAGGGCAGTACTCCCAGCAGAGAGATCACCAGCAGCCCCCTGCATATCAGCCACATCAGCCATCATCCTTCGTACCTCGTCCCTATCAGCAGCAGGGACAGAATTGGAGACGTGAGCAGCAGACTCACCAGCAGCAGCATCATTCCTCTTACCCCTCTCAGCCACAGCAGCAACAGGTCCAGCAGCCTCATTACCAGAGAGGCAACCCGTCGGGTTCCCATGAGAGCCCCGCCATGGATGATCTAGCCCGCCTCTTCACAGAGCAGCAGGCTACATTTAGACGGGAGATGGACGAGTTCCGCCAGGAGATGCGGGACCTGATGAGAGGGAAGGCCGCCATCCCTGCACAGATCGAGCCTAATCCGAATAGCTTGAAGAGGAAATCTGAGCAGGTAGTTCACACTGAATTTGCCACTCCTAGTGACCCATTTGATGATACATCTTCGGATTTATTTGATGCTGATTTTGTCACACTTAGGAGCGGTAGAAGACCAGCAGGAGGCGCCTCATCTGAGCGACCACACGAGGATCCATCTAGAGCGCCAGATGAGGAAGAGGAGAGCGGTACTGAAGCCGCACATCATGATGACGGTGGTACTGATGCCACCCGAGATGCTGATTCCACCGGCGGTACTGAGGCCGCCGTTTCACCACATAGAGGAGGTGGTACTGACGCCACCAGCAGAGCCGAGCCAGCCCGCGGTACTGAGGCCGCAAGACGTCTAGTTGTAGAGCCAGCTAGAGGTGGTACTGATGCCACCAACATTTTTTCTGATAGAAATGTTGTCTTTCCTCGCATGAATGTATCTCAGAACTTTAATTTGAATAAAGGAAAAGGTTTAGTTTCTTCTGATCCCACTGTGGTGAATGATGTTCGTGAGGATCTGGTCATCGAACCATCTAGGCCTATTCCTAGTCCTTCATCTGAGAAGGACCCTGTGATCCCCTTTCCTAGAGCCCTTGAGTTGGGGAAGGGGAAGAAAAAAGAAAAAGATCCAAAAAAGAGAGAGCAGGAGGAGTTCAGCCAGAGCATGATAGACCGATTTCACATCCAGCTGACCCTCAATGAGGCTTTGCAACACATCCCTCTTCTTCAGCGATCCTTGAGAGATAAGACCACAGTCAGAAGGACGAAGAGGAACAAGACCACAGAAATTCATGTGTTGACCAAAGCCACGTGTTACGCGATCCAGAACCATCTGCCGACTAAGAGGCCAGATTTAGGGGCCCCGTATGTCAGATGTCAGATTAGTGAGCAGAGGTTCAACCGTACTCTATTAGATAGCGGATCGTCGATCAACCTTCTTCCGGCAGCCCTTCTCGACCACTTAGAGTTGGGCACTCTTAGACAGAGCAGGACATACCTTCAGTTTGCTGATCGGTCTGTCAAGAGGCCAAAGGGGTTGTTGCGAGACGTTGTCGTCACGATTCAGGGTTTGCAATTCCCCGTGGACTTCGTAGTGCTGGACATGGAGACCCCTGACTCGTTGACCGATTCCCCCATTATCCTCGGTCGCCCGTTCTTGGCCACAGCCAAAGCGGTGACTGACCATGACAGTGGGAAGGTATTCTTTCGCGTCCAGGGCGAGAGTATACAAATAGAGACGGTTAAGGACCACAGAGCCAGAGCTAGATCCCGCTCAGAGGACAGTACAGATTCAGAACAGCTGACAGACGCAGGACCAGACATCCACCAGGACTGTGATTTTGTGATCACAGATGATGAGGCAATTTGGGCAGATCCTGCAGCACAGACCATCCTCTCATATTCAGATACAGCTGATGCAGAGATGATAGCAGAGGATAGTCTGGAGAGCACAGCCCTGGTTCAGGATACTATTGAGTCAGCAGAGTCGGACCTTGATCGCGACACGATTTCCAGTGAAGGTGGTACTGAGGCCACCCTGCTATATGGTGGTGCTGATGCCACCTTGTTCTCCGGTGGTACTGATGCCACCGAGTCTGATATAGATCCCTCGGATTCAGAATCTGATTGGGCAGATTGTGATGATCAGATGCCAGATCTGGATCCACCTGAGCCTATAGATGAGGAGGAGGTAGAGGCAGAGCAGACCAGAGACAATGTAGAGGACCCGCCTTCTCCAGATCCAGTTTGTGAGAGTTCGTTATCATTCTCCTAGGCAGATTTGGCAGAATTATCCGCATACACACATCTTCTTCAGAAGCCAGATTTGCCAGCACCCAGCTGTCCAGAACTAAAGCCGCTCCCTACTTCGCTGAAGTATAGATTCCTTGCGGGAGAGTCTGAGATGTACCCAGTCATCATCTCTGCCGATCTTACTGGAGAACAAGAATCCCGTCTGATGGAGGTTCTTGAAAAGAACCGCAAGGCAATTGGATGGAGCGTAGCAGATCTCCATGGGATTAGTCCCTCGTTGTGCTCCCACCATATCTATCTCGAGGAAGGGGCAAAGCCGTCGCGTGAGTTCCAGCGGCGACTGAACCCCAACCTAAGAGAGGTTGTTATGAAGGAAATATCAAAATGGTGGAGTGCAGATTTTATTTATCCCATTTCCGACTCCAAGTGGGTTAGTCCCTTGCATGTAGTGCCCAAGAAGACGGGCATCACTACTGTGATCAGTGAGTCGGGAGAGGAGATTGCTACACGAGTACCCACCTCTTGGCGGGTCTGTGTTGACTACAGGAGACTCAACCAGGCCACCAAGAAGGACCATTTCCCCCTGCCTTTTATTGATCAGATCATAGAGAGACTGGCAGGGAAGAGCCATTATTGCTTCTTAGATGGGTACTCAGGCTACAACCAGGTGGCCATCGCTCCTGAGGATCAGGAGAAGACCACCTTTACCTGTCCCTTCGGTACATACGCTTTTCGACGCATGCCATTTGGGCTATGTAACGCCCCTGCGACTTTTCAGAGATGCATGCTGTCGATCTTTTCGGACATGGTAGGGGAGTGCTTGGAGGTCTTCATGGACAACTTCTCGGTTTACGGCGACGGATTCGATTCCTGTCTTGACTGCCTAGACCGAGTGCTCCAGCGATGTATTGCTACCCGCTTGGTTCTGTCTTGGGAGAAGAGTCACTTCATGGTGACTCAAGGGACGGTGCTTGGCCACATCATCTCCAACAGAGGCATGGAGGTTGATCCGGCCAAGGTCGATGTCATTAGGAAACTCACACCGCCGTCCAATCTGAAGCAGTTACGGTCATTTCTGGGGCACGTTGGTTTTTATAGGAGATTCATTCATGACTTCAGCAAGATTGCCCGACCGTTGACTGACCTCTTGATGAAAGACACCGAGTTCCTTGTCGATGACAAGTGTCTTTCGTCCTTTGAAACTCTCCAGCAATGTGTTATTGAGGCTCCTGTCCTTCAGCCGCCTGATTGGTCTCTCCCATTCGAGATCATGACGGATGCCTCCGATTTTGCCGTAGGGGCCGTGCTAGGACAGAGGAGGGATGGAGTGCCATTTGCCATACACTATGCTAGCCGCACATTGGATTCCGCCCAGCGGAACTACACGGTCACAGAGAAGGAAATGCTAGCAGTAGTGTTTGCCCTAGATAAGTTCAGATCGTATATCATTGGATCTAGAGTGACTTTGTATACCGACCACACCGCCATCAGGTACCTCATGACAAAGAAGGATGCCAAGGCCAGACTTACTAGATGGATCCTTCTACTCCAGGAGTTCGACATTGAGATCAAGGATAAGCCTGGAGTCAAGAATGTGGTGGCGGACCATTTATCCCGACTAGAGCAGCCTGAGGATTCTGAGCAGATTGATCCCATTTGTGATACCTTCCCAGATGAGGCGATCCTTGCTATCGCCTCACTCCCGTGGTATGCCGATATTGTGAACTTTCTCGTTGCTGGGAAAGTCCCACAAGATTGGCCCAGGCAGAAGCTTGAGACCTTCTTTGCGAAGGCCAAGTCCTACCACTGGGAGGATCCCATCCTTTACCACGAAGGAGGGGATAGCATCTGGCGTCGGTGTATTCCTCAGGAGGAGCATCATAGTGTCCTCACTTACTGCCACAAGCTTGAGGCAGGAGGACATCATTCTGGGAGGAGAACGGCACAGAAAGTGCTCCAATCCGGCTTGTGGTGGCCTACACTCTTCAAGGACTCTGATGAGTTCGTGAAGAGATGTACTGACTGTCAGAGGATGGGCACTTGTGGACAACGTGATATGATGCCGATGCAGCCCATTCATTTCTGTGAGGTTTTTGACGCATGGGGCATCGATTTTATGGGTCCATTCCCTAAGAGTCAGGGATTTGAGTACATTCTGTTGGCCGTAGATTATGTTAGTCGTTGGGTTGAGGCTATCCCCGCCCGAGCCGCAGATGCGAAGACAGTTTGCAGATTTTTGAAGAAGCACATCATCATGCGGTTTGGGGTTCCACGAGTTCTTATTTCTGATGGGGGGTCTCATTTCATCAACGACCAGGTGAAGGCACTTGCTACCGAGTTCGGCATAGACCATCGTGTTGCTACACCATACCATCCACAGACGAATGGTCTAGCCGAAGTGTCGAATAGGGAGATCAAGAATATTTTGCAGAAAGTCGTCCGCCCTGACCGAAAGAATTGGTCACAGCTTTTGGACTCGGTCTTGTGGGCATATCGGACGTCTTTCAAGACTCCATTGGGCACATCTCCCTTTCGTCTCGTTTATGGCAAGCCATGCCATCTACCAGTTGAGCTGAGGCACAAGTCACTCTGGGCAGTTACAGATATTCTTATGGATCCAGATGGTATAGGAGACCAGAGGAGGGCAGAGTTAGCCGCCTTGGAAGAGCTTAGAGATACAGCTTTCTCAAACAACCTACATTATAAGGAGAAAGTCAAAGAGTGGCATGATTCTCATATCAGCCACAAGCATTTTGAGATTGGACAGAAAGTATGGCTGTTTGATGCGAGGCTACGATTATTTCCAGGGAAGCTACAGAGCAAATGGAAAGGACCCTATTTGGTCAGAAAGGTACACGATAACGGTAGCATTGATATATCTGAATTATCTTCTGAGAGTACCTTCCGAGTGAACGGCCAGCGGCTCAAACCATTTCTAGATCATGAGCCGCGGGACGTTATTATTGCCGCTATTCATTTTGCGTGAGATGTGGTCTTTTGACTCACATCTTTTACATCTCACGCCTGATTTTCACTGTTCCTCCGCCTGTATAGATCCAGTTGTCCATATCATTCTATTCTTTAGTCCCACATCCCGTCTCTCATCTTATGATTATGCTATACTTAGGGTGTACTTTACCCTAAGTATAGGGGGGATGTCGGACCTGCGAGTATTCTTTTCATTCTTTCTGCTCTTGTTTTTGCTGCCTATACTTAGGGATATTTTACCCTAAGTATAGGGGGGGCAGAGTCTGTATATTCTTCACTCGGCTTTCCCTTCATGTACAGCTTTCTATACTTAGGATTAGTTAATCCTAAGTATAGGGGGAGACCACCGAGTTCCTCTCATTCTATTCATTTATTCGTTCCTGTACTTAGACATTCCTTTTCACTTCCCTTTTACTAAGCACGAGTTATGTCTTCTTCATCGCTCTTGATCACTCTGAGGACATCGTTCGAGCTAAGTATAGGGGGGGTGTGTATATATTTCATATATACTTTAGCCATAACTCGTACTTTGTGTGAGTGTGTTAATAAATAAAATGGCTAAAAATCACAAAAATTAAAAATTTTTCATGAACATAAACCTCTTTTATTCTTGCACATACATAGCTAGTGTATAAAGTATTTTTGTAAAAATGATTTCAAAAATCTTTTGTGTAAAGCTTGTGTAAATATTTTGTATCAAAATTATGTATATAGTACAAAATTTTTTCAAAATGTTTTGAAGATCAAAAGTTTGCAAAAATCTTGTGTAAATGTGTGTAAATATCTTTTTGCAAAACTTGCACTTCATGCATCATTCATTCATGATTTCAAAACATTTTTCAAAATTTTTTTGCATGATTGTAAAATATTTGTAAATAGCATCTTTTGTACATATATGTATATAGTTTTTCCTGGATGAGAGTTGACATTTAAACTAAGCCTGGAATTAAATTGAGAAATGGAGCTTGAAAAGATCTTAATCCACCTAATTTCAAGAGGAACCTTATAGGACTTAGGGTTAAAGCTTTTCAGGTCCATAAGGACTTAATTCTTTGAGTCCACTAGGCTATGAGCATATGTCATCTTGATGAGCCTAAGTAGAGCACTTAACAACACACGCATGACTCTCAGAGACAATGGCTTCACTTGCACCTGCACTTTACACATGGCTCTCCATGGATGAGGTGGTGAGGAGGCAATTTCCTTTGGCTTGGGGTAGCATATGAGGGTAGTACTTCTAGGCGGAACCTCTCTTCTTCTTATAGTGAAGGAAGTGCACCTCAACTTGGTCTAGTGGTGTTGAAAGCTAAAGACAGAAGCTGTGGGTTGCAATAAAGCTTCAAAAGAGGGATAGTCTACTGGCTCAAGGGGAAATTTCTTATATGCTGCACCATGTAGATATGTTGTACAGAAGTCCTTGAAAAAAAAAATGCAAAAATAACTCCAAAAAAGTGGTGGGTCGGATTGAAAATTTAATAACCCCACCGGAGTGAAAAGCAAAAGCTTATGGTATCATGTTACATCTCATGAAGCTTGCAGCGGGAGACTTAGCTACACTGGCTAAGCTTCCAAAACTCTATACTTCTACCCCATCTTCTTGAGCCGGTTGCACTTGAACTTAGAAGGGAATACCCCGCTTCTCGAGGAAAGAGTTGCTAGACTGAGGCATTAGAGTTACCAGGTTGAGGGAGGTTGTTTCTTTGTTACTTCTGAGGTGGGGAGCCACATATCACTTACACCGCAAGGAAAAGATTCATGTTCATTAGAGTTTGTGTATGTAGACTTGTTCTGATCTGGTTTATTGAGGAGTCTTGCCCATAGATTGGTGGAACTTGGAGGCTGTTGAGTTTTAGGCTTAAGTCCAAATAAGGTTCCGACACATTAATAATCCAAAGATCTGATCGAGCTCCATATTTCAATTTAATGAAGGAAAATTTAATAAGTCAACCTTGATCCATGTACATCCTCTTTTTCTTTTTCTTTTTCTTTCTTTTTCACTTCTTTTTCAAATAAGTGTTTGCTAAGGGACTAGCAAAGTTAAGCATAGGGGGGTGATGAATACCCATTCATCACTCTTTATTCTTATATTTTAGCTACAAAAACCTTTGCAAATGCATGTAGATATATGTAAATACAAATAATTACCAAAAGCATGCATTGTGTAAAAACCTATAATTAGCATGTTTTTGTGCAAAAATAAAAAGAATAAAGAGCAAAAAGAAAAAGAGGGAAATATTTAGAATAAATATTGAGCAACCTAACCCAAGGGAGGGCTCAGCATGGGCCTGACCGCATAAAAGCCAAAGTAGAGGGAGATAGGGCTCACATGTGTATATACTTCTGTAAAAAAGATATTTTCCTCACCCAAAAATATGTTGTAAATATTTGTACATATTGTGTGTAAATATTTAGAAAATATCAAAAACAAAATAAAAATAAAAAAATCAAAAATTCAAAAATATACCTTCACCATGTGCATAGACCATCACCCATATATTTATTTAACCTTGTAAATAAATTCAATTATTTTCTAAACTTTTTGTAAATATTCTATGGCATATTTTGTAAATAAAATAAATAACAAGAAACAAAACAAAAATCAAATAAAAATTACAAAATGAAAAATACCAAAATTCATTGTATAAATACCATGTATATAAATGTATATAACTATTTATTTCACCCTTGTGTATATATAAATAATTAAAATAAAAATATTCTTTTATTCCATATTTTATGGTGTAAATAAATAAAATACAAAATGAGCATAAAAATACATAAAAATAACAAATAAAAAAATCAAAAATAAAAATCCATATAGTGTACATATACCTATATATAGAGCTACCCTATTTTTATTTCCAAAAATTAAATAAAAATCACCAAAAAATAGAAAAAAATAAAAGAAAAATATTTCATGTTTTGAGTTTTCTTTAATTCGGCCTATTTCTGCCCTAAAATAAATAAGCAAAATTCGAGCACACGTGGCCGCTCCTGATTGGTCCACGGGGGAATGTTGACCCCGGTCAACTCCCCCGCGGACTCCTTCCTTTTCTGGAAGATGCGTGCCGCGCCTCCTTCGCCGATTTATCCACGCGTCTCCAGGCTGTCACCCACTCAACCCCCGTGCTCGGATTCTTCGCCGTTCATCCCTCTCCCTCGCCGGATCTTCCGCCATCAAATCCATACTTTCCATCGCCGTCGAGCCTCAACCCTAAACGCCCCTGTCACCTTATATATTCTTCCCTCCGCCGCCTCCGCGCCCCATCTTTGGATCGCCATCCTCGTTCCCGTGACCTCCAGAGCGAAGCCCGAGGTGACAGCTCGCGTTTGCCCCTGTTGCAGTGAGGTGAGGGTGTCCCTACCATCGATCCGGCGTTTCTCGCCGCCTTGCTCCGCCACCGGCGTTGAGCATCGAGCTTCAGGCCTTGACGCCCTTCGAAGCTACGACCAGGAGCAAGAGCAGCTCCAGCATAGTCTCCAGCATCCATCAGGTATCCGATTAGATCTTCCATTTAGTGTAATTTTAGATTACGCCCAAATCGACCCATCGACGCATTTCCCTGATTCCGTCCATCTCGTGCAACATCTCGATCCTCCGACCCGACCATCACCTCCGCCAACCCCTCACGCACCTTCTACGCCCTTTCATTCAACCCAGATCGCACAGGATCTGGGAATCGAGCTCCACCGTCCTCCGCTCGCCGGAGCTCGTCCGCCTCACAGCACCGACCACCTTCACCCCGCCTTCTTGGGTCGAGGCAATTTGCCCTCGACCCGCGAAGCTTCTTGTTTACTTTGCAGGTCCAAAGGGAGCCGTCTGAGGCTTCCCAACTTCAAGCCAGGAGCTTCTCCTCCGCCGACCTCGCCGGAGCCTTCCAGGGCTCGGCTGGGGCATCGGAGACCCACAGCAGCTGCGCAACTTCACGCCGGATCTTCTCCGACCTTCAGGCGCAGCAGAGGAGGGCAGAGACACCTTCACGAGGCCGGCGAAGTTCGCCGGCCATCAGTTCTTCGAGGACCCCCCAGAGCCGTCCGATGAGGCCTCCGCTCCAGTTCTAATCCCAACCGTCGATCTATAGAGGAGCAGCAGCCGTCGATCCATCTGAGGATCTCATCTGGACCGTTGTAGCCGAGGAGAGAGGCACCAGACCCCAGCACCGCTTGATCTTCCACGTGGATCTCTCTCCGCCGTCGATCGAGCCGAAGAGGAGAAGAGAAGAGTAGCGCCCGCACATCCAGCCGTCAGATCACCCACGTGGCGCGCATCCGACCGTCGGCTAATAAAGGGGTAAATATCGTAGGGCCCCCTTGTAGTTTGTTATTTTCTTTTTAGTCCTGTAATTTTTAATTCAAGTTGTTTATTTTCTGGGATATTTGCACCAAGGACCCCGTACTTATTTTTATTTGCACTTATACCCCCGCCAGTTGTGAACCACGTGCTTCGTCACGTGTTTTGTTGGGATATTTGCATACGACCCCTTGTAGTTCTGGATGTTATTCATTGAATAAAAAGCTTTGTTTATTTGCATATATACCCCTGTGAACACTTTATATGCGCATGTGCGTTTTATTTTGGGATATTTGCATATAAGTCCCTGGACTTTTGATACGAGTTATCAATAGGTCCTTGGAACTTATTTTTATTACATTTAGGTCCTTGAGTGCCCCAGGCACGTGCTTGGCACGTGACTTCTTGGGTATTTTGCACCAGGACCCCCAGAACTTTTGGGTATTTGCACATAGGTCCCTGTGCACAGTGCCCCACCTTTATTTTTGAATAAAATATCAAACGACCTCCAAATCCAATGATATTTTGACACATGGCTCCTGCCATGGTGTAGGAATTTCTATGATTTTTGAGGACATTTTTGATTTCATTTATTATTTTTAAAAATTCAAAAACCCCTATTTTTGCCACTGTTTGACTTTAAAAATACCAAAAAATTATAAAAACTCCACCAAAAATTCTAAAAAATTTAGATACTGTAGTTTACTTGTTGTTTGATTTTCTAGCCAATTTTGGCTACTTTTCATCACTTAAAAACCTTAAAAATTGAAAAACCCCTAAAAACCCATAAAAATTATAATAAATAAATTAAAAATCCAAAAACAATAATTAGGGTGCCTAAATTTTCCTTATTCTTCATAGATTACAGGAAAATTACCTCCAAGGTTGATTGAAACTCTTAAACATTTTATTTTTGAGTTTTTAACCTTGCTGGACAGTACCTTGGTGTTTCTGCCTTGTTTGATTTTTAATAAATAATTTACCCATTAGAAAAATTCCAAAAATTCACCAAAAACAGTAAAAAACATTTAAAACATAAAAACCATTTTTCCTTAATTTTTGCATTATTTTTGGAGTGTTTAATAAATTGTTGAAGTGCCCTTGTATTTACTTTCTTTCATTTTCTCATCTTTTAAAAAATCTAAAAAAAATTTATAAAAACAAATAAAAACCACAAAAATATGTTCTCTGTGTTTTAGTTCAAATTGACTACATCGTAGGCCGCAAGGCCAATCTGTGCTCCTTGTGTTCGACCCTGGGAGCTATACCAGGTTAATCCTATAGCAGGACCACTTCTCTGTATTTTATTGATTTATCTTCATCTGTGGTTCAATTTTCTTGATTGACACATTCTGAGCGATTGAGGACAACGACATTGTGATTTATTTTCTACCTCAGTTGTTAGTGTGATTTTCGTGTCGTCACATGATCACCTACAAGTGAAGCTGTATTCCCGACGAAAGGAGCATTAATCTGATGCTTCCTCAAAAAGGCAATATCATCATTCATCAAATCAATGCGCTTTGTCATTCGATTCAAGATATCACTCATAGAGATCGAGGGAGGTGACTCCATCAGGTCAGACTCGGGTGGATGTGAAGGTGGAGGTGGATAATATACATGTGGGGGTGGGTGCGGATAGAAGTCCGAGTCATGATACTGTGGCTGAGGCGGGTATGTACAAAAATTAGAAAAAATAGGAGGTGGGTCCTCCTGATAAAAGGGAGGTGGATCGGCTGGAGCGAGCAAGGGGTCCGCAAAGTCCAGATAAAATACGCTCCAAGGATCCATCTCGAAAACAAAAGAAAATGATTCAGGGGAGCACGAAGGTCAAGTCAAGAGAGTGAAGAAAAAGGCGCAAATGCACAGAGGAGATCTAGGACACACAAAAACAATCACAGACAAAAATGAAAAGAATGCAAACCCTCAATTCACCTACTCAACTCGGTAGAGACCGCAAAGTGCGGTCTTTTAATCTTGTCTGTTTTAGAGTTAGGTGAGAAGTCAAAGAATTTCACACACACTTAGGGGGCTTGATGGGATTTGGGGCACTAATTCTTAAGGTGTGCGTGAGCAAATAAAAGCGAAGACAATGAGGGGATTACTCGCCCCAATACAAGATTTTCCTTTTGATCGGTTTTAGGGTCAAGTAAAATTAGCAGTCCCAATTTTATTTGTTATCACTTTTTTGGATTTTTAATAAGAAATGCACGTGCCTAACGAGGTTTCAATTCCTTTAAAATCCTAGGTTGGCAAAATCAGAGGTAGAGAGGCGGAAAAGCAATGCAAGCGGTCAAAACGATGATGGATGCTAAAGCGTAAATGCTCACCTTGCCTCCAGCACCTACATGCAAGGATGCTCAACAGAATTGAAACCTATCTATATGCAAATGCAAAAGCCGATGAAATCGCCCTTAGTTTCAGAGATTGCTATTATCGTGAAGAACCACAAGCTGACCACCAACCCTCAATCCTAATGTTCGGTCTAGGCTCACCCCTCCTCTGCTCAACACATTTGAGTTAGGAGAAAGCGCTTGTGTGGGAATGAGCTCGCGGTGCGTGGATCGAAAGCTAATGATCAACTGTTTAAGATTTGACTAAGTCCAAACGAGACTATAGGTGCATGCAAAGGTGTTAGATGTTTGGCCTTAATCTATCGCAAGCAATCCTAAAAACTAAGGGCTCAATCACACAAAATAAATAAAATCGAAAAACAAAACAAAATAAAAAGAATGCGAGAAAACACGAAAAAGCCGCGAAAAGCACGACGAGCTCCCAAGTGAACAATCACTTGGAAATTAGGCTCGAATGTCCAAGTGTCCGAGGGTACCTGTATTATTACAAATTAATGAATCACTCTCTCACAAAGATAAAATAAGAGCTAAACTAATCACTCCCTCTCAATCTTCCTACTCTCTCCTGCCGGCTTGACCTAGAAGGCCGGCTCCGCTTCCCAAGGTTGCTTCGGGTCACCTAGGCGATCCGCCTTGCTCCGCGGTCCCTCGCAAGAAGACAAAGAAGAGTGGTCAGAATATCTCAATCAAAATATATCAAAAATGTCAGAGAGATAAAATGAAGCTATGGTAAACAACAATCACAAACAAACAAAAATGAACTACTCGCTGTTGCTCCCCGATAACGGCGCCATTTGATAAACCCAAATTTAGAACGGTCTTGTGCTCCACACAAGGCGGGAACACAGTCGAAGTGTCGACTAATCAAAATCTGAATTTAATCAACAATTAACCCACACTAAAGATCAAAAAAATAGAAATAATGTGGAGTTAAAATTTATTTTTAACTCTGCACAAATGGTGTATAGTGACAAGTATGCAGAGAGTTCGAACACAGGGAGCAAGCAGGGTAATTCAAAAATTTGTGCACAAGTGAGGGTGTGTGTCAAGTGTCTACACTAAGCAAGCAATCAAAGGAGATTTTTGTGGGTTTTTAATTTTTTAATTTTTTTATTTTAATTTAATTTTTAATTTTTAATTTTGATTTTTAATTTCTGATTTTTATAATTTTATAATTTATATATTTTTTTTCTTTTTGAATATTGGAAATTAAAAACAATGTAATGAAAAGCAAGATAAAATATTTATAAAAATGTGCAAAAATAACCAAAAATTCAGAAATGAAATGTTTTTAATATTTTTAGGATTTTTTTACTGTTTTTGTGATTTTGGGGATTTTTCAAGGTGTTTTTGGTATTTTTAATTACTGAAATAAAGCAAAACAGTGAAATAAGTGCTGGCTGTGAATAAAATGCAAATTAAAATTAGCAAACAACAACCAGAATTTTTCACACTAATTTTCAAATAAAGAGAATAAAGTAGAGAACAAACAGGACCTGGGTTTATATTTTTTTGATTTTTCTTTGATTTTATATATTTTTTTGAAGTTTTTGAGTGTTTTTAAATTTTTAGTGTTTTTCTTTTGAGATTTTTAGTGATTTTTGGTCTAACACTAAAATAGGATATAATAGACACTAGGTAATTTTTTTAGAATTTTTCGAAGTGTTTTAATATTTTTTTGGCATTTTCTAAGCTAGACAGTAGAGAAAAAACATGTTTTTGATTTTTAATAAATGTAAAAATGGAATAAAATCAAAAACTAAAATTAGGGCGTCAAAATACAAGTATCCAAGAGCTTAACCCTATTTTTTGGAATTTATGGGCTTAAAATGATGCTCCAAATAATTAGATCAAACAAGCACAAACGAAAAGCCTGGCAGGGACCTGTTAACAAATATACAAAACTATGGGGGCACACTTGCAAAATTTCCACGATATTTGTACTGAATAAAATATATTTTTAGTCCAGACACAAATAACCAAAACCCGCAAGGGTGACCTCGCAAAATTTCCAACCACGCGCGTGACTAGCACGCGCCTGGCAGGGACTAAAAGGCAATTATGCAAAAGTACGGGGGGTCAAGTATAATTATTACAAAATTAATTAAACGGCAGATGGAAGTTTGAATACTAGTAGTTTATTACAAAAATGGCGAGGGAAGACATGCAATTTACCCACGCCTGGGCGCATCCGACGGCTGATGGGAGTTCACTTAAGACACGTGTCGCGCGCCTATGCCACGATGTCCCTTCGTGCGAACGGTCCAGATTAGAAGATCTTCGAGTGATGGACGGCTCTGGATGTGCAAGATCGGACGGCTACTGTACTCCAGGAAGAACGAGGCCGATCGAACGGCCTGGAGGAGTCGACGAAGAACAGGGATGAACCCGCTGCGAGGCTAGTTTCCCAGGTCCCGATCTTCCGCCTCCGCCGCGAGTTGACGCTCCAAAATGCCTGGGAAGCTTCCTGAGAGATCCCTGCTTCGACTAGGGGCTTCAAAAAGACCGGAGGAGCTCCGGTGTTCACCAGCGATGGAGGAGGAGCCGAGGCCCTCCAGGTACCACCGGTGGACGAGCAAAATGCTCCCAGTCACGCGTGAAGTTCCAGTACCTGCAAAAAGTCATCAAGGGGAGTGCGGGCAAATTGCCGTGCATCACCCAGCAGTAGAAGAAGGTGGGAGGCGGCGAGGGAGAAGCTCGCCGGAGCAAGCTCCGGCGAGGTGGCGGTGTGGATGATTGGATGGGTGAGACTGGAAATGGAAGAGTGGAAGATGATCCTACTGCTACCAGAAACATAAAGAAAACAAGAAAAAGAAGAGAAAACAGTACCTCGGGCCCAGAATGGCGAGGTTGAACCTCGACGGCCAAATGGCCGGAGGTGGCTTGCAACCCGGCATTTGGTGCTTCGCCGCACCTCGCCTGAGATGGGGGAGGACCCTCCTGTCACCGGAGATCAAACCTCGACCCTCACCTGGAGGTTTTTGGCTCCCAATGCCGGTTCAAAGGGCAAGAGGAAGAAGCGGGTGGTCTTTTGAAGGATGGTGGTCGAGGCACCTTGATCGAGGATGAACGGGCTACACAGTGACGGTCTGCCCGAGGAAGAAGATGGGCGTGATAGCTGGATCGTAGGGGAGCAACTTTGCAGAAGGGCGCGACCCCAAAGGGTGAAAGGGTAGCCTGCGAAAAACCCGAGAAGGTGGGCACTCGAGACGGTCCAGGAGGCATAGACCTGGGGTCAGGGAGTTGACCCCAGGTCAACGGATGGCGTGGCCTGATTGGGCCACGTCATCCGCAAAAAGACAAATTTTAAATAAAACTTTTGTAAATTGAATTAAAAATAATAAATGATTTAATTAATTTTAGGTTATTTAATGAAAAATGTTTATTTTTTTGTAAATTATTTTATAGTGATTTTTATTTATTTTTTAGAGGTATATTTTTACAAGTTTGCTTTTTAGCCCTTTATAGGTATAATACCTATGTATTTTAGTATTTTATTTTTATTTTGTATATTTTAATTTTATTATTTTTATTTATTATTTTCTAAAATAATAAGATACTTTTATACACTTAATTATATTTTTATTTTATTTTATTGAAGTAGTTTGTATATTTAATAAAATAGAAATAGTAGTTGTACAGGTATGTGTATAAGCAGTATACCTATGTATCACATATTTAAGTATTTTATTTTGAGTTTTATTTATGTTTTTATTCTGATTTTAATACACACAAATATTATAAGTAATATTTACAACATTATAAAAATATAAAATTATAAAAATAATAAATAAATAATAAATTGAATATTTTAATATGTACAAGTATACAATGAGGGTCCAAAAGTCAACTTTCAAACCATAGCTCCGCCAAATGCGAAACCACCGCCATTAAATAGCTTATTTTCTTCTATATACAATTAAAGGTGAGTATGCTGCATTTGGAGTTTTCATTTGTGAGATACGGGTCTGGGAAGTTGGCATTCTGGAATTTTATTCAGACCATAACTTTTTATCTGTACATTATTTTTTTGTGAAATCAATTTTGTATTTTTCTTTATAAAATTGTCTACAACTTTCATGTACAAAGTTTCTTTATTTGATGTATAAAAAGTGGAACCAAAAATAGGTCCCAAAATGAATAAAGAATGAATAGAATGTATAGGTATTTTATCTGTATTTTTGACCTTATCCCCCCCTACTTTATTCCTTGTCGACCTATTCATCAAGATGCCTAGGTCTCGGGGGTTTTGGGTCATAAAATATTTACAATATTTTATTCTTTTTCTTTTCTTTTATTTATTCTATAATTTTGGCCTTAATTACAGTATTTTATACACTATGTAGATGCACATGCATGAATGCTAAGATGCTCTATTTAAGGGTATTTACAGGCATTTGCTAGGGTTGTTAGTGCCAAAATGATAGAATAAAGATGATGAAATGTGGATTCATCAGCACCTCACCGGAGAAGAGATTCTATGAGAGGTCCACGACCACCAGTGGAGACTTTCTACCAAGATCGAGGGCCACCATGTCGTCGTGCCCAACAAATCAAAGATGGAGGGCCACCGTGGGTCGTGATGACAACCTCCCCTCTATACGCGCAAGAGTGAAGAAGGAAGGAGAGAGTATGGATTCGTCCAACAAGAATGAAGAAGGAAGGAGAGAGAGCGGAAGAGGAAGGACAGGGAGAGAAGAAGAAAGGAGAAAGAGTGGAAGAAAACCTACCATTGGATTTCTAGGGTTAGATTAACTCAACTTAAACCCAATCTAATTAACTTAAAAAGTCTCAAATTAACGGCATGGTCTATAGGGTAAGATGGAGCAAGTTTACGGGGTCAAGGGAGGAATATCAATGTTTCAAAGGTCATAGAGGTAATTTAAAAAGATTACAAGGTTTGTTGGGTAAAAATCCTTTATATTAAATATATATTCTTTATATTTTTCAATTTTTTTATAAAATTGTAAATACTATTTGAAACACTTGTCCATAGTTATAATGAAATAAAACCATTAAAAGGAATTAAAATAAATCAATGATTCTAATACAAAGTTAAAATGTACTGTAATATACCTATAAGAATATATAGATACTTAATTAATGTACAAAGAAACTCGTAAAAATACAACAAAAATACTAAAAAATATAATTAAATAAATTAAAAATATATAAAATACCTTTATATATGAATAGAATATATAATACAAATAAATATAAAAAACCCAAAATACAAGTATTTTTACCTATACTTATACATGTAAATAGTAACTTATAATTAATGACCTAGAAAAAATAAAATATGTATAAAATACTATAAAAAATTAGAAATACTTTTTTATCACCTAAAATTAATTAATTTGTTTTATATTTATTAATGAATTTACAAGCTATTTGTATTCCACTTTTTCTTGGTTGGTCCACGTGGACCAACCATGGACCTTCAATCGTTGATCGCAGGTCAACTGTCCTATATGACGTGCAACCCCTGTCAGAAAATTCACGGGCTCCTCGACTTCACCCCATTTCCACTTATCCTCCACGCTCGCCTTCTCCCTCGAGCTTCACCCTTCGTGCAACCCACTCATCTGACACCCTCGCCGACCATCCCTTGCCCACCAACTCCGTCTCCATGGTACACAATCGTGCCTCGAAGTCAACCTGTTCACCCTTTATAAAATTGCACCCTCTTCACCATTTTGAGGTTTAATCCCTCTTCCCCTATTTCTAGCCCCTCAAATCACCTCCTACGAGTTACTGCTGGTGACAGGAACGCAACCCAAGTGTTCTACAGCGAGGAGGAGCGGAGGAGGAGGAGGTCCAGACCATCGTCGGCGTCCCATCCGATAGGTTCCATCTCTTTGGTTCTCAGACCAGATCGAGGCCATTTCCCGTTAAATCTAGGCAAATTTTAATTCCTCTTTCCATTTCCTAACTTTAATTTTATCGTTTATCAAGTAGTTTAGCTGTAATTAGAAAGCCCTAATTTGACCTGAAGCTTGAGCTCCAGGCCAAATTCGACTGTTCCGAATTGTGCCTCTGCCCCATTATCACCTCATCTCATTTCCCATCATATTCTCCACCGATCGATCCATCTAAAATCAACCCAAATCCATTATGGATCTGGGATTCAAGCTCTATCAGCCACCCTTTGCCGGAGCAACATCTCCATTCCGCCCCTTTAGAGTAGCATCTTCATTTGCTAGCCGAGGAGCTTCACCTCGAGCCGAACAAGCTTTTGATGCATGTCCTGAGCCCCAAGGACTCTTCTGGAACTACGGAGCACCTGAGACGAAGCTCCAGGTCACATGGAGCTAATCTGAGCTCTAGATCGCCGTCTGAGCCACTTCCATCCCATTTGAAGCCCCCTGCACATGTGGAAGGACCCCAACATTGTGAACCCGCTGTCGGATTAAAGAATAGCCGTCGGAGTCATCGAGAATTGACGGGCGAAGCTTGCCGAAGGCAGAGTTCATCCACTTTAAAGCAAGTCCCGTCCTGATCGTTAGAACAAGAACACGATCTAGATCTAATCTAGGCTGTAGTTCTAATCAAAACGGTGTGCATCAAAGATCCTTGGATCCTCTATGTGGCACAAGAAGAGCAACCCAATCAGCAGGGCTTAAGTGGTAAAATTGCATATATACCCTCTGCATCTTTTGTATTTTATAAATAGCCTTGTAAATATTTAATTAAGTTTAAAACTTTTTGGAAAATTTGTAACCAAATCCCTATAACTATTAGTAATCGCAAGTTAGTTCATTGACAGCTCAGCTCAAGTGACACCCCACGTGAGATGGGTATTTTACAGTTGTATCCTTACAGGTTGGTAAATTACAAATTAGTATTTAAAAATCGGATTTTTGTTGAAACGTTCATGTGTTTTTACTTATAGCCCCCTGTATTTATTTTTAAATAACAGAAAAATGCTTGCCAGAATTTTTATGTATGCTTTTCTTTTTTCTATAAATCGTTCGTGTGCTCTAAAAATCATGAAAGAATAGATGGAGATGTCTAATTAATTGCTCATTCATGTCCCATATTTTATTTGACATTTTCATGCATTTTCTACTTATAAAAAATCAAAAGAGCATGTTTTATTCCCCATTTTACTTGAAAGTTTTAAAAAAACTTTATCAAAAATTCCAAAAAAATACATACTGCTTATTATTGTATTTTATCACTACAAACCAAAAATCATAGAAAAATAATAAAAGAAAAATGTAAAATAAAAAACCTTTGATAACCCTAAAAAATGCAAAATATTTTCAAAACCCCCAAAAATTTAGTTTTCTATCTTATATTTTTGTATATACTTTTTATTATATATGAAAATCAGTTTTGAGATATTTTGACTCTATATATTTTTTAAATTTCAAAACAATTTAGCCAATTTATTAAGTCACTCATTTTGTATATTTTGGACTTTTAAAATATCTAAAAATTAGAAAAACTACCCAAAAATCACAAAATATAGGAAAATATAAAAAACTTAAAAATATTTTATTTTATAAATTTTGACTATATATAGCTATATTTATTAAGGAAAAATGGAGTTGCCCCCATTTTCCTGAATTTTTTTAAAATATCACCATGTATATATATATATAGAGTGGCGATCCTGTGAGATGGGGATTCTGTGAGATGGTGAGATGGGTAATCTCAATCACCCATTTTACTATCATTCACAGCATGAAACCTGGGGTATTTAGATAGAATAATGAGTAAAACATGTGTTTCAAATTTCGTGTAAAAAAAACACCTCTAACATGTCCATCTGGAGGGGGTCGATTTCAGCAATTCTGAGACCGTTAAAATTTGACTGTCTTGATGGAGGGGATAAAAGTCTTGAATTAAGTTGATTTTGGAATAGCACCATGATGGTATATAGTGATCTAAATCCCCCCAGGTTTCATGCCGTGAATGATAGTAAAATGGGTGATTGAGATTACCCATCTCACCATCTCACAGAATCCCCATCTCACAGGATCGCCACTCATATATAGAGTGGCGATCCTGTGAGATGGGGATTCTGTGAGATGGTGAGATGGGTAATCTCAATCACCCATTTTACTATCATTCACAGCATGAAACCTGGGGTATTTAGATAGAATAATGAGTGAAACACGTGTTTCAAATTTCGTGTAAAAAAAACACCTCTAACATGTCCATCTGGAGGGGGTCGATTTCAGCAATTCTGAGACCGTTAAAATTTGACTGTCTTGATGGAGGGGATAAAAGTCTTGAATTAAGTTGATTTTGGAATAGCACCATGATGGTATATAGTGATCTAAATCCCCCCATGTTTCATGCCGTGAATGATAGTAAAATGGGTGATTGAGATTACCCATCTCACCATCTCACAGAATCCACATCTCACAGGATCGCCACTCTCTCTCTCTCTCTATATATATATATTCCTCAAATATGTCATTTGAATTTCGTCAGGAAAAGAGACTCCTACGCCCTCCATATAGAACATGTATTTTTAACGGTCTAAAGATTGTTGTAATCGACCTGTTGTAGATGGAGGGCATATGAGTCTCTATTTGTGACGAAATTCGAATGACATATAGGAGGGATATATAAATGAATATACACGATGATTTTAAAAAAACACCGAAAATGAGGCAGGGGCAATCCCATTGGACCCATTTATTAATATAATATCCTATATTGTATTATATACTTATAAAGTTATATATAATTTATATTATTATCAATTATGATAAATATCTTATAAATATTTTTATATTTTCTGATTTTTCTATTTATTACTTATATTATACATATTACATACATATAATAATCTATATACCCTTATTTTATGTTAAAAATAAAATAAATTAAAAATAAGGAAAAATAAAAATAAAATAAAAATTATAAAATTATAAAATTATAATATTTAAATAAATAAATAAATATAATTTTAAAAATGAAAACCCACAAAACATTATCTAATTAAATAAATAAAATAATGTACATTTATACATTATTTATTTATAAATAATGATAGTGCTACCCTGTTTGTTCCCTGAGTTTGACACCCTGCTCTTCTCATCATTTTACACACATATATTGTAGGGATTATCATAAAATTTGATCCTCTCTCTGTTTTGATTGATTGCTTATTCCATCTGTGTGGGTTAATTGTTGACTTAATTGAGGTCTTCGCGAGAGGTCACTTCAGCGACTGTGCCCTCTCCTTATGAACACGACAGTCCTTGGATCTCGGTATCACACTTCAAAGTGTATTCTAAGTCTACCATCAATGATAATACTCTTGAAACCGAGCCATAGATTAATATTCATATTTCTGTAGAGTCAGAGGGTGATACCTTAACAGTATTAGACATTGTGTTTGTTAAAAATACATGCATCTTCTCCTACAACATTGAGCCAACTTCAGATCTTCATATTCCTAGGCAATGCCCATCACCTGCCTAGCACCCAGCCTCAGTCTTCATTATTTTCTATGGTCTTGTACAATCTTACAGATAGTTTGCTCTGGCACAGACAACTAAAATTCATCCCTCCACACGCATTAAGGTGATTCATGATTCTAGGTGGCGTCAGATCATGGGGGAGGGAGGTTAGTGTTATTATCTCGTGGTATGTGGCATCTTATGATCCACCTAATGGTGACTAATGTCTGGTTCTAGATGGATATTTATAGTCAAATATAATCATGAAGGATTTGTAGCTTGTACAAAGTTGGGCTGGTGGCCAAAGGCTTTACACATATATATATATATATGGGGTTGATTTCTTTGACGATTTCTCTCATGGGGTTTGCCTATTTATTGCAAAGATTATTGTGATTGTGGAAGTGCAGAAAGACTGGCCTCTTTATTAGCTTAATGTGAAGAATATCTTTCTTTATGGTGATTTACAGAAGGTTATTCACATTTAATAGCCCCTCGGCTTTGAGTTTCGAAGGGGAGTGTCATAAGGTGATTTTGAAGAAGGCCACTATAGACTTAAGCACACCCCTCATGTTTTTTTCCCAAAAGTTATCAGAGTTCTCGAGAGCATGTGTTTCTCTAGATCATCCTCAAACAATTACTTGTTTGTGAAGAGAATATGAAAAAGTATTGTTGACATGCTTGTAGATGTTGATGATATTGTTCTTACAAGGGATGACTTTGAGGGCAATGCTGATGTGATGAGATTGCTGGCAGAGAGGTTTATCATCATGGACCTTGAGCCATTGAGATACTTTCTTGGGATAGAGGTTGCCTGCAGTATGCAAGGTATTGTTATATCCAAGAGAAGCTATGCTGCTGACTTGCAGCAGGAAGTTGGGGTGTCTGGATCCAAACCAACTTGGATTCCTATGGATTCAAAAGCAGGGCGCGGGTTGTCTGCTGTAGCCCGCACCAGCAGACTATGCTGCGGCCATGGGGAGCCGCTCGATCATGATCGAGCGGTTCTCACGAATTCCCTTTGATCCGGTCCCACACACAGGGGGAATTCGTGGGAACCGCTCGATCGTGATCGAGCGGCTCCCCATGACCGCAGCAGAGTCTGCTGGTGCGGGGATACAGCAAACGATCCGCGCTCGAAGCATGTATGCATTTAGTGAGGTCTGTGAAACCGCTAGCTAGGCTTTTGGTTGGTGAGATGCTATATTTGAATACTACCACACTAGATATCTCTTTTGTTATTAAGAAACTGAGTTGCTAAATCTGGCCCACTTTTTATATTGTAATGATGGCACTTAGGTTCATTAAGTCTGCCTCAAGGAAGGGACTTTTGCTTGCCAAAGGTGATTATGCGGACCTTCTATACTCTAATGTTGACTATGGAGGATGCTTAGTTGATAGAGTCAACTATATTTTTTGCACTTATTTGTGAGGTAATTCTATTATACGGAGAAGCAAAAAACAAGTTGTAGTTTCACGACATGACAATGAATATTAGAAAGGATCCTTTGCTGCAAGGTCTGTTGTAGCAGACGCTGCAGTAGAGACGTGGGCCGCTCGATCTTGATCGAGCGGTTCCCACGAATTCACTCGGTAGGACCCACAAAAAAGTTTGAATTCGTGAGAACCGCTCGATCAAGATCGAGCGACCCACGCCTCTCCTGCAGCGTAATTAGCTGCTGCAAGAGAGGATCCGTTTCCCAATGAATATATGCAATGGTCCATGCTACTGCTGAAGTATGGATTCAGGTAGATTTGATTGTCCTACATATTATTGACCTTATTCTGATGGAGACAACCATGCAACCATGTATATTGCAAACAACCTCCATGTTTCATGAGCGTACGTAGGAAATATGCTTATGTTGATTTCACGTCACTCGATATTTGATTGAGAGGGTGTTATTAAAGATTGTAGCAATTAATTCAGCTGATTAGATTGCAGATGGTTTCACTAGAGCTCCACGATGCCCCCAATTTGAACATTGTTTGCAGCATACTATCATGATTAACATATATGGTCCTTGAGTGGAAGTGCTGAGAGGATGTGGTTGATATGATTGAGATTTGAGAAGATGATTGATATGATTAAGAAGATGGTTATCTTGTTCCTACTTTAGTATTTACGTCTTCTGTACCACGCACTATTTTGCTATAGCCTATGCACACACGCCCATACATGCACATCTTTCGGACGTTTGGGTGCACATGCACACGCACAGACACACACTCTTTCAGACGTTGGAGATTGCGAGGAAATCAATCGCCTAATATTGTTGGGATTTACCGGAATAATCCTCATATACACCGGATACGAGAAATAGCTACAGCAAAATCAAGAGACACCAACAAGAACAACAGCAGAAGAATAAAATTTCGACAACCGTTTTTCGTTTACAGATCAATTGCAACTTCAAGATCTACGCACAAAACCTGCACGAAAACCTGCGAATTTTAACATCACCAACAACTATATGCATAACACAGTTTAAACACTGCTTCTTTTCTGCACCTGATCAACATGGATTTATCCAGACAGACCTCTGCCACTTGGGAGGGAAATCATCATTCTCACATCTCACGTGCTCTATGCTCCCATCCGCCAATTTATAGATCCCATAATCGGCCACTCCTTTGCCGAAATAACCAGGTCTGTAATCACTAAGATAAACGCAGTTCTCCTTAAGATAATCACAGTCACATAATGACAGAGAGAAGGAAGTATTGAGACCCACAAATATAGCATGATATCCAATATCTTTCACCTCGATCAACCTCGCATCCTTCACACCCAGCTCCACTCTGAAGACGGAAATCAGCAGTTTCATACGGTTAGTAGATTGTTGCCCAACACCTCTGATCACCATCAAGAGATCCTCGTAGCATTCCACCAGGTAGACGCAATCGATCGACTCGAAGGGCTTCGATACGACCTCATGCCAACCGGGCTGGAAGAGGATCTGGCGCATCACCGACGCCGCTCCGGTGTCGCAGACGTAAAGCCTTGGCATATAATCGAGGACGTAGAACTGGCCCTTGTAGCACAATGCATCCGAGTAACGCCTCGCTTTGCAAGAGAGCACTGTCCATGAGCTATCCCCCAGCTTGCAGTAGACCGGCTTGTCCAAGCCTTGGGAGAGCGAGAGCACCACGCAGTCCGCCGCGGAGATGTCGGACGACAGCACGAGCTTCTTCAAGGCGTAACTATGGAGACCGAGGCCTAGAGGGTACGGCCGGCTTCGGATTCTCACCGACAGCGGCGCCTTGCTGCGTACAACTGGACATCTTTCGTCTCCCGCCTTGACCACCTCCAGTACACCGGGGAATTGCGGTTGCGGAAGAGGTAGAGTTTCGCCGGTGAACACGTTCAACACGAAGAAATCGAATTGAGAATTGAAGAGAGCTAGCAAACCGTGCGTTGCGCCGAAGCAGAAGCACTTTCTAGTAGGAGCTGGGAGGAGATCGATCGCGTGGACTGATCGGTCGAAGAGCAAGAAGAAGCGGAAGGGGGCATGGTCGTCGTGAGAACGGAACGGCGGGAAGGGGGACGTAACGCTGCTCACCCGAGAAGGGAGAGCAAGGGAGAGAAACCGAGCTGTAGCTCGGTGAGGCGACCTCGCTAGCGCGATCACCGAACGCCACGATCTGCAAACGCATCGGAAGCACACAAAATCGGCATGGCTGGCAGTCTTTCTGGCGATCATGCATAGGATATCCGCCGGCAGCTCCGACCAACTCATTCCAGCTGAGACTTGTGATCAAGAACGATTGCTCACCGGGACGTAATCAGAAAGGGTTGTACAGAATGTCTCAAATTTATCAATGGTTTCCTCTTTAGGTTTTATTAAGGGTATCAAACACTCCAACCTGTGGGTATTGCAAATTTCGCAGGTAAACAATGCATGATATCAAACCGCCAACACCGTTGACTTTCGTTAAATTAAACTGGAATATTTTAATTTTAAATAGTTGGTGTTTTCTAATATTCTAACACCTGACTGCAAGATATACTATTCAATATTGCAGTATAATAAATTGCGACCTATTTGAAGCAAGCCGACATAGGGATATTCTTATGCTCTTCCATAAAAAAGTACAGTAAACGCCGAAAGTATTATATTGTCTTTGACCTTTCGCTACCGCGTCGTCGAATACTATTTATTCGACATCTTGACGACCTTTCCTTTCTTCTCCGACAATTTGCATCGCCTCTGTCTACAGAGATCCTATATTTCTTAAAATTTTAGATGGGAATGTATTTTATCGTATACTCGTTCCTTTTAATCATGGTGATCCATCTGGACTCATCATTATTGGATCATGGGTCGTGCCGAGACGTTTTAACAGCTAGCCGATGCTATCGCACGTCCGATTCATTTCAATGGGTGTAATGGGCACATGTGGGTACACATTGGAAGAATTATCTCTAAAGAAAAATGACAAGCAAATAGGGATTCAAAGGGGTCCATACGGAAGTGCTACTATATCTTTATCTATTTTTAAACATGAATATGAAAATGGATGCAAATACGGTTATTGACGGAGATGAAACTTATGCTATCATATTTAGAAAACAGATACTGATGTAAATCGCATACGAATAATATTAGACATGATCTATAGATTAGTTTAAATATTATGCATTAGATGGAATACACATTATATAAATATAGTAAATATGCTTATATCATAATAATTATATTAGATATGGTGAAAGGAGGTATAAAATTATGTTAGATATAATTAAAATTAAATCCACAACTATATTTATTTATGAAGATGGATATACAGAGACAGATACATATACTGATGTTTACGGATATGAAATTGGTAACCACACGGATACAAATACGTGTTGAAAAATACGACATCAACATACATACATGAATCATATTATCAACATATTTCCAGTTTAAATCAATGTATGTATGCATCCAGATCATTAATGACAAGAAAAACATCCATTTAATGAATATATGCATTTTAAAATAAGGGAAAAATTCGGAAACAACCATCATGACAAACAATACGATAAAGAAAAAGAGAGAGTTAGAGATCACAACCGAAGCGTCCTGTTGTAGGATTCTCCTTAGAGAGACAATGCCCCCACTTTACCGGCGCACAAGGCCTTGACATGCCGCTTCCAGGATCCGACGGTTCTACACTCGTCGACGATGCGCACCGTGCTTGAGCGTCCTCGAAAGTCACCTCCGTAGACGAAGCCCGAGATCGTGAGAGGGAGAAGAGAGACGGTGGGATTGAGAATTCTGTATGTTCGTAACCACTGCCCACGACTTTGAGAGATACTTAAAGCCATCAGGGCGGTTACGCATCGTGAGAGGATAAAAGGACACGTCCCTTGGATATCAAACGCGCAGGTTACACAAAACTGGCACTGTTTTCACACCACGCCGCGGCCGCGATCGCGCCGCGCGTGCGCGCGGGCGTGCGTATGTGGTAGTCCAAAGTCCTCTCTAGTCTATTTCCATACTGGTCTCATGACTTCCCATATAAAAACCAAGTGCCAGTTTTGACTCTCCACGATGTGGTACTAAACAACACCCACATGGTTGAAACATTGAATTCCATGAATTGAGATACATTAATACAACTTGATATTGGCAATCAAATTGCATCAAAATATCCCAATAAAGTTAATTCCAACAATCTCCCACGAATTCACTTTTGAAACACGAAGATCCAAAATCTCGGGTTTCCACACTCTGCTTTCAGTAAAGGTACCTTCCGGTTTAACCTTTACCTGAGTTATCCCCTTTCACCATCACAGGAATAAAGTGAACTGAGTCTTGAACTTTTATGCTTTGATGTAATGGTATCGAGTGGTAACAACTGAGTGAAGTCTATGGTGACAATCTTTTGGTTTTGGTGTTATTAATGGCCATGCATCCTACACTGTTTCATGAGTATATTAAGGATAAATCCTCATCCTTTATCTACGTCCCACAGAAATACTCATATAGGTGGCATTCTCCAAGGATGCACTGCTCACATCCTTCTTATAAAAGCTTGAATCCATTAAGAGCATAATGCTCAACCTTTTCCTGCAGTTTTCATGCATTCGACTTTTCAGGGATATGACTCACATGCAAAGTATTGCATAATGAGTGCCAATTAGTTCCCCATACAACATGTTTTCCCATTGAACCTATTTTATGGGATCTCCACTCATTTCGGTCAGGTTGCTACTACAGGTAGACTCTCAGTGGGTTTCAACCCCATCCCAAGTCTGGAGTTTTCAGACACTCGACTTTTCAGGGATAGGACTCGCATGCAAAGTATTGCATAATGAGCGCCAATCAGTTCCCCATACAACTGGTTTTCCCATTGAACCTATTTTGTGGGATTTCCACTCATTTAGATTGGGCTGCTACTACGGGTAGACTCTCAGTGGGTTTCAGCCCCATCCCAAGTCTGGATTTTTGGACTAAAGATCTATCAAGTCCCTTTGTAAATGGATCTGCCGTGTTATCTTTGGTACCAACAAATTCCACGGCAATCACTCTAGAAGACTCCAAATCCGTAATAGACTTACGTCTAACTTGGATATGTCTCACTCTAGAAGATCTTCTAGTTTTCTGATTGTACTTTGAACTCTTTACCTTTGCAATAGTAGTCATGCTATCACAATGTAAAGAAATCACTGGTATCGGCTTACCACCGTGGGCATCTCAGTGATAAGCTCCCTAAGCCATTCATCCTCTATACCTGTTGTGTCCAAAGCACATAACTCTGCCTCAAAAGTAGACCGAGCCAAGATGGTCTGTTTCACAGACCTCAAGGGGACAACACCTCCTCCAAGGGTAAATACATACCCAGTTACACCGTTACTCCCGGAGTCCTCCATTTGACCAATCCAACTTGCATCACTATATCCTTCTAAGACAGGAGGATATTTACCATAATGCAGTCCAAGAAGTGCAGTACACTTAAGGTACTTCAACATTCGATCCAATGTCTCCCAATGAGTACGGTCAGGATAACTTGTATACCTACTCAACTTCGCGACCATGAATGCAATATCAGGTTGAGTACAATTCGCAAGATACATCAAGCTTCCTATAATCTAGAAAAATCGTAGCTGTGCTACATGTACTACATTCTTGTTCTTGCAGAGGGGTTTAGATCAATCATAAGGAGTGCACACAGATTTACAGCTCTGATAGCCAAATTGTTCAAGAATTTTCTTAGTATAATGTGACTGAGACACAACATAAAATATCCTCAGCTCTATAGATATAAAATATCGTAATTTTGTATTTTGTAAAATTTTTTGTAATTTTTAAATAAGATAAAAATCAAAATAAAATCAGAGAAAATATAAAACAAGCATGTACACTTTAATCTATTTTTTGGATTTTTAATAGATAATAAAATAAAGAAATAAAACAAAGGAGGCAAATGTACATATTAATTATACATACTCGGGTAGATTTATTTTCTTTGATTTTTGCTTCAATTTTTTATTTGGATTTTTACATATTTATTAAAACCTAAATCAAAGAAAATAAATGCAAAAGAAATAAATCAAAAGGAATTATTTTTGTACATACAATAATAGGGTTAAATTATGCAAAATATGTACAACATACAATGAGGCTCCAAAATCCAAGTTTCACATATGAACTCTGATTCTTTTGAATTTGATATTATTTTGTAGATAATCGAATGTGCATTAATTCAAAAGTGAGTAGGGGTCCATAAGATATGAGGGAGATATTCACTTTTTATGTTTTTTTGTCTCGAACTAGGTTTGAGTTTTATCAGGCAAATTTACAAGTTAGTATTTTTTTGGTATTTTTCTTTACTTAGTATTAATAATATATACATTATAAATTTGATTTTATTTTGAGTTAGTGAAAAATAAATAAAAATAGGGGTAAATATGGGTAATTACAGGTCATAATTCACAAGAGTTTTTGGGCTTCTTATTTAATGCAATGCATACTAAAATGCAAATATTATTTCTAAATACATGAATGATAAAAATGTGAAATAGATGGAGAGATGCACCTAACCGCTCGAGAACAAAGCTCTATTTTCAACTTTTAGAGTGATGAATCACATATTCATCACTTACTGGAAAGATTTACAGGTTTGTCATAATTAGGAGATGATGCATATTGAGGAGGATGCCTTGGAGAGTATATTATGGATGCTAAATCTTTCTGTTAACTTAAAAGATACTTTAAGGATGAGATATGGTTTAATTCAATTTGGTCCATGTGAAGATCTACAACCAATTGATCTAGACAATGGATAGATTACCTTACATGGAGCTATATACACATTAATGAACAAAGGACGTGATGAAATTCTTAGTTTTTTTTAAATCCAAAAGTATCAAATGGGTTCTCGTCACAATTGGCTAGGTGTATAAACAAAGGGAATGAAATATATTTGGATTAAAAAGTCACGACTTCCATGTTACATGGAAGTATTGTTTTCTTAGCCATTCGCAGGATCGTTGAATATAATGTTCTATAACCATTAACATAATTGAACAGATATTTCAAAGTGACACTACAGGAAAATCGTGTTTTCCTGATAACTTATTTCGTCATATTTACAGGCCATTCTGTCACAAAAAGGTTGTTGTGACAGCTAAGTCATTGGCTATAATTCATATGGAATAACCCCGTAGGGAATACTATTTTAGACAATTTCGTCGTCGGGAATAATATAAAATCCGTCACTATAAAGAACACCAAGTTCTTTTTTAATAACTTATTCACGATGAATACCTCGTAGGAAATAATATTTTGTCTATTTTAATCGATCACAATTTTATTTCAAAGATGACGAGCTAATCGTGGGGAATGTGATTTTTAATTAGCAACCTAGCAATTGTTGTGTATGCCATCGTTTCTTTTTACGATTAGTATATATATCTAATATGAAAAGTCTTGAATGTATAGAATCCTTTGTAGATCTCCATTCGATATGAACTAGTGGATAATCCTCATTCAAGATAACTTTTTTCAATGATTTTATCATAATGTACCAGCAAAAAAGAATGTATATGACATGTAAAAACTCCACAATAAATATATTGTACTGGATGATGATTTATAAAACATCACCTTACATGCTCATTAAAGTTAATTTCAAAATACTCAAACATACAATTGAAAAATAGTCCATTCATTGACATGTCCAAAAATTTAAGTCATAGTCCTAAAAAACAAAATATAAAAGAAACATGCCCAAAAAATTGGTTGAGATATAACTCTTGAGGCTCATTCATTTCTTTTTATATTCCACGTTGTTATCACCATCTTCACTTCAGTTACACCTTTTATTGGCATCAAAAGTTTGACGACCGTCCTGCCAACAAAATAATAATTTGATAAGTTATATTTTATAGATAAGTTCAACTAAAATTTTCATCAGTTAGAGAAGAATTTTTTTATTGATTTAATTTCTTTGAAAATATAAAATATGCATATCCAAAAGGAACTGTTTACAAAGCTACCTTCGAATTAATGCACGTACTGAGAAGAGGTTTTGCATAATATGAGCGGCTGGTGGAGATAAGCTTTGCTTTTGTTGTCCGGAACTTTCACCTCTATTGATTGATGTTCCTACAGTACTTCCACCTGCACATAAAATTAATACTTTACAAACTTTTAATATATGTGTCAATATTACATATTATAAGAGTCTTACTTGTGTCATGTGGTGCATAAAGTTATGAAAATAAGGAGGGAATGGATATGAGTTTGGTGGTTGAGTAAAATGGTTCAAAAAAGTTTGGTTGGGAGTATTTTGCAAAAAGACAATAAAAAATAAATATTTTTATATATGATCATTCACATGAAATATCCAATGAAGACTTGTATATTTATAATAACTGTGACATTGTACTAACAAATGCATGGACAATATTCTTAAGCTCTGCAATCTCCGTCTTCATTTCTGTTCTCATTGCATCTACCTTAATCTAAAAATACAAGGAGTGAGAATATAAATAAAATAAATTGATAAAATCTCTAAACGAGCTACCTCAACGTTCTTTGCTGTAGTCTCAGCAATTCTTAACTTCATTGAATCTATGGGATTACGTGGATGTCGACTATTATCACCAATGCCAACATGTCTAACTCGATATGGATTTTGTGGATGAGCAAAGATGTTGTATGCTTCAATAATTAATGGATCCACATCTTGCATATCCTCTTCATCTCGATGAGTATTAATGTAATCATTTATCTCCTTCTACAATATTACATAAATATAATGATATAATGTAATGTGATAAATTAAAAATGAAATACACACCACAATAGTATTTTCCACGCCATAAAAATCATTAATCATCTCCATCTTTGAAGGAGGTTGTCCATTCTTCTTTGTCTACTCACAACAAAAGCATCTCATGTTAATGAGTTGAATAGAAAATAATATGTACAAGTGTATATTTCTTCAACATATATACCATCTCATTCAAGACTCGAGCACATGACTTTTTCCTGTAGTATGGTTTAAAACTTTTACATTTCTGTTTTGTTTGTTGATCTCCATGATTTCCTGTACATGTGTTCGATAAGATTTTATAACTATCTTACTTAAACTAACAATATAATATCTAAATTCTAATAGAAAAGATTTCATTACCTGGTTTCGCAACATTTCCCATTGTTTGAGGCATTCTTCGAAGTGAGTGATGAACGTAAAATTCACCTCGATAATAAATATAAATAAAGTCGTAGTATAGGAGGCGAATTTTGTTCAGCAAAAACCACAGTCTTTGAATGCTGTGGAATATTTATACTTGGTAAGTGTACCAAGGTCGAACACAGGGACACAACTGCTTAATTAGGGCTTTTGAATATTGATTCTTGAAGTTCAATGTCAAGTAATCTTATTTTCAGGTCCATATGCAAATTATGATGCACTATGATATTTTCAAGGCAATGCAAAGGGATGTTATGATGCATGTATTTTTATTGGTTTTTATGCAAGTTAAGAGATGCATGTGCGAATATGCAAGAGAAATTATACACAGATTAAATACTACAGTTATACCCTTTAAAAAATTATGAGCAGCATGAGAAAACTGAAACTAGTGTCAATTTAATCGCAACAATAAAGAGTGTCATCAAATTCAAGCAAGGCAAGGAGGGCAGGGTCCATTTGCCACATAAAAATTCACTTTAATTAAACAAGAGCAAATAAGACAATTAAACATGCTAGAATGTAGAGAACAAAACAAGGATCAAAACTACACTAAAATCATGCAATTTGGACCTACGATGCTCAAGTTATGCTAAAAACAGTGCAAGGGCATAAATGTAATAAAAATGCAAAAAAATAAAGGATAAATATTACAAATGGGTCCCTGGAAGGACCCATTTGTAAATACCAAAAGCCGCCTGGGGTCCTCTGTAATTTCTCCATAAGCGCGGGGACATTTGTGCAAATAACGAAACCCGGCAGGGCCTCCCTGTAAATAACCCAGGCGCGCACGTGAGACACGCGCCTGGGGACCTTTATGTAATTTCCAAAATGTCCAGGGTCTGTCGTGTAAATTACCCAGGCCCTCACGCGCCATGCACGCGAGGGACTTAGGCTCGGGAGGGCGCTCAGCTTCGGGTCCACGTGGCATGGTCTGGAAGTTCGGCATTGGGCTTGGAGGACCCGAGCCTATAGGTCTGGAAGTGGGCTCGGGTCCACCACGTGGCTTCTTCTTAGCCGCCCGATCCTGGAGATCGGACGACACCTGTACTATCATCCTCCTCCGTGAGTCACCGGGGAAGGCGGGGCTCCGGTGGACTCGATGGAGCTCCGCCGTGCTCAGGCGGCCTGCCAGACGGTCGAGGAAGCTCCGTGAAGGCTGGGCGATGAAGCTCGGTCGGTGGTGTAGCTCCATAGTCATCTGGAAGGGCAAGGCAGAGGAGCGTCGTCGGAATGGAAGCTCGAGACCGGTGCGGGGTTGCGTTTTCCGTCCATTGAGTACCTGCAAGAGTTAGGCATCCCCGAGGCGAAGTGCAGGCAGTGCGTGAGTGAGATGCAGTGAATGGGAGGTGAGCGGAGGCCTTGGGGTGATCAGAGGTGGAGGCCAAAGCTCCTCCTCCGGCGAGATGGAGGAGGAGGTGGGTCGGAGTGGTAGGGGGTTCTGGAGAAGGGAGTGGGTGGTTGGCGAGGTTGCTGGTGGTCGGGTGGAGCTCGTGGGAGGATCAGATGGGAGCGATGGTGGTTGTAGGTGGCAGAATTAATCGGAGAAAATGGAGAAAAAATACAGATGAAAAATCTCCTCGCCGGAGCGAGGAGTTGGCGGGGGTAACGGCCTGGGCTTGAGCTCAGATGAGCTCAGGGGTCTTCGCACGACCTGCACGGCCTTGGCAGGGAGCTCGGAGGTGGCCGGAGCCACCGCTACTCGGCGGCGGAGCGTTGAGGGTCAACACCGAATCAACCTCGTCGTCACCTCGACGTTCCGCCCCTCCGCTGTCACCGGAGGGGCGGAGGAGGCTAGAGGAAGATCCAAGAATGGTGGACCCTTGACTCCGGTGACGGGGGAGGGTTTAAATAGGCGGAGGGGGTTGGATGTTACAGTGGTGGAGGAGCGTTTTGGAGCGAGGTTTTAATGGAGCGGGAGTGATGGCGAGGGGACTTGATGAAGGCGCGAGGATGGCGGAGGTACGGGCTTCGAGGAAGAGGCGTTATGAGAGGGAGAGGTAGCCGGAGATGGCGGCCAAAAAAGGAAGGGGGCGGTGGGCTCGGTTATCGTAACGTCTGGAGAGGGACTCGGTCGGAGGTGGACGATGAACCACGGCCGTTGGATCGTGAGATCCAACGGCTGTGGGTAGAGCGCGGACAGATGGCTGGGATCAGATCCTTAGGATCTGATCGCACGGTTGGCGTTGAGGCGGTGATGAACGGTTCAGATGAGGAGCCGGGTCCATCCAAGGGCAAGGGCGAAGGTGGTGACGTGGAGTATTGGGGAGCGTTGGATGGAGAGATGATCGAATGGCTTAGGATCAGGCGCTAGTGGGTGGTCCTGATCTGATCTAAGATCAGATCGGGCGGCTGAGAGGAGATGCGGGATGAACGGTTCAGATGAGGAGCCGGGTCCATCCAAGGGCAAGGGCGAAGGTGGTGGGAAGGAGAGCGGGCCACGTGGGCGGCCCAGAGGGCGCCACGTGGTCCAATCAGAAT
The DNA here is from genome assembly GCA_037367405.1 of Ottelia alismoides. NCBI lineage: Eukaryota > Viridiplantae > Streptophyta > Magnoliopsida > Alismatales > Hydrocharitaceae > Ottelia > Ottelia alismoides. The sequence continues at coordinate 233,829 of JAZKJV010000092.1, read as the reverse complement.
AATTCAAAAGTAAAAACAAAGAAAAATAGAAAAGAAATAGTTAGAGGCCGAATTTGGAAAAAGTCAAAACATGAAAGTTGCTCGTCTCGACGAGATCTACAACTTTCATGTTGGGCAAAAAGCCAAAAGAGGTCATCTGTACAAAAGCTATTTTTTGGGGGCATTTTTAAGGGGATAAAAACACCGGTTTTGTGGTTTTGAGTTGTTTTTGTATTTTTTAGCTTTTTAAGGGTCAGTGAATTATAGACAACTTATCTACCTAATTTTTAAGGGTTTTTGGGTGATAAAATAATTACAGAAAAATAAGGACAATTAAATACAAATAATTAAATGCTAATTATACACAATATAGTACATGATAAAAATAGAGTTTTAAAGGATATTTTTATTGGCTTGTTTAAGCAGGGATTTTAATAAGGAGTTTTTAGCATGATGAATACGGGATTCATCATACCCCTATACTTAAACCATGCTCGTCCTCGAGCATCTAAAGAATGAAGGAGTTGGATTAATTCCTGACAGTGTGCGTGAAAATTTTAAGGCTTGATCTTTCGAAGACCCTTGACCTAAGTGATCCTAAAATTCTGGGTTTATCCAAGCCTTAGTCAGAAGGAATCCAACTTCTCTGATTATCAGACTCTCTTTTTGTACATATAATATAAGGATATGACATTTAGTGTACTGCATTTCATGAGAGCCGAATCGATGCATCACCCAAAGTTCCAGTCCCAAAGACTCTCCTCTAGACCTAATCCTCAATACTAGGGAAGAAGTCTACTCTTGCTTCAGTTGACCATCTCATTAGTTTGTCAGACTTGAAAGTGTAGATGGACGGCCAGATGATGGAGGGACATGGGGTTGTGTCTATTTTTCTCACCCTCACATTGGAACAAGGGGCCTCTCGAGTGCCTTTTACTCAACACATGTAAATTATTAATTTGTTGATCAATGTGTCCGTCAAGAGAGTTGGAGTCGTCTGCACTTGTTTTTCTGGGAATACACCGGGGTGTGTCTTTTCTGAGTATCTAAGATACCTTCGACACCCAGACTTGTATCGCTTACGATGCAGGGCCCTTTTTGTGGTGTCAGCCCGACTCCTTAGTCCTAATTAGCGCTTGGTCCAAGTGGACACTTGAAAATGTTTGGGAGCGCTCGCCTTTGGTGGAAGCTCATTTGGAATTTTTGACTTTGGATTTAGAGATTTTCTTTGACATTTCATTTCTTTTGTTGGCTAGCTCCACTGCTTTTACCAAGAGATTGGCGCACACTGATCAACAAGTTCTTTAAGTTTCATCACACCCTGGCACTTTTAGGTAAATATCAAGAGATAGCATATGAATCTTGTTCACATACTGGCTAGGGTTTTGCTGACACTCAGGTTTTTTGAAGCCTTCATTAACTTTATCCCATCCTCGAATATCATAAGATCGGGTCTAAATTTAAATCCATGGTCCTAGTTCCTCAAGTGATATCTCATCTCAGCTCATCAATCATGCAGTTGTGGAAGTGGCTGTGCTGATCATATTTTCTTAAAGGTAGAGATGAAGAGTGCAATATAGCACTCAAATCTTTCAAACCAGAGAGGTGTGGATATTTAAGTCATGAAAACCCTAATGACTACGACATGTTAACTCAGACTCTCAAGATCACAGAAATCCAGTGTCCTCAAAATCCTCAAGCCTTGAGTGAATGTGAATGTGTCAGGAATACACCAACTCCTTGGGTTAGTGAATTTTTGTGTGATTTTTGATTTTTGCAGATTTTTATGGGTTTTATAGTTTTTTTTTTGTCGGAGAGACAATGACTGACCCAGGCTCAAATAAATAAAAGTATCCACTCTCAGCCAGTATGGGTGTAAGTACGGGTCGAGACCCGTGATCCTTAAGGACGGTGCCATATGCGGTGTCCTTTAAACCACCCACTCTGCTAAGGGAGATCGAGGTTCCCTCACTGAAAATGTTTACTAAGCCTAGTAGTCAGAGCCAAATTCCGAAAAACATTTTTAATTTTTCAATTTTTTTTCTTTTTGAAAAAGGGTTATTTACAAAGATTAATCCCTCAAAATTTTAATTTTTACAGGTTTATACTCAGTTCACTAGTTTACCAAAACCCAGCCCGAAAAAAATAAAATTTTAAAAAGTTTTAAAAACGCGAGCTAAGGCTAAAGTAATATACAGTAATATACGGTATACCCCCCTATACTTAAAATTTGCTATGTCCCCATAGCACAAGTGCCATGAAGCCAAGGATCGGTTTAAGTACAGGGTGATATAGCGGAACTGAGGAGGAGAGTCCCCCTATACTTAGGCCAAAATTGCCCTAAGTACAAGAAGAGGGGACGAGGGAAGGAAGAGCAGGTAGGTCCCCCCTATACTTAGGCTTCAAATAGCCTAAGTAAGGTCTGCGTTGAGGGGGGGGGGTTCTATGATACAAGGGTGAGGTGGGGAGGGTTCTTGAAAAATAGATACACATAAAGAGAGAGAGAGATAGAGTGACATATACAGGGGAAGGGTGGGGGTGAATATGTGCAGTGTAGGTGTGTGTGTGTGTGCAGGGGGGTTTTTTTTTTTTGAATACAATATGCAAGACTGAAAAAGAAATATGCAGATGCAAGTTTTCTCTCTCTCTCTCTTTTTTTTACAACATGCAATGCAAGTAGACTGATAAAAATCCTAGCATTTCTTCACAGCTTCTTTTGCGGCCTCTTCAGCGGAAGCTCCCGACTTCGCGCCTCCATGATGATCAGGCGTCCCCGGTTACCATGGGCCCTGCCACAAAAGAAAAAAAAAGTTAGAAACTCAAAGAAATTAAATCAGCAAGAAATGATGCATGAAATGAGGACCTAAAAATTTTTGAAATAAATAAATCAAATCCAAAAAATTAAGCAAAGCCGTGTCCCCGGCAACGGCGCCATTTGATGAACGTAAAATTCGCCTCGATAATAAATATAAATAAAGTCGTAGTATAGGAGGCGAATTTTGTTCAGCAAAAACCACAGTCTTTGAATGCTGTGGAATATTTATACTTGGTAAGTGTACCAAGGTCGAACACAGGGACACAACTGCTTAATTAGGGCTTTTGAATATTGATTCTTGAAGTTCAATGTCAAGTAATCTCATTTTCAGGTCCATATGCAAATTATGATGCACTATGATATTTTCAAGGCAATGCAAAGGGATGTTATGATGCATGTATTTTTATTGGTTTTTATGCAAGTTAAGAGATGCATGTGCGAATATGCAAGAGAAATTATACACAGATTAAATACTACAGTTATACCCTTTAAAAAATTATGAGCAGCATGAGAAAACTGAAACTAGTGTCAATTTAATCGCAACAATAAAGAGTGTCATCAAATTCAAGCAAGGCAAGGAGGGCAGGGTCCATTTGCCACATAAAAATTCACTTTAATTAAACAAGAGCAAATAAGACAATTAAACATGCTAGAATGTAGAGAACAAAACAAGGATCAAAACGACACTAAAATCATGCAATTTGGACCTACGATGCTCAAGTTATGCTAAAAACAGTGCAAGGGCATAAATGTAATAAAAATGCAAAAAAAATAAAGGATAAATATTACAAATGGGTCCCTAGAAGGACCCATTTGTAAATACCAAAAGCTGCCTAGGGTCCTCTGTAATTTCTCTATAAGCGCGGGGACATTTGTGCAAATAACGAAACCCGGCAGGGCCTCCCTGTAAATAACCCAGGCGCGCACGTGAGACACGCGCCTGGGGACCTTTATGTAATTTCCAAAATGTCCAGGGTCTGTCGTGTAAATTACCCAGGCCCTCACGCACCATGCACGCGAGGGACTTAGGCTCGGGAGGGCGCTCAGCTTCGGGTCCACGTGGCATGGTCTGGAAGTTCGGCATTGGGCTTGGAGGACCCGAGCCTATAGGTCTGGAAGTGGGCTCGGGTCCACCACGTGGCTTCTTCTTAGCCGCCCGATCCTGGAGATCGGACGGCACCTGTACTATCATCCTCCTCCGTGAGTCACCGGGGAAGGCGGGGCTCCGGTGGACTCGATGGAGCTCCGCCGTGCTCAGGCGGCCTGCCAGACGGTCGAGGAAGCTCCGTGAAGGCTGGGCGATGAAGCTCGGTCGGTGGTGTAGCTCCATAGTCATCTGGAAGGGCAAGGCAGAGGAGCGTCGTCGGAATGGAAGCTCGAGACCGGTGCGGGGTTGCGTTTTCCGTCCATTGAGTACCTGCAAGAGTTAGGCATCCCCGAGGCGAAGTGCAGGCAGTGCGTGAGTGAGATGCAGTGAATGGGAGGTGAGCGGAGGCCTTGGGGTGATCAGAGGTGGAGGCCAAAGCTCCTCCTCCGGCGAGATGGAGGAGGAGGTGGGTCGGAGTGGTAGGGGGTTCTGGAGAAGGGAGTGGGTGGTTGGCGAGGTTGCTGGTGGTCGGGTGGAGCTCGTGGGAGGATCAGATGGGAGCGATGGTGGTTGTAGGTGGCAGAATTAATCGGAGAAAATGGAGAAAAAATACAGATGAAAAATCTCCTCGCCGGAGCGAGGAGTTGGCGGGGGTAACGGCCTGGGCTTGAGCTCAGATGAGCTCAGGGGTCTTCGCACGACCTGCACGGCCTTGGCAGGGAGCTAGGAGGTGGCCGGAGCCACCGCTACTCGGCGGCGGAGCGCTGAGGGTCAACACCGAATCAACCTCGTCGTCACCTCGACGTTCCGCCCCTCCGCTGTCACCGGAGGGGCGGAGGAGGCTAGAGGAAGATCCAAGAATGGTGGACCCTTGACTCCGGTGACGGGGGAGGGTTTAAATAGGCAGAGGGGGTTGGATGTTACAGTGGTGGAGGAGCGTTTTGGAGCGAGGTTTTAATGGAGCGGGAGTGATGGCGAGGGGACTTGATGAAGGCGCGAGGATGGCGGAGGTACGGGCTTCGAGGAAGAGGCGTTATGAGAGGGAGAGGTAGCCGGAGATGGCTGCCAAAAAAGGAAGGGGGCGGTGGGCTCGGTTATCGTAACGTCTGGAGAGGGACTCGGTCGGAGGTGGACGATGAACCACGGCCGTTGGATCGTGAGATCCAACGGCTGTGGGTAGAGCGCGGACAGATGGCTGTGATCAGATCCTTAGGATCTGATCGCACGGTTGGCGTTGAGGCGGTGATGAACGGTTCAGATGAGGAGCCGGGTCCATCCAAGGGCAAGGGCGAAGGTGGTGACGTGGAGTATTGGGGAGCGTTGGATGGAGAGATGATCGAATGGCTTAGGATCAGGCGCTAGTGGGTGGTCCTGATCTGATCTAAGATCAGATCGGGCGGCTGAGAGGAGATGCGGGATGAACGGTTCAGATGAGGAGCCGGGTCCATCCAAGGGCAAGGGCGAAGGTGGTGGGAAGGAGAGCGGGCCACGTGGGCGGCCCAGAGGGCGCCACGTGGTCCAATCAGAATAATTCAAAAGTAAAAACAAAGAAAAATAGAAAAGAAATAGTTAGAGGCCGAATTTGGAAAAAGTCAAAACATGAAAGTTGCTCGTCTCGACGAGATCTACAACTTTCATGTTGGGCAAAAAGCCAAAAGAGGTCATCTGTACAAAAGCTAGTTTTTGGGGTCATTTTTAAGGGGATAAAAACACCGGTTTTGTGGTTTTGAGTTGTTTTTGTATTTTTTAGCTTTTTAAGGGTCAGTGAATTATAGACAACTTATCTACCTAATTTTTAGGGGTTTTTGGGTGATAAAATAATTACAGAAAAATAAGGACAATTAAATACAAATAATTAAAGGCTAATTATACACAATATAGTACATGATAAAAATAGAGTTTTAAAGGATATTTTTATTGGCTTGTTTAAGCAGGGATTTTAATAAGGAGTTTTTAGCATGATGAATACGGGATTCATCAGTGAGCTTTGTCGATGCGTATATCATTGTCAATAATTTTCCACAACATATCAAGGTCATGTTTATTTAGTATCCATATCTTCCGTAATGTCCATTTCCAATATCAGATACGATCATGTATTTTATTAAAGATATAGGATCAAGCATTTGGATTCTCATTCAAATTAAAATTTGCCCACAAGTTAATAAAATAATGAAAACATTATAACAAAAAATAAACTTATGAAAAAAGAAACTATCGATAATTAAAAATGATAATATTCTAAAGAACTTAACTTACATTCAATTCTTCCCATGTATTCGTGTAGGAATTTTTATTTTGCTTCGTCCAATTTAAATAAACCTTTCATATATCTCCTCGACGAGCAAGAAATCTTATCATTCCAACAAGTTTGTTTAGAGAATCTTTAGGCCCAACTGGTTGTCCTTTATCATCCCATTCCAAACTTAAAGGACCATCAATCGATAAAAGTCTTGTAAACGAAGTTGGACCTCGGCCTCTCTTTTTTGTAGTAGATGATGCATCAACAAATGGATCACATGATTCTTCATTAATTGAAATATCATTGTCAACTGTAACTCTCTTTCCCTTGTCAACCAATCTTGAAGACTTCCTAACCATCCTAAAAATAAATAATGCATATGGCATAATCAGAAAAAAATTAACAAGAAAATCTTATATGAATCAACAACTTATGAATAAACTTACCTCCTTATGTTGGGTCCGAATAAGAAATAGTGTCTCCAACTATATTATCTCTAACCCAAGCTACTTCATTATTTTCAGAAGTTGATCTACCAACATTATTTCCAATAGACAAGTTTTTTGCATATGGCATGTCATACAGATCTCGTGGATGAACCTTTATAACTACATGCCAATTACCATTTCTTTCTTTTGGATCATGTACATAAAAACATTGTTGTGCTTGAGAAGCAAATATAAAAGGTTGATCGACATGACGTACTCGACAAAAGTTAATAAGAGTAAATCCTAGTTTATCCCTTTTAGTTCCAAGCTCACATCTTTCATCAAACCAGATACAGTGGAATAAGATAATCTTTAATCTCGGCCCATATCTTAACTCAATTATATCCTCTAGTTGACCATAATATGGCATGTTGCTAAATGTAGGTACTATGTCTCTAGGATCATTATATTGTATAGTTTCTGCAAGAACATAAAAAACCATTGTTTTGTGTTTTTCTCATGCTTTCTATAATTTTTTTATGAAATCTACAACCATTAATTGTATATCCATTGAAGGACCATACTTAGGTGAATGTTGCAAGTCAAGATAATTCTGGATCATTTTCTTCCAAAATTTGAGAAGATTCCATAACCTATAAAATTAACAAAATAATTTTATACTTATAAATATGACAAATTTTATCACACACAAATATTATACTTACAAATTGTTTAAACCAAGTAGGAAATTGATAATGATGTTTCAGATCTAAATTTCGTTGAGATAATTTAGGATTTTTTTCTTCTTTCTCACTTTGATGCAACATGAATTTAAAGAAATTAGGTTAATCATTTCTTTTAAAAAATAAATATTTAAAGAAATAGGTGACACTTACTTGCGATATTTGGCAGTTGATTCCAAATTGAAAAGAACATATCGATGGGCACTTTTCAAACTTCTTCTATCTAACATACGTAAGACACCACCTCCTATCGAAGAAGCTTCTGGATTTCAAACTTCCCGATTTATCCTAGATGTGGTTTCATGTAGATATCTTGAACAAAAAATTAGGCACTCTTCTGCCCAATAACCTTCTGCAATAGACCCTTCTGGATGACGTTTGTTCCTCACATATCGTTTGAGAGTAAACAAATATCTCTCAATAGGATACATCCAACGATAATGGACAGGTCCTGCTAATTTAGCTTCTATGGCTAAATGGATTGGTAAGTGCATCACAATAGTAAAGAATGATGGTGGAAAAATTCTTTCAAGTTCACAAAGGATAACGACAATATCAGTTTCTAATTGTTCAAATTCTTTTACATCTATGACTTTCGAGCACAACTTATTGAAAAATGAGCATAGTCGAACCAATGGAGCACTAACATCAATACCTATTGACTTTCTTAGCGCGATAGCAAGTAATTGTTGCATCAAAATATGACAATCATGACTTTTCATACTTGATATCTTTCTTTCTTTTATGTTGACACATCGAGAGATATTAGAAGAATATCCATCTGGTACTTTCAATGAATTTAGTGTTGTCAGAAAAACATCCTTCTCTGCATATATCATTTGATAACTAGCAGGCGGTATATACATTCTGCCATCATTAGTTTGTATAGGCCAAAGAGTTTGTCGCAAACCCCATTCTTTGAGATCAATTCGTTCTTGAATATTATCTTTGCTCTTCCCTTCAATATTTAATAAGGTGCCGATGATACTTTCGCATACGTTCTTTTCAACATACATGACATCAATATTGTGTCTAATTTTTAAAAACTTCCAATATGGTAATTGAAAAAAAATACTGATCTTTTTCCAAGCATAAGGAAGGTTCATTTCATGTGAAGATCTTCTTTTCTTTTTACTTGCCAAGTACTCATCAGGAATTTTTCCAAATGCTATGTTTTCATACTTATAAAGCTGCGCAAGAATGTCAGATCCAGATAAAGAATCTGGTGGTAACCCTTCATCAACAATCCCATCAAAGTTCTTCTTGTCATGACAAAAATGATGATCCTTTGGTAAAAATCGTCGATGAAAACCATAAAATTATTTCCTTCCTTTCGACAAACGACGACTAATTGTATTCTTCTGGCAACAAGGACATGCAAGCTTTCCACTTGTACTCCATCCCGACAGATAACCATAAGCTGAAAAATCATTGATGGTCCAAAGAAGTGATGCTCTCATTATGAAGTTTGTTCTACTTGACACATCATATGTTTGTACACCGCTGTCCCATAACAGTTTCAATTCATCAACAAGTGGTTGTAGATACACATCAATATCATACCAGGAGCTGAGGGTCCATGTATTAATAATGTCATGATAAAATTTGATTGTTTCATGCATAATCAAGGAAGAAAATTGTATGGTATCAAAATAACTGGCCATGTGCTATGAGATATGCTCATATTTCCGAATGAATTGAAACCATCACTTGCCAATCCGAGCCTAACATTTCGAGGTTCTAATGCAAACTCAGGAAATTTTGCATCCAAACTTTGCCATGCAACAGAGTCTGCTGGATGTCGTAAAATATTATCTTTGACTCTATGATCGTAATGCCATCGTATTTCTTTAGCTAGATCAGAAGTCATATATAATCTCTGTAATCTCGGTATAAGTGGAAAATGCCATACATTTTTCTTTGAAATTCATCCGACTTTGGTCTACTCCGACTCTCAATAGTCCATCGTGAAGCTCCACATGTATCACAAAACTCTTTATCAATGGAATCTTTCCAATACAACATGCAATTATTCTCGCATGCATCTATCGTAGCATAATCATGACCAAGATCCTTAATAATCTTTTTTGCATCATAATATGAAGTAAGAATTGATGCACTTTTTGGAAGAACATCTTTGAAAAATTACAATAATAATTCAAATGATTTATTGCTCCATCCAGACAATACCTTCATATGAAAAATCTTCACTAAAAACGATAAGATTGTATGATTTTCACATCCATCATAAAGTGATTTTCGAGCATCTTCCACTAGACGATAGAACTTTTCTGCTTCTAAATTTATAGATTCTCTTAAATCTGAATCTTTGGTATCATTTTCACTATCATTAAAAGATTGAAAATTTGTAGCTACAAATCTATCATTTAACATGGTATGCATATCATTGATTGCTCCTTGTGAAGGCAATGATGAAGAGGCTTGATTACGACGTTCTCCATGAAGTAACCAAAATGTATAATTTGGTGTAAATCCATTAAGTATAATGTGCTCAGAAAAAACATCAGGTATATGTCGCTTTCTATTATCACATTTTTTACAAGGGCAGATTAATTGACCTTCAGTGACAAGTGTAGAATTCAACTTTGCGTATTCAATAAACTTTGAAAGTCCTTCTCGGAATTGTACATCATTCACTCTATTTCATCCATACATCCAAGATCTATCAGCATGATAATCCATCTACTGCAAGAAAGTTAATTAATAAACTAATCATAAGCACTGATATGAAATAAACTTTTAAAGCCATTCCTAGTGCAATACTTTTTGAAAAGATTGATGGATTCTAGAATATTTAGGACTTAATATATGTGACAGAATATAACAAATTTTCATTGACAATACTAATATATTATATTCAAGAAAATCATGATGTGAATGGAATATTAAAGAATTGAAAGAAACAAATAACATGGAGAATGTACCTTTCTTTATCGAAGAACACTTGTGGAAGGAAATTATCCAAGACTCCAACCTATTCAACCATTGTAATAGAGAATTAGTGAGGAGCTTAGACAATCTTCTACATCTAGATCTCTACTCACTGAAAATAGTACCTTTTTTGGCATGTTTACCATATAAGTAATGGGAATAGTAAGATACATAGGGATACAAAGGTTGCAAGATTTTCAAAAGTAATGGTTACTAAATTCAAATCTATGAAGAAAATTTTAAATATAGTTGTATCATTATGATTGTCAATATAATCAACTAATAATTAACTATGGACTATAACATGTGAACATCTAAGAACAAGATCAAAAAAAGCTAACGTTATATTCCAATATGATTGTGGTCTTTCATCTTAAATGGTTAAAGTTCACATATAGTATTGGGAACAATTGTCATGTTTACAATATGCTAAGTTATATTAAATAAAGATGTATCATCGTTTTAATAAAGTACTAACATATACAACTCATGCACTTTCATTGTCAACAACTGCGAAGATTTTTATTATATGAAAAACTAATGAAATCATCAGAAATATCAGCCAAGGATACTGCTTATTTGAACTTCAAATGAAACCAATCGTATTAGAACACTGAATATAACCATACTATTAGTAACTATACATAAATAAAAAATCCCTCCTGATAAATCTAACTTGCATGGAAAATAATAATAAATTTGCCCTGGACTTTGCAATCCTCTCAGTTCTTCCCTTGTCACTGAACATAAAATAAATAACATATATATAAGGGCTTTATATGCCTTCACATACTAACATTCCAATCTGACAACACATAAATATATAGAAATGCAGAATTTATACAAATGTTAGAACCTCTCCTTCCCCATTCATATGATAATAATATTCCCCATACCCCACCACATCAAGCAAAGAACAAAGAAGAAAAAGACAAAGAACAAAGAAGAAAGGACGGATTCATCATTACATGGTCTCATCAAGTACCCATTTGTCTCTCTCTCTCTCTAAATTTGTTTTTTGTGACCATGAAAGCATGTCCTTTGATCTCTCTCTCCCTTCTTTCCATACCATTGGCTCTCTCTCCCTTCTTTTCCCCCTTTGTCCTATTCTCCTTGTAGTCTTCCCATGAAGAATCCAATCTCATGCATTTGGTAATAAAAATCTTAGACGAAATCTCACCTTGGGTCTTGCAAGTGGCGGAGGGAGGAGTCTTGCGCCGCCGAAGATATGCTCTTGCACCCGTGACCTATTTCTCTTTACGTGATGAATGTGGAAATAAAATTAGGGAAACTTTTGGAAAGGGGGAAAAGGAGCACCCTGACCTATTCATCTTTTTGTGAGAAGTGGGAGAATACATTTGGGAAAAGGATGAATTATTGAAAAGGAGGGAAACTGAAATTACTTGGAGGAATTTTTTTGTCACGACCACCAAATAGTATATACTACGAATTACTTGTCACAAATAATCGATTCCTTTTCCTACGATTAATTCATGGGGAATATAACTTTTAAGTGACTAACTGCATGTCGTCAGAAATATCCGTCATTTATAGATCTCTTTCCTGTAGTGTGATATGCTCGAAAATTTCAGATCCAATGATCCTACAAAGATTGGAAGAGGATATTATGATTACATTGTGCAAATTAGAATAAATATTTCCCTGCATTTTTGATGTAATGGAGCATTTAGCAGTTCATTTAGCAAGTGACGCAAGAATCGGTAGACCAGTTCAATATCATTGGATGTATCTAACAGAATGATAACTTAGGAAATTGAAAAATATGATTTTTAATAAGTTACAACATGAAGGATGCATTGTTGAGTGGTATCATTGTGAAGAGTGTGTTAATTTTTGTGAAATGTATATGGGAGATGAAGAACGAAATTATGTAAAGCACATTTTTAGTCAAAGAAGATGATTCTTGATTGAGGGTCTTTCTGCCATGTGACAAGCATATATTTAAAGGGATCTGTCGAGTAGTATCTAAAGAGGATAAAGATCTCATACACTATTATATTTTTAATGATGTTATCTAGGTTTGATGGGTTTTTGATGAGTGCAATTAATTATTTTTTGTAAGTCATTTAAATCTCACTTCATCAATTGGTTTAACACATATGTTAATGTTAAAGGATATGAGTGACAATAAATGGAACTTTGACCTTGATTTTTTATGTATGTCGTTTTCACAAGTTGTTTCATACAATGGGTATATTGCAAATGGTTACACATTTAGAACGAATACACTAACGAGATGAAATCAACATAAATGTTTGGTGTTATAGTGAACACATACTTACCTTCCGGGTTTGATGACTATTATGAAGAAATTCTCGATATAATAGAAATCATCTTTACTCACGAGTGTCGATGTGTTCTTTTTAAGTATAATTGGTTCGATGTTGATTGAGAAGGTATGTGATACCGACAAAGATATAAATGAAATTATTTACTTAAAACATTAAGTGAAGTTACAGACAAATGAGCCTTTAGCACTTGCTAGTCAGGTAGAGCATGTATTCTATGTCCCATATAACTTAAGTGATTGGTGGATTATACTCATGAGGATAGTACCACATGACTTCTACGATGTTAACGGTGATGACGAGTTATTAAACATAGATGATGCATATCAAAATGAGATCCAAAATTATCCACCTAGTGTGAGACATGCAGATGTGATGACACATACACAGAGATTTTACGATAACATCATAAATCCTTAAAGGTAAGTTAATCAATTTTCCATATTTATTTGATGTTATATTAAATGCTTATTTTTAATTATATCATTTTTTATGTTTCTTCATGTATGCAGATATGGCTTCACGTCCGAGATGCATCAGGGATGCATGGCCTACATCCCAAGTAGGATGACTTGTTTGATCCAGTAGGGACTAGCATCTCAACTAGACATAGAGGTCCATCACATTGTCATGTTTTGGACCATTTGCATCTCGTGAGACCATTAAGGTGAGTATTGTTGGTGGCGACACAGTGGGGGAGAATTCCACTATGTTTTGGAGTTATCTGGGATAGGTATGCAGAGTGAAAGTTCCTATACACATGACATATTGACATTTAGTTGAACAACCAATCAAGGATACCATACTTCGTGATTTTGAAGTAATTAAAAATTTTATTTTTAAAAATTGTAGACTTCTTGTACAATTTTTTATTTCATATCTATTATTTTTCAGGCTAGTTTGTCATGGCATCATGACCCGACTATGAATGCTTTGATGCTAAGACATGTCACAAAATTACTGCATAAATATCCGAATCGTTGGAAAGCTTGAGTAAGTAAATTATATAATTATAGGCTAATTTTTTATAATTAATTATATGTAAGCAACCATTTTAATTATTTTCAGTATTTCGACTCAAAGCTTCCATTAGAGACACATTTGGCTAATTGTACTCCTAATATACATATTGAACACATGAGGGCATTGATATACATCTGAATGGGAAAAAACATGCTGTATAAAATGTGCTTATATCAAGAAGTTTGGAATTAAAAAATTTTATTTTCTTCTTATAAGGTATCTCAAAGTGGAATGTCAAAAATTGGAAGAAATTTTTTAATTCTACCATAGAATGGGTAGGAAGTATACAAATCAACTTAAGGATGATTTTGTAAGTCATTATTTACCTTATATTTTGTATTAATCCAATATCATATCTTAAAATCATTTTGTAGTTCTTATTTATTTTCTTTATGCGACATAGAATAATCGTGTGCCTAATCGGATGGAAGTTGAGAGATCCAAAAGTCGGGATGTAGGTGAGTTAGTTCACTGGGTAGATCTTGCCTATGGTCCAATTCATGTAAGAATTTACTAATATTTTTGCATTTGTTTAGTACTTTAAATAGTTTACTAAGTCTAACTTGAAAAATATTTGAGGAGGAGATGGTGAGACTCACAACCACTATCTCTCTAGACAATACAGGGACGAGTCATGCACCTATTACTCCTGACATGGACTTCCTCTTGGCAACTGGACCAGAGCATCATGGATGAGTATGTTGTGGTGGTCGTGGTGCTATGATGAATCCACATTTCATCATCTTTATTCTATCATTTTGGCACCAAAAACCCTAGCAAATGCCTGTAAATACCCTTAAATAGAGCATCTTAGCAGTCATGCATGTGCATCTAAATAGTGTATAAATTAATGTAATTAAAGCCAAAATTTTAGAATAAATAAAGAAAAGAAAAAGAATAAAATATTGTAAATATTTTATGACCCAAAACCCCCGAGACCTAGGCATCTTGATGAATAGGTCGACAAGGAATAAAGTAGGGGGAGATAAGGTCATAAATACAGTATAAATGCCTATAATTTCTATTCAGTCTTTATTCATTTTGGGACCTATTTTTGGTTCTACTTTTTATACATTAAATAAAGAAACTTTGTACATGAAAGTTGTAGATAATATTGCAAGGAAAATTACAAAATTGATTTCACTGAAAAATAATATACAGATAAAAAGTTATGTTCTGAATAAAAATCCAGAATCCCAACTTCCCAGACCCGTATCTCACAACTGACAACTCCAAATGCAGCATACTCACCTTTAATTGTATATAGAAGAAAATAAGCTATTTAATGGCGGTGGTTTCGCATTTGGCGGAGCTACGGTTTGAAAGTTGAGTTTTGGACCCCTATTGTATACTTGTACGTATTAAAATATTCAATTTATTATTTATTTATTATTTTTATAATTTTATATTTTTATAATGTTGTAAATATTACTTATAATATATATGTACATTAAAATCAAAATAAAAACGTAAATAAAACTCAAATAAAAATACTTGTAGATATCATATACATAGGTACTTCACCTATAAATATACCTATACTTTTTACACTTTCATTTTATTTAATGTACATAATACATCAATAAAATTAAATAAAAATATATTTGTATATATAAAAGTATTTTATAATTTTAGAAAATAAGAAATGAAAAAAATAGAAATAAAATTTACAAAATAAAAATAAAATACTAAAATACATAGGTAATATACCTATATAAGGCTAAAAAGGTAACTTGTAAAAATAAACCTCATAAAAATAATTAAAAATCATAATAAAATAATTTATAAAAAATAAACATTTTTCATTTTATAATTAAAAATCAATAAAATCGTTATCTATTTTTTTTATAGATTTTAGAAAGTATTTTTCCTGCGGATTTTCCTGGTTGGTCCACGTGGACCAACCAGGTGGCTGGAAAGTTGACCCACTGGTCAACTTCCTGGCCCTTCTCCTGCAGCGTGTCAGAATGCCTATGACCCTCTCTTCTCGATTTTTTCGCTGTTGATGCGTTGCTCGAGGGCAGCCACTTCCTTCATGAAAGTTGTACCCTGTACAACCACCTAGCTCGCTGACCTAATAGATCCACCCAGATCTTCTTCATCCACCCGTGATCGCGCCTCGAAGATCGCCCCTCGGCCATGTTTCAAAAACAACCCATTCCTCCCATTTTCATTTTGGACCGCTTTTGACCAAAGCTGAGACATCCGAGGATTAGCCAGGGATCCCCGGTGACAGGGGGTTGATCCCCGACCTCGTCGAGGTGCAGCGGAGGGCCGAGGCACGCCCCAGCCATCTCCGGCGGCTACACCGCCGTGAGGTATCTAAACTTCGAGCTCGTAGCTCTTGAGGTCCACCTTTATCCATTTTTCTGCCTTATTAATTTAGCATTAGCATTAGGATCGTGCCCCCGTTTTCATCTGGTCTGAAACCTATCCGATCACCTTCGCATTCACCTCGCCGGAGCTAGCTCCGGCAAGCTCCCTCTTCTTCCACTTTTCGCCTTCTTTCACAGCCGGAGGGGCGAGGTATTTTGCCCTCGCTCCCCGTAACGTTTCTTGCAGGTCATTGCAGCAAACAAGATTTCTGGAGGCGATTTTGACTCTCGCCGGACCTTCTTGAAGCCCCTCCTCGACGTCGACGCCGTAGGAGAGCTCCAGGGGTCGACGGCGACTTTTGAAGCCACCGATCATCGGAGAAGACCTGCAGGAGGAGAGTGAGCCGCCATGGAGTTTCACAGCACGTCGGAGGAGCCCTAGATCGCCGGACGAAAATCACCCCGGCGTCGTTCTTGCTTGTTCATCCTTGCAGCCTCTCCGCCGTACGATCTGAAGGACGACCCAGTTTGATTGTGAGCCCTCGGATCTGGCCGCCCACAACCGTATGATCAGCTGGCCAGATCTGATCTGGGACGTCAAGCCGAAGGGGTATCGTGCCTCCCTATCCTGCCACGTGGCGTAAGCGAAGCGCCCACCACTGTCGGATGCGCCCCCTAGACTGGGTATTTTGCGTATCTCACCCAGTCAAATTTTTGTATTAGATAATTAGTACTTAAACTTCCGTAGGCCTTTTTATTGTTCTGCATAATTTGCGTATTGACCCCCAGATTTTGTGACAATTCTTTCTAGCCCCCTGCCAGGGCACGCGCATTACGCACGTACTTTGGCTAATTTGCACAGGCATTCCGGTGATTTTTGTATATCTCATTTTAATATCTAAACTTTTATATGCAGTATAGAAGTTCTGGCACTTTTACATTCAGCCCCTCATATTTCATACGTATTGCATTTTTGCCCTCCCCAGGCGCGTGCATTGCACGCGCGTGGGTAGATATTTTGCGGAAAAAGGGTCGTGAGTTTTGTAATTTGATTTCGGTCCAGAACATATTTATTTCAGTATAAATCTTGGTGTGAAAATTGTGTAACAACCCTTGGAGCTTTGTCTTTTTGCTAAAAGGTCCCTGCCAGACCTTTAATTTTTGCGTGCTTGCATGAATTAATTAGGGTATCATTTTAAGTCCAAAAATTCCACAAAACTAGACTTAAGCTCCTGGTAATTTGTTCTTACACGCAAACATTTTAGTTTTTGATTTCTTTTATTTTTATATTTTCTAAAAATCAAAAACATGCTTTTTATTCACTGTCTAGCTTAGAAAATACCAAAAAATATTAAATCATCTCTAAAAATTCCAAAAAAATTCCCTAGTGTCTATTTTACCCTATTTTAGTGTCAGTCCAAAAATAACTAAAACTCTCAAAAGAAAAACACTAAAAATTTAAAAACAATCAAAAACTTCAAAAAAATATATAAAATCAAAGAAAACTCCAAAAAATACAAACTCAGTTGCTGTTTGTTCTACATCTCATTCTCTTTATTTGAAAATTGTGCGAAAAATTTTGGTTGCTGTTTGCTAATTTTAATTTCCATTTTCCTCACAGCCAACACATTTTCCACTGTTTTCCCTTATTTCAGTATTTAAAAATACCAAAAACATTTGAAAAATACCCAAAAAATCACAAAAATAGTAAAAAATCCTAAAAATACCAAAAATATTTTATTTCTGAATTTTTGGTTATTTTTGCATATTTTTGTAAATACTTTAGCTTGTCTTTTATTACATTGTCCCTATTTTCCAATATTGAAAAGAATTAAAAAAAATATAAAATATAAAATTATAAAAATCAGAAAATTAAAAATCAAAATACAAAATTAAAAATTAAATTAAAATAAAAAAATTAAAAAAATTAAAAACCAACAAAAATTCTTTTGATTGCTTGCTTAGTGTAGACATATCACACACATTCACTTGAGCACCTTTATTTGAATTACCCTGTTTGCTCCATGTGTTCGAACTCTCTGCATACTTGCCCTTTACATCATTTGTGCAGAGTTAAAAATAAATTTTAACTCCACATTATTTCTAATTTATTGATCTTTAGCGTGGGTTAATTGTTGATTAAATACATCTTATTGTGGGTCACCGCAGCGACTCGGTTATCTCCGCCTTGTGTGAGACATACTTTTTAGACCCTCGATAATTTGTGTTAATCAAATGGCGTCGTTGCCGGGGAGCAACAACGCGTAGTTCTCGTTTTTGCTTTGTGTTGTGATCATTTGTCTACCTTTGCGGCTTTTATTTCTGCTTATTTTATTTTGTCTCATTTTTGATAATTATTGTTTGAATTGCTAATCACCTTCGTGTTTGACTTTGTGCGAGGTATGCAGATCGAGGGAGGCTCTCTTTTCTAGGAGCGCCCGTGCACCCACGCGAGGCGGTGATGCTTCGCACCAAGGCGGACTTAGAGATTTTTGAAGACAATTCCTGAGCCATTTATTTCATTGACCTTATTTCTTGTAATTTATTGTGAGAGAGAGACTATTTATTGTAATAATACAGGTACCCCCGGACTTGGACTCTTGAGCCTAATTTCCAAGTGATTGTTCACTTGGGGGCTCGCTGCAGTTTTCGTCGGCTTTCGTCACATTCTTTTTATTTTGTTTTGTTTTTCGATTTTATTTATTTTGTGTGATTGAGCCCCTAGTTCTAGGATTGCTTGCGATAGATTAAGGCCAAACACCTAATACTTTGCATGCACCTATAGTCTCGTTTGGACTTAGTCAAAATCTTAAACAGTTGATCATTAGCTTTCGATCCACGCGCCGCGAGCTCATTCCCACACAAGCGCTTTCTCTAACTCAAATGTGTTGAGCAGAGGAGGGGTGAGCCTAGACCGGACATTAGGATTGAGGGTTGGTGGTCAGCTTGTGGTTCTTCACGATAATAGCAATTTCTGAAACTTAGGGTGATTTCATCGGCTTTTGCATTTGCATATAGCTAGGTTTCAATTCTGCTGAGCATCCTTGCATGTAGAGTGCTGGAGGCAAGGTGAGCATTTCTCTTTAGCATACATCATCGATTGCCGCTTGCATTGCTTTTCCGCCTCTCCCTCTGATTTTGCCAACCTAGGTGCTTAAAGGAATTGACTCCTCGATAGGATCGTGCATTCTTATTAAAAATCCAAAAAAGTGATAATCAATAAAATTGGGACTGCTAATTTTACTCGACCCTAAAACCGATCAAAAAGAAACATCTTGTATTGGGGCGAGTAATCCCCTCATTGTCTTCGTTTTACTTGCTCGCGCACACACTAAGGTTAGTGCCCAAATCCCATCAAGCCCCCTAAGTGTGTGTGAAATTCTTTGACTTCTCACCTAACTCTAAAACAGACAAGATTAAAAGACCGCATTTTACGGTCTCTACCGAGTTGAGTAGGAGAATTGAGGGTTTGTCTTGTTTCATTTTTGTCTGTGATTGTTTTTGTGTGTCCTAGATCTCCTCTGCGCATTTGCGCCTTTTTCTTCACTCTCTTGACTTGACCTTCGTGCTCCCCCGAATCACTTCCTTTTGTTTTCGAGATGGACCCCTGGAGTGCATTTTATCTGGACTTTGCGGACCCCTCGCTTGCTCCAGCCGGTCCACCTCCCTTTTATCAGGAGGATCCTTCTCCTATTTTTTTCAGATTTTTGTACATACCCACCTCAGCCACAGTATCAGACCTCGGACTTCTATCCACACCCACCCCCACCTGTGCATTATCCATCTCCACCTTCACATCCACCCGAGTCTGACCTGATGGAGTCACCTCCCTCGATCTCTATGAGTGATATCTTGAATCGGATGACAAAGCGCATTGATTTGATGAATGATGATATTGCTTTCTTGAGGAAGAATCAGATTAATGCTCCTTTCGTCGGGAATAGGGCTTCACTTGTAGGAAATCATGGGAGCTTGCAATCGCCCAAAATACAAAAAAATGAGAAAAATTTAAAAATCCAAAAAGATTTCGGGAGACACTTGGTTGATCAAGATTTTGAGGAGAGAGTCCACTTGCCAGAACCTTGGACCACACATACATTCACACCTAGTCCCACCTTAGACCCCGAGGATGCCGCTGTACAGACTGCTCTCAGTATGCCTCGTGTATATGCTGATTCCGACTTCCTCCCCTGTATGGAGGAAGTCCAAAAATTCAAAAAAATGTTATCTGAACCCGAAGTGGTGGCTACTATTCATGAGATTATCCGTGCCCCACTTCAGCAGGCCATGACTGATTTATCTTCCCCTCTTCCCAAGAAGAGAAAGCGGAGGAGCAGATCTGAGCGTCACATTCTGACCATGGCCACTGCCCTCGCCATCACACACCGTCCCATCCCCAAGAAGAAGAACACATCTACACCTTTCATCACTTGCACCATCTCTGACTATACTTGTGATCGCACTCTCCTGGACGGCGGTGCCTCTATTAGCATACCACCCTTCTCGCTAGTACAATCTCTTCACTTAGGGCCTCTGAAGAAGACCAGGATGATCGTTCAGTTTGCTGATGGATCAATCAAGAGGTCGAAGGGTATCCTTGAAAACGCCGTCATTTCTATTCAGGGCACTGATGACACGCCAAGCGACTAAGGCAAAGGTATCTAGATGGTCGTTGCGACCTCGATCACTCGGCTATGTCAATCAAGAAAAATGAACCACTAATATAGATAAAATCACTCAAAACACGAAAGCGGTCCTGCTATTAGATTAACCTGGTATATCGACCAGGGTCGATCACAAGGAGCACGGGTTGGCCTCTCAGCCTACGAAGTAGTCAAAAAGAAAAATAAAATAAAAGAGGCAAATATTTTTGGTGGTTTTTAATTATTTAATATTTTTTTGGTTTTTAATGAATTAAGAAAATAGAAAAGTAAATAAACACACACTTCAACAAATTATTAAAAGCAATAAAAATCAATCAAAAATTCAAACAAAAATATTTTTATGTGTTTTATAATTTTTAGTGTTTTTGGTGAATTTTTGAGAATTTTCTGATATTTATTTAATTTTCTAAAAATCAAAAAGTGACTAAAACAGTAGGTACTGTCCAGCCGAGCTACAAGGGCCTAGATAAAATATCTAAAAGCCCCAAATTAGCTGGGAGGTAATTTTCCTGTAAAGAGAATAAAACAAGGAAAATTTAGGCACCTATTTTATTGTTTTTGGATTTTTAATTGATTTATTAGAATTTTTTATAAGATTTTCAGTGTTTTTCAATTTTTAGTGGTTTTCAGTAATGAAAAATAGCCAAAATTGGCTAGAAAATCAAACACAACAAAATACACAGTAGACAATGTTTTTGTAATTTTTAGACACTATTTAATATTTTTTTGTGATTTTTAAAGCTAGACAGTAGCAAAATTAAGTGTTTTTGATTTTTTAAAAATACCAAATGAAAACAAAAATGCCCTAAAAAATCCTCGAAAATTTTACACTATGGCAGGAGCCATGTGTCCAATTTTTGTTGGATTTGGAGGTAATTTGCTATTTTATTCAAAAATAAAGAGGGGGCACAATGCACAGGGACCAAAGTGCAAATACCCAAGAGTCTGGGGGGTCTGGTGCAATTAACCCAGCGAAACACGTGCTACGCGCGTGTCTGGGGCACTCAGGGACCCATATGTAAGAAAAATAAGTTTCAAGGGCTTATTGGTAACAGGTACCAAAAGTCCAGGGACCTATTCGCAAAATACCCAAAAAATCACGCACATGTTCAAATGTATCACGCACAGGGGTATAAATGCAAATAATAAAAACTTTCATTCATTAATGAACAACCAGAACTACAGGGTAGATAATGCAAATAAACCAGAAAGTCACGTGTCGATGCACGTGTCATACAACGCACAGGGGTATAAATGCAAACCAAACAGAGTATGGGGTCCTCTATGCAAATAACCCTAAAACTAAACAACTAGATTAACTAATTACATGACTAACTACAAAATAAAATAGCAGAGGGGGCCTAAGGGTAAATTACCCCTTTATTACGCGGACCGCGCGATGGACGCCACGTGGAGGAATCGACGGTGAGGATCAGCTGGCGCTCCAAACGGGGGTCCTCGAAGTGATCCGACGCTCGAGGTCAAGCCACGTGGTGTGATCAACGGTCATGGCTCTCTGTGGCTTAACCCACGAGCATCGAGCGGCTGGGATCAACCCTCTTCAGATCTGACGGTGAAAGCGGCTCCTCGAAAGGACGGTCCAGATAAGAACTGGAGCAGGAGGGCTGATCGAACGGCGTCTGGAGGTCGTGGAAGAACAGGTGGCCGGCGAACTTCGCCGGCCCAGTGCGAGCGCTCCTGACCTCCTCGCGGGGCGCTGATGATCGGAACAGGTCGGGTGTGGGCCTCCGCGTCGGATAGGGGTCTCCGATGACCCAGCCGAGCTCTTGAGGAGCTCGGGCGAAGTCGGCGGAGCTGCGCCTCCTGGCTGGATGTCGAAGGACCTCAGATGGCCTTCGTTCGACCTGCAAAGCAATCCAGAAGACTCGCGGGTCGAGGGCAAACTGCCTCGACCCGGTTAGGTGGAGTGGCGGTGGACGATGGGTCGCAGCGGGCAAGCTCCGACGAAGTGGGGACAGTGGAGCTCGAATCCCAGCTCCTGTGCGAGCTGGGTTGGATGGAGGGATGGAGAAGGTGCGTCGGAAGGAGGCAAAGATGTCTGTGGATTCCGATGATCGAATCTAACTACGGGGTGGTCAGAATCGATGGAACAAGGCGGAGCGGCGATTTGGGCGTAAATAAAAATCAAAGGAAAAGACGGAGCGAAATGGATACCTGGGTGGACAAGTAGACTGTGGATGAGCTAAGGAAGCTCTAGGTCGTTGCCTCGAGGAGCGTCTCCCTCCGAGGCTCGGTGCTCCTGCTGGTGGCGGAGCAACGGCGGTGAAGCTCGCCGGATCAATGGACACGCCTCCTCTCCTCGCTTCAACAGCGCCAAACGCGAGCTGTCACTCTCACGAATACGCTGGAGCTCACAGGGGTGGATTTGAATGGCCAAATATGGAGAAGGAAGGTGGCGGAGCTGGGACTATATACTCCTAGGGGTCCGGCTATCGGGAGGTCGGGCGAGTAGCTCAGTGCGCGGATCCCCAAAATCCACCCCGGGCGTGGATTAGGGATGATCAAGCTCAAATTAGAGCCCGAGGTTAACAGATTCAGGAGTCGGATCAAGTGTGCAAAATGGCGAGAAATCGGGTTGCGGGCACGGATCCGAGACGGGGTGGTCCTGGGGGGGGGGAGTTGACCGGGCGGTCAACACTTCCCAGGACCAATAAGAAAGGGCCACGTGGCTGGATTTTGCAATTAAAAATAAGGGTAGCAAATGGCCGATTTAATGAAAACTTAAAACATGAAATATTTTTCTTTTATTTTTTACTATTTTTAGTGATTTTTAATAATTTTTTTGAAATAAAAATAAGGTATATACATAATATGTAATATATAGGTATATGTACACTATATAGGGTTTTTAATTTTTGATTTTTTTATTATTATTTTTATGCAATTTTCCTCCTATTTTATATTTTATTTATTTTCATTATAAAATGAGGAATAAAAAGATATTTTTGTTTTATTTTAATTATTTATATACATAGGTGAAATAAATACATATATACATTGTATATTTATAATATAATTTTGTGTTTTTAATTTTGTTATTTTTATTTTTATTTTGTTTTAATTGTTTTTATTTATTTATTTACACTATATAATATAGAATATTTACAAAAATTTTAGAAATTAATTTTATTTATTTATAAAGTTAAATAAATATAAAGGTGGTTCTATGTACATGATGACTATACAAGAGGTGTTTTTGTTTTCTTTTTAATTTTTAAATTTTTATTTTGATTTTATATTTATATATATATACAAATATTTACAAGCCTATTTTTTTGAGGAAAATACTTTTATTTTATTTACATAAATATTTACACACATGAGCCCCTATCTCCCTCTACTTTGGCTTTTATGCGGTCAGGCCCATGCTGAGCCCTCCCTTGGGTTAGGTTGCTCAATATTTATTCTAAATATTTCCCTCTTTTTCTTTTTAATCTTTATTCTTTTATTTTTGCACAAAAACATGCTAATTATAGGTTTTTACACAATGCATGCTTTTGGTAATTATTTGTATTTACACACATCTAAATGCATTTGCAAAGGTTTTTGTAGCTAAAATATAAGAATAAAGAGTGATGAATGAGTATTCATCACCCCCTATACTTAACTTTGCTAGTCCCTTAGCAAACACTTATTTGAAAAAGAAGTGAAAAATAAAGAAAAGAAAAAGAGGATATACATGGATCAAGGTTGATTATTAAACTTGCCTTCATTAAATTAAGGTATGGAGCTCGATCAAATCTTTGGATTATTAATGTGTCGGAACCTTATTTAGACTTAAGTCTAAAACTCAACAGCCTCTAAGTTCCACCAATCTATAACCAAGACTCCTCAATGCTCCAGATCAGAACAAGTCATCAATCACAAACCCTGAAGACCATGAATCTTTCCTTGTCCTGTGAATGTGAAGTCTAAGCTCTCCACCTCAGAAATGGCAACTTGACAACCCTCCCCAACAAGGTAACTCTATGACCTCAATCTGGCCACTCTTTCCTCGAGAAGCGGGGTATTCCCTTCTAAGTTCAAGTTCAACCGGCTCAAGAAGAGGAGGAAGAAGAGAATGGGTCAAGGCCAGTGTAGCCAAGTACCCTTGGGAGCTTGACCAGTGTAGCCAAGTCTCCCTGCTGCAAGCTACATCAGGTGGATCATGAAACCAAGTTTTGCTTATTACACTCTATATACATACTCCGGTGGGATTATCATTTTCTCTCAGACCCACCACTTTTTTTTTGGAGTTATTTTCTTTTTGCACATTTTTTTTCTCGAGTGCATCTATACAACATATACATGTGCAGCGTATATACAAGGAGTTTTTCCTCTTGAGCCAGTAGACTATCCCTCTTTTGAAGCTTTATCGCAACCCACAACTCCCGTCGTTAGACCTCATGGCAACCAGACCAAGTTGAGACGCACTTCCTTCACTAAAAGAAGAAGAGAGGTTCCGCCTAGAAGTACTACCCTCATATGCTACCCCAAGTCAAGGAAGACTGCCTCCTCACCACCTCATCTGTAGAGAGCTTGGTGCATAGTGCTAGTGTCCAAGTAAAGCCATAATCTATATGAGTCATGTGTTGTTGTTAAGTGCTCTACTTAGGCTCATTGAGATGACATGTGATCATAGCCTAGTGGACTCAAAGAATTAAGTCACCATGGACCTGAAAAGCCTTAAACCTAAGCCCTATAAGGTTCCTCTTACAAGTTAGGTGGATTAAGATCTTAATCAAGCTCCATTTCTCAATTTGATTCCAGGCTAGTTTAAATGTCAGCTATCATCCAGAAAAACTATATACATATGTACAAAAGATGCTTATTTACACAAATTTTACAAACATGCAAAATTTTTGAAAAATGTTTTGAAATCATGTATGGATGATGCATGAAGTGCAAGTTTTGCAAAAAGATATTTACACAAATTTACACAAGATTTTTGCAAACTTTTGATTTTCAAAACATTTTGGAAAAATTTTGTACTATATACATAATTTTGATAAGAAAATATTTACACAAGCTTTACACAAAAGATTTTTGAAATCATTTTTACAAAAATAATTTGTACACTAGCTATTTATGTGCAAATAAAAGAAGTTTATGAACATGAAAATTTTTAATTTTTGTGAATTTTAGCCATTTTATTTATTAACACACTCACACAAAGTACGAGTTATGGCTAAAGTATATATGGAATATATACACACCCCCTATACTTAGCTCGAACGATGTCCTCAGAGTCAAGAGCGATGAAGAAGACATAACTCGTGCTAGGTATAGGGAAGTGAAAAGGAAGGCTATATACAAAGACGAATAAATGAAATAGAAAAGTCAAGAGGGTCTCGGGTCTTCCCCCTATACTTAGGATCAAGTAATCCTAAGTATAGCAGGCTGTATACTAAGGGAAAAACCGAGTGGAGAATGTACAGGGTCTACCCCCCATACTTAGGGTGAAATATCCCTAAGTGTAGGCAGCAAAAATAGGGGTAGACAGAAACAAAAGAAATACCCAAAGGTCTCACATCCCCCCTATACTTAGGGTAAAGTGCACCCTAAGTATAGCATAATCACAAGATGAAGAAAGGGATGTGGGACTAAAGAATGTAGTGATATAAACATCTGGATCTATACAAGGCGGAAGATCAGTGAAACTCAGGCGTGAGATGCATTAGATGTGAGTCAAAGACCACATCTCACGCAAAATGAATGGGGGCAAGATCAGCGACCCGCGGCTCATGATCTAGAAATGGCTTGAGCCGCTGGCCGTTCACTCGAAAGGTACTCTCAGAAGACAACTCAGATATATCAATGCTACCGTTGTCGTGTACCTTTCTGACCAAGTAGGGTCCCTTCCATTTGCTCTGTAGCTTCCCTGGAAACAAACGAAGCCTCGCATCAAACAACCATACTCTCTGTCCAATCTCAAAATGCTTGTGGCTGATATGAGAATCATGCCACTCCTTCACTCTCTCCTTATACTGTAGGCTGTTTGAGAAAGTTGTATCTCTAAGCTCCTCCAGGGCGGCTAATTCTGCCCTCCTCTGGTCTCCCATACCATCTGGATCCATCAGCATATCTGTAACTGCCCAAAGTGACTTGTGCCTCAGCTCAACAGGTAAATGACACGGCTTTCCATATACGAGGCGAAAGGGAGATGTGCCCAATGGAGTCTTGAAAGACGTCCTATATGCCCACAAGACCGAGTCCAAAAGCTGTGACCAATCCTTTCGGTCAGGGCGGACGACTTTCTGCAATATAGTCTTGATCTCCCTATTTGACACCTCGGCTAGACCATTAGTCTGTGGATGGTAAGGTGTAGCAACACGATGGTCTATACCGAACTCGCTAGCAAGGGCCTTCACCTGGTCGTTGATGAAATGAGACCCCCCATCAGAAATCAGAACTCGTGGAACCCCGAGCCGCGTGATGATGTGCTTCCTCAAAAATCTGCAAACTGTCCTCGCATCAGCGGCTCGGGCAGGGATAGCCTCAACCCAACGACTAACATAATCCACGGCCAACAGAATGTACTCAAATCCCTGACTCTTAGGGAATGGACCCATGAAATCGATGCCCCATGCGTCAAAAACCTCACAGAAGTGAATGGGCTGCATCGGCATCATATCACGCTGTCCACAAGTGCCCATCCTCTGACAGTCAGTACACCTCTTCACGAACTCGTCAGAGTCCTTGAAGAGGGTAGGCCACCACAAGCCGGATTGGAGCACTTTCTGTGCCGTTCTCCTCCTAGAATGATGTCCTCCTGCCTCAAGCTTGTGGCAGTAAGTGAGGACGCTATGGTGTTCCTCCTGAGGAATACACCGACGCCAGACGCTATCCCCTCCTTTGTGGTACAGGATGGGATCCTCCCAATGGTAGGACTTGGCCTTCGCAAGGAAGGTCTCAAGCCTCTGCCTGGGCCAATCTTGCGGGACTTTCCCAGCAACGAGAAAGTTCACAATATCAGCGTACCACGGGAGTGAGGCGATAGCAAGGATCGCCTCATCTGGGAAGGTATCTCGAATAGGGTCAATCTGCTCAAACTCCTCAGGCTGCTCTAAACGGGAGAGATGATCCGCCACCACATTCTTGACTCCAGGCTTATCCTTAATCTCAATGTCGAACTCCTGGAGTAGAAGGATTCATCTAGTGAGTCTGGCCTTGGCATCCTTCTTTGCCATGAGGTACCTGATGGCGGTGTGATCTGTGTACAAAGTCACTCTAGATCCAATGATATAAGATCGAAACTTATCTAGGGCGAACACTACGGCTAGCATCTCCTTCTCTATGACCGTGTAATTCCGCTGGGCGGAATCCAATGTGCGGCTAGCGTAGTGGATAGCAAATGGAACTCCATCCCTCCTCTGTCCCAGCACTGCCCCTACGGCAAAATCGGAGGCATCCGTCATGATCTCGAATGGGAGAGACCAATCAGGCGGCTGGAGGACAGGAGCCTCAATGACACACTGCTGGAGATTCGCAAAGGACGAAAGACACTTGTCATCGACAAGGAACTCGGTGTCTTTCGTCAAGAGGTCAGTCAACGGCCGGGCAATCCTGCTGAAATCCTGAATAAATCTCCTATAAAATCCAACGTGCTCCAGGAATGACCGTAGCTGCCTCAAGTTGGACGGCGGTGCGAGTTTTCTAATGACATCAACCTTGGCCGGATCAACCTCCATGCCCCTGTTGGAGATGATGTGGCCAAGCACCGTCCCTTGAGTCACCATGAATTGACTCTTCTCCCAAGATAGAACCAAATGGAACTCAATACATCGCTGGAGTACTCGGTCTAGGCAGTCAAGACAGGAGTCGAATCCGTCGTCGTAGACCGAGAAATCGTCCATGAAGACCTCCAAACACTCCCCTACCATGTTCGAAAAGATCGACAGCATGCACCTCTGAAAAGTCGCAGAGGCATTGCATAGCCCAAATGGCATGCGTCGAAAGGCATATGTACCAAAGGGACAGGTAAAGGTGGTCTTCTCCTGATCCTCAGGAGCGATGGCCACCTGGTTGTAGCCCGAGTACCCATCCAGGAAGCAGTAATGGCTCTTCCCTGCCAGTCTCTCAATGATCTGGTCAATAAAAGGCAGGGGGAAATGGTCCTTCTTGGTGGCCTGGTTGAGTCTCCCGTAGTCAACACAGACCCTCCAAGAGGTAGGTACTCGTGTAGCAATCTCCTCTCCCGACTCACTGATCACAGTCGTGATGCCCGTCTTCTTGGGCACCACATGCAAGGGGCAGACCCACTTGGAGTCGGAAATGGGATAAATGAAATCTGCACTCCACCATTTTGATATCTCCTTCATCACGACCTCTCTCAGGTTGGGGTTCAGTCACCGCTGGAACTCAGGCGACGGCTTCGCCCCCTCCTCGAGATAAATATGGTGGGAGCACACTGATGGACTAATCCCATGGAGATCTGCTACGCTCCATCCGATTGCCTTGCGGTTCTTTTCAAGAACCCCCATCAAACGAGATTCCTGCTCTCTAGTCAGATTTGCGGAGATGATGACTGGGTACATCTCAGGTTCGCCCGCAAGGAACCGATACTTCAGCGAAGTAGGGAGCGGCTTCAGCTCTGGACAGCTGGGTGCTGGCAAATCTGGCCTCGGAAGAAGGTGCGTGAATGCTGCTAAGTCTGCCAAATCTGCCTGGGAGAAAGAATACGAGCTCTCGCAAACTGGATCTAGAGGAGGCTGCTCAACTGTGCTGTCTCTGATCTGCTCTGCCTCTACCTCCTCCTCATCTGTAGGCTCAGGTGGACTCAGGTCTGGCATCTGATCATCACAATCTGCCCAATCAGACTCTGAATCCGAGGGATCTGCATCAAACGAGGTGGCATCAGTACTACCATCACACAAGGTGGCCTCAGCACCACCATCACTAGCTACCGTATCGCGGTCGAGAACCGGCTCTGCTGCCTCTGTAGTATCCTGGACCAGGGCTGTGCTCTCCAAGCTCTCCTCTGCTGTCATCTCTGCATCAGTGGTGTCTAGAAATGAGAGGATGGCCTGTGCTGAAGGGTCTGCCCATTCTGCCTCATCATCTGTGATCACAAAATCACAGTCCTGGTGGATGTCTAGCCCGGCATCTGTCAGCTGCTCTGTATCTGTGCTGGTCTCGGAGCATGCTCTCTCTCTGGCTCTGTAGTCCTCGACCATCTCTATTTGTACACTCTCACCCTCGATGCGAAAGTATACCTTCCCACTATCATGATCAGTCACCGCCTTGGCTGTGGCCAAGAACGGACGACCGAGGATGATGGGGGTATCGGCCACTGAGTCAGGGATCTCCATGTCCAACACTACGAAGTCCACGGGGAATTGCAGGCCCTGAATAGTGACGATAACGTCTCGCAACAACCCCTTCGGCCTCTTGACAGATCGATCAGCAAACTGAAGGACGGTCCTGCTCTGTCGAAGAGTGCCCAACTCGAAGCGGTCGAGAAGGGCTGCCGGACGGAGGTTGATAGACAATCCGCTATCCAATAGAGTCCGGTCGAACCTCTGCTCACTAATCTGACATCTGACATACGGGGCTCCTGAATCTGGCCTCTTGGCCGGCGGACAGTTCTGGATCGCGAAGCACGTGGCTTTCGTCAGCACATGTATCTCTGAATGATGATTCCTCCTCCTCCTGACTGTGGTCCTATCTCTCAAAGATCGCTGAAGAAAGGGGATGTGCTGCAAAGCCTCCTGAAGGGTCAGCTGTATGTGAAATCTATCGATCATGCTCTGGCTGAACTCCTCCTGCTCTCTCTTTTTTGGGTCTTTTTCTCTTTTCTTCCCCTTCTCCATCTGAAGGGCTCTAGGGAAGGGGATCACAGGGTCCTTCTCAGATGAAGGACTAGGAAAAGGCCTAGACGGCTCGACGGCCGGATCCGCACATACATCAATCACCACAGTGGGACCAGAAGAAACTAAACCTTTTCCTTTATTCACAACAGTGTTCTGAGGTACATCAACAGAAGGAAAAATAACATCTCTATCAAAACGAACACCGGTGGCCTCAGTACCACCTCGGGCTGGCTCTGCTACTGGACGTCTCGCGACCTCAGTACCGCGGGCTGGCTCGGCTGCTCTGGTGGCATCAGCACCACCTCCTCGAACTGGTGAAGCGGCGGCCTCAGTACCGCCGGTGGAATCAGCATCCTTGGTGGCCTCAGTACCACCATCATCATCATGAGCGGCCTCAGTACCGCTCTCCTCCTCCTCATCTGGCGCCCTGGATGGATCCTCGTGTCGTCGCTCAGACGAGGCGCCGCCTGCTGGTGCTCTACCGCTCCTAAGTGTAACAAAATCAGCATCAAATAGATCCGAAGACATATCATCAAATGGAGCACTAGGGGCGGCATGCTCAGTGGAAACTACCTGCTCAGATTTCCGCTTCAGGCTGTTCGGATTCGGCTCTATCTGTGCAGGGATGGCGGCCTTCCCTCTCATCAGGTCCCGCATCTCCTGGCGGAACTCGTCCATCTCCCGTCGAAAAGTAGCCTGCTGATCCGTGAGGAGGCAGGCTATGTCATCCAAGGTAGGGCTCTCCTGGGAGCCCGACGGGTAGCCTCTTTGGTGCTGAGGCTGCTGGAACTGGTGCTGCTGGTGCTGAGAGGGGTAGGAGGTAGGATGCTGCTGCTGGTGTGGTGGGTGAGCCTGCTGCTCACGTCTCCAAGACTGTCCCTGCTGCTGATAGGGACGAGGAACAAAGGACGACTGCTGGTGTGGCTGGTAGGCTGGGGGCTGCTGCTGCTGGTGATCCCTCTGCTGTCCATACTGTCCTCCCTGACCGGATGACTGCTGCTGGGGCTGGGTACCTCCACTCCCCCACCTGAATCCGGGATGGTCTCATCGGATCCCAGGCTGGGGACGGTCATACCAAATCCCGTTGACATCCATCAACGGCTCTGCATCGAACTGGGCTGGCGGGAGTACTGCCAGAGGCTGATCCGGCTGGTATACCACCATCTGCATGTCTGGAGATGGTGGGGACTGGTAAGAGGGCTGCTGCTGCTGGTACGGCTCCGCCTGTACAAGGTGAACATGTCTAAGCTGCTGAAAGGAGCTGGAGCGCTGGGACGAGCTGCTGCTGCCGCCGGTATCGCCTCGCGACTGAAGACGGGGCTGAGAAGCCGTCTGTGCCTCCTGGAGACACATGAGCTGGGTCTTCATGTCGCTCAGGGTCTGTGCCATCTGCTCCATCTGAGTGATGCCCTGGCACTGCTTCTTCTCGATTAGCTCCATGCGGTCCAACTTCTCACTGATGATACCCATATCCACAGCGGACGACTCTGCCTGTGCTGCTGCAACTACGGATGAACTGGATGGACCGACATCGACCCGTGCTATCCTTTGGTACTGCACGGGTCCTGGCTGCTGCTGGGGTCTCCCCTGAGTATACAACCGGGTCTGGGACATCACCATATAGTTCTCGGCCATCTCCTCGAAGATGGCCCAGACCTGGTCGTGATCCTTAACGAAATAGGACCCGCCACAAGAAGCATTCACCAAGCCCTGGAGCTCTGGTGTCAGCCCGCTGAAGAAGCTCTGAACAAGGTTCGGCTTCGAGATGTCGTGGTGCGGGCATCGGTCTGTGAGCTCTCGGAACCTCTCCCATGCCTCATGAAATTGCTCGTTGGGGAGCATGGAGAAGTTGCTGATCAGGGCCCTTGCTGCATTCGTCTGCCCGAGTGGATAGTACTTGTTCAAGTACTCGGTGCGGAGCTGCTCCCAGGTGTAGACGAACTTCCCCAAATGCTTCAGCCAGGTGGCTGCTCTGTCTGCTAGGGAAAAGGGGAAGGCAATCATCCGAATCGTATCCTGGTTCACATGGCGGTCGTGGATAGTACTGCAGATCATCAAGAACTCCTGGAGGTGGAGATGGGGCTCCTCGGTGGCAAGTCCGTGAAAACGGGGAAGCATCTGCAGGGTGTTCGGGGGGAACTTGAAGTCCCCCACGATAGCAGGTACCACCACCCAATGATGCATCAGTGTAGATCCGGGGTTGTGCAACTCCCGCATTGGTCTCGGTGGTCCTCCTGCCGCAGCGGCTGCCGCTGCGGCGGCGGCGGCTGCTGCTGCTGCTGCGGCTCGTGCCTCTGCATCTGGTCCGTCCTCAGGCTCGCTCTGATCTCTCTCTGCTCTGAGTCGCTCCAACTCTCTCCTCATCTCAATCATGAAAGCTCCCTGATCCCTCAGCTGCTGGTGCACTGTCTCTAACGAGGCGATCAGGGTGGAGTTGATCGCTCCCTGGTCCATCACAATGTGCTCGGTCCTGGAGTGGTCCTCTGAACTACCGGCCATGACGTCTGCAAAATCAAATGAGCCATACTCAGGTGCTGTCAAATCTGCTATTCTCTCCTCTGGCTCATATCTCTCAGAACCAAAAGAAAGGGGGTCGAGGGGGAACAGGGCGGAATCATACTCGGGCTCGGAGAACTGGTCTTGGCTCTCGCGGGCCGACCTAGATGATTGGGCAGACGTGCCCGAAAGCGGTGCAGCCAGAGGCTGCCTAAGAGAGCGTCTACCCATCATCGTGATCTGGTCGAGTAGTGCGGATGAGATCTGGAAAAACTATGATCAGAATGCAAACTCCTGGTTCACCAACGCAACGCGAGCTAAAGACCGTAAAAGCTCGGTCAAATTATCTTGTCAATTTTTATTAGGTGAACACACAAGATATCAGAGCGCTTACGTGACCTGTTAGGATACCCGATACTACTCCAACCGACTGGCCCGCACGGAAGAGTCGGTAGTCAGCTGGAAATAGCACCGGAGGGCTCTACCTAGGGTGCGGGTCACTCTCTCGCGCAATCAAACCAAACAAGGAGGGGGTTGCTCTCCCCAAGACAAATTTTTAAGGTGAGCGTCTTTTAGGGTCAATAGTTTTAGCCAGTCCCAATTTTATGGTTTTTCTTTTTAATATTTTTCAAATAAAAACAAACGCCTAACGAATTTTTCGGTTCTCCTGATTATTAGGTCAAAAATTGGGGGAGAAGACGAAAAAGCCGATGCACGATAAATCAATGATGCATGTAAAGTCAGAAAGGCATACCTGTCTCCATCACTCTACATGCAATATGATCCGTGCATAAATGTAAAGACAGAAATTAAACTACCTAAATGATGCAGCGATGAAAAACGAGTCCTAGATGAGCAAGTTCTACTCGCAGAACCGTCTAACTGGTCACCGTCCAACAGGACAAAGGTCCGGTCTTGGTCTACCCCTCCTCTGCCCGACAAATCGGGGGTAGGAGAAAGCGCTTTGTGGGGTAGACTACGGCACGTAGGCCACGAAGGAAAATGAGTCAGTTATTTTTATTAATTGATTATTAGTAGGTCCAATTACGCGTACTATAGGAGCAGGCGGATAATTAAGTGTGGGGACCCTACTGTTGGAAATGCGAGCCCACGGCGAGCCATTATGCAATAAATATTGTTGCAATTCACTCCTTGATTTGAAATGAAGAATACATAATTTGCATAATAGGTCCCTTAGTGCAATTAGGGTTATGTACCATGGCCATCTTAATAATCATAAAGCTGTTGATTCAATTGTTGAATCATAGAGGCTGGTGCTTAGATGAATATCTAATGAGTTAGATTGAGGACTCATCAAGCACCGTCAAATGATTATTAAGAGATGATCTCCAGCCTGAGTAGGAGATGGCAATCCTTTCTCAGTTAGGCTGATATCTGACCGACTTCTTGATGCAGGTCCTCTGCATAGGAATAGAGATTCGGAGGTGTCAGATTAGTTAGGTCAAAGAGTTGACTTAACGAGATCGAGATAACCAAAGTCCTATATCATATGCTGTCATGATATAGGCACACATCCTCTGACCGGAGACAGATGTGTTACTATATGTCTGAGTTTGTACATTTGGCAGACCAATAGGTTGATGACCTAATCAAGGTCTATACACCGGCACGCTGGTGTGCATATAAGGGCATATGAGTAATACGATCTCTCAAAGGGATCATACAGGTTCACTACTGAACCGGAAGACATGAGCTCACTCATGAGATATTGGGAAGAATCAAATTCCGTGCGCACGGTCGTCTCGCTTTGGAAGCTTGACTGAATTTGTTGGTTTGATATATACTTTTGGAAAGTATATGATCAAGACCAAGGTATGATATATGCTTTTGGAAAGTATATGACCAATACCGACTCCCAATGATCGAATGAGAAACTTACTGATAGAACCCTGAAGTAGACAATATAAAGTTGATCTAATACTTCGGGTTTATTCTGAGTCTTCCAGTATGCAGGATGTACAGGTATTGGGAATGCCTGAGGGTGATGTGATCATAAACGGTTGTATAACCATGACGCTTCCATTCCTAGGGAGTGATGAAATGGGTCTGGATTTTAGTGACTCCTCTCAGTAGAGAAGTAATCTGATCTTAGTCCAAATGTTGGACATTGATCTGAATGTGATTCAGATTCAATGAAAAGATTAGATTTGCGGTCTTGATTTAATCAAGCATCTATGGGAGGCCCGAGATCTGGATTTGAGATGTGATCTCAATATCCATGTCACTATACGTGGAACAAAACAATCGCCCTGTCCTTATCTCCAAGTATTCACGGAGAAAGCGCATTATCCTTGAAAGAGTTCATGGATAATTCTATTGTTGATATATGTATCCGAGCATTGAGAAAATGGATAATTAAATGTGATTTAATTATCATGAATAATATGAATTTGATTCATATTATAAGGAGAATTATCTTAGATAATTAAATGTGATTTGATTATCAAAGATGTAAATAATATGAATGTGATTCATATTATTTGATCACATGAGAATAAGTTATCCAATATAATTAAATGTGATTTAATTATTATGGATAAGAATAATGTGGATAGTAATATCCAATTATTCATAATATATTATAAATGTGATTTATAATGTATTGGAGAGAGTTAAATATAATTTATATTAGTAGATTAATTATTAATGTGTATTGGATACACATTGTCTAATTAATTGAAAATATAAATTACATTTTGTTTTGGGATGTGAATGTGATTCACAAATTTCCAATGGCATGATTGCAATGTTCACAAAATAAATTGGATTTATTTTTGTGAAATAATATTCATCAAAAGTTGTTGAGAGATATTAGAGAGAATTATGAGATAATACAATCTCATATAATAGGAGAGGCATCCACCTTCCATATAGGAAGAGTGGACGGCCACAATTCCCACAAGGAATGTGGTGGCCGTCCACCCCTCTTATGGAAGGAGGCTTGCCTCCTTTCCTATTTCTCTAATTGAGATTGATTTAATATAAATCAAATTATATTCTACATATATTTGATTTTTATTAAATTAATTGTTGTTGGTTTTTACCAACATAAATCTTAGCCATTGAAAGAAACACAATCAATGAGAACCATTGGATTTGTGGTGTCCCATGGATTGAGATCCATGGATCCCAAAACCCTATAAATAGAGAGGCATACCCATGTTTTCTCTTTACACATAATGCTTGAGAAGCATCTCTCTCTCCCTCTCTCTTTCTCTCTAGATGTCAGCCCTCTCTCTCTCTCTCATGGCCGTCCACCATGGATACCATGGAGAGGTTCTCCATCGCCACGGCATCGTCGTTATGCTGCCCGTTCTTCTGCAAGTGGATCTCCGTCTTCTTCGGTGCGCCTCGCTCGTGAAGAAGACGTTGGATCTCGTGTGTCGAGATCAGGAGATCCGCCGCTTGGATCATCAACATGGATTGCGAGAAGCACGTGGTTCATCCCCGCGCTCGCAAGCGTCTCCTCCGTCGGATCGGACTTGAGACAGGAGGTCTCTTCGTTTAGAGACTTGATCGCAACCACGCTTCAAGAGGTAATCCTAATTACTTGTTTGTGGTTTAGACGAAACGATCCGAGAAGTGTTCTTGGATCATGTGGTTTCGTCGTATAAATTTTTTTAAATTCCGCTGCATCGAGCAACTAGTGCGACTAGTCGCTCTTCGTCGTATTCGATACGACGCTCACGCTTCCGTGATGCGCTTGAGGATCTAACCATATCCTTCAAGTGGTATCAGAGCCTCAGGTCGACGGTTTCGAATATGATTCGCTAACCGAGGACGACTTGGGTTCGTTAAGGTCGCGAAAGTTTTTATCGCATTTGATTTCGCAGATCTGTTTAGTAAAGAAATTCGGCACTGTTTAAATTGTTTAAACACGAATTTTATACTTGTATTATATTCCCCAATAAATAAGGAAACCATAGGATCTGAGTTTGCGTAAATCGGATTTCGTATGCTCGAGATATGGTCGTTTTAATGAACATGTATGCACTGTTGCGGGAACTGTGAATCTGAACGTGATTAAAATGTTAATTACTGTTTAGACTTGCCTCGAAATGCGTGAAACATCACTTGGTTCTGTTCAAAATCAAATTAGCAAACTTTAGAAATTGACTTTGCTTAATTTGGATTTAATATGATTGAGATATGCCAATTTTAGTAAGTAGGGGTCACTGCTGAAATTGCTTTCCTAATCTAGAACCAAGTGATTGTCAATTAGTGAAATTAATTGTTAATTTCGTGAAATAATCTTGAAAAATATTTGTGAAATATTGAAACATGATTATTTGCCTAATTGACTTGGCCCCAACCAATTAGTTGATTAGATTTGATCTAAACCATAATTGGAATTACAATCATCAAACTTCTTGCTTGAATAGGACTTGGGAATTTGCCTAGCAAATTTCCTTAAAATCAAAATTGTTTTGATTATTATATGGTATAATTTCGGTTGAAGAACCGATGATCATCTCAAGTACAAAATAATCAATTTGGCATTATCCTTTCCCGAGGCGGATATGGTGTCTAGTCGGGGATCGCTGGGTCAGCGGGTTGCAACGTATGTGGTCCGCCCCACTCCCGTCGATACTGGCCATGACAGCGGGTAGGGCCGGGATAATGTCCGAGGGATTATGATGTATTTTTCTAATTATTAAAATACGAATTAATACGTACTTTGAGAATAATACCATATATATATATTCAAGCATAAAATTAAGTTTGATTGATTAAATTGGATTGATAATTAATTTAATATGATTAAGTTAATTATATCTAATTGAGAATACTCTAATATGATTAGAGTTAATAATTCCCTTGGAAGAATTAATTATATGAATGCGATTCATAGAAATTAATTTAATTTGAATAAGATATGGAGGATCACATAAGTGACATCCATGGTCTCCCGTCAAGGCGAAGAGTTTCGTCGCCAGATATTATATGTAGGAGACGCATGTCCGAAGTGACAGCTCCTGCATATGATCCATTTGGATCGGGCTCGTCGCTTCTCGAAAGAGTAAGGACGTATGCGTAGTGACCCCAATATCGGGTCCTCATATTATTGGGGCGATATTGGATTGCGCATAGCGAGTTGTATTCCTGTTGACGGTTGGTTCAATTAATGACGGGTCAACATCACCTTAGGGGTGGTGGGCCCGGGTATTAAAGACCGAATTGGGAGATGCAAGTTGGACTTGCAAGGCGGAATGTGTTCCCGCTTCTTTTTATCCGAGTTGTAGGTTCTCATATTATTGGGATGCAACAAAGATAAGGAAGGAGATCCCAGATCTTGCTTGAGATATTATGGTAAGTATATCTCTTACATTGAAAGTGATTAAGGGAATGAACTTTCATTGTTGACATGGCAAGACAACTTTGATATAAAATTCCTAAATCAAAGTAAATTATATATTTATATATATATATGCAAATTTCTTATTTCAGATAATCCTTCATTAAACCCACTCAATGTTTTACTCATTAATAACAAGTAGAATATCATGGATTGGACCCTTGATCCAGATATTGTAATTGCAGTTGGACACATATTATATGTGGTTGCAATATGCAAGTTTCCTCATAATAATGAGAAGTGATAATTAAATAGACAATAGGACTAAAACCCTAGGGTTTGTATGTCTCTATAAGTCTTGATCTTATCGAATGTACTTTTGAAGTGACATGTCGATGATGATCGTGATTGTCAAATTAATCCTTATAAAATCAATAAAGATATTCTGGCATACATATGTGCTCTCGACATTTAATCATGAATGATGTGGTTCTCTACATCATGTAGAATGGTAGCTCTATTAGAGATGATGTATTCAAATTGTTTGAATACCTACCTGAACCGATGCTTCAAAGAGTTTAGATGGATGTAGATGATGAGTGTCATCATTCTACTGTCTATACTCTAGTCATTCATGAAGCTTCATAATATTCATATTATATGAACTTAAATGAAGCTTGTATCAATGTTGAAATACTCTTATATTGAAATTTTTGATTTTAACATAAGAGATCCTTAGTCTTAAGTAATGGTTGCTTATAGATAAAGGGAGCGCAGTGGAAGCATGGGTTGGACCCAAGTAAGAAATATAGTCAACAGGTTGACTGTATTTCTGTCACTTCCATATGACATTCAAAGAGTTGAATGAATGCCATTACTGCAATAAGTTGATGTGTTGATAGTATGACTATCAAATCTATCTAGAATCCTTAGAGAAGGAATCAGATAGTCCATCAGATTAATCTACATATTTATTGATATGGACTTACTTATTTGATAAGATAAAGTCTAATAATTGTATCTCAATTTTCTAATGACACTTGCAATTGGTTGCATATGTATTAGAAATTTGATCTTAAGGTTTATTGGTCATCCATGTTGAAAATGATGCAAATGTTGCAACAATTTCCATGAGATCAATAGACTTCATATTTGCAGTGGGAGCCCTTAGTCTTAGAGAATGTCTCTATGACCTAGATATTAGAATACACTCATTGTTTATTTCTAAATGTTGGGAATAAACATGAAATCTGGAATAGACCTATCATAAAGAGTTATGATGGAGATATTTCAGATAGTAATCATACCTCTAGTGGACTCTACTAAATTAGAAAATTAATGAATGGTTCATTAAAATTTCTAATACTGAAAATTAAACCTTTAAAGATCAATAGGAGGATAAAGATCATGTGACAATGATCTGACATAATGTTTTGGACATATATCTGTTGATGAGATCAATGGACAAGTAAGAGATGAAACTTTAGAATGTCTAAAATTTCAAAACTTGCATACTTATGAATATTATATTCAAAGTAAAATGTCTAATACATCCTTCATGGGAAAGGTGTAAGATGCCAAGGTATTAAGGATCTCATACATATTGATGTATGCAGATCATCTATATCATAGTAAATATTATGGATATGTGATATCTGTTAATGATTATGAATGATATGAGATCTCTTCTCTTCACCTAAGAAATCTTTGAAATGTTCAAAGATTTCGCAATTTTGGTTTAGAACCAAAGTTTGAAGGAAGATGAAATGAATTTGATCTAACCAAGGTAGCCTGTACCTATTAGATGAATTCAAGAAATACCTTATGGAGATATGAATATCATTCCTATCTCAATCCTCCTAATGAACCTTAACTCAAAGGAGTTGTAGGGAGATACAATTGATCATGTGTGACATGATTTAATCAATGATTAATCCTAGCATAATTATCTCTTAAGTTTCCAAGATATATATGTAGTAGAGACTGCATTATATACTTAATAAGGTTCCATGCATGTAAGCTGGAATCTAGCACTAGAGAGTGCTACTTCATTAGGAAAATAAAGGATGGTATTAGATACCTACTTTATGACCTTGAGATTCTTAAAAGATCTCATCTTTGAGAATATGATTCTTATAGGATGACTCTCTTGAGAATCAAGATGAAAATGAAGTAAAGGAACTCATTTAATCTTGAAAAGATAATGAGGCTCCTGAAATCGGAAACTAAAATAGATAATTAAAGATGAAACATTAATACCTCTTCAAATAAGTTTGAGGATGGATTCCATGTGTCAGTTAAATCTGAAAATGATCGGACTTCATGTGATGAAGCTCCTGAGGATCATGACATGGAAAGATGGATGTTAGCAATAAAAGTCTAATGTAGACTTCATATACAAGTGTTGTATATGGACCCTCGAGGATCCACCTATATGGGTCAGACCTATTAAGGTGTAAATGGATCTTCAAGAGAAAGAGGGAAACTAATGAAAAGGTATAGACCTTCAAAGCACGGTTCGTAGCCATGAGCTACACACCGAAGAGAAGGCATCGCTTGCGATAAGACTTGCTCTCCAGTGACCTTGCTTTAACCCATCAGAATATTGCTAACTATAGCTACACAACTTGTCTATGACATCTTCATGGTGTGAGTCAAGATTGCATTCCTCTATGAATACCTCCCTGAGGATATTCATATGAAGTAGCCCTAGGGCTTCATGGTTGAGGAAAGCAAGGTGTGGTAGCTGAAGAACTCCATCTTTGGACTCAAATAAGCTTCTTGTATTTGGAACATAAGATTTGATGAAATTGTAAATATTATGATTTCAGATAAAATCTTGATGAACCATGTGAAGCTTAGTGGGAGTGCCATTGTGTTCATCGTGCTTAATGTAGATATTATTCTAATCATATAAGAATAAATGATAAGTGTTTTATAATTTGGTTGTTCCATACCTTGAGATACGATTTCAAGGATACCTCTTAGATCTTAATTCTGAAGTCGTTCAGAAGCAAAGAGAAGAGGGTATTGGGATTGTTGCATTAGTAGTACACCTTGGATTTATTCCATTTTCTGGACAATTCCAAGAAAAGCTTCCTTCCCTTAAGATGTGGTAGTGACCTGCCTAGAGGGATAGCACCTCAAAGAGTTGAGGAAGTGAATGCTAGAACTGCTTGCACTTGTGCATCAGTTATGAGAAGCTGAATGTATTCTAGATGTATACAAGAACCAGATGTCTACCATGCAGTGGGAGTAGTAAACTGTTACTAATCCTGCTATGGAGATAAAACACTTGATTGCAGTAATAATAATATCTTCAAAGATGATAAAACTTGGAGATAGTGATCTCAAAGTCTTATCTTCAAAAGTTTAAGATCTTGTAGATAGTGATCTATAAGGGTCTTGACTACAGTTACCTTAGGAGATAGAGATCTCCAGGAATGAAGGTATTCTAATAAGGATTATGGGAATACTGGTTATGATAATTAATAAGATGTAGTGTCAAGGACACTATAACCAACAAAATTGAGTATCGGTTGCATGAGATGCAACATTCGCATTGGATGCGAGCACTGTTACTAGGAGATATGCAATTGCCGTAAAAGGACTTGGCGTAGTCTCTTGGAAACGGAGTGATTGATTAGCTTACCTAGCTATTTTCTAAATAGCCTATGATTGTCACATGAGTATGGGTTTAAATGATTAGCCCATTAATGGTTCTTTGGGCTAGTGGGAGATTGTTGGAAATGCGATCCCACGACGAGCCATTATGCAATAAATATTGTTGCAATTCACTCCTTGATCTGAAATGAAGAATACGTAATTTGCATAATAGGTCCCTTAGTGCAATTAGGGTTATGTACCATGGCCATCTTAATAATCATAAAGCTGTTGATTCAATTGTTGAATCATAGAGGCTGGTGCTTAGATGAATATCTAATGAGTTAGATTGAGGACTCATCAAGCACCGTCAAATGATTATTAAGAGATGATCTCCAGCCTGAGTAGGAGATGGCAATCCTTTCTCAGTTAGGCTGATATCTGACCGACTTCTTGATGCAGGTCCTCTGCATAGGAATAGAGATTCGGAGGTGTCAGATTAGTTAGGTCAAAGAGTTGACTTAACGAGATCGAGATAACCAAAGTCCTATATCATATGCTGTCATGATATAGGCACACATCCTCTGACCGGAGACAGATGTGTTACTATATGTCTGAGTTTGTACATTTGGCAGACCAATAGGTTGATGACCTAATCAAGGTCTATACACCGGTGCGCTGGTGTGCATATAAGGGCATATGAGTAATACGATCTCTCAAAGGGATCATACAGGTTCACTACTGAACCGGAAGACATGAGCTCACTCATGAGATATTGGGAAGAATCAAATTCCGTGCGCTCGGTCGTCTCGCTTTGGAAGCTTGACTAAATTTGTTGGTTTGATATATACTTTTGGAAAGTATATGATCAAGACCTAGGTATGATATATGCTTTTGGAAAGTATATGACCAATACCGACTCCCAATGATCGAATGAGAAACTTACTGATAGAACCCTGAAGTAGACAGTATAAAGTTGATCTAATACTTCGGGTTTATTCTGAGTCTTCCAGTATGCAGGATGTACAGGTATTGGGAATGCCTGAGGGTGATGTGATCATAAACGGTTGTATAACCATGACGCTTCCATTCCTAGGGAGTGATGAAACGGGTCTGGATTTTAGTGACTCCTCTCAGTAGAGAAGTAATCTGATCTTAGTCCAAATGTTGGACATTGATCTGAATGTGATTCAGATTCAATGAAAAGATTAGATTTGCGGTCTTGATTTAATCAAGCATCTATGGGAGGCCCGAGATCTGGATTTGAGATGTGATCTCAATATCCATGTCACTATACGTGGAACAAAACAATCGCCCTGTCCTTATCTCCAAGTATTCGCGGAGAAAGCGCATTATCCTTGAAAGAGTTCATGGATAATTCTATTGTTGATATATGTATCCGAGCATTGAGAAAATGGATAATTAAATGTGATTTAATTATCATGAATAATATGAATTTGATTCATATTATAAGGAGAATTATCTTAGATAATTAAATGTGATTTGATTATCAAAGATGTAAATAATATGAATGTGATTCATATTATTTGAGCACATGAGAATAAGTTATCCAATATAATTAAATGTGATTTAATTATTATGGATAAGAATAATGTGGATAGTAATATCCAATTATTCATAATATATTATAAATGTGATTTATAATGTATTGGAGAGAGTTAAATATAATTTATATTAGTAGATTAATTATTAATGTGTATTGGATACACATTGTCTAATTAATTGAAAATATAAATTACATTTTGTTTTGGGATGTGAATGTGATTCACAAATTTCCAATGGCATGATTGCAATGTTCACAAAATAAATTGGATTTATTTTTGTGAAATAATATTCATCAAAAGTTGTTGAGAGATATTAGAGAGAATTATGAGATAATACAATCTCATATAATAGGAGAGGCATCCACCTTCCATATAGGAAGAGTGGACGGCCACAATTCCCACAAGGAATGTGGTGGCCATCCACCCCTCTTATGGAAGGAGGCTTGCCTCCTTTCCTATTTCTCTAATTGAGATTGATTTAATATAAATCAAATTATATTCTACATATATTTGATTTTTATTAAATTAATTGTTGTTGGTTTTTACCAACATAAATCTTAGCCATTGAAAGAAACACAATCAATGAGAACCATTGGATTTGTGGTGTCCCATGGATTGAGATCCATGGATCCCAAA
The DNA here is from genome assembly GCA_037367405.1 of Ottelia alismoides. Taxonomy (NCBI): domain Eukaryota; kingdom Viridiplantae; phylum Streptophyta; class Magnoliopsida; order Alismatales; family Hydrocharitaceae; genus Ottelia; species Ottelia alismoides. The sequence continues at coordinate 189,843 of JAZKJV010000092.1, read as the reverse complement.
ACCCTATAAATAGAGAGGCATACCTGATAGACCCCAGAACCGACCGGTCTTGTGTTCCACACAAGGCGGGAGCACAGTCGTAGTGTCGACCAACCAAATCCTGGAGTCAATCAACAATTAACCCACAAAGCAAGAATGTATCAATTAAGTCCCAAAAAAAATAAATGTGAATTAATTTTTATTACTCTACAACAAAATGTATAGTGACAAGCATGTAGAGGTCGAACCACAGAGAGCAATACAAGATGCGTAGCCTAGATGTATCACCAAGTCATCCATGTGTGAGGCTTGTTTTTATGTGGGTTTTTAATTTTATATTTTTTAATTTTATTATTTTTTTTGTTTTTTATTTTGTTTTCATATTTTTATATATTTTTTTTACATTTTCTTTTTATATATATTATTTATATAGGGACATAGATATACATAGAATATATAATATAGGTATAGGGATATATATATATATATAGATAGGTGTGAGGAGAAAAAGATATATAGAGTACATATATCAATATATATGTATTTATGCAAAATATAGTATCTACAAGATCTCTTTTTTTTTTTTTAATTTTAAAAAGGTCCTTAATATAGGACTATATTAATGGCCGAATACAATTAGGGCTTTTAAAAATATCAAATGAATCCAAAAATTGCCCAAATTAATTTTACTAAGTAAATAATATATATACAGAATTATTAAACAGAGAAATATTTTTTTGGTATTTTTCTGGGGTTTTTACATTTTTTTGATGGACTTTGGAGCTTTTTAATTTTTATGTTTTTCTTTTTCTTATTTTTAGGTTTTTTCATTTTCTGGACTCAATATATAGATATTTATACCATATATATTTTTTTGGAATTTTTCAAAAACATTTTATAATTTTTTTGTATTTTATAAATTATACAGTGAAGAAAATGCATGTTTTTGATTTTTAATAAATACCAAAATGCAACAAAATTCAAATCTAAAAATATAGCAAGCAAGGCTACCCTAACAGGAGCATATGCCTATTTTTTTCAAAATTTTTCAAAGAAATATAGAGCACAAAATAAATAGACAAAGCATCCCAAAATATATGGCCTGGCAGGGGCATTTTTGCAATTATAACATTTGTTCGGGGTGTCCATGCAAATATCACAGTACAAATAAACATTCCTTTTTATTTTACAGGCCATTTTACAATTATCAAAACCCGGCAGGGGTTATGTGCAAAAACTCCTGTGCCTCACGTGGGACTACACGTGAGGCGCAGAGGGACCCATCTGCAAATAAAATTAAACTAAGGGATCAAACTGCAAATTATACAAGTTATTTACAACGTGATATTTTATTTTTGGAATCAAATATTAATTACAAAAAGGCGGGGGGGTGTATGTGAAGTTTACCCCCTCAGGCGCTTCATCCAACGGCTGATCTTCGCTCACTTGCCACGCGGCGCCTCCACGTGAGCCGATACCGCTTCGCCGATGGAGGGCTGAGATTAGATCACTTGAGGTGATCTGACGGTTGCTGCGGGGCTCCATCCAACGACTCCCTTCTAATCTGGGACCTTCATCTTCATCCAACGGCGGAGAGGGCGCCTGGAAGAACAGGGAAGAACGCTCGCCTGAGCGAGCTTCTCCCGGCTGGATCTCGCACCTCCGCCGTCCATCACTGCTCCACGGTGTCCCAAAAGCTTCCTGGAAGGTTCCTCTGTCGTCCGGAGGTGTTGGATCGACCAGAGGTACACTGGAGCACCCTCGCGAGGTCGGAGAAGAAGTGGGGCTCCAGGTACCTCCGGCGTGACTTGATTTCGCCTCAGGGTGCTTATTTGCGCACCAGACCTGCACAGGAAGATAGCATGGCTCGAGGGGATGCTCCTCGACCAAAAAGGTTGAAGCTGTGCAGCAAAATGAGGTGGAACGGAGGAGCTCCGACGAAGGGCGGAGGAGGAGCTCCGATTCGCCAAGACCTGGGGTCCTGGGTTGAACAAGTGTGTGCATTTGATGGAGAACTCGAAGGGGATGGAGATGAGGCGATTTAGGCGGTCGGAGACAGATAGGATCACAGTGGGGAAGTCGCCGGAGCTCAGCTCCGGCGAACTTCGAATTTCTGCTTTTGGCCTAAGCTAATCATCTAAATGCTAACCTAAGGACTGGAATTAAAAGCTAATACTAAAACCTAACTACTAAGCAAGAAAGAATAGCTCTTATACCTGGGGGCCTCCAGGGAGCAGGGCGGACGCCGGAGCTCCGCCGCGTCAAAATTCTCCTCCCTCCGGCCGAGTCTCGATGCTGGGCGACTCCCCCTGTCACGAGGAACGATCCAGGCACAAGATCTAGGCTTTAGGTTGGAATGAGAGTGGCCAAATTCGAGGAAGGAGGGGGAGCTTTTTATTTATAAACATTGGCAGGAGGCCCTATTGACCGGCGATTATTGATCGATCCAACAAGTATCTAGTTGATCTATGATCTTGGCGGGCATCATGGATGATCAGAGGACAAATCTTGTGAAGGAAGCGAGTGCGATGGTTCACTGAGCCATGCGGGAAAAATGGCGGAAATCGGGGAAAAGACAGGTTGCGTGAAGTCAGACGCCTGGAGGTCCAGTTGACCGGGGTCAACTCGCAGAGGGACTGGGTTGGTCCACCTCAGCCCGCTACAAGACAGAATAGGGAATATTTCGCGAAATTGAATTATTTGGCATAGTAAATGATTTTATTATTTTTTTCGTATAAAATAAAAAATGTGTATTATTTCATGTAGTATTTATTTATGATTTTTATTTATTTTTTTGGATTATTTTATTATGGTTTTATTAAAATAATGTGTATATGTATGTATTTACATGTGTTTTTGTGTATTTTATTTTTAATTTGTTTATTTTATTTTATTATTTTATTTTCTTATTTTATGAATTTATAACTTATTTTTATGAGTATAAGGGTATTTTTGTTTGATTTTTATAAGTTTATTTGTATTTTTAAATAAATAGGTCTATGTATTTCTAAGTATATATATAGGTACTTTACCTATATATTATACACATTGTATTTATTTAATTAATTTTATGTGTTTTTATTAAGGATTTGTATTTTTAATAAGACACATATAATATATACATTATTATAAAAATATAAAAGAATAAAGAATAAAAGAATGCTTTTCCTTTTATTTATGCACATACAGGTAGTATAGGTATTTTGTCTATATATTCATAGACTTATTTTATTTTTACAAATTCTTTTTTTTTTGGTTTTATTCAAATTTCAATATGTACATGTATTATATACATTATTTACAAGATTATAAAAATGCAAATTTATAGAAATACTAAAGATTGAATAAAATGAATATTTTAATCAGGTCTATATACAAGGAGAGCCAAAAACCTAACTTTCACAGATGGACTCCAAAAATTATGAGATCAATTTTATAAAATAGTTTATGAAATGCTATATACAATTAAAGGTGAGTTTGGGTGATTTGGAGTTTTTATTTGCAAGATATGGGTCTGTGAAGTTGAGATTTTGGCTTTTTATTCTGTGTATAAAATGTACACTGAGTGTTATTTTTACACAAACTCAATTTTGTATTTTTATTTACATTATTATCTACAACTTTCATGAACAAAGTTTCTTTATTTGATGAATAAATATTTATGTACAAAATAGGTGTCACAAATGCATAAAGGGATGAATAAATAAATGGGGTATTTATTGTATATCAGCCCTTATCTCCCCCTACTTTATTCCTTGTCGACCAATACCATGCTGGCCTTGGTCTCGGGGTTAGGGTCATAAAATATTTGCAATATTTTATTCCTTTTTCTTTTCTTCTCTTTATTCTATAATTTTGGCATTAAAAACCTTATTTTATGTATAATTAATACAATAAATAATAGATGCTAATATGAACAAATTAATGCTATTTACATGCATTTGCTGGGGTTTTTAAGGCCAAAATGATAGAATAAAGGTGATGAAATGGAGATTCATCACCCCCCTATACTTGCCGTTGCTAGTCCCTAGCAAATGATTATGCAATAAGTACAAAAAGAATAAAGGAAAGAAAAAGGAAAATGAAAGGAAGATAGAGTGAATAGGGGTGCTTTCAGTGCAATGCATGTCTTTACAAAATCTGAGATTGGAGCTCCTGTCAGACCTTGGGTGTGAAGGTGTGTGGAACCTAGTCGGGAACCAGCTCTAAAGTACAACAGCCTTCGGTAATCACAGAACTCGGTTCAACCCATCTCAATAGCCGGGTCAGAACTAGTCTACATCATACGCAAACTCTTATAACTATGAAGCTGACTTGCACAGTGTAAGTGATATGTAGCTCCCCACCTCAGAAGTGACAAAGAAACAACCTCCCCCAACTTGGTAACTCTAAGGCCTCGGTCTAGCAACTCTTTCCTCGAGAAGCGGGGTATTCCCTTCTAAGTTCAAGTGCAACCGGCTCAAGAAGAGGGGGAAGAAGTATAGACTTTTGGAAGCTCAGCCAGTGTAGCTAAGTCTCCCGCTGCAAGCTTCATGAGATGTAACATGGATACCATAAGCTTTTGCTTTATTGAACTATATACACTCCGGTGGGGTTATTAAATTTTCAATCCGACCCACCACTTTTTTGGAGTTCTCTTTCTCTCTCTTTTTTTTTTTTTCAATTGCATCTGTACAACATATCTACATGGTGCAGCATATATACAAGAAATTTCTCCTTGAGCCAGTAGACTATCCCTCTTTTGAAGCTTTATTGCGACCCACGGCTTCAGTCCTTAGACTTCATCACCACTAGACCAAGTTGAGGTGCACTTCCTTCACTATAAGAAGAAGAGAGGTTCCGCCTAGAAGTACTACCCTCATATGCTACCCCAAGCCAAAGGAAACTGCCTCCTCACCACCTCATCCATGGAGAGCTATGTGAACGGTGCAGGTGTCCAAGTTAGGTCACGGCCGACAAGAGTCATGCGTGTGTTTCGAAAAGTTCTAGTTAGTCCACTGAGGTGCCTTGAACCCAGCCCTGCTTTCTCAAAGAATTAAGTCTGACTGGACCTGAAGTACCTTAAACCTAGTTCCCATAAGGTTCCAGTGCAGTTAAGTGCAGTAAGGTCCAACCGAGCTCCACTCTGAGACTTTATTAGACTGATTCAATCATTAAGCTTCACTCAAAAAGAATATGAATGGTATGCTTATGCTATGTGCAATGAATGATGCAATTTTTCACAAAAAAGCAAAGAATGTTTTTACACAACGACATTTTGCAAATAAAATAAGAGCTTGACACATACAAAGAGTATCTACCATTATTTACACGGGCGTACTGCTTTATTTACAAAATATATGAATTTATACAGACTTTACATGAAATAGTTTATTTAGGTTGTTGAGAAAGAATTTTATGTACTTTATTTCTTATTTACAGGTATTTGTAATAGTGATCTTATCCTTCAGTTCTAGTTTTGAAAATAGTTTTGCAAACTATAGTACACGATAATTTTTGCAATCATTTACACGCATTTGAAAACTATTTTTGCAAAGATTTTTCACACCATATGTACATTTTTCACAATAATTTTGACAAGCATTTTTCAAAACATTTGCACATAGGTTTTTGAAATCCTTTCTTTCACACAAAGAAAAAATTTTGCAATCAACACAGTTTCACGCATTTGAAATCATTTCACATCAAATTTTCCAAAACTGGTCACACTATTTTTCAAATCATACTGTATAGGTATCTGATTTATTAATCAGTAGGTACAAAAGAAGAAAAATTGTCTTTGACGTATAGTATGGTTCTGTTCTTATAAACTTTATTTGGCTTATTCCTTATTTACAAATGAAAGATTTTTGTGTGGATTCCTCAGACTCACTTCGAGAATCATTTTCACAAGGGTTTTTGAAAACTCTAGTCCAAAATAATTTTGCAATATGTACACGCATTTGAAAATCCTTTTACAAATGTTTTACACAACATAGATAGATTTTTCAAAACACCTTTGACAATCAACTTTTCACAATCATTTGCACACTAATTTCCACATATTTTGCTTTCACTCAAAGAAAATAGGTTTTACATACAAACTAATTTTTTCAATCGTTGAATACTTGTTCACGCTATTTTTAAACAAATTTCACAAGATTTTTCAAAGGAGAAAGTTTCGTAGAACACTTTTCTGACTTACTAGTCAGTATAATTACAATGAGTCTGAGGAACTCACAATCATCTTTCATTATTATAAAGCTACTTTTTACATTTTATTTTGTTGTTGTAGTGATATTTTATTTTTCAGTATGAGTTATGGCTTTTAGTATATACACAGTATATACGACCCCCCTATACTTAGCTTGAGCTATGTCCTCATAGAACGGAAGGAAAAGCAAAGACATAACTCGTACTGCGTATAGGCAGATCTAAAGAATAAATACGAACGAAATGAATGAATGAGAAGTTGACCGTCCCCCCTATACTTAGGATCAAATAGTCCTTTGTATAGCAGACTGTTTACAAAGCGGGGAGGGTCAAGGGAGAGAATACACTGATCGTACTCAGATTGTCTCCCCCTATACTTAGGGTAAGATACTCCTAAGTATAGACAAGAAGAGGAGACAATGGAGAGGATCGAACAGAAATCAAGAACCCTAGGTGCTCACCCCCCTATATTTAGGACCAAGTACGTCCTAAGTATAGAAAACTGTCTACAAAGGCGGCACGTTTTAGATAGAAAAAGAAAATAGATAAGGAAAAGAAGAAAAGAAGAAAAGAAGAAAATCAGAGCAATAATGGTTGGAGTACATCGTCTGAATCTTTTGGTGCTGCAGGAGGTGTAGAGATATCCTCGGGGTGCATTAACTGAATAGAGTCAACGACGACCAAGAATGAATCTGGTTCCAAGTAAGGCTTCAGTAGTTGGCCGTTGACGACGAATGGCTGTGCGTCAGGGGACAATTCTGATATAGCAAGGCTTCCGTTGTCACGCACTTCACATACTCGAAATGGCCCTGTCCACTTACTTTTTAATTTACCTGGGAATATCCGCAACTTTGCATCAAACAACCACACTTTCTGCCCAACATCGAAGGTCTTTCGTCTGATGTGCCGGTCATGCCAGCGTTTCACCTTCTCCTTGTACATCAAGGTGTTATCGTATGCGCAGTCTCGGAATTCCAAGAGCCTGTTCAGATCATCCTTTCGCTTCTGACCACCTTTTCGTGAGTCCAAGTTACAATTACTAATTGCCCAAAGGGATTTGTGAATTAATTCCACGGGCAGATGGCATGGTTTTCCATATACAAGACGGTAGGGCGACATGCCCAAGGGAGACTTGTAGGCCGTACGGTAAGCCCAAAGAGCTGAGTCCAAGAGTTGAGACCAGTCTTTTCTGTTTGGCCTAACAAGTTTCTGCAATATGGTCTTGATTTCTCTATTGGATAACTCCGCCATGCCATTGGTCTGCGGATGATAAGGAGATGCGACGCGGTGATCGATGCCGTACTCCTTCGTTAACTTCTTGATCTCTTTGTTGATGAAATGACTACCCCCGTCGGATATGAGAATCTTCGGTATCCCAAACCGCGAAATGATGTTCTTCTTCAGAAACTGGCAAACTGTTTTGCTGTCGGCGGCTCGGGCGGGGATAGCTTCAACCCAACGACTCACGTAATCTACGGCAAGAAGGATGTGCTCAAAACCTCGACTGTTAGGGAAAGGTCCCATGAAGTCAATGCCCCAAGCATCGAAAACATCTGCTATCTGAATGATTTTCAGAGGCATTGAGTCTTTGGCAGTGAGTGTTCCTTTCAGTCGCTGACAATCAAGACATCTTTTAACAAATTCTGCTGCATCCTTAAATAAAGTGGGCCACCAGAGGCCGCACTGCAATACTTTCGCTGCCGTACGATCTCCAGAATGGTGCCCACCAGATTCGAGTGAATGACAATGCTCGAGGACACTAGATTGCTCCGTCTGAGGAATGCACCTGCGCCAAATACAATCTGCTCCTTCCCTGAATAGAAGGGGATCTTCCCACTGGTAAAAGCGGATGGTCGACATGAATTTGTTCTTCTGATTCTTCGTCCAATCCGAAGGTATTACCCCAGAGGCGAGGTAATTTACAATGTCAGCATACCAAGGGAGAGCATCCACGGCTAAGATAGCTTCGTCAGGGAAGGTCTCTGTGATAGGGGCGTTGCTCAAAGGAGAGTCATGCTGCTCTATTCTGGAGAGGTGATCTGCTACCACGTTCTGAACTCCAGGTTTGTCCTTAATTTCCAGATCGAATTCCTGGAGGAGAAGGATCCAACGAATCAGTCTGGGCTTGGCATCCTTCTTCTGCTGTAGGTACCGAATAGCAGAGTGGTCTGTGAAAATTGTGACCTTTGACCCCAACAAATAGGATCTGAACTTCTCTAAGGCGAAAACCACAGCCAGCAGTTCTTTCTCTGTTACTGTATAATTTCTTTGAGCTTCATCTAATGTTCTGCTGGCATAGTGAATGGCATAGGGCGCCTTATCTTTCCTCTGCCCTAGAACAGCTCCGACAGCAAAATCTGACGCATCGGTCATTATTTCAAAGGGAAGAGTCCAGTCTGGAGGCTGCAAGATTGGAGCTTGAGTGATAAGCTCCTTCAATTGATTGAAGGCAAGGAGAACTGGCTGATCAACAATAAACTCTGTCTCCTTGCACAAAAGTTCTGTCAGAGGTCGGGCAATGCGGCTGAAGTCCTTGATAAATCGTCTGTAGAATCCCACATGCCCCAAGAATGACCTCACATTCTTTACTGACTGAGGTGGCTGAAGGTTTGAAATGACATCCACCTTGGCTGGGTCGACTTCCATGCCACGTTTGGAAACGACATGGCCCAACACAATACCCTCTGTGACCATAAGGTGGCTCTTTTCCCATGAGAGCACTAAATTGACTTCCCGACATTTCTGAAGCACTCTGTCTAGGTGCTCGAGGCAAGAATCGAAACTGTCACCATAGACGGAGAAATCATCCATGAACACCTCGAGAAAACTGCCTACCATTTCGACGAAGACTGCTAGCATGCATCTTTGGAAGGTTGCGGGTGCATTGCATAATCCAAAGGGCATCCTCCTGAAGGCGTAGGTGCCGAACGGGCAAGTGAAGGTAGTCTTCTCTTGATCCTCAGGGGCGATCGCCACTTGGTTGTACCCGGAGTACCCGTCCAGGAAGCAGAAGAACTCCTTGCCTGCTAATCTCTCCAAGACTTGATCAATAAATGGCAAGGGAAAGTGGTCCTTCTTGGTTGCTGCATTTAGGCGGCGGTAGTCAACACACACCCGCCAGGATGTCGGTACCCGAGTTGAAATCTCCTCTCCTTTTTCATTTGTGACCACAGTAAGCCCGGATTTCTTGGGAACTACATGCAGGGGGCTTACCCACTTTGAATCGGAGATGGGATAAATGAAGCCTGCATCACACCACTTTGTGATTTCTTTCATTACCACGTCCCGAAGGTTAGGGTTTAGCCTTCTTTGAAATTCGCGGGACGGCTTGGCATCGTCTTCTAGATAGATATGGTGTGAGCACAGAGCTGGTTTTATCCCTCGGAGGTCTGATACACTCCAACCAAGTGCCTTGCGGTTCTTTTCTAGAATCTCGAGGAGTCGAGATTCTTGATCCAGATTCAGCCTGCTGCTGATGATGACTGGATACATGTGTTCTTCACCCGTAAGGAAAGCATACTTCAGGCCTGCAGGAAGTGGCTTGAGTTCTGGTTTCAGTCTGTCCCCTTTACCGGTCACTTCTGATACCATGCTGGTGGTGGGATGTACTTTGAGACTAGTACCATCCTCAACATTCTGTTGAGATCCAAGTGATGTACCGAACGGTTCTGCGGTGAGCTGATTATGTTCGGTCTGGAGTGAATGCTCAAGAAGATGCGCTTGTATCTGAGAATCTGTCTCCCATGGATCATCGGAGCTTATGATGACTGTGCTTTCCAAGTCCTCCTCAAGAGTGAGGATTTCTTGGGTCCATGGATCGTCCAGTGACAACTCCGAGTCTCTGATCTCCGCAATAAAATCACAGGCAGCTTCTGATGCTGCTTGACTTTCATCAGTTGTGGCGTTCTGTTCCTTGTTCATGGTGAGCGTGATTTGTTTGGTGTTCGAGCTGAAGGTGATCTTGCCAGACCCGTAATCAACCACGGCACCGGAAGTACGGAGAAATGGTCTGCCGAGGATGATAGGAGTCTGGAGCAGTGGTGCAGGAGAGTCCATGTCAAGGACTACAAAATCAGCTGGGAATCTCATCTCCTGCACGGTAACTATCACGTCTTCCAACAAACCGCGGGGCCGCTTAACGGATCGGTCAGCGAACTGAAGGATCATTCGTGTCTGCTTGAGCGGTCCCAGCCCGAATTCTTGCATTATGGACGAGGGCAGAAGGTTGATGGAAGAACCACTGTCAAGAAGAGTACGCTCGAAGACCTGATCAAAAATCACACAATTGATCAGAGGTGCTCCTGAGTCTTGCTTTTTCTGGGGGAGGTTGGTGATAGCTGCAACTGTGGCCATGGACAAAACGTGTTTTTCTACCTCTCGGCGTCTGTTGTCTTGCGCTGGGTGACGCCTGTCAGTACATGCCTCTTTCAATCCTTTCTTTACAGCTGGCATGTATTCCACGGCCTTTAACAAGGGAATCTCAACAGTCAATTTATCCAAAATATCTACAACTCCTGGATCAGACAATGCAGTTTTTCTTTTTATCATTTTTTTGGATTTTTGTATTGCATGCGGAAAAGGAATATTCACATTACTGGCAGGAAAATTAGAGTTCTTATTTACATCAAGATTATCGCCCACAGAATGTTGTACATCCGGACTACAAAAAGGTGTACAAGCTGGATCTAACTCTGCTGGTGCTGCTGGTCGATCAAAAAGGGTAGCATTGGCTCCATCGGCTGGCACAGGATCAGCTGCTGCTGGCGGCTCCTCCAAGGCTGGCGCGGCTTCACTTCTGCTACAGGCTTCTTTTTGGTGTTTTTGTTTTTGCGGATTTTTTTGTATTTTTGGCTGGAATTGCTTCTGGCCATGCACGACGGCTGGACTGGCTTCTCCTTCCTCTTCCTCCTCACCCGCCCCTGGAGCTGGCACGGCTGATGCGGAAGATGACGATCCACCTGTTTCTTTATTCACCCCATATCTGGTAGCAGGCGGAGGCAAGGCCCTACCGCTCCTGAGAGTAACGGCATTAGAATAAACAGTAATATCATTATCACACGCGGACTGGACATCATATTCTACCTGCTCCTTCTTCTTGAAATTGTTGGGGTTGGCTTCGACCTGTGCCGGAATGGTAGTGCGAGTGGCGGTCAGGTCATCAAGCCGCTTGGTCATCTCCGCTAGCCCTTGGACAAGCTGGGCTAGACACTCCATGGTGGGATTAGCTGGGGGCACATCAGAAGATGCAGCGTGCATACCACGCTGCTGTTGGTTAGATGGATGGGGAGGCTGCTGATGGTGTTGCTGTGGTGGAGCAGGAAGTTGAAGTTGTTGGTAGGATGGAGAGGGATACTGCTGGTATGATTGAGGCTGGGCAGCCGTGTATTGGTGATACGGCTGCGGATGGCGATACTGCTGCTGCTGCTGATACGGAAAATTCTGCCTCCATTGATGTGCGAATTGAGGAGGCTGCTGGTGTTGCTGAGTTAGAAGACTTACAGTGCATCCCAGCTCTCTCCATGTGGTATGCAAAACAGAATTTTTAAACCTATCTACATGTCGGTATGCAAGGCACAAAATCGTCCTAAACATAAGCTGCTATTAACGTGAAGAACCATAAGTTGCTCATTCGTCTCTAGCCCAAGAGAGTTCGGTCTTGGCTCACCCCTCCTCTGCCCAACACATTTGGATTAGGAGAAAGCGCTTGTTCGGGTGTGAGCTCGCGGCGCGGCGGACTAAGAGACGAATTTACAACTTGTTTGAGTTTGACTAGATCCAATCGAAGTAGACTATAGGAACATGCATTCTTATTAATGTTTGGACCTAGCTACCGAGTCAAGCAACCTAAATCTAGGGGCTCCAAGCACACAAAACAAAGTAAAATAAAGGCGAAAAACACAAAACAGCGGAAAACAAAGGAAAGAAGGCGGTAGAAATCGCAGAAAACAGCGATGAGGCCCCCAGGTGAACAGACACCCAGGCACTGGACCTCATTGTGAAGAGTAGAGTCCTGTTAATATACATGCCAAAATAGTCTCTCTCACCATGAATTACAAAAATAATTTCCTAAGTGTCTAGCCTATCTAATGCCCCTCTCTTTGCTTCCTTGATGCACTCTCCAGATGGTCAGGAGAAGAGAAGACCATCCTCCTCCAAGCTTGGCTGCCTTGGCCTCCTAGGAAGCCATCCTTGCGTGGGGGTCCCTTGCATCAAAGTCACAAAAAGATTGCATTAGCATACTTAGTCAATTAAATAGAGCAGAGAAAAATAATCACAATAAATAAAGAAATAAAGCATGGTGATTAAGGACAATAAAACAATAGCTGCTCACACAAAGAATGAATCATGAATCTACATTTTTATACAAGAATGACAAAAATCAATTTGGCTATGCTCATTGCTCCCCGGCAACGGCGCCATTTGATAGACCCCAGAACCGACCGGTCTTGTGTTCCACACAAGGCGGGAGCACAGTCGTAGTGTCGACCAACCAAATCCTGGAGTCAATCAACAATTAACCCACAAAGCAAGAATGTATCAATTAAGTCCCAAAAAAAATAAATGTGAATTAATTTTTATTACTCTACAACAAAATGTATAGTGACAAGCATGTAGAGGTCGAACCACAGAGAGCAATACAAGATGCGTAGCCTAGATGTATCACCAAGTCATCCATGTGTGAGGCTTGTTTTTATGTGGGTTTTTAATTTTATATTTTTTTATTTTATTATTTTTTTTTGTTTTTTTATTTTGTTTTCATATTTTTATATATTTTTTTTTTACATTTTCTTTTTATATATATTATTTATATAGGGACATAGATATACATAGAATATATAATATATGTATAGGGATATATATATATAGAGATAGGTGTGAGGAGAAAAAGATATATAGAGTACATATATCAATATATATGTATTTATGCAAAATATAGTATCTACAAGATCTCTTTTTTTTTTAATTTCAAAAAGGTCCTTAATATAGGACTATATTAATGGCCGAATACAATTAGGGCTTTTAAAAATATCAAATGAATCCAAAAATTGCCCAAATTAATTTTACTAAGTAAATAATATATATACAGAATTATTAAACAGAGAAATATTTTTTTGGTATTTTTCTGGGGTTTTTACATTTTTTTGATGGACTTTGGAGCTTTTTAATTTTTATGTTTTTCTTTTTCTTATTTTTAGGTTTTTTCATTTTCTGGACTCAATATATAGATATTTATACCATATATATTTTTTTGGAATTTTTCAAAAACATTTTATAATTTTTTTGTATTTTATAAATTAGACAGTGAAGAAAATGCATGTTTTTGATTTTTAATAAATACCAAAATGCAACAAAATTCAAATCTAAAAATATAGCAAGCAAGGGTACCCTAACAGGAGCATATGCCTATTTTTTTCAAAATTTTTCAAAGAAATATAGAGCACAAAATAAATAGACAAAGCATCCCAAAATATATGGCCTGGCAGGGGCATTTTTGCAATTATAACATTTGTTCGGGGTGTCCATGCAAATATCACAGTACAAATAAACATTCCTTTTTATTTTACAGGCCATTTTACAATTATCAAAACCCGGCAGGGGTTATGTGCAAAAACTCCTGTGCCTCACGTGGGACTACACGTGAGGCGCAGAGGGACCCATCTGCAAATAAAATTAAACTAAGGGATCAAACTGCAAATTATACAAGTTATTTACAACGTGATATTTTATTTTTGGAATCAAATATTAATTACAAAAAGGCGGGGGGGGGGGGGGTGTATGTGAAGTTTACCCCCTCAGGCGCTTCATCCAACGGCTGATCTTCGCTCACTTGCCACGCGGCGCCTCCACGTGAGCCGATACCGCTTCGCCGATGGAGGGCTGAGATTAGATCACTTGAGGTGATCTGACGGTTGCTGCGGGGCTCCATCCAACGGCTCCCTTCTAATCTGGGACCTTCATCTTCATCCAACGGCGGAGAGGGCGCCTGGAAGAACAGGGAAGAACGCTCGCCTGAGCGAGCTTCTCCCGGCTGGATCTCACACCTCCGCCGTCCATCACTGCTCCACGGTGTCCCAAAAGCTTCCTGGAAGGTTCCTCTGTCGTCCGGAGGTGTTGGATCGACCAGAGGTACACTGGAGCACCCTCGCGAGGTCGGAGAAGAAGTGGGGCTCCAGGTACCTCCGGCGTGACTTGATTTCGCCTCAGGGTGCTTATTTGCGCACCAGACCTGCACAGGAAGATAGCATGGCTCGAGGGGATGCTCCTCGACCAAAAAGGTTGAAGCTGTGCAGCAAAATGAGGTGGAACGGAGGAGCTCCGACGAAGGGCGGAGGAGGAGCTCCGATTCGCCAAGACCTGGGGTCCTGGGTTGAACAAGTGTGTGCATTTGATGGAGAACTCGAAGGGGATGGAGATGAGGCGATTTAGGCGGTCGGAGACAGATAGGATCACAGTGGGGAAGTCGCCGGAGCTCAGCTCCGGCGAACTTCGAATTTCTGCTTTTGGCCTAAGCTAATCATCTAAATGCTAACCTAAGGACTGGAATTAAAAGCTAATACTAAAACCTAACTACTAAGCAAGAAAGAACAACTCTTATACCTGGGGGCCTCCAGGGAGCAGGGCGGACGCCGGAGCTCCGCCGCGTCAAAATTCTCCTCCCTCCGGCCGAGTCTCGATGCTGGGCGACTCCCCCTGTCACGAGGAACGATCCAGGCACAAGATCTAGGCTTTAGGTTGGAATGAGAGTGGCCAAATTCGAGGAAGGAGGGGGAGCTTTTTATTTATAAACATTGGCAGGAGGCCCTATTGACCGGCGATTATTGATCGATCCAACAAGTATCTAGTTGATCTATGATCTTGGCGGGCATCATGGATGATCAGAGGACAAATCTTGTGAAGGAAGCGAGTGCGATGGTTCACTGAGCCATGCGGGAAAAATGGCGGAAATCGGGGAAAAGACAGGTTGCGTGAAGTCAGACGCCTGGAGGTCCAGTTGACCGGGGTCAACTCGCGGAGGGACTGGGTTGGTCCACCTCAGCCCGCTACAAGACAGAATAGGGAATATTTCGCGAAATTGAATTATTTGGCATAGTAAATGATTTTATTATTTTTTTCGTATAAAATAAAAAATGTGTATTATTTCATGTAGTATTTATTTATGATTTTTATTTATTTTTTTGGATTATTTTATTATGGTTTTATTAAAATAATGTGTATATGTATGTATTTACATGTGTTTTTGTGTATTTTATTTTTAATTTGTTTATTTTATTTTATTATTTTATTTTCTTATTTTATGAATTTATAACTTATTTTTATGAGTATAAGGGTATTTTTGTTTGATTTTTATAAGTTTATTTGTATTTTTAAATAAATAGGTCTATGTATTTCTAAGTATATATATAGGTACTTTACCTATATATTATACACATTGTATTTATTTAATTAATTTTATGTGTTTTTATTAAGGATTTGTATTTTTAATAAGACACATATAATATATACATTATTATAAAAATATAAAAGAATAAAGAATAAAAGAATGCTTTTCCTTTTATTTATGCACATACAGGTAGTATAGGTATTTTGTCTATATATTCATAGACTTATTTTATTTTTACAAATTCTTTTTTTTTTTGGTTTTATTCAAATTTCAATATGTACATGTATTATATACATTATTTACAAGATTATAAAAATGCAAATTTATAGAAATACTAAAGATTGAATAAAATGAATATTTTAATCAGGTCTATATACAAGGAGAGCCAAAAACCTAACTTTCACAGATGGACTCCAAAAATTATGAGATCAATTTTATAAAATAGTTTATGAAATGCTATATACAATTAAAGGTGAGTTTGGGTGATTTGGAGTTTTTATTTGCAAGATATGGGTCTGTGAAGTTGAGATTTTGGCTTTTTATTCTGTGTATAAAATGTACACTGAGTGTTATTTTTACACAAACTCAATTTTGTATTTTTATTTACATTATTATCTACAACTTTCATGAACAAAGTTTCTTTATTTGATGAATAAATATTTATGTACAAAATAGGTGTCACAAATGCATAAAGGGATGAATAAATAAATGGGGTATTTATTGTATATCAGCCCTTATCTCCCCCTACTTTATTCCTTGTCGACCAATACCATGCTGGCCTTGGTCTCGGGGTTAGGGTCATAAAATATTTGCAATATTTTATTCCTTTTTCTTTTCTTCTCTTTATTCTATAATTTTGGCATTAAAAACCTTATTTTATGTATAATTAATACAATAAATAATAGATGCTAATATGAACAAATTAATGCTATTTACATGCATTTGCTGGGGTTTTTAAGGCTAAAATGATAGAATAAAGGTGATGAAATGGAGATTCATCAATACCCATGCTTTCTCTTTACACATAATGCTTGAGAAGCATCTCTCTCTCCCTTTCTCTTTCTCTCTAGAGGTCAGCCCTCTCTCTCTCTCATGGCCGTCCACCATGGATACCATGGAGAGGTTCTCCATCGCCGCGGCATCGTCGTTATGCTGCCCGTTCTTCTGCTCGTGGATCTCCGTCTTCTTCGGTGCGCCTCGCTCGTGAAGAAGACGTTGGATCTCGTGTGTCGAGATCAGGAGATCCGCCGCTTGGATCATCAACATGGATTGCGAGAAGCACGCGGTTCATCCCCGCGCTCGCAAGCGTCTCCTCCGTCGGATCGGACTTGAGACCGGAGGTCTCTTCGTTTAGAGACTTGATCGCAACCACGCTTCAAGAGGTAATCCTAATTACTTGTTTATGGTTTAGACGAAACGATCCGAGAAGTGTTCTTGGATCATGTGGTTTCGTCGTATAAAATTTTTTAAATTCCGCTGCATCGAGCAACTAGTGCGACTAGTCGCTCTTCGTCGTATTCGATACGACGCTCACGCTTCCGTGATGCGCTTGAGGATCTAACCATATCCTTCACCTACTAATTACGGCACAAGCAAGTATAAAATCCTAAATCTAGGGGCTCGATCAAAAACCACGTAAACACCGGAAAAGGCAGTTAAAAAGAAAAGAAAAGAAAACCGCGAGAAAAACCGCGTAAAACTCCTAAGGGTCCCCCGAGCACACCGGTGCTCGACGAAACAGACCCGCTAAGCAGATAAAGTCCTCAAGTCCAGTCTCTGAGTCCCTGTATTATTACAATAATAATCAAAATAAAATAAAGAAAATCTAACTAAACCTCTCCCACTCAACTCTCTCTCTCGCTCTCTCCTGCGGCTCCGTAAAGAAAGGAGCCGCCTCTAAGTTCTGCGGTTGCGTCGGCTCCTCGAAAGTCGCCTCCGCGGTCCTCGGGCCCTCGCAAGAAACAGAGACAAGTGGTCAGACCGAAATAATCAAATAATAATAATAAAAATAAATGGAAATAAAATGAGGGTATATATGCAAAAATGCAAAATAAAATAAACACTCAAAATAAAACAAGAATAAAAATAAAAGAAAAAGAAAATAAAACAAAATGAAATAAAAATAAACTATAAACAAAAGCCGTGAAAAAGTCGCGAGCTCTGAAAGAGCCGCGAAAAGCCGCGAAAACAAAAACGAATATAAAATGAAAACTACTAAGCCGTGCTCCCCGGCAACGGCGCCATTCTGATGACACGCCAAGCGACTAAGGCAAATGTATCTATATGGTCGTTGCGACCTCGATCACTCGACTATGTCAATCAAGAAAAATGAACCACTAATATAGATAAAATCACTCAAAACACGAAAGCGGTCATGCTATTAGATTAACCTGGTATAGCGACCAGGGTCGATCACAAGGAGCACGGGTTGGCCTCTCGGCCTACGAAGTAGTAAAAAATAAAAATAAAATAAAAGAGGCAAATATTTTTGGTGGTTTTTAATTATTTAATATTTTTTTGGATTTTTAATGAATTAAGAAAATAGGAAAAGTAAATAAACACACACTTCAACAAATTATTAAAAGTAATAAAAAGCAATCAAAAATTCAAACAAAAATATTTTTATGTGTTTTATAATTTTTAGTGTTTTTGGTGAATTTTTGAGAATTTTCTGATGTTTATTTAATTTTCTAAAAATCAAAAAGTGACTAAAACAGTAGGTACGGTCCAGCCGAGCTACAAGGGCCTAGATAAAATATCTAAAAGGCCCAAACTAGCTGGGAGGTAATTTTCCTGTAAAGAGAATAAAACAAGGAAAATCTAGGCACCTATTTTATTGTTTTTGGATTTTTAATTGATTTATTAGAATTTTTTATAAGATTTTCAGTGTTTTTCAATTTTTAGTGGTTTTCAGTAATGAAAAATAACCAAAATTGGCTAGAAAATCAAACACAACAAAATACACAGTAGACAAATTTTTTGTAATTTTTAGACACTATTTAATATTTTTTTGTGATTTTTAAAGTTAGACAGTAGCAAAATTAAGTGTTTTTGATTTTTTAAAAATACCAAATGAAAACAAAAATGTCCTAAAAAATCCTCGAAAATTTTACACTATGGCAGGAGCCATGTGTCCAATTTTCGTTGGATTTGGAGGTAATTTGCTATTTTATTCAAAAATAAAGAGGGGGCACAGTGCACAGGGACCAAAGTGCAAATACCCAAGAGTCTGGGGGGTCTGGTGCAATTAACCCAGCGAAACACGTGCTACGCGCGTGTCTGGGGCACTCAGGGACCCATATGTAAGAAAAATAAGTTACAAGGGCTTATTGGTAACAGGTACCAAAAGTCCAGGGACCTATCCGCAAAATACCCAAAAAATCACGCACATGTTCAAATGTATCACGCACAGGGGTATAAATGCAAATAATTAAAAACTTTCATTCATTAATGAACAACCAGAACTACATGGTAGATAATGCAAATAAACCAGAAAGTCACGTGTCGATGCACGTGTCATACAACGCACAAGGGTATAAATGCAAACCAAACAGAGTATGGGGTCCTCTATGCAAATAACCCTAAAACTAAACAACTGGATTAACTAATTACAGGACTAACTACAAAATAAAATAGCAAAGGGGGCCTAAGGGTAAATTACCCCTTTATTACGCGGACCGCGCGATGGACGCCACGTGGAGGAATCAGCGGTGAGGATCGGCTGGCGCTCCAAACGAGGGTCCTCGAAGTGATCCGACACTCGAGGTCAAGCCACATGGTGTGATCAACGGTCATGGCTCTCTGTGGCTTAACCCACGAGCATCGGGCGGCTGGGATCGACCCTCTTCAGATCTGACAGTGAAAGCGGCTCCTCGAAAGGACGGTCCAGATAAGAACTGGAGCAGGAGGGCTGATCGAACGGCGTCTGGAGGTCGTGGAAGAACAGGTGGCCGGCGAACTTCGCCGGCCCAGTGCGAGCGCTCCTGACCTCCTCGCGGGGCGCTGATGATCGGAACAGGTCAGGTGTGGGCCTCCGCGTCGGATAGGGGTCTCCGATGACCCAGCCGAGCTCTTGAGGAGCTCGGGCGAGGTCGGTGGAGCTGCGCCTCCTGACTGGATGTCGAAGGACCTCATATGGCCTTCGTTCGACCTGCAAAGCAATCCAGAAGACTCGCAGGTCGAGGGCAAACTGCCTCGACCCGGTTAGGTGGAGTGGCGGTGGACGATGGGTCGCAGCGGGCGAGCTCCGGCGAAGTGGGGACGGTGGAGCTCGAATCCCAGCTCCTGTGCGAGCTGGGTTGGATGGAGGGATGGAGAAGGTGCGTCGGAAGGAGGCGAAGATGTATGTGGATTCCGATGATCGAATCTAACTACGGGGTGGTCAGAATCGATGGAACAAGGCGGAGCGGCGATTTGGGCGTAAATGAAAATCAAAGGAAAAGACGGAGCGAAATGGATACATGGGTGGACGAGTAGACTGTGGATGAGCTAAGGAAGCTCTAGGTCGTTGCCTCGAGGAGCGTCTCCCTCCGAGGCTCGGTGCTCCTGCTGGTGGCGGAGCAACGGCGGCGAAGCTCGCCGGATCAGTGGACACGCCTCCTCTCCTCGCTTCAACAGCGCCAAACGCGAGCTGTCACTCTCACGAATACGCTGGAGCTCACAGGGGTGGATTCGAATGGCCAAAGATGGAGAAGGAAGGTGGCGGAGCTGGGACTATATACTCCTAGGGGTCCGGCTATCGGGAGGTCGGGCGAGTAGCTCAGTGCGTGGATCCCCAAAATCCACCCCGGGCGTGGATCAGGGATGATCAAGCTCGGATTAGAGCCCGGGGTTAACGGATTCAGGAGTCGGATCAAGTGTGCCAAATGGCGAGAAATCGGGTTGCGGGCACGGATCCGAGACGGGGTGGTCCTGGGGGGGGGGGAGTTGACCGGGCGGTCAACACTTCCCAGGACCAATAAGAAAGGGCCACGTGGCTGGATTTTGCAATTAAAAATAAGGGTAGCAAATGGCCGATTTAATGAAAACTTAAAACATGAAATATTTTTCTTTTATTTTTTACTATTTTTTAGTGATTTTTAATAATTTTTTCGAAATAAAAATAAGGTATATACATAATATGTAATATATAGGTATATGTACACTATATAGGGTTTTTAATTTTTGATTTTTTAATTATTATTTTTATGCAATTTTATTCCTATTTTATATTTTATTTATTTTCATTATAAAATGAGGAATAAAAAGATATTTTTGTTTTATTTTAATTATTTATATACATAGGTGAAATAAATACATATATACATTTATATACATGGTATATTTATAATATAATTTTGTGTTTTTAATTTTGTTATTTTTATTTTGTTTTTGTTTTAATTGTTTTTATTTATTTATTTACACTATATAATATAGAATATTTACAAAAATTTTAGAAATTAATTTTATTTATTTATAAAGTTAAATAAATATAAAGGTGGTTCTATGTACATGATGACTATACAAGAGGTGTTTTTGTTTTCTTTTTAATTTTTAAATTTTTATTTTGATTTTATATTTATATATATATACAAATATTTACAAGCCTATTTTTGTGAGGAAAATACTTTTATTTTATTTACATAAATATTTACACACATGAGCCCCTATCTCCCTCTACTTTGGCTTTTATGCGGTCAGGCCCATGCTGAGCCCTCCCTTGGGTTAGGTTGCTCAATATTTATTCTAAATATTTCCCTCCTTTTCTTTTTAATCTTTATTCTTTTATTTTTGCACAAAAACATGCTAATTATAGGTTTTTACACAATGCATGCTTTTGGTAATTATTTGTATTTACACACATCTAAATGCATTTGCAAAGGTTTTTGTAGCTAAAATATAAGAATAAAGAGTGATGAATGAGTATTCATCATGCACGAGCCACAATGTTGATTTTGTTGTGTTGCCCATGGAGGACTCCACAGGGGAGCCATCTCCAATCATCCTGGGACGACCATTCCTCGCCTCTGCGAGGGTCGTTATTGACTATGGATCAGGAGAGATTCGCTTCCGTCCTGTTGACGAGAGAGAAGTAGCGATCACCGCACCCACAGCTGACCAGAGACCTGCACCTGATACACCTTCACCGATTATAGCTGACTCTGAGGCATGTGACCTACCTGATGCTACTAGAGATACTTCCTTAGCGATCCCTGATGAGACCCGACGAATCCCTCGAAAGGGGAGGAAGTCGGAAAGCATGGACCTCACTAATCCTCCTCCTGGTGTGTGGCGATGTGTTGATGAGATCCAGAGTATTTATGTGATTGAACCATTTGAGCAGGGGGCAGATACCAAAATAATTGAGGATGTTTATGAAGTTGCCCATTACTTTGAGAGACCTCATAAGTAAACAAATGACCCATGTAAGACTAGACAGGACGGACCTGTTTTGACTACTTCCACTGATGAGTCCACTCCTGTCCATGTAGATTCTGATGGGCCAGAGGCCGAAGTTGATTTGATCGCTTTTCTTCAGAAATTTGGGCCTTTTTATGAGAAAGATGATCCGGTTGAGATTATAGAGGACGAACAGAGTTCGTATACTTCTACAGATGATTTCGTTCCTTTTGATTTTGACCTGGACGAGGACTCACAGGACGACTCCGATTACACTTCTTCCGAGGATGATGAATTTGTCCCATTTCACTTTGACATCTGCGAGACTTCCAAGGCCGGACCTAGTCGTACTTCTTCTACTCACCCGTCTGTGCCTTCACACCATAGGACCACCAAGGGAGAACCTAGCCATACTGCTTCCATCGATCAGTTCGTCCCTTTCCGATTTGACTCCACTGAGGGCCTTCACCGTGTCGACCATGATCGGCTTCCGTCCACTGTGGACCCCGATGTCGACATACACCACACCAGAACTATCCCTCAGCGGTCCCGCAAGAAGGTTTGCTTTCCACCTTCTGATGATCACCCTTTTATGTTGTAGATTCTCTCTTGTGACTCTTTCTATCTCCCGTTTTTGCTCGTCTACCCATTTCTCGTGTTTGCCTTGCTTAGGACGTACTTTGTCCTACGTATAGGAGGGGTAGACAAGTTGAGTGTTCATTCTTCGTTCTGTGTCATCACTCCTCTCGTTGCCTATATTTAGGGCTTCTTTTACCCTAAGTATAGGGGGAGTGGTGTGTACATCCTCATGATCTCTTCATCCATTTTCCGATCTCTTTTCTTCTTTTCTTCTTTTCTTCTTTTCCTTTTCTATCTTCTGTATCTATCAAAAAGGTGTCGCCTTTGTAGACAGTTTTCCATACTTAGGACGTACTTTGTCCTAAGTATAGGGGGGTGTGCACCCCGAGTCTCTTTTATTTTCTTTTCGATCCTCTCCCTTGTCTCCTCTTCTTGTCTATACTTAGGGATATCTTACCCTAAGTATAGGGGGAGACAATCTGAGTACGATCTGTTCATTCCCACCCTTGACCCTCCCTGCGTTGTGTACAGTCTGCTATACTTAGGATTATTTAATCCTAAGTATAGGGGGGACGGTCAACTTCTCATTCGTTTGTTCATCCATTCCTTTATTTATTTATTCGTTAGACTTGCCTATACTTAGTACGAGTTATGTCTTCTCTTTTCTCTCCGATCTATGAGGACATAGCTCAAGCTAAGTATAGGGGGGTCGTATATACTATGTATATACTTTAGCCATAACTCGTACTTCCGTATTTTCCTAATAATATGGCTACTAATTCTTTAAAATTCATTAAAAATCTTTAATAAAAAGATGTTATCATTCCTCAAATTCTTTTTGTATTTACTGATTAATAAATCAGGTGAAAATGTTTTTTGCAAAATGTTTGAAAAATAGTTTGAAAATCTTTGTGAATATCTATTGAAAACTATTTTGAAAATGTTTTGTTACATGTTTTCAACCTGTTTAAAATGTGTGGATTGTAAAATTTCTTTTCTTTGTGTGAAATAAAATGATTTGTAAATGGTTTGAAAAATGGTTGCAAAATTTTTTGAAAAATCTATCTATACTGTTTTGAAAACCTTTGCAAAATGATTTTCAAATGTGTGTACATGTTTGTAAAGATGTTTGTAAAAACTATTTTGGACTATAGTTTTCAAAAATTGTGTGTAAAATTGTTTTCAAATAAGTTTGAGGAATACTAACATCACACCAAAATCCACTATGTATATATGTATAAAATTGACCACTTACCCTTGTAAATTCTTAGAATCCACTTCTTGTAAATATAAAGAAGCACTCCCGTGTACATATTTTTAACCTAGTTTTCAGTCAAAACTTTTTTGTTTTCAAAAATCCCAAAAACATTTGCAAAATTAAAATCCAAAAACATTTGAAAAATCCTTTTGAAAAAGACAAAAAATGCATCTGCATATGCATCATCAGCATCTTTTCAAAAAATCTATAAAAAGTTCAAAATCTTTGAAAATTGCATCACAAAAATATTTTCTGCATTGCATTGCATAGCATTCGCATTTTTCGGATTGAGTTTGATAGTTGAACAAGTCTAAGTAAAATCTGGAGATTGGAGCTTGATTGGACCTTAAAATCTACCTAATAATAGGAACCTTATAGGAACTGGGTTTGAGGTACTTCAGGTCTAGTTGACTTAATTCTTTGAGGATCACGGTACTTGGTTCAATGGATTCTTGACTGCCTAAGTAGAGTATTTCAGAGCACACACACGACTCTTGTTGATAATGACCTAACTTGGACACCTGCACCTTTCACATGGCTCAACTCAGTTGGAGTGGTGAGGGGATTGGATTTGCCGGTATGAGACGCACACAAGTGGAAACATTTGCCCTTCTCTAGGGAGGGAAGTGCACCCCAACCCGTCCAGTGATAAGGAAGTCTAAAGACAGGAGGCTGTGGGTTGCGATAAAGCTTCAAAAGAGGGATAGTCTACTGGCTCAAGAGGAAAAATTCCTTATGTAAATGCTGCTGTGAATAGTATTTCAAAAAAAAAGTTCAGGCATGTACAAAAATAAAAAGCCTGCAAGTATGTACAAAGTCAATAAGCAAGCTTGAGTTCCAAAGTCATATCATGTGAGTCTGCAGCAGGATGACTTGACTACACTGGTCTTGCATCCCGGGATAGGTAGCTACACTGGCTACCGTCCATTCTTCTCTTCACCCCCTCCTCTTGAGTTGGTTGCCACTTGAACTTAGAAGGGAATACCCCGCTCCTCGAGGATGGAGTTGTTGGATTGGGGAATCATTGGGTTGTCATACTGGAGAAGTCAGTTTCTTTGTCATTCTAGCTGGGGAGAGCCACCATCACTTACACTGTACGAGTCAGATTCATAGTCGTAAGAGTTTGCGTATGAGTTGAAGTATTTCTGACCTGGCTATTGATGAGACTTGGACAGAGCTTTGGGATTCTCAAGGACTGTTGAATTTCAAACACGGTTCTCACTAAGGTTCTGCCCGCACTAAAATTCCAAAGGTCCGACTTAAGCTCCAAACTTTGATTTTGTAAAGACAAGTTTGATAATCAAATAAAATCCAAGTTCTTCTTTTTCTTTTCTTTCTTTCTCTTTTTGCACTTATTGCATAAGTGTTTGCTAGGGACTAGCAAAGGTAAAGTATAGGGGGATGATAAATCCACATTTCATCATCTTTATTCTATCATTTTGGCACCAAAAACCCTAGCAAATGCCTGTAAATACCCTTAAATAGAGCATCTTAGCAGTCATGCATGTGCATCTAAATAGTGTATAAATTAATGTAATTAAAGCCAAAATTTTAGAATAAATAAAGAAAAGAAAAAAATAAAATATTGTAAATATTTTATGACCCAAAACCCCCGAGACCTAGGCATCTTGATGAATAGGTCGACAAGGAATAAAATAGGGGGAGATAAGGTCATAAATACATTATAAATGCCTATAATTTCTATTCAGTCTTTATTCATTTTGGGACCTATTTTTGGTTCCACTTTTTATACATTAAATAAAGAAACTTTGTACATGAAAGTTGTAGATAATATTACAAGGAAAATTACAAAATTGATTTCACTGAAAAATAATATACAAATAAAAAGTTATGGTCTGAATAAAAATCCAGAATCCCTACTTCCCAGACCCGTATCTCACAACTGACAACTCCAAATGCAGCATACTCACCTTTAATTGTATATAGAAGAAAATAAGCTATTTAATGGCGGTGGTTTCGCATTTGGCGGAGCTACGGTTTGAAAGTTGAGTTTTGAACCCCTATTGTATACTTGTACGTATTAAAATATTCAATTTATTATTTATTTATTATTTTTATAATTTTATATTTTTATAATGTTGTAAATATTACTTATAATATATATGTACATTAAAATCAAAATAAAAACGTAAATAAAACTCAAATAAAAATACTTGTAGATATCATATACATAGGTACTTCACCTATAAATATACCTATTCTTTTTACACTTTCATTTTATTTAATGTACATAATACATCAATAAAATGAAATAAAAATATATTTGTATATATAAAAGTATTTTATAATTTTAGAAAATAAGAAATGAAAAAAATAGAAATAAAATTTACAAAATAAAAATAAAATACTAAAATACATAGGTAATATACCTATATAAGGCTAAAAAGGTAACTTGTAAAAATAAACCTCATAAAAATAATTAAAAATCATAATAAAATAATTTATAAAAAATAAACATTTTTCATTTCACAATTAAAAATCAATAAAATCGTTATCTATTTTTTTATAGATTTTAGAAAGTATTTTTCCTGCGGATTTTCCTGGTTGGTCCACGTGGACCAACCAGGTGGCTGGAAAGTTGACCCACTGGTCAACTTCCTGGCCTTCTCCTACAGCGTGTCAGAATGCCTATGACCCTCTCTTCTCGATTTTTTCACCGTTGATGCGTTGCTCGAGGGCAGCCGCTTCCTTCATGAAAGTTGTACCCTGTACAACCACCTAGCTCGCCGACCTAATAGATCCACCCAGATTTTCTTCATCCACCCGTGATCGCGCCTCGAAGATCGCCCCTCGGCCATGTTTCAAAAACAACCCATTCCTCCCATTTTCATTTTGGACCGCTTTTGACCAAAGCTGAGACATCCGAGGATTAGCCAGGGATCCCCGGTGATAGGGGGTTGATCCCCGACCTCGTCGAGGTGCAGCGGAGGGCCGAGGCACGTCCCAGCCATCTCCGGCGGCTACGCCGCCGTGAGGTATCTAAACTTCGAGCTCGTAGCTCTTGAGGTCCACCTTTATCCATTTTTCTGCCTTATTAATTTAGCATTAACATTAAGATCGTGCACCCGTTTTCATCTGGTCTGAAACCTATCCGATCACCTTCGCGTTCACCTCGCCGGAGCTAGCTCCGGTGAGCTCCCTCTTCTTTCACTTTTCGCCTTCTTTCACAGTCGGAGGGGCGAGGTATTTTGCCCTTGCTCCCCGTAACGTTTCTTGCAGGTCATTGCAGCAAACAAGATTTCTGGAGGCGATTTTGACTCTCGCCGGACCTTCTTGAAGCCCCTCCTCGACGTCGACGTCGTAGGAGAGCTCCAGGGGTCGACGACGACTTTTGAAGCCACCGATCATCGGAGAAGACCTGCAGGAGGAGAGTGAGCCACCGTGGAGTTTCACAGTACGTCGGAGGAGCCCTAGATCACCGGACGAAAATCACCCCGGCATCGTTCTTGCCTGTTCATCCTTGCAGCCTCTCCGCCATACGATCTGAAGGACGACCCAGTTTGATTGTGAGCCCTCGGATCTGGCCGCCCACAACCGTCTGATCAGCTGGCCAGATCTGATCTGGGACGTCAAGCCGAAGGGGTATCGCGCCTCCCTGTCCTGCCACGTGGCGTAAGTGAAGCGCCCACCACCGTCGGATGCGCCCCCTTGACTGGGTATTTTGCGTATCTCACCCAGTCAAATTTTTGTATTAGATAATTAGTACTTAAACTTCCGTAGGCCTTTTTATTGTTCTGCATAATTTGCGTATTGACCCCCAGATTTTGTGACAATTCTTTTTAGCCCCCTGCCAGGGCACGTGCATTACGCACGTACTTTGGCTAATTTGCACAGGCATTCCGGGGATTTTCGTATATCTCGTTTTAATATCTAAACTTTTATATGCAGTATAGAAGTTCTGACACTTTTACATTCAGCCCCTCATATTTCATACGTATTGCATTTTTGCCCTCCCCAGGCGCGTGCATTGCACGCGCGTGGGTGGATATTTTGCGGAAAAAGGGTCGCGAGTTTTGTAATTTGATTTCGGTCCAGAACATATTTATTTCAGTATAAATCTTGGTGTAAAAATTGCGTAACAACCCTTGGAGCTTTGTCTTTTTGCTAAAAGGTCCCTGCCAGACCTTTAATTTTTACGTGCTTACATGAATTAATTAGGGTATCATTTTAAGTCCAAAAATTCCACAAAATTAGACTTAAGCTCCTGGTAACTTGTTCTTACACGCCAACATTTTAGTTTTTGATTTCTTTTATTTTTATATTTATTAAAAATCAAAAACATGCTTTTTATTCACTATCTAGCTTAGAAAATACCAAAAAAATATTAAATCATTTAGTGTCAGTCCAAAAATCACTAAAAATCTCAAAAGAAAAACACTAAAAATTTAAAAACAATCAAAAACTTCAAAAAAATATATAAAATCAAAAAAAACTCCAAAAAATGCAAACTCAGTTGCTGTTTGTTCTACATTTCATTCTCTTTATTTGAAAATTAGTGTGAAAAATTTTGGTTGCTGTTTGCTAATTTTAATTTCCATTTTCCTCACAGCCAACATATTTTCCACTGTTTTCCCTTATTTCAGTATTTAAAAATACCAAAAACATTTGAAAAATACCCAAAAATCACAAAAACAGTAAAAAATCCTAAAAATATCAAAAATATTTTATTTCTGAATTTTTGGTTATTTTTGCATATTTTTATAAATACTTTAGCTTGTCTTTTATTACATTGTCCCTATTTTCCAATATTGAAAAAGAATTAAAAAAATATAAAATATAAAATTATAAAAATCAGAAAATTAAAAATCAAAATACAAAATTAAAAATTAAATTAAAATAAAAAAATTAAAAAAAATTAAAAACCCACAAAAATTCTTTTGATTGCTTGCTTAGTGTAGACATATCACACACATTCACTTGAGCACCTTTATTTGAATTACCCTGTTTGCTCCCTGTGTTCGAACTCTCTGCATACTTGCCCTTTACATCATTTGTGCAGAGTTAAAAATAAATTTTAACTCCACATTATTTCTAATTTATTGATCTTTAGTGTGGGTTAATTGTTGATTAAATACATCTTATTGTGGGTCACCGCAGCGACTCGGTTGTCTCTGCCTTGTGTGAGACATACTTTTTAGACCCTCGATAATTTGTGTTAATCATGCTACCTTTGGAATTTGCATGGAGTAGGGAGCAAATTATCTTCCTTTCAAAAGACACAGTAGGAGATGGAGTTAGAGAGTCAAGTCACTGGCATGAACGATGAAATTTAGGACTCTGTGCCAAGAAATGGTAATTTTTAATACATTCATGCAAACATATCAAGCTGGAGGTTCGACTACCCAACCGAGACAACCAAGTAATCAAGTCGAATGGTTGGACGATGATGATGAAGGAGAAGAAGATGAAGAGAGGATGGAGACGACAATGAATAGTGTTATCTCATATTTAGTTTTAATTAGTAGAATAGTTTAGTACATTGTACAATTAGTTTGGACAATATAATGTAGAGTAGTTTAGCATGTTGTTCAATTAGTTTGAAAAGTCAAGGTAGAGTATTTTAATTTGAAATTCCCTTCATTACTTATTTCAGAACATTTCTTATTATCTAGTATGTGAAATGAATGTATTTATTTTTCTCTTGATCCCTGTCTATTTGACGTAGAGTCGATATTGGTACAGGTACTGATTGATTAGGTTAAAGTGGTATGCTGTCAGAGGAGACAGTTTCGACCGTCCATTCTATGGTTATCATAGGGTATGATCATGATCGTCCCCTATGTTGTCATATAGGGGACATTGGTAAATATCATCCCGTAAGGCAAATGTGACGTGCCTTTTTGGGACGGACAATCAATTGTCCTCTTTGGCTAGATGAGATGGTCACGTGAAGAACCGCAAAATTGCCCTCTTACTTTAGTCAGAATAAAGATTAAAAGATGTTCGTTCGTTGTAGTCGGACAATTAAGGGTTAATCAAAATGACCACTTTTTTAATTGTTAGTCCAATTAAAATGAGCGGTCAATTCATTTTTTTACTTGGTAAGTCCAAGGTCAAAATCAGGGAAGCAATTGTTTCCTTAGGTTGGTTTTTAGTGGATCTAGAAGTTAGGTTCTCAATGAGACTTTTTTTATATTTTTAAGTGCAATAAATGAGACAAATGCAATTTTGGCAAAGTTCAGAGGCTAAATTAGAAATTTCAATCAAATGAATTCTAAAAATCCTCAAACTGGCTAAAATGTTAAATATGATGAAAAATATGCAATGATTTTTTTTTGAATTTTTTGGATGCAAGATAAATAATTAATGAATTTATGAATGCAGACAATGAGATTTCAATAATTAATTATAATAAATATTAAATCTATTTATTTTTAAGAAATAAAATTATCTAAGATATATTACTAGGTAATATATCTCAAAAAAATCCTAAACCCTAAAAATATTGGATTAATACCTATTAAAAATTAATTAGTGAAATGCACAAAAGCATTTTTCTAGATAAAAGTATGCATGCTAATGTAATTCTTTTTGGGCACAACGTAAATAACAATTAATTCTACTATCGATGATTTTTTAGCAATTTTTGGAGATATGGTTAATTAAATATGATTTTCAAAGCAATCAGTGGGCAAAATATGCAGAATTCCACAATAGTATTAATTATCAAATAATCACGGCACATAAAAATATAATGAATACACCATGATGTAGAGAATTAACTGAAGAACAAAATGCTATTTTTCTAATAATTAAATAATGCAAAAATAATGTTCAAATAAGAGAGGAAAGACATGGGTCTATTTACGATTACAATAAATAGAATAATAAAAAAAATACAGAGCATGAAGTTTATAGTAATTACTGATCCCCAGAGGGATGCTTCATACAAAACGTCCAGGGTTTACTTGCGTAGCACGTGACCCTGGAATGCTGGACACTGGCGCAAAGGTAGTCCTCTGTGGGGGATTTTCGCAAAAGTCCAATCTGCACGTGACCCTTGGATGGTTGAGGGGGCCTTCAGTAATTGTCAATCTCTCAGGGGCACACTTGCAAACTTCCCACAAGGGAGGTACGGGGCATGTGAGTGCTTGGGAGAGTTCTGGCCTTCTTCTTCGTGCAAATCACCAGCGGAAGATCGAGGAGGGGTTGCTTGCACGCGGCGATGCGCATGTGGCATATGAGCTCTGTGGATAGTGACGTGCTCTAGGCGGTTGACGAAGATGCGATGGTTGCATGACGGTGCACGGGTAGGTGCTCAGGATGGCAGGTTGGCCACTAGAGCGAAGGCCGTTCTAGGCGGCTGGAAGGGTGCGGTGCGGCCATTTCCTGGCCTGGAGTGACGGCGATGGGAGGAGGAGCTCCAGAAAGAAGGAGGAGATGGCGTACTGGCGTAGATGAGATGATTTTCCTTGATTTGGCTCTGTGGCAGATTGTTGCAATGGTGGTAGGAGTAGGCCGTTGATGAAGCAACCGGAGCAGTGGAGAGGCACGGTTGGTCCTACGGGCGTCGAGAAGGATGTGACGTTGGTCCGGTCGATGACGAGACATGTGCACAATGGATAAGAGGGTAGATGAAGTGCGATGGAAGTGGTAAGGAGGAACCGAGGAATTTGATGAAAATAAGGGAAGTGGATTTGGGGGTATGTGGATGACGCATGAGATTGGAGGGGGATACGTCGCTCCTCCTGTTCTCGCCTGCGGAGAAGCTAGGTTGATCGCGCTGGAGGAGATCGTCGCCCACGTAGGGAGGGGTTGTCACCACCCTTCCTTCGAACTCCCCCTTTTCCTGGATATGGCAGATAATTCAAAAAAGAGGGAGATGAGGAGTTTAAATAGGAAGGCAACCATCAAAGGGATAAGGCAAGGAGTGATGCACAACGGCCGTTGAGCGAGGAGGCGGAGGTTGCAGGAAATGGGGAGCGGCCTGTTGACTGGAAGAAGGGGGAGCCCTCACGTGAGTAGCACGTGAGGTGAGAGGGATTTTTTCTTTTTTCTTTTATTTTTAGTATTATTTTTAATAAAATATGAAAATAAAGGAAATGAAAAGGCTAAAAATGAGTGATACGTGGTGGCTTCAGGAGCTGCCACGTGCCAGCTCCAAAAAATTCAAAAAATTAAACTTAAAGATAAATAGGAAAGAAATGGAAAATGACCTCTGATTGAAAATTTTTCTTCATAAAAGTTTCTCGTCTCATTGAGATCTGCAACTTTAGTGAAGGGCTCAAGAGCAAAAGATGTCATCTGTGTAAAGTGATATTTTTGGAGTACTCTATGTACATAGAATACCTTGATTTTTGAGATTTGTAATTTTTTTATAATTTTTAATTAAGAGAAAAATCAAGAAATTTTATGATAAAATTAAAGATAAATATTTACACATTAGTCTATTTTTTTTTATTTTTAATAAATAAAAAAATAGGGAAATAAAATAAGGAAGAAAATGGAAGATAAACATACAAACTCATAAAGGACACTCAGACTTGGTCAGTTTCTTTGATTTCAGTCTTATTTTGAATATAGATTTTTGTGAATTTTATTAAAACTTTCATCAAAGAATATAGATGAAAAAGAAATATAAGAAAAAGGACAGGTCAAAAACACGTGAAACACAAAATGCGCAAAAAGAGGCCCAAAACCCAACTTTCATATATGAGCTCCGATTTTTATGAAATTGGTCTTGTTTTGAAGTCTTCGAATATATATTACTTTAAAAGTGAGTAGACCTAAATTAGACACCATATGAGGAAGATATGTGCGTTTTAGTCTGCCTATTCTGAAATTGAAGTTTTGTCTCACAAGCCAATTATTTGGTTAGTAACTTTTTTGTATTTTCCCTTTAATCTTGTTAGTAATATGTACACAATGGAGATGGTTTGAGGTCAATTGGAGTTAGCATGAATTAATTAAAAAATACATGAAATTAGGTACAAATGTGAAGATGATTTATGTATGCAATTATGAGTGTTAAAATGCATATATTAATTCTAAGAGTATGAATGGTAAAAATGCAGATTAAATGATGAAATGCAACTAATTAATCGAGATTCATCAACTTTTAGTATGATGAATCACAGATTCATCAACCCCCTATGCTTAAACCTTGCTCGTCCCCGAGCAACTAGAATGAAATGCAAAAGTGAAATGATTTTGGGTTCCATACCAAAGTCATGAACAAAAGGTGAAAATGGAGTTAGACCTAACCTTTGGATTAATAGTATGGCAGAGCTTCTATGAGAATTAGGGTTTGGAAATCAACAGCCCTCGAGTTCTACATATCATTGTAACAGGTTCGGCTCAGAATTCATCTTAGATCAATCCTTCTACCAAAGCATATCCTATGAACATTGAACAATTGTCTCATGTGTGTGAGGTTTTAGCTCTCCCCACAAACTACCATGCAAACCCCCCTCCCAATAACTCGTCCTTGGGGAGTCATGTATTTTCTTCTAAGGTCTGTTGCGCTGTGTTCACAATCGAAAGGGGAGGAAATGAGAAGAAGGGGAAAAGAACTGGAGGGTGACCAGTATAGTCACCTCTCCTTGTGAAGCCGGCCAGTTTAGCCAAGTCTCCACTAAGATCTGCATGTTTTCTTGCTGCTTGGACCTTTTTGGTCAATTATTATTTGACAGTTTGGCTTCTTTTTGGTATGTATTTTTGGTAACTCGACATGGATCTTTTGTGCCCCTATGAATATGGAATCTTTTCTTCCGTACATGTTTTGGGGTCTTAGAAAAAAATTACACCCAACCGTCCATCCCTTTTCCAAAGCTTTATTTCAACCCATACTCCGATCTTTAGATGTCACGCTACCAAAAAAGAGACTCACACAGTCTTCCAACAACCAGCCTGAGTTGAGCTAAGTGCATAGTACAAGAGAACAAATTAATTCCTTACTCAAAATATATACCCAGAATTAGGAGACCAGATTAGACACTAAGAGTCAAAGGCTGCACATTGTCATGCGGAACTCGAAGATTTAAGTCAAAAGACCTGAAGCTTCTAAAATACTCTTTCTTGATGAAGTTCTTCTGGAAATTAGGTAGAGTAAGGCCAAGTTAATACCACTCTCCACTCCTACTCATAACTCAGCTTAGAACCCAATACCTTTCCACTTTGCATATACTAGATATGCAAATGAAATGCATATGCATATGAGGTGCAAGATGATTTTTTCTCTTTTTTTGTATGAATGCAATGATGATATGCAAGATATTTTTTTCATCATTTTTTCCATTTTTCGTTTTTGTTGAACTTTTACCTATCCTGTAATTATCGCATAATATTTATAAAATACGTGAAAGTACGAGCTATGACTAAGTATCTATGTAATATACACCCCCCTATACTTAGCGTGTGCTATGTCCTCGGAGCACAATAAGTGACAAGAAGAATTGCGAAATCACCCTATTAATTTAGTTAGACTAACGATTAAAAGATGCTCGTTCGTTGCAGTCGGCAATTAAGGGTTAATCAAAACGACTACTTTTTTAATTATTAGTCCAATTAAAACAAGCGATCAATTCATTTTTTTACTCGGTAAGTCCAAGGTTGAACTCAGAGAGACATCTGTCTCCTTAGGTTGGTTTTTAGTCGATCTCAAAGTTAGGTTTTCAAAGAGTTTTTTTTTTAATTTTTAAATGCAATAAATGGGGCAAATGCAATTTTGGCAAAGTTTAGGGGCTAAATTGTAAATTTTGATTAAATGAATTCTAAAAATACTAAAACTTGGCCAAAATGTTAAATATGATGAAAAATATGTACTATAATTTTTTTTATTATTTAGATGCAAGATGAAAAAATAATGAATTTATGAATGCATACAATGAGATTTTCAATAATTAATTATAATAAATATTAAATCTACTTATTTTCAGGAAATACAATTACCTAAGATATAACACTAGGTAATATATCTCAGAAAAATCCGAAACTCTAAAAATATTGGATTTAATACCTATTAAAAATTAATTAGTGAAATGCAAAAAATAATTTTTCTAGAGAAAAGTATGCATGCAATTGAAATCCTTTTTGGACACAATGTAAATAGTAATTAATTCTGCTATCAGTAATTTTTGGTAACTTTTGGAGCTATAATTAATTAACTATGAATTTTAGAGCAATCCGTGGGCAAAATATGCAGGATTCCATGATAATATTAATTATAAAATAACCACTACACATAAAAATATAATGAATATGCCACAATGTAGAGAATTAAATGAAGACCAAAATCTTATTTTTCTAATAATTAAATAATGCAAAAATAATGTTCAAATAAGAGAGGAAAGACATGGGTTTATTTGCAATTACAATAAATAGAATAATAAAAAAATGCAGAGCAGGACTTAACAGTAATTACTGATCCCCAGAGGGGTGCTTCATGTAAAATGCCCAGGGGTCACGTGTATAGCACGTGACCTTGGAATGCTGGACACTGGCGCAAATGGTAGTCCTTTGGGGGGCTTTTCGCAAAAGTCCAATCGATCACGTGCAAAGCACGTGACCCTTGGATGGCTGAGGGGGCCTTTAGTAATTGCCAATCTTTCAGGGGCATGCTTGCAAACTTCCTGCAAGGGAGGTGCGAGTCACGTGAGCGCTTGGGAGAGTCCCGACCTTCTTCTTCGTGCAAATCACTAGCGGAGGTCAACAGAGGCTCAAGGAGGGGCTTCTCGCACATGACGGTGCGCGGGTGGCGGAGGAGCTTTGTGGATGGCGACGTGTCCAGGCGGTTGGCGAAGATGCGATGGTCGCGTGGTGGTGCGTGGGTAGGCGCTCAAGATGGCAGGTGGGCCGCTAGAGCAAAGGTCATTCTAGGTAGCTGGAAGGGCGTGGTGCGACCACAGCCTGGCATGGAGCGACGACGATGGGAGTAGGAGCTCCAGAAAGAAGGAGGAAATGGCACACAGACGTATATAAGATGATCCTCCTGGAGATGGCTCTGTGGCAGATCGTTGCAGTGGCAGGAGGAGTAGGCCGTTGACGAAGCGACCGGAGCGGTGGAGAGGCACAATTGGTCCTGCGGGCATCGATGAAGGATGTGACCGTAGTCTGGTCGATGACGAGGTAGGTGCACAGTGGATAAGAGGGAAGATGAAGTGCGATGGAAGTGGTGAGGAGGAACAAAGGAATTTGATGAAAATAGGGGAATTGGATTTGGGGGTATGTGGATGACGCCTGAGATCGGAGGGGGATACGCCGCTCCTCCTGTTCTCGCCTCAGCCGCGGGCGGAGCGCGGTGAAGTTAGGTTGATCACGTCGGAGGGGATCGTCGCCCATGAAGGGAGGGGTTGTCCCCACCCTTCCTTTGAACTCCCCCTCTTCCTGGATATGGCAGATAATTCGAAAAAGAGGGAGATGAGGAGTTTAAATAGAAGGGCCGCTGGCGAGGGGATAATGTTAGGGATGATGCGCAGCGGTCGTTGCGCGACGGTCATTGCGTGGCGACCGTTGAGCGAGGAGGCAGAGATTGCGGGAAAGGGGAGCAACCTATTAACTGGAAGAAGGGGGAGCCCTCACGTGTGTGGCACGTGAGGTGAGAGGGATTTTTTTATTTTTTATTTTATTATTATTAAAAAAGAAAATAAAGGAAAAAAAGACTAAAAATGAGTGACACGTGGTGGCTCCAAGAGCGGCCACGTGTCAGCTCCAAAAAAATTTAAAAATTTAAATCCAAAGATAAATAACAAAGAAATAGCAAACGACCTCGGATCGAAATATTTTCTTCATGAAAGTTTCTCATCTCGCTGAGTTCTACACTTTCATGAAGGACGGAAGAGCAAAAGCTGTCATCTATGCAAAGTGATATTTTTGGAGTACTCTATGTATATAGAATACCTTGATTTTTGGGATTTGTATTTTTTTATTTTTAATTAAGAGTAAAAATCGAGAAAAATTATAATAAAATCAAAGATAAATATTTACACATTAATCTATTTTTTTTATTTTTTCATAAATAAGAAAACAGGGAAATAAAATAAGGAAGAAAATGGAAGATAAATGTACAAACTCACAAAGGACACTCAGACTCGGTCAATTTCTTTGATTTTAGTCTTATTTTGAATCTGGATTTTTTTTGAATTTTATTAAAACTTTCATCAAAGAATATAGATAAAAAAGAAATAGAAGAAAATGGTTAATTATATACATAAAATATCAGATCAAAAACAAGTAAAACACAAAATGCACGAAAGAGGTCCAAAACCCAACTTTCACATATGAGCTTCGATTTTTATGAAATTGGTCTTGTTTGAAGGTCTTTGAATATGTATTATTTTAAAAGTGAGTAAACCTAAATCGGACACTGTATGAGGAAGATATGTGCATTTTAGTTTGCCTATTTTAAATTGAAGTTTTGTCTCACGGGCCAATTATTTGAGTTAGTAATTTTTTGTAATTTTCCTTTAATCTTATTGGTGATATGTACACAATGGAAGTGGTTTGAGGTCAATTGGAGTTTGCATGAATTAATTAAAAAATGCATGAAATTATGTGCAAATGTGAAGATGATTTATGAATGCAATTATGAGTGTTAAAATGTAGATATCAATTCTAAAAGTATGAATGATAAAAATGCAGATTAAAGGATGAAGTGCAACTAATTACTCGAAACAAAGCTATATTTTCAACTTTTAGTATGATGAAGCACAA
This sequence comes from Ottelia alismoides, assembly GCA_037367405.1. Lineage (NCBI taxonomy): Eukaryota > Viridiplantae > Streptophyta > Magnoliopsida > Alismatales > Hydrocharitaceae > Ottelia > Ottelia alismoides. The sequence continues at coordinate 152,404 of JAZKJV010000092.1, read as the reverse complement.
ATTCATCATCACGTACTCAGAGGGAACGAAGGGGCGATGGCTGCCTCTTCTATGCTTTCTTGTAGTGTCATTCTCTAACACTCCCCCCACCCCCTCCGCATGCATGCAATGCTCATCTTGGACAAATAATAAGAAGACACAAACTTGCTCGTTGAATACATGACACTATCCTATCGGGCTCTGCTCTTTGCCCCTTTCCCGCTTTCCTCAGCTTCTCAGCATACCGAGAATGACAAGAAAGAGCTACGCTCACAAGAGTCGATTGACCTAAATGTACAAGGTGGGGTATGAAGCGTGATGTGGCATCATATGTCAGCCCTTGTCTCCTTTGTCAACAGGTCAATGCAGAACCTTAGACTGAGAGATGCTCCTCGACGCTTGGAAGACAAAGAAAGCCTATGGAGTATAATGACTCAATGCATACTTTGTCAGTTGCTAATGAAGACGGTGCTTCACATGACATGTTGGTAAGGATGAATTGGATGTATGGCCTCTGCAACGAGTCTCTCTGTCGTCGAAACCCATGAGGATGTGGAGCTGTAGCTTATGGGGATCTGTCGTCGAATGCATGTTTCTTCATGTTATGGGAATATCCATATGTAGATCTCTGAATGTGGGGTCTCTCTCTTAGGAGCTCGAAGTGGGTTCTCTTTTGTAGGATCCTTGAAAGGATCTTGCACTAGAGTTCACAATCACTGGAGTCTTCATTGCCTACATTGAATTGGTCTCTAAGTAGAATCTTCAAAAATATGAATGTCTCATGTACTATCTCACTCTCACTTTATCCCATATTTGAGAATTTAGAGGGGTACTCGATCAAGTTGGGAGAACAAATGAATAGGAGATAAAGGAAAAACTACATCAATTTTTCTTTTTTTTGTTCTTTATTTTTGCGCAAATTATATTTTTTTCATTGTCTTCCATTTTTTTCTTGACTATTCTCTCGCTTTTAATAATCCATTTCTTTTTCTTTTTTGGCCTTTTTATATTTTTTCCACAAATAATGATATAAAGGGTAGCAATATTTCAATATTTCTGGGATCTATTTGTTTGCATAGTTAATCAGATTTTAATATCTAATTACTTAGAATGATATTCAACTTTCTTTATTTATCTGGGGATCTTCACTGAGTTACATGGAAGGACTAAATATTTAGACACAAAATACACTTTAATGGCAAGAAATTAAATCATTTAAGAACAAACAAAAGGAAAAAAATACACCTTTGATACATGATAATATAAATGATAGCAATATATTTACGATACCAAATCTCAACTAAAAAAAATTCTCATGCAAATGTTCAAATATCAAATGTTGCTGAAGTTTGCGGTGCCCATTCCTTCGTAATAGGGTAAATCAATTCTACATGATATGTTAGTATCATATACAACAATTAAGAAGTTATATACGTTGATCATATCTTATGCGAGCAACAAAAATGTTAGCGCCTTCTCCCACTATAAACAGGATCAAGTACGTGGATTCTTGCTCAAATCTATGTTGAAAAGTCTGACTATGATATGGTGGTAGTGCAATGTGCCCTATCACACAAAAGATCAGAGTCCAAATCTTCCTTGTAGGGGCTCCGTTAGGTATCCAACAACCAACGTAAAAAATTAGTTAGAACTAAGCAATATTTAGAAAAGATAGACCCCAACAATGCGTAAAATTGAAGGAGAGAGCGTTTAAATTTGGTAAACTTTAAATACATGGTAATCATAAAGAAAACAAGACAAGGAAATTCTATACTAAAATCCTCCACGAACTTGAAAAATAGCCGAAAGATGTAATATTTTGCTTACCTGATTTTTTTAATTTATTATAAGAGTAAGACACATTTATTGATAAGTCTTTCCATCTATGATACATGTGAAAGATGAATTTGTTAATAGAACTAAATAGATTTTTGTTTGTGATTATCTTACGTGTTATTTTGAGAGATCTCTACATTTGAAAACATCACATTTTTCATAAACACATTGTATTTGAATATATATGTTCTGACATAATGCAAAGTTTTTTGATCAATTTTTTATATTTTCAGTTATGTAATGCTTATGTATAATGTACGTAAGTAGTGCAATTGTTTCTAATAAAATCTTTTCCATTTCTATTATGATAGAGTAATTTAACACGTTTTTAAGGTTTGTGAGGTAAAAATCTCTAAAAAAATTATTATATAAAAAGTTACTAGTACTACTGAAATAATTAGATAAACTATACATAATACATATATAGACACAACCAATCAATAATTTTCTTCCTTCTCATATGGTATAAATATTGATCATAATTGTATGCATTGGATTGTATAATACCAACATTTCGTTCTGATAATTATAAGATGCTAACTTTTTGTTAGAGAATACCATATATTATTGTTCCTTTATTTACATCTATTTCCTTATGTATCACTGTTTCCTTATCAACTGTTTCCCGATGTAACCCCATAGGGGTATTTATGTAAGTTCTCCTCTGAGCACCCTAGGGTTTAGTCCTATATAAGGACCCCTAGACCTCACAGAATATACACAGTCTTACATTCCTTAACATGGTATCAGAGCATGTTCGATCCCTACCCCTACCCCACCTACCAGCCTCGTCAATGATCGTAACCTAGGGCATCCGCCGCCCTAGGCCATCGCGCCTCCCGCCTCCAGACCTCCACGCCCGCCGCCCTCCTTCCCCTCCACGCCTGCCGCCCTCCTCCGCGCCCCACCACCTCCGCGCCCCACCACCTCCGCGCCCCACCAACTCCGCGCCTCACCACCTCCAGGCGCACCTCCAGGCGCACCTCCTGCTGCGTCCCCTCGCCAGGCGCACCTCCCCGCCTCCCCACGGCACCTCTCCACGCGCACGGCCCACGGCTCCACGGCCCACGCGCACGGCACCTCGGCTCCACGGCCCCTGCAGCCCCTGCCCCTGCCCCTCGCCCACGGCTCCACGGCTCCTCGGCACCTCGGCTCCTGCTGCACGGCACCTCCTGCAGGCGCACCTCCTGCAGGCGCACCTCCTGCAGCACGGCACCTCGGCTCCACGGCTCCACGGCACCTCGCCCAAGCAGCCCCTGCCCCTCGGCTCCACGGCCCCTGCCCCACGGCCCCAGGCCCGACGGCCCCTGCCCCAACTGCTCATGCTACACGGCCCCACGGCTCCAGCGACCTCTTCGGCATCCTCCTTGCAAATACTTTGGCTCTATGTGCTCTAGACCCCCAACCGTAGATTGATGGTCTTGCACGGATACATCGGAATGGTTTGCTAGTTGAGTATGATCTCTATTTCCTCTGCATACTAGGTCATTGTATTTTTTATCACTGCGGTCACCATGACATCTGCTCCTGTGTCTTCGGACTCCAAGCCCTTGTACCCTACTTCATCTATGATGGTACAGGGCACCTCTATCAAACTAAAGGGCTCGGAGAACTACGTACTATGGTCTCGATCCTTTAAAATATTCATTGGTGGCCAACGCAAGATTTATATTCTAACTACCATTCCGCCTGCCGAGACAGACGCCAACTACGACACCTGGTACGTCGACAATTGTCAGGTCATCACTTGGATGACAAATAGTGTTGATACTAATATTGCATCAAATTTGCTCTACAAAACAACTGCAAAAGAAATGTGGGAGAGTCTTGAGAATACATACTCCCAGAAAACAACCAAATCCAGGCTTTCTGACATTTACACAAGGATTTGGTCTGCAAGTCAAGGAGAAACCTCCTTGATAGAATATTACCGGCTCCTAACAGGATTATTTGAAGAATTGCTTATATTTCAACCTGCATGCTGTGACAAGCAAATAGGTGAAAGAGCAGAATGGCAGGTGTACCGTTTTCTCTCAGGCTTACACCCTCGATACAAATCTGTTAAAGATCAATTCTTGACAGTGGCTGCCCTACCGTCTCTTGAAACTATTTTTGGCAGATTACAGGAGCTGGAGTCACCCAACCAATCACCTCCTACAGACACTGCTGCTCACTTTGCTGGAGGACGCCCACCTTTCCAAGGAGGACGAGGCCGTACGTTTGGTCGCGGTCGAGGACGAGAACAGGGACGGGGACGTGACTCAGGACGCGGTTGTGGTCGTGATTTTTCTAATGCTCGTTATCCAGCATGTACTCATTGTGGCCGCTGGAACCATCCATCTGACAAATGTTGGGCTACCTTTGGCATGCCCAAAGCTAATAACGCATATGAGGCACCATCTTATGACACGAATTATGATACTATGGAAACTTCCCAAGATCAGTCTCTCACAGAGGCTTCAGCATCTTTTACTGCTGCAGAATGCGCTCGTCTTCGCCAGCTCCTTCAGAACCCAGTTGTTGACACTACGCATTCAGGCCCTACTGCGACTCTAGCAGCCACCACAGGTACAATTGCAAGTTCTGCCTCCACCTCTACTTCTACCTGGATCATCGACTCGGGTGCCTCAACCCACCTCACAGGAGAATGTAGTCTCCTCACCTCTCCCAGGGAGCCCTCTACGGTGAAGCACGTTCGTGTGGCCAATGGAGCCTACTCACCTATCACTGGTGTGGGGACCATGGAATTTAGCCCTAAACTTAGGCTAACGGATGTTTACTGTGCTCCTGCTTTTCCTCTCAGTCTGCTGTCTGTTCACAAATTATGTACAGAACTCAACTGCCGTGTGATATTTGATGATCTATGCTGTTATTTTCAGGACATCCGGACGAGATAGATCTTTGGTGGGGGACATGAGAAGAACGGCTTATATTACCTTGATATCCCTTCCAACTCTGGTTTCGCTGGCGCAACTTCCATCTCTGCTGATCCTCTTCTCTGGCATCTTTGTCTGGGTCACCCCTCTGCTAAAGCTCTTTCCTTAATGTTCCTTGAACTGTCCATACTTAAACCCTTCGAGTGTGAGGCATGTCAGTTCGGAAAACATCACCGTGCATCTTTTCCTGCTAGGACTGAACCCCGTCGTGCTATATCTTTCTCTTTAATTCATTGTGATGTTTGGGGACCTTGTCCTGTCCGAACCATTGGTGGACACCGCTACTTTATTGTCTTTGTGGATGGTTACAGTAGATCACCGTGGGTCTATTTCTTAAAGAACGCTCAGAAATCAATAAAATTGTCAAAAACTTTTTTGCTTATGTCAAAAATCATTTCTCATCGAATATTCAGGTCTTCCGCTCAGACAATGCCTTGGAATTTACTCAACGAGATCTTTCTGATTTCTTTGCTTCCCATGGGACAATACATCAAACCTCTTGTCCTTATACCTCTCAGCAGAATGGGGTTGCAGAACGCAAACTCCATCATCTTTTAAACATTGCCCGCTCCCTTCTCACCCAGATGAAAGTTCCCAAAACATACTGGGGTGATGCTGTTCTCACTGCAGTCCATCTTATCAACAGGATTCCCTCTCTTACTCTCAAAGGGTCTACACCATTTTCTTTGCTTCACCCTAATGATCTTCCCTTTCCTCTACCTCTACGGATATTTGGGTGTGTCTCCTTCGTACACAATTTCCACACCAAGGACAAAATATCCCCTCGTGCGATCAAATGCGTTTTCCTTGGTTACTCCTACACTCAAAAAGGTTACAGATGTTATGATCCTGTTGACAGATGATACTACATCTCTGCAGACGTAACCTTCTTTGAGCAAACCAGCTTCTTCACACAACCTGTCACCAATGTCCCTTTACATCTTCCTCCATCACCAAGCATCCATACCCATCGATCTCAGACCTCATCACCAGATGTCCCTCTACCCATACCTCTGCCTCAGGATGATATGCCAGCTTCAACTGTCCCCTCCACTACTGTCCCGGATGATCCAGACGACCTGCCGATTGCATTACGGAGGCAAAAGAGAAAGTGTACCACTTATCCTATGTCTAACTTTACTACTACTGTTGGACTTTCATGCACTGGCAAACAATATGCCGATGCACTAATGACTATCTCCATTCCTAAAGATCATCACAGCGCTTTCCAAGATGCAGGTTGGAGACATGCCATGAATGAAGAAATAGATGCACTCATATCCAGAGGCACATGGGATCTTGTGCCATGTCTTACAGGTATTAAGCCTGTTGCTTGCAGATGGGTCTTCACGACCAAACAATCTCCAGATGGTTCTATTGACAGACTTAAAGCCAGACTTGTGGCAAAAGGATTCACCCAGACATATGGAGTCGATTACTTTGAGACCTTCTCTCCTGTGGCTAGGATGGAGTCCATTCGCACAATTCTCTCTGTTGCTGCTAACAAGAATTGGCCAATTTATCAGCTGGATGTAAAGAATGCCTTCCTATACGGTGATCTCGAAGAAGAGGTCTATATGATGCAGCCGCCGGGTTACTCCGTCGAGGGGGAGTATGTATGCCGACTTCGTAAGGCCATCTATGGCCTAAAACAGAGTCCTCGAGCCTGGTTTGACAGACTTACCAGTGAAATCAGCTCTCTTGGTTTTCATAAGACAACATCTGATTACTCTGTGTTTATTAGACGACGATCCATTGGTACTGTGATACTTGCTGTCTATGTTGATGATATGGTGGTCACTGGGGACGACGACAATGGAATTCTCGAGACCAAGGCCTTCCTTCAGAAGGTGTTTGTCACCAAGGACCTTGGACAACTCCGGTACTTTCTTTGTATTGAGGTGATACGTACTGCAGAAGGGTTACATCTATCACAACGAAAATACTGCTTGGATATTCTTACGGAAGTCGGTTTACAAGGATGCAAACCATCTGGCATCCCTGCAGAAGTACGAAAACACGCTACATCCACTGATCCTGAGTTTGAAGACACTAAACGATACAGAAGCCTCGTGGGTAAACTGATCTACCTCACCGTTACCATGCCTGATATATCTTATGCTGTAAGCAGAGCCAGCCGCCATATGGAGAAACCTCTTTACAGTGATTGGCAGGATGTCCTTCTGATCCTTCGATACTTGAAGGAATCACCAGGGCGAGGACTCATCTATAAGGTCAACGGTCATACTGATATTACTGCTTATGCAGATGCTGACTACGCCAGTTCTCCTGAGGATAGACGATCCATTACAGGCTATGCTATGTTTGTTGGTGGTAACCTTGTTTCATGGCGAAGCAAGAAGCAAACCGTGGTCTCCAGATCAAGTGCAGAGGCAGAATATAGGGCAATGGCCCATGCTGTTTGTGAGATTACGTGGCTTGTATCTTTTCTACGAGACCTTGGGTTCCCTGCTACTACTCCTATACCGCTATACTGTGATAACAAGTCTGCTACCTATATTGCCACCAATCCTGTATTTCATGAACGGACGAAGCACATTGAAGTTGATTGTCACTTCATCCGAGATGCAATACGAGGAGGACAGATCGTCACACCACTTATCTCTACAGATCTTCAACTTGCAGACGTATTTACTAAAGCATTACCAAAGAAGCGTCTTTTATGGATATCTTCCAAGTTGGGCATGATTGATGGATATGCTCCAACTTGAGGGGGAGTGTTAGAGAATACCATATATTATTGTTCCTTTATTTACCTCTATTTCCTTATGTATCACTGTTTCCTTATCAACTGTTTCCCGATGTAACCCCATAGGGGTATTTATGTAAGTTCTCCTCTGAGCACCCTAGGGTTTAGTCCTATATAAGGACCCCTAGACCTCACAGAATATACACAGTCTTACATTCCTTAACACTTTTAACATAGTGCAATCAAGAACCTATTACATCTCATATGATATGTTAATCATCAGGTATCCATATCTCTTTTCATGAATATAAGAAGCATATGATGTTTTCTTATTGCATCACAAAGCACAATGCATATATAATTTAGAATATAAGTGATTTTGAACTTTTTTGCTAGACCATCGGTGTATTTATACATCCTTTAAAAAGGATTCATAAAGGTAGATCCATGCATGATCATACCTTCACTTGGTAAATGAGATCTCATTCAATTATTATTTTTAATATAAAAGTTTTGAGAAAACCAATTTTGAGAATAACACATCAAACTCTTGCAATAAGTGGAGAACAACGAGAACTAAAATTCAGAAAGGTACATCATTATCTTTAACTTAAGGAGTCCATACTTGTAATTAAATGAGTGAAGTAAATTGATTACAGGAAATGCTAATGACATGAAAGTGTACTCACATGCTCTATTGACCTGTAAGTCCCAAATTTTACATATTGTGTGCTTCATACATGTATTATGCAATTTTAACTTTAAGTAGATATATTTGCGAATGAACTCTTGAAATTTACTTACAATGTAAAATCTTAAACTTATAGTAAATAAAAGAAGTTCGAAAACACATGAACCTTGACTTTTTTCTACAAATCTTTAAAGTTAACTTTTCTCTACAAATTATACAGGAATGCACACTTTTTGTGTATGCACGTGATAGGTACCTAAAAAATTTAGGATAAATTACAAAAAAGAGTCTCAACTATACATCAAATCCCAATTAAGGGACTCATTTTTCAATTGTAACATAGAGGAGTCTGATCTTATGTTTTTGTCTCAAATAGAAGCTTCTGTAAGCTTCAACGACTCTTATATGTCGACGCTAAACCCTTAAGTTGGCAGTTCATGCCTCCATTTGTTACAATTGAAAACTGATGCTCTTAATTGAGAATCGATGTATAGTTGAGGCCCTTTTTTGTAATTTACCTAAAAAAATATGATGTTCACACCTTTGTTGGGAGAAACTAGATTGGCAAATGCCAAGTGATGCTCCATTTTTTTATGCAGGCCAAATATTTCCATTAATGTGCACTGGATCTTTCTATGTTGCCATGATCTGCATGTACTAGGCCTAGTACATACACTAGAGTGCTCAAATTATGCTGTGCTAGACAAATAAGGTAATTTTTATAATCTATAAACGAAAAAGACATATATTTGTTTCCCATATTCAATACACAGTATGGACCACCCCACACAATCAAGGAAAAAATGCTCCCATCCACAAACCTCCAAAACCTAACTTTCATCTCAAGATTCTCAACACCAACGCAGCTGTGTCATCGTCCCCATGACGTACTCATCTCCTTTCTACTGTCCCACCTCTCGATCCCATTCCCACCCGCATAGCAAGAGCTGGAGGGACAGAGAGAGGGAGTATTTTCCCAGAATGGAGAGAGAAACCGAGTTATCTCCCATTCTGGGTACGGAATGAAAATTATTCCCGGACTGGGTATATATCGGCAAATGGTTTGCCGCTCGCCCATGTGGCGCGGCAAACCATTTGTCGCGCTTACGTGGAAGGAGCGGCGAACCGTTTGCCGTGCCCAGTGGCACGGTCAGAAAGGCGCACGGTCTTCGGCGCAGACTGGGCGCAGACGACGGGACCGCGCGCCAGAAGCGGTCGGCGACCCGCCCTGCACGGCAAATGGTTTGCCGTGCAGCGGCAAACCATTTGCCGCTGGGCGGCATATAAATAGGTCGCCCGAGCCCCCCATTCCCCTCACGCATTCTCTCATTCAATCTCTCATTCTCTCATTCACTTCCTCCATTTAAGATCCAACTTCTCCTCCCTTCTAAGGTATGAAATTTTTGTTTTAATTTTAATTTCTATAATTGTTAAGTAAAAATTGTAGATGTCTTTTATTTAAGTAGAAAATTATTTAGTTGTCATGAATTTTTTTTATTCCTTAAAATGAAGTTGTAATTAGTTCTTCACAGTTATTGATAGTTGTTTAGTTGTTAATAATTGTTGTCCTTAAGAAGATGTTCTTTTTTTTCGAAATAAGTATTTAGTTCTTCATAATTGTAGTATTCCATTTAACGCTAAGATTAGCTTAGAAATATATAATCGATGACATACATGCCCACATGCCCACATGATATTATTAGGAAAATTAGAGTCACATTAAAATGCCATACAATCCCCCCATGACACACACTAATATTACTAATTATTCTAGGAATAAATTTAATTACGGTAACGGTAACGTTAATTAAGGAATTAATTGAAAACCTCTGCAGAAAATTAGTTCAGTAATCAGTAAATATAAAAAAATTCTAGAGGTCATTAATTACAGTAAGGACAGTAGTAATTATAAATATATTGTAGAGGCCATTAATTAAAGAAAATAATTTATTACTTATATAGGAAATTAATTACAGTAATTATGTCGAAATTTAGATTTGTAATAAAGTAATGTATGTTTGTAATAAGTAATCATTATTAGTAATAAATGATGTATATAATGTGTATTAGTATTAATAAAATTAGAAATTAAATAATGTTTGTTAGTAATAAGTAATTTATATTAGTAGTAAGTAATGTATATTAGTAATAATTAATGTATATTAGTTAGAAATTACGTATATAATGTGTATTAGTAATAATAAAATTAAATATTAAATAATGTTTATTATTAATAACTAATTTAGATTAGTAATAAATAATGTATGTTTGTAATAAATAATGCATATTAGTATTAAATAATGTATATAATGTGTATTAGTAATAACTAATGATTATAATAATATAGATTAAGAGTCCTAAGTAATCTAAATTATAATTAAATGAAATAATGTTATTAAATAAAAAATTAAATATTAATTAATTATAATGATTATAATAATATAGATAAAGATTCGTAATTAATATAGATTATAATTAAATGAAATAGTGTTATTAAATAAAAAATAAAAAATTAATTAATTATAATGATTACAATAATGTAGATTAAGATTCCTAAATACCATAGATTTTAATTAAATGATGTAGTGTTATTAAATAAAAAATTAAATATTAATTAATTATAATGATTATAATAATATAGATTTAGATTCCTAAATAATATAGATTATAATTAAATGAAATAGTGTTATTAAATAAAAAATTAAATATATATTAATTATAATGATTATAATAATATAGATTAAGATTCCTAATTAAACTTAAACTACTTTTTACAATTAAAGAATTTATTAGAACTTCATTTTTTGTAGTTAAAAATGGCATTAACTTTTAGTTGTGAATAGGAAATGGGTGATGTCGCTGCCCTTTATGTGTTCTGGGGCGGGAGAGTAATCAACATAGACTCTGAGGTCGGTTACGAAGACGGTAACAGTGATATGATCGGAGTACCTGTATCATGTAGCTACAATGATTTGCTAGCTTACATATACGGTCTTACGGGATATACACCCGACCTGTTCGAGATAACTGTGACCTGCAAGTGGCCCACCAATGCAAGTTCATTCCGTCCAATCGTTATTGGATCGGATAAAATAACGAAGTTGATGTTGCAAGTATGTCGACAACTGGGGATGATGGAACTATTAATAGAGGCGGTAGAGATTCCTTCACAACAACGAGACGTGGGATCGTCATCGATGCAAGGTTTTGACCTTAATGTATCTCTTTACGATGAAGTTGACGAACATGATGAGAATGAAAATAATGAACAAGATGAAGTCCAACACGAGGTGGAAGAGGAAGACGACGATGAAGAGGGAGAGGAAGATGAAGAGGAAGAAGAAGATGATGAGGATGAAGAACACTCCATGAGCAGAAGTAGTCATAGAGTGGGAGTCTTAACCGATCATGGTCAAGAGTCTCTTCTTAATTCGATACATCAGGAATCTATTTTCGATCCACCAGTAGACTATGGGATGGATTTAGACACGATGGAGGATCTTCCAGACTTCTTTGGATCAGATGATTGGATATTCGGCACATTTGCAGAGGAGATGCCCTTTTTAAATGAAGTTGCAGAGCCAACATCCGAGGGCGCATCCGGTAAAGAGTTTTGGTTGAATCGTGCCTTCGACTCGAAGACATCATTAGTGGACGAGTTAACCACTTGGAGCATGGCAAAGCACGTCCAGTTCAAGGTGGATGCATCGAAGAGCTCCCAGTATACCGCACGTTGCATCTTCAAAGATTGTGGATGGAGGTTGCATGCATCGTACAACAGTCACCGAGACAATTGGGTTGTACGTAGCTATCGTGCGGAACACACTTGTCGCAATGCAATATTACTTGTAGACAATCGAACATGCACTGCGAAATTTGTTGGAAGATTTATTCTTGCCACTCTACGGTCGAACTTAACTCTTACACCAAGCGTCATCCAGTCACTTGTTCAAGACAGATACAAAGTGCGCATTTCTTATAAGAAAGCATGGAATGGGAAGCGACAGGCAATGGAAAAGATTTTTGGAGATGCTGTCGGGTCATACGCGGACATCCGACGATTCATGTGGTTGATGTGGCACTGCAATCCCGGTTCATTCTATGAGTTCGAACATCGACCGACTATTCATCCCAAAACAGGGGCTCCGGTAGAAGGCAGACATGCCTTCTTTCGTTTGTTCTGGGCTTTTGCTCCATCAATACAAGGTTTTGCACACTGTCGGCCAGTACTCAGTATTGATGCCGCACATCTGTGGGGAAAATATAAAGGGCACATCTTAGCAGCTACATCCGTTGATGCCAATGGACACCTCTTCCCAATTGCTTTTGCAGTTGTTGAGGGTGAAAATTTAGACTCGTGAGGATTTTTCCTCCATAAACTGTCTGGTATCATTGATCGTGAAGGGATATGCTTCATTAGTGACCGATTCGCAGGCCTAAGGAACTTGCTTCCGCTACATTTTCCTCCTGAAAGAGGCCACTGCCATCGTTTTTGCCTTCGTCACATGCAAGCCAACATGCACCGAGACGGACACACCAACAAATGGATCCAGAAAAAATTCTACAGCGCAGGTGCCATTACCAGCAAGTTTGAGCACGAGAAGATTCTGCATCAAATACGTACAGCGGACTCGGAGGCGTACGACTGGATATTGAGGCAAGAAGGTGGGGATCGTCGATATTGAGCATGCGCATACGATGAGGGTCGTCGATGGGGTCTGACCACAACAAACCTCTCTGAAAGTTTCAACAGTGTTCTAAGAGGAATAAGTGATCTACCGGTGCTAACACTTGTCTTGGCTGTCTTTTATCGCCTCAACACATACTTCGTGGAAAGACGTAAGTTTGGTGATCGGATGACAGGTCACCTTATGCCGCGATATGAGAAATTAACAGATGGCCTTATACAATCCGCGCGTGGTCTACCGGTCGAGCAATTCACACTTACGGATTTCGAAGTGCGTGCACCTGAGGGAAATTATGCCGTTAAAATGAACGGTCAGCAGTCATTATGTACATGTGGTTACATGCAAGCTATGAGGATAATTTGCCCTCACATAATTGCCGTTTGTGGGAACGTGAATGTCAGTACAGAGCATGTGAAGCTTTGTTCAGATTTTTATACATCAAGTGCATTCCGGGCCACATACTCAGCTGCCTTCGTTCCGATCCCCGACAGACGGTTCTGGCCACCATTAGAGCCATCACCCTTATTGCACCCCAATGTTGTTCCTACGCCTGGTCGACCTAGGAGACGACGGCTTCGCGGTAGCATGGATGAAATGGGAACTGTTCAAGTAAGATGTAGTCAATGTAAGGAGCATGGTCACAACAAAACAACTTGTGACAGAAGGCACCGCTAATTTCTCTTTACTTTTTAATGTAAATGATTGCGACCTCTTATCCGTTGTTCCTTTCTAGTGATATTGTTAATTTCTTATCTTGATGCGTATTGTCCTGATGTTGTCAATTACAAAAATTGGTTTGTAGATAATCGTTTCCTTCATTTTATAAAGTGTTATACTTGTCTAGCATAGAGATGGAGGATTTTGCAGGACCTGCCGATGCATCGGTACTGACTAGGCAGAGGGATCATCTCTCTGGTCGACCACTTACAGATAGTGACACGGTTAGTAAAAAAATGCACATCGTGATTCAAATAAGTTCAATATAGTCGCTGATTTGATTTTTTCAGGCTCATCGCTTTATCGAGCATGGTCGCACACTTAATCGCATACTGGAGGAGCCACGCAGCGATGCCGTAAATCGGCAGCTTGAGATTGCTGGATTCCGTTGCATTTCGAACCTGAGACGGGCCACCATTGATCAGGCCCTCATGAAGGCACTCGCTGAGAGATGACGACCAGAGACTCATACTTTCCACCTTCGACAGGGCGAGGCATCCGTCACATTGAAGGATGTTTCCATACTCACAGGTCTGAGAGTGGAATCGTTGCCTGTCACCGGTTTGGAAGAACACCCTCAGCTGGATTGGGGTGTATACTGCGCGCAATTATTCGGTACCAATCCTGAAGATAGCGAGTACCAGGAACTAGTGGGGGGGAAGCTTAGACTAACGTGGATAGCCAAGACTCTTCTAACCACCACTGCTCTACAATTTGAGTTGTACAAGTTGCCCGTGCGTTGATTCTATTTCAAATTGGCACAAGCTTGTTGCCAGATGCTAGCGCGGACAAGGTGCATCTACGCCACCTTCTGCTCCTGGAGGATCTCCAGAGTTGTGGACGTAGGGCATGGGGTGCAGCTGTACTAGCACAGATGTACTACCAGCTAGACCAATTTTCTCTCATGAACATTCGGAGAGCATACACATTTTGGACCATGCTCCAGGTAACAACTCTAAATTGTTATACTTTGCATCTAAACTTATATAATACGATTTCTTTCACCATATAGGCCTGGTCTTGGGAGCATATCCACATTGATCGGCCCCGACCGTACCAGCTGGTAGAGGCTACACTGCGCTCTGCCCCTTACGCAGCAAGGTCAATATAACTTCATAACTGCTTATGTGAATTCATTTCGATGTCGACCTTATGATTTATAATTTTTCATTAGGTGGACGGGCGGAAGGAGGTCACACAGAGAGAATGTGTCGACCACTCACCTTTCATTCTATCGTAATGAGTTGGATTTGCAAGAAGAACATCAGGTACGTAACCTAAATAATTCCTAAAGAGAAATTTGGGTCTGAACAATATTAACACCCTCCTGATAACAGATGCGGTGGACACCCTACGAGGCCCAACATGTGTTGTAATTACCAGAGATTTGTCGTGAGGGCCAAGCTATCTGGCGTTCGCAGACAGTACTTATATACTTCAATGTCGTTGTCATGCATGCACCCGATAGGGTAATGCGACAGTTCGGGTTGAGACAACACATTCCTGATGTAATGCCGCAACTCCCCTCAGAGGACAGACGGGCTAGAGCACGAGACGATCAGCCCTATGACTGGGGGCTACACCACCAAGACCGTCTGGCTCAATGGCAGCAGCGATTGAACGATGTCGTTGAAGAGAGGAATTTGGATAAGACACCTGTTGATGTCTTGCCCGACTACCTTACTTGGTATTGGCAGATTACGCGACGTTGGATTGCTACGGCCATACCACCACCCCGCCAAGCGTATGAACCACACGGGCCGAGGTGGAACCAACTGGTAATTTCGTACCTAATACAAAACATTTTAAAAATAATTTCTGCGTAGTTTACAATTTTAACTTCTCCTCTATAGGTGAACTCCTTGTTTCGTGTGAGGGAGCTAATGACGGAACATCGAAGGAGCACGGAATTGCAACAAATGATTGGTTATGTGGACTACACCATCCACAATATGTCGCTGGTGGATCCGGGAATACATGATGTCCCCCCCCATCTACACTTCATACACCGAGCCCATGACGTTTGCCTCCCAACAATGGGGTGATCAATACACTTCCGAGGCAGAGGAAGTTCGACCGTCGTTTCAGGCGACACAGTCCTACACCCAGCCCTACATGCCTCAGATGCAGCAGATGGGTTCAACACTACCACCATTTGACTTGCTTTCCACACAGGAAGCTCAGCCCTCTCAAGCACATCAATTCTTCTGGCACATGGGGCCAAGTCAAAGCCAGCCCTCTTTCGTTGGGCTCCCGGGTTATGGTGCTGAAGAAGTCACTTGGGGTATACAACCATCAGCAACAGATCTTCCCAGGGTATCCACTGAATCGTTTACCGGTGACAATACAGGAGCCACCTCGTGCTTCAAATGTATCAAGTCAGAGAGGGGGTGGTAGATCTACGACCGGAAGGGGATGCTCAACCGTGACTGAACCTGAGAGAAGAACCGTTGCAAGCCTTGCTAGGGGTCGAGGTGATGCGGGTAGGACGGCAACATCGGGAAGGGGGGAGGCAAGCTCAGCGACAACAGAACAAAGGAGGGGGGGAAAAGAGAAAGCATCTTCATCAAAGGGACCACTATCACATATTATAGAACATACAAAAAAATGGTCCCTGCTTAAGTAATAAAATATGATGTTTTGGTTTCATTGATTTCTTTAATGTTGTTATGCAAATGGCTGCAAATTATTCTTAATTAAATTAATATTGATGGCATTAATATTGATTTCTACATTACTTTTTCAAATGAATTAACATCCGAACAGGACATGGCCAAGACACGTATCACAACTCGCAAGTCGGTGCGTCTGCCCGACAATCGTTTCTTAGCAGCACATGCTCCACCGAGTCGGTCCTCCAGCCGTGTACCATCTCACGTTCCACCGCCAGCGCATCCACCGCCAATCGCAACCCCAAGCAGGGCACCAACCGCATCAGAAACAGAACCAGTGGAGGAGTTCGAGTCACAGTTCACCCCGTATTCTCCGCAAGCCAGTCCGATCCCCAGTTCATCACATGGCGAGACGTCACCGCTTTCAGAACCTGTGGACGAGGAAGAAACCTTATACGCTGACTTAGCTGATCTCCATTACACCATCGCATTGAAGTATGCACGTCTGAGTGCGCTGCGTGGAGAGCGAGTTAGGACAGGTCGTCAGTAGAGTTAGTAGATTTTGTTTCTTTGTTTGAAATCTAGTGATGTTTATGTCTACTTTAAGGGTCTCTTGCGTATGTATTCTGCATGTATCTTTTTCAAGTAAATGAAATATTTCAGCTTCTACTACTTGGAGAATTTATGAATGTATGTGCGTCCCAGTTACATGTTAAATATATAAATCAGTTCCCATGTTAAAAATGTTCACTTAATTTTAATATAAATTAAAGAACTTTATTGTTAACTCCATGTTAAAAGATCCAACATTCATCTACATATAAAGGTGTTTATTATAATAGTATACAAATATCTAATATAGAAATTGTAAGTACCATAACATATTAATTATAAATATCATAACATATTATTTGCTAAAACTATACGAATTATATTTTTAAATTAAATAATTATTGCTTAATAAAACATAACGTTTATATAAATGTATTTGTAATTGTTACATAATATTTATTATTAATGTTTTAAAGTTACTCATAAATAAATATCAAATACACTACTAAAGTCTTATTTAAGTTATATCATAACATAATAACTGCTAAAAGTATACGAATAATATTTTAAAATTAGATAAATATTACTTATTAAAAAATCACATTTATATAAATGTAATTTTAATTGTTACAGAATATTTATTATTAATATTTAAATTTTATTCATAAATAAATAACAATTACACTACTAAATTCTTACTAAGTTATATCATAACATATTAATTGCTAAAACTATACGAATTAAATTTTAAAATTATACAATCATTATTTAATAGAAAAACACATTTATATAAATGTATTTTTTATTATTACATAATATTTATTATTAATATCTTAAATTTAATCTTAATTAAATACAATATAAATATGTATATGGTAAAGTTAAGCAAGCATGTAAACTTAAGGCAGGTTTGGGCGGGAATGGCCATTCGCGGCAAATGGTTTGCCGTAGGCGGCAAACCATTTGCCGCTCTGTCCACATAAGCACGGCAAATGGTTTGCCGCGCCACATAGGCGAGCGGCAAACCATTTGCCGATATATACCCAGTTCGGGAAATATTTCCAGCCGATACCCAGAATGGGAGATAGTTTCTTCTCTCTCTCCATTCTGGGAAATAGCTCGAGAGAGGGGCTGACATAGACAGGTAGATTGGATAGATAGACAGATAGATGGAGAGAATTAACGGCTGTGCGAGCTTGAGCTACATGTTGTGTTGTTGTCTGTCACAAACCCCATTCGCCACCACATCGACCTTTGAGCTCGACATCTGCTGGAAAGACGCGGCCTTGCGGGGCGGTTTAGCATGGGAGGGAGCTTGGGGACATGGAAAGTTGCGGCCTTTGCTGCCTAAGCGCGCCTCGTGGGTGAGATTGGGGTGGAGTTGGAGAAAGGTCGGATCTTGTTGGGAGGTAGGCCGTCAAATATTTGCTTTTTGTGATGGGTTTCTCTCCTACTGTCTTAGGGGGTGTTTGGATAGTGGGTTTAGGTGGGTTAAACTGGTTGCAGGTAACCCATTTTTGGGGTTTGGTGTTTGGATAGAGGGTTAAACTGGGGGTGGGTTAGAAGTGGGTTTGGAGTGATGTGATTGCATTGGAGTTTGAAAAAGTGAGAAGTTATTGTGATGTGATTGTATTGGAGTTTGAAAAAGTGAGTAGAAGTGGAGTAGTTTATAATTTTTATATGATATGATGGTATAGTATATCATTTTTTGATGGAATTGATGATGGAGAATTGATTTATTTAATTTTTTTAAAAAGATAAAAAGTGGGACCCACGTGGAGGGAGAAAATATCCCCTACCCCATATTTTCTCCCTCCACGTGGGTCCCACTTTTTATCTTTTTAAAAAAATTAAATAAATCAATTCTCCATCATCAATTCCATCAAAAAATAATATACTATACCATCATATCATATAAAAATTATAAACTACTCCACTTCTACTCACTTTTTCAAACTCCAATACAATCACATCACAATAACTTCTCACTTTTTCAAACTCCAATACAATCACATCACTCCAAACCCACTTCTAACCCACCCCCAATTTAACCCTCTATCCAAACACCAAACACCAAAAATGGGTTACCTGCAACCAGTTTAACCCACCTAAATCCGCTATCCAAACACCCCCTTAGGGTTTTGATTTGGATGGTGTGCTTTTTGTTTAGAGCTTTGTGCTTGTAGTAGTTATTTTTAGAATTGTTGTTTGATTTAGGAGGTTAAAGTGCTTGCTTTCTGTTTGGAACCTCGTGTTGGGGTTGTGGATACGGGGAGGTCATATACGGTTTCATATCCTTAATTCCTATTCCTAAACCTATTTCTTATTAAGTTTAATGTTTGACTTTCGATATTTTCAACTTTAATTTGGTTGGAGTGCTGGGAATGAATTTTGCACAGGTGTGAGGAAGAATATGTCATTCTGTTGCAGCTCCTTTGGAAGGAAAAACCAACATAATATCTTGGATAATCTCTTGGTACTGATGTTAAAAGTTCTCTATTTATTCCGCTGATCAAAGATAAAAATTAACTTTTGGGAACTTTTTCACCTTAAAGCAACAAGTGGCATTGCTTTTTCTAAATAGCAATTGGATGTCAAGAATGCTTTTCTATCTAGCGATCTCGAGGAGGAAGTTTACATGATGCAACCTCCAGGTTATGAAGTCGAGGGGGAGTATGTGTGGCGACTTTGCAAAGCAATCTATGGTATGAAGCAAAGCCCAAGGGCACTGTTTGATAGATTAAGTACATAGATCGGCACTCTAGGTTTCAACTACATCTGACTACTCTGTTTCGTCAGAAAACGGTCAACTGGTACCGTTATACTTGTTGTATATGTGGATGATATGATTGTTACGGGTGACGATGATAAAGGGATGCTAGAGACCAAAGCTTTTCTGCAAAAGGTCTTTGTCACTAAGGATCTAAGGCAACTTCACTATTTTTCTGGGCAGGGACGAAGCCAAGAATGTTGGCTTGGGGGGGCCATATATAATATTTTTTTAATATAAAGATTTTTAACTTCTGGTATAAAAATATTTTGACTTATATCATATCAGACCTAAAAAATTCTAAAGAACTTTCATAGCAAATCACAACATTTTTAAAATATATAAAAATAAATATTTGAATGAAAAATTACCAAAAACTCATTACATTGAAATTAAACTGGGACACAAATAGCTCTTCATATAAAAATTGCAATGTATGCAGTCATTCCTCTTCTTGTAATATAGAATAGCTCCTGAAAGAAAAAAACGTGTTAGAATTTTTATAATATAGAAAAATAAAAGAGATTAAACATACCTTTAACTTGAGCTATTTAAAACGCACTCTCCTTGACTTTGAATCA
The DNA here is from genome assembly GCA_037367405.1 of Ottelia alismoides. Classification (NCBI taxonomy): domain Eukaryota; kingdom Viridiplantae; phylum Streptophyta; class Magnoliopsida; order Alismatales; family Hydrocharitaceae; genus Ottelia; species Ottelia alismoides. The sequence goes on along the minus strand of JAZKJV010000092.1, from coordinate 132,332 downwards.
TATTCATCAATAACTGATTCCGTTGAAATATTTTCGGCAACTTCTTTCTCAATGTAAATTAGTAAATAATTTCTAAGAAAATCATCTTCCATCTTGTTACGAAGCCTACATTTAATAATCTTCATTGATGAAAATGCTCTTTCAGATGTTGCAGTGGAGACGGGAAGAGTCAAAATAAGCCGAATCAATCGATCAACCAAATAATATATACTTGATTTACCAGTTTGTGCTAATTTCTGACAAAGATCAACAAGATCAGAAGAACTTTTAAGAACAGGATGAGTGTCAAAATCTGATTTATAATGTAACAGTTGTTTTTCTAGCAACAATATCTCTTGCTCTGAGAAATCTGCTGGATAGAATTCTCCTGCTAATTTGCAAATATCATCACTGTTGAATGATTTGTAATTGTCTCTGGGATCTAAAGCCGCACTAAGTATAAGAAGCTTGGTGGAATTTTCATTAAAGCGACTATTAAGTTCTGATAATTGAGAATCTATTGCAGCTGTAAATATATCCACTCGATAATGATGAAGCATTGTAACTTTAGTTTCTTGACCACGAGATCTAATTCGGCTTGTAGAATAGAAAGAGCTTTGGTCTGGAACTTCAATATTTCTTCTTTGAGAAAATGCAATAGTTTTCAAAAATAGTGCATCCCAACCATCTTCTCTTAACTTTTGAAGATGTTCTTTGGTGGATGAGACAAGTTGTAAAGCATTTAAAATATCTATATTTTTCCGTTGAAGAACTTGGCATAAATCTTCCGTTATTCCCAAAATTGCTTCCATAATATGCATGATGAGAATAAATTCAATCATATGATTCATCTGCTTCTGCACGTTGTTGATAATTATCACCCCCATCAATGATGGTTAAAAGTACCTTGCAGATTGCACTATACATTTGATAAAACTGCAGATAGATCTATAATGAGAACTCCATCGAGTTTCACCTGGACGTTGTAGTGTACCCATCTGATTATGTCCCGTGCCAGATTGAATTTCATTCATTGATAATAAATAAGCAATATCATCTGCATGAGCAGCTTGTAATTCATCATGTCGTTTAGATGATGCATTGACAATATTGACTATACCACCCAACTTGTTAAAAAACTTGTGGATTGGAATCACCTCCCTTGAAGCAGTTACAACTGCTAGATGAAGACGATGAGCCAAACAATGTATATAATAAGCATATTGGTTTTCATTCATGATCAAGGCTTGTAATCCATTCCATTCTCCACGCATATTACTAGCTCCATCGTATCCTTGACCTCTAATTTTTCTATAATCAAGCTTGTTTTGCAAAAGAACTTCAAATAATCTACTTTTTAATGTGATTGCTCTTGTATCTGGTACATGGACCAAGTCAAAAAATCTCTCACGTAAATAACCACTTCTATCAACAAATCTAAGAACAATAGCCATTTGTTCTCTCTTTCCTTCATCTCTGGCTTCATCAATTATAACACAAAATGCTGCATCTGCAATCTCTTCACGAATAGCATTTCTTACTTTACCCGCTATAGTTTGAAGAATCTCTTTTTGAACATCTGGTGACTTATATTTAGCATTTCCTGGAGCATTTTCTAATACAACCTTTTCTACTTCTTCATTATAAGATGCCACAAATTTCATTAACTCAATAAAATTTCCTCGATTAGAAGAACTTGGTCGTTCATCATTTCCTCTGAAAGCACATGCTTGAAATGATAGCCAACGAACAACATCAATTGTAGTCCTTAAGCGTAATCGATTTGCTTGAAGACATCTTGTTTTTGGATGACATGTTCAATATATTGTACTTTATTCATAAAATTTCTTCTACTTTCTTCTGCCAAATTATGTGTAGAACCACTACTTCCTATATGACTCAAGAAAGAGCAATCTTTTCCATTGTTAACTTTCTTCCAGTTTCGGAATCCATCAACAACAAAGGTATTTATGCCTTGCTTTAAATTGAGCTTACCCGAAAAAAGATAGCAAGGAAAGCAAAATGCAGCATCTTTGGAAGGTGAATATTCTAACCATGAATGATGTCTAAACCAAGATGCCTGAAATCTTCGACGATGTTTCTCATTGTTATTATACGGATAGTTTGTCATATTATACTGGTAAGGTCCTAAATTTAAATAAGTACGTATGATTTCTTCTCTCTTGTCATGTGGATACTCCCATATCATTTGACGTAGACCAGGATCTCTTTCTAATGAACCATCAACAGAATTATGTATACCAACTCGTGAAATTTTTGAAGGAGGAAGACTCTCTTCTTCATGATTTTGAGAAGGAAGTACATTTTCTTTACTACTTTCATTCGTCGACTTTGCAAAATAAGCTGTGATGGACCTCTTTGACATGGTTGATCTAAAAGCATCAAATTGAATACTATATTTTAAATTTAATCTAGAAAGAAAAAAATATAATTGGTATACCCAACAATTCTATCATTATATCAATAAAAAATGAATAATACATTTCAAATGTATTCAACAATATTGATACCTGCGCTTTCAGTGAGTAATAAGTGAAGATTGGATCAAATAATTAATAGCAGAGGACGAGCTTGAGATGATGTCAAAGAGACTACGTTGTTGAACTTAGGAATGGAAGATGCCAACTGCCAAGATGATAAATATATTATTTTGAAAATCGAAAAACTAAAGTCCCGCTAACATCATAACTAGGTAGATAATATGTTTAAGTTTAATTTCACTATTTCGTGGAATAAACATTTAAAATATTGACGACTATGTGTTATGATACTACAATTCAGACACTAAAGCTCATATTTTTAGACATCCTTTCATGATGAACCCCAAACTTAGTCATTCTTTGCAGCTATCCCTGCACCCTGAGTATAACGCATAATGCAAAAGAAACAGGATGTTCTGGGAGCAAAATACAAAATATAAATAGCTAATTTGCAATACCATCCAGCAGAAGAACCTTCCATGATACTTAATCCATGATTCTAACATCCATGTTGCAAGCATGGTATGTGTTTTTATAAAGGACGGGTCCCAGTGCTGCATGCATAATACGCTGCAGGACTTTACATATTCCAAGTTATGAGATGTTGTTCCAAGTTATGAGATATTGTCAAGACTAATCCATCGGGTCTAAGAGTGTGTGATTCCAGATTCGTTTGTGTCCATTTTTTAGTTCAGAGAAGTGAAAGTAGGCAGATAAAGATCACTTGCTAGCATTTGTATTATAAGCTTAAGAGATTTGGTGCATCTCCAAGGAAGCAGTTTTCCTGAAATAAATTTCTGTTTCTAGTAGGACACTCACAAACCAGATACAGAAATTGAGTCAAACCAGATATAGAAATTGACTCAACCTTTTAGTAATGAATATCTAAACAAAATAAGTCTATAAATAATAAATTTCGAGGGACTATATATGCAGTTCTTTGCACGTTGAAAGCAGCAATATCGCCATTCGTATCACCAATTTACTAAACGAAAGGACAAAATGCTTTAGGATTTTTTCCGCTATCTGGAATCGATTAAGCAGTCACTAATAATTAGAAGATGAATGCCGTCGTAATTTACCTGAACATTTCAGATGAGCGTCTGCAGGCTCTTGCTCTTCATCTTCCTGTGAGGCCACCGAGGAATGCCCAACTCCCTGCGCTTCTTTTTAAATATTTTATTAGTTTTAAATTTGGAAAGTTGGCGAATTTAATATCAATCTCTTTCTTGATACTAAATATAGGATGTGAAGTGCCGTTGAGGGAAATCTGTGACGGGGGGCCAAATCTGGTAACCGCCCATTGCAAATGAGGAGCCGCCTAGAATTAAGGAGGGGAGGCGCGAGAAAACGGGGAGGCCTGGCCCCCTCCCCCCCCCCCCCCCCCCCTTCCCTCCGTCACTGTTTCTGGGCATAGAAGTTTTACGCTCTAAGAAGAGACTCCATATGTCACAGAGAAAGTACTGCTTAGATATATCGACTAAGGCATGGTTACTTGGGTGCAAACCCTCTGGCATTCTTGCAGAACTAGGAAACACTTTAACTCCATTGATCCTGTTTTTGAAGACACCACACAATACATAAGCTTGATTGACAAACTTCTGTATCTTACCGTTACTAGGACGGACATCTCCTATGTTGTGAGCAGAGCTAGCCAATACATGAAGAAACCTTGTTACAACCATTGGAAGGACGTTCTTCAGATCCTTCGCTATCTGAAGGAATCACCTGGACGTGGCATCTTCTATGGGGCAAATGGATACACTAATGTTGTTGCATATGCCGATGTTGTCTATGCAAGCTCGCCTGAGGACCATCGCTATATTATGGGCTATGCTATGATGGTATGAGAAACCTTTTCAGTTGGAGGAGCAAGAAGCAGACGGTAGTCTCCCGATCCAGTGCAGAGGCGGAATATAGGGCAATGGCCCAGGGCACATGTGAAATTACTTGGCTGCTGACTTTTATACAAGAACTTAATGTTGCTTTCACCACTCCTGTTCCTCTATACTATGATAATAAGTCTGCTACTTACATTGCTACAGATCCCGTGTTTCATGAGAAAATCAAACACATTGAGATTGCCTGTCATTTTGTTCGAGATGTTGTCTGAGGAGGCAAGATTGTTACACCGTACATCTTGATAGATCTTCAGCTAGCAAACATATTTACAAAGGCCTTATCAAAGAACTGCCTTTCCTGGATAGATACCAAGTTAGGCATGATCAATGGATATGCTCCAACTTGAGGGGGAGTGTTAGAGATTATCATGAAACCACGAGAGAACACCTCAAAGGATTGATGTGTTCATTGGTCTGTTTCATATGATACATGAGATACGGGGCTTCTTATATAGCCTCCACAGACTCTCCAAGTCCCACCACTAGTAGATGTGAGACTAAACATTGGATGTGGAAGGATCTAATTACCCATCTACAATATAAGTGATGCTTGCTTCAACATACTCCAACACGTTGTGAAGCATAATTGATAAGAAGTTATGCTTAAAGACCTTATTTTTGCCTGTCGAGGATTACAATAATAAAGAAAGACATGCTAAAGACAAAAAGATGGAGGATTTGGCGGGACAAGTGATTTCCTGCGATAGTTGTATTAAATCCACTAGGAAAAAGGAGCTCCTTGTGATTGTTTTAAGGTTTGTTGATGGAAATAGGACTTTACGATGGATGCATTTTACAATGCAATAATGACGAAAAACAAGATTTCGTTAAAAGGGTTCAATTACATGTCAATATCTATTATTTATTTTACCATTTATGACATGTATAACTTTACACCTTATCATACACATTCAAAATATCAGTACATGCACAAATTTGCTTCATGTTGTAGCCTCTTGTCAACAAGACAGATTTGCTTCATGTTGTAGCATCTTGAAGTGGCCAAAAGGCTTGAGAAGGATCTTGCATGAAGTATAATATGTATTAGCACATGGTAATATTATAAATATTTCTATTTTTATATAACCATATTAAAGTCCACTTAAATTATCTGGTGGTAGTGTAGTATGCTACCACTCAAAAGACCAAGGTTCAAACCCCCGTCAGGGCTTGCATTAGGTAGTCGACATCCAACGTAAAAAGTAGTCGAATCTTTCAACATGGATTTAAGCAAGAATCCATATAGCCGACCCTACTTATAGTGGGAGAAGGCTTCGTCATTTTTTTATAACCACATTAAAATAATTTTATATATGTTAGTATGCATCCTTGTCCCGCAAAAACGATTTGGGTTCGTATAGGGTTTTTGCACACATCTATTGATATGACTACCCAATATTTAGGAGACCTTACTGGAACTGTGTTTTAGCTATGGTTTATGATACTCCAGCCATTTCATAAAGTATTCGACGGGGTTTAACAATGGCTATCCAATATTTGGGGGGACACCTTACTTGAACCCATACGTATTTCTGCTGATTTTAGTGTAATTGGTTTGTTAGGAAATATGCATGCCATATTTTTCTACCACAATGATGTATAGATTCATTGGATTTATGTAGGAGAACTAGGTAGGTAAAATGGATGTTTGTGTTTGAGAAGCTGGAGAATAAGCTGTTGGGGTGGAAGGCTTTGCTTCTCTCGAAGGGAGGGCAACTGGTCCAGGTGAAGGCGGTGCTTTTAGCTAATCATATCTTTTTTACTTCTACAAGGGTTTTTCCGGTTGGCCTCCGCAAGCGGATTGAGGCTTCGATGTGTCGGTTCGTCTGGTCATTGTCCCTTGATTGTAGAGGCATTGTGCTGGTTGATTGGGAGTTGGTGACAATAAATACCACGAAAGGTGGTTTGGGTGTGCGGCATTTGGGTGATATAAATAAGGCTTTACTCACGAAGTGAGTGTTCAGAATATGGGGAGGTGGAAATAATTTGTTGACTGGGTTAATTGGATCGATTTATGGAGTATCCTCCAGCTTGTGTGTCCGTAGTGATGATGTGTCATCGTATACCACTTTTTGGAGAGGTGTTTGTTTGATTTTTCCGGACATGGTGACCTCAATGTGACCGGTTTTGGGGGATGGTACGGGCTTTCGCTTTCGAAAGGACAATTAATCAGAGGAGTGTTTTATGACCAGTATCCTAGGTTGTTTGAACTAGTCCAAGATAAAGAAGCTAGTGTCATAGGGTCAAAATCCCGCTATCGATTTTGACCGAACCTGTACGGCATTAGCTAACCCGTAGCTAACCAGCCTTCCCGAGTAGAACGGTCATGGACGCGCTCCAACTCTTTCGATACTCCTGCTTGTTAACGCACCGACGCTCAAACACAAGCACAAGCTCGACTCGATGGATCGTTCAAGAAGACTCTCAAGAACTCGCTCAAGAACGCTTCAAGAACGCAACCACACGATCACACAAGCACGGGCACAAAGCTCTTCTCTTTATTAGAAGGGGAACTCTCTCTGGAGTGGGGTGACACACTACACTCTCTCATGTACTCTGTATTATTTACAAATGAGCCACCACCTCTGGTTTTATACAAGACTCAAGGCAACCCAATGGACACTCATTATTTCATCTACAATAATGATAAATAAAGACACAAGAGATTCCTCGAGTTCTTTAGCAACCCTTCGCGTTCCTCAGCAACTCTTCATCTGCTCGTCTCTTCGACTCCCTTGTTTTCCTTTTATCTTCCCGCACGGTTGACGCCACGTCAACCACCCAGCCATCAGCACACTCGCACTCCAACGTTTGCTAATGCAGCTTTGTCATAATTCACCAAGTGTAACCGAACACTCGATCTTATGTCAAAGGGAACCCGCGGCCTCCAGACCCTCGTACGGTAAACTCTTCCTTAACGTTCTACATGCTAAGGGGAAGTCCTCCAGAACTTCGCTATTTGTGGCCTCCAGACCACTCTCGTACGTGTATTACCGAGCATACTCGATAATGCTCGTACTCAGCACCCGCAACGCTCCATGCCTCCTTGGACCTTCACGCATCAATACCGATATCGTGCGCCTTCATGCGTATGCCTATGTGACCATACCGCATTGCTCCTCGATACGTACTGCTTCACTGCATACCGTTCTTCTGCGCTCGCGTACATATCCGATGCGTGCATCCACCATCATGTCTTGCACTGATGTCTGTACTCGCTGCTCGCACTGCTACAAGTACCACGATACTCTTCTACCGAGCCAGTGTCATGTGCGATGCTTCTCCATTGTCATATACGGTAGAGCCTCCAGACTCTCGTGGATAACCTTCGTAATATCAACGTATTTCGGACTTCTGAAGTTCTAGCTCCATCGATCATTCTTGAGCATCCGCTACCGTGTCTGCATGATCATTCTTGATCACGGAATTTGGGAGTGTGACAAGCCTCCCCCACTTGAAGAATTGGTTGTCCTCAACCGAGCATCCTCTCTTCAGCTGGCGTCCCTCCCCTCCTGCACCTGATCTTCTTACGAACCACGTCCCTCCATGACTTGGTCTTCAACGAGAAAAGTGGAGCTTCCTTGTCAGTTCCCATTTTCGGTGTATCCCTCCTAGATACAGCAGCTCCATCGCTGGTGTGTGGCAGCTCCAGCTCCACATGTGTAGTATTCACCTCCACGTTTGCTCGTTGACGATCTCGATCGTTCCCTGTGAGCGTCCCCGCATCCTGAGAAATGAGCACCTCCTGCGCTCCGAGCGTCTTCGGTATGTTGCCTCCTACAAGATCTTTGGTGGTGTTGTTCGTCACCACTCCACCCCCATGGACATGTAGCCTATTGTCCATGCTGCATCGCCCTCCAGAGCTCTGCATCGCCTTCTCATGCACAGATGTTCTCTTATCCGTGGCTTTGATCGTGTGTCTCCAGCACACGCGTTGGTGCTCACCATGCACCTTCACACTCTTGTGCATCCTCGATCGAGCCTTGACACCTCCAAAGCTCTTTGTTGTGGAGTTCCCTTCCTCCACCGAATTCGAAGCTCCGTCTCGAAATGTCATGAGGCGTACCCTGCATATATCACCGATTGCTCCCAAACGTACTTCACCTTCTTCTTCTTCTTCTTCTTCTTCTTCCTCCTCGTCTGTACGAAGAGCATTGAGCTTCTCCCTCTTTGAGCACTCCTGCGCCCAATGCGGTCCGTCGCATATGAAGTATCCCTTGCTCTTGGTTTGCTCCTTCTTCTTGGAGTACTCTCGTTCCTTCGTTGGTGGGTCATGAGCAACGCCTTTGCCCTTGTCCTTCGAACGCACCTTTGGCTTGCTGGTGAACTCCTTCTCTTCAGCGTTGTGGTTTGGTTGGGCATCGCAGTCGACAAACGCATCCGCCACCACGATCGCTGAATTCAGGCCCTTCACACCCTGCCTCCGTAGTTCGGCTTGCACCCAGCTCTGCAACCCGATCGTGAATTGAACAACTTGTCCTCCTCGAGTATCCCCTTGATGTCCAGCAGCAAAGACGTGAGCTGCTTAACGTACTCACGAACAGTGCCTGTCTGCTTCATGCGGCGAAGAGCCTCCCGTGCTACCCATGCAATGTTCTTCGGTAGGAACTGCGCCTTCAGTTTCGTGACTAGATCATCCCATCTGGATATCTTCGGTCTTGCCTCGTCTTCTGCACCACGGCTCCACCACCATAGCTGGCGTCACTCGACATGTACATTGATGCCAAACTGACCTTCTCAGCTTCCCTCGTCTTGGTCGTCTCGAAGTAAACTTCCATATCCCATAGGAAGTTCTCCAAATCCTTGACACTCCGCGTACCTGTGAAGGGTTTGGGTTCGGGTACCTTGTGTCGCTGCACCTCCGTGAAGCTCTCGCCATTCGTCATACCCCTCTTGATGAGGGAGATCTCGCTGTGTAAATCCTTCATCATCATGCTGAACGCCTCCAGTTTATCCCCCAAGGACTTGATCTGCTCCGCTGAGCGTTGAATCTCGTCCCCAACATCCGATCCTTCTGAAGAACGATCCTCCAAGACGGTGATGCGATGGGCATGAGTCCCAATGGTAGACTCCACTTCTGCCATCGCTTGCTCCAGTGCTGCCACATGCTCGGTAATACCCACCATCTTCGTTCTGTCGATTGAAGATATACTTGCACCAACAAGTATCCTTTGTTCCCGCGGTCGACTGCACCAATAGTTGCTCCTAGCTTTGCCCGCTTTCTTGGCACCAACCAAGCTTTGTAATCTACTCCTTTGCTCTGATACCACTTGTCAAAGGGTCAAAATCTCGTTATCGATTTCGACCGAACCTGTGCGACGTTAGCTAACCCCAAGGCCCTAAATGTCAGTTTCGGTCACCATTTCGGTGACTGGCCAAAACGGAATTTCTGTGAAATTTCGTCAAAATTCGATCGAAATTTTGGTTATTTCGGTCATTTTTTGTACTAGGACCCCCATATTTCAGTCATTTCAACCATTTCGGTCGAATTTCGATTTCGACAGGATATAGATATCCGACAGAAATTCGACCAAATTTCGCTGAAATTTGAGGCCATGGCTAACCCGTAACTAACCAGCCTTCCCGAATAGAACGGTCACGGACGCGCTCCAACTCTTCTCGATACTCATGCTTGCTAACGCACCGACACTTAAACACAGGCACAAGCTCGACTCGATGGATCGTTCAAGAAGACTCTCAAGAACTCGCTCAAGAACGCTTCAAGAACGCAACCATACTATCACACAAGCACCAGCACAAAGCTCTTCTCTTTATTAGAAGGAGAACTCTCTCTGGAGTGGGGTGACACACTACACTCTCTCGTGTACTCTGTGTTGTTTAAAAATGAGCTACCACCCCTCCTTTTATACAAAACTCAAGGCAACCCAAGGGACACTCATTATTTCATCTACAATAATGATACATAAAGATACAATAGACCCATCGAGTTCTTCGACAACCCTTCGCGTTCCTCAGTAACTCTTCGTCTGCTCGTCTCTTCAACTCCCTTGTTGTCCTTTTGTCTTCCCGCACGGTTGATGCCACATCAACCGCCCAGTCATCAGTACACTCGCACTCCAACGCTTGCTGATGCAGCTTTGCCATAATTCACCGAGTGCCAGTGAACACTCAGTCTTGTGCCAAAGGGAACCCGCGGCCTTCAGACCCTCGTGTGGTAAACCCTTCCTTAGCGTTCTGCATGCGAAGGGGAAGTCCTCCAGAACTTCGCTATTTGTGGCCTCCAGACCACTCTCGTACGTGTATTACCGAGCATGCTCGACAATGCTCGTACTCAGCACCTGCAACGCTCCATACCTCCTTGGACTGCCACGCATCAATACCGATACCATATGCCTTCGTGCGTATGCCTATGTGACCGTACCTCATTGCTCTTCGATACGTACTGCTTCACTGCGTACCGCCCTTCTGCACTCGCGTACGTATCCGATGCGTGCATCCACCGTCATGTCTTGCATTGTTGTCTGTACTCGTTGCTCGCATTGCTATAAGCACCACGACACTCTGCTACCGAGCCAGTGTCCTGTGTGACGCTTCTCCATTGTCACGTACGATAGAGCCTCCAGACTCTCGTGGATAACCTCCGTAATATCCACGCATTTCGGACTCCTCCTGAAGTCCTAGCTCCATCGATCATTCTCGAGCATCCGCTACCGTGTCCGCACGATCATTCTCGATCACAGAATTTGGGGGTGTGACGGCTAGAATGGTGAATGTTTGGGCAAGAAGGCTTTTGGAAGCCTGTGTTTGCGGCAAATTTATCAAACTAGAGAGTAGAGGATTTTCTTAGCCTTTCATATAGGCTCGTGAGGTTAGAGGAGTCGTCTAATGGGAGGGATTCATGGTATTAGAGAGATGGAGTGTTCTCGGTCAAGAAGGCTGACGGTGTTATTTCTGGTCCTATGTTGGCAAGGGAGGAGGAGCTCGCTCAAGATTGTGAGTATCTGGAAGTGGGAGATCCTTATTCGAATATTGATTTTCTTATGGTTGTTGAGGAGAGGGAAAATCATCACTGGTGTAAGGAGAGCTGGATTTGTTCTTAGGCGGAGCCCTGCAGTAGGTGTAGTGAAGCAACGGAAGATATTGATCATCTTTTCTTTCAGTGCCCTAGGTCAAGAAAGGCGTGAAGATATTTTGCTTTTCCATGTATTCAGTGGGGGTGATGTGGATTCCTTCGAAATTCTTTTTGCAGAGATTAGACAGGGCGGTCGATGGAAGAAGAAAGTTCGGCGTGCTTATTTGGGCCATCTGGCTAGCTAGAAATTATGTCATCTATCACCAATGGCATGTTTTAATTTTGAGAATGTTCTTGAGCATGCCAAATCTCTGGATGAAATTTGGCATTTGTAAAGTTGGTTTTTGATACATGTTAATAATATTTTTTGGATAGATCTTTAAAGGAGGTTCATCCCATTGATTTTTTAAAAAAATATCGGTATTAAACCCAAGACTCCCAACAAATGGCCGATGACCCAAGGAAACGAAAGAATCAATTATATTTTGCATATGTTCTCTTGTAGATAGGACAAAAGATAAAGCTTATTTCGACCTTTTTTTATTGACTTCTTATTTTTATTTTATTATTTTAAGTTTTGACCAATCAATATAATATAAAAATTTTATTGAGTTAGATCGTGGATCTTACGTCAATCGTCAAATACCTTATTTGTATTCGTTGGTATCTTTGCTATTAAGAAAACATTTTTATAAGTGTACTAAGAACGAGAAGAAAGCTAGCGGATCCGCTAATTCCTCATCCACAAATCAGTTCTTCCCAAGGGTATTGTTTCTACCGGTATTTATCAATTCTAGGCTCTCTTCAACCCTATGTCTCTTATCTCTAGGGGGTCCTCCACTAGCATGTTTTTTCAGAAAAAACTATATATTTTGGTGTGGAGGGTAGGCATGCCTATATATATTGGTTTCAATAGAACTTCATATGAGTGTTGTTTACATCTACTATTATCTAACAATAATCAAGTTATTAATGACAAGACGAAATAGGAAATAACCCCTCATGTGTGGAATTATAGAAGATCCATTTTAAAATCAAACAATTCCATCGATTTGAGTATGATTGTATGTGTGATAGCATCTACTATACCAAGATAACAATGAACCCAATTGCAATTGCTCAGGATACCCTTTTTTAGCTTCTAGAGTATATTTCTTAGTTCAAGATCCCTCTTAGTAACTGGATTAGTTGATCAATAAAGCATTGTAAATACATGCTATTTCTTTTTTTAAGTGAATAGTAGATGTTTTGCGATGTGAATGTTCCACATTTGAGAAAAAATACAATTAATTGATTGATAAAGCATTGTAAATACATGCTATTTCTTTTTCAAGTGAATGGTAGATTTTTTGCGATGTGGATGTTCGACATTTGAGAACATTGCAATTAAAGTTCTATTATAATCTATGGTAGGTGGTTGTGTAAGAAATCAAAGCATCTTTAACTTGATCCATAAAAAAGAAGGAACAAAATTGGTAAGAAAGAGTTAAATGATTTAGTGTACATTTATTACAATACATTATTTACAAGACATTATTGAAGATGAAACATGTTGTATAAGGACAAGATAAGGAAGATTATATGGATCCAATGGTACCTACTTGTTTAAAATTTATGATGATGTCCGTGAAGGAGAAGAGGATGCCCTTGGAAAATAGATGGACATCAATAGTTGTTATGTTCTTGAGTTAGAAGGAAGGCCAAAACCAACAATTACAAAGAAGATGGGCGTATGACTATATTGGATCCTAAAAGTAGTAGTCCTCCTGCATTAAGAGTGATTGTGACATTCCTTCACTCTTTTTTCTGGTTGAGGCGATTGCATAGGTGAACATAGGCAATATGCATGCAAAATTTTTGTTGTGGTCATAGTGGGTCACAACTTATTGATGGTGAAATATTATTGTTGGAGAATGTAATAGAGTGGTAATTTGATCTCTCCAGAATCTAATTATCACCCACTCATGTTTAGTCCAACATCTACTATTTGTAGGACTTTGGTCTGTCTGTGGGGCTATATAAGGAGCCCTACACCTCCTGTACTCATTGAAAAATTCCAATAGAATATCCGGTCCTTTGAGGCCTTCTGTGGTTTCATCCCGCTTCTTCAAGAGTAGGGTTCCGCATAAATCAATGTGTCAATGTTTATCTTTCTTTATATTTCTTGCTCTGTTTATCAAAATCACTTCTGCATTTTAGATTTCAACATGGTATCGGAGCGGGTTCGATTCTCGAGGGTTTATTTTTTATGTTCTTGATTTGTCCATGATCGAGTTTAAGATTCGATTTTAGGGTTTCTTAAAACTCTAATTCTGTGTCAGCGTTCTGTGTTTGAGATATATGTTGGGACGAGCTAGATTGAGATTAGGGATCTCATGCCCACTGTGCCCACTGCACGCATGATACCAAGCTGGCATCATCTTCTTCCAGCCGCAACATCTCTCCAATCTGACGGAGACAACATCCCCTCCTAGCAGCAGTTCCAGGCTTCGCCTCTTTTTTTCTCTCGCATTGGCAACGCGAGATGCTACATTTTCCAATGGTGTTGCTGCTCCACCACAGATCAACCCTAGGTCGTGCCCTCGCACATCATCTCCATTAAAAAAACGAAGAAGATGGCCATCTTTCCCGGCGATGGAGATATCCTCACATGCACCTCCAGCATCCAGGCATGTGTCCCCTCCGATGAAGACTCCTGGCGGCTCTCGATAAGGAAGCCCTATCGCCCACAGCTTCCTCGCAAGACGCCGTCGCCCGCATCCTCCCAGTAGTGGCGCCTAGATCTTCAAAGAATAACCCACTAGCGACTACGATCTGAGGAGGAGATCCACTCTCCGATGAGCCCTCATCCCAGTAGCGGTGTGCGGCCACATCTGGTAGGCAATGACGAGGCAACGAGCCTCCTCTCCATTACATTGGACATATCAGATGGGTTCCCAATTGGAAACCCTAGTGGTAAACGAAGAGAAAGTTGTTTGATGGCCCTTTATTTAAAAAAGGAAAGGGAGAGGAGGGTAGAAAAAATACAAGTTCTTTTGTTTTTTGTAAATCCAATTGGGCATATTTGTATTTTGGGTCCAAGTTGGGCCGTGAGTAAAAAAAGGGGGTGTGTACAAAAAAATCGTACATGAAAAAAAGAGACGGCTATTAAAAACGGCAAAAAGAATTAGCCAAAGGAGAGGAAGAAGAAAAGTCGAAAAAATAACTTTGAACGGCTTGGGAAAAAAAGGCGATCATACGAAAAATGCATGTTTAAATTCTCCCAACTTGACGTCTCATGTCCTTTATTCTATCAGGTATGGGAGAAAGGGGTGTCGAAGATGGATTCTTCAGGACTTCTACTACCCGTCCATGACTGACAGATCGACAGTCCAGATTTCTACAGATCATCCGTCATCACCGAGCGTCGACTTCTTCATCAGGGTGTATACTTCTTCTGTTACTACACGACTGCTACTCCGTGCTGGACTTCTTCTATTGCGACTCTTCTCCAGGCGCAACAAAGACATGTTCCGGTGACCTGAAAGTCGCAGGCCCATCCTCGAGTGAGGTCTTCTACCAACAACGGACATATATTTTCTCGTGATGTATCGTGTGAAAATGTGTTGTATACTTTTTTCTTTTTGTTGCAAGTTGTAGCTTTCTCAGCTCCAGCTTGAGGTGGAGTGTTGGAGAATGTAATATAGTGGTAATTGGATTTCTCCAGGATCCAATTATCACCCACTTATGTTTAGTCCAACAACTACTATTTGTGGGACTTTGGTATGTCTGTGGAGCTATATATGGAGCCCCACACCCCCTGTACTCATTGAGAAATTTCAATAGAATATCCAGCCCTTTGAGGCCTTCTCCTATGGTTTCATAATCATCCCGCTCCTTCGGAAGTAGGGTTCCGCGTAAATCCATGTGCCAATGTTTATCTTTCTTTATATTTCTTGCTCTGCTGCATTTTAGATTTCTACAGTTATAAACTAGATAAATATATTTTTTTCTTGAAAGGAACTAGATAAGTAATATAGAGGAACATTACATACATAGTCCATAACCTATAGATTATGAGCCTAGTTTCTATAAGAAACTATGGATATGGTGGATATGAGACTGGATCTTATGGAATTTGTTCAACTGATGATTAGATGAAGGATTTAAATTTGTTAGTGTGATATTTTAGTGTTGAAATAAGTGATTCTCAATACAAGGATGCTGACACATCCTTCTCATCACCATTTAGTTAAAATTGAGGTCTCTTCCTAATCAAATCTCTATGAAAAACATCATATCCTAGTGGTGGAATTATTTCTCAGTACATTCTAGCTGGAACATACCCTCGTCCTCCACCACTTACTTTCTAGCTGGAACATACCATCTTATTGATATGGATATGGTTATCATGGTGCTACGGAAATGGAAGAATTTATTCTAGTTACAAAGCGGCAAGATCTTGAAAAATGTATAGGTTATATAATGATTATTTTTCAAGTGAAGTTGTTTAATACGTTCCACTACCACCATCACAAAGCTCCAGCTGCTCCACCCTCGCAAGCTTCAACTGCTTCGTGAGGTCGTCGTTCTCCATCATCTTCAGTGAGAGCATGATCTAGTGCATCATTTGGAGTTCGTGCCACTCGTTGAGACATGGGTGTTGACGTAGATGCCCATGTATTTAGACTCTTTTAGCAATTAAAGACAAAGAGTATAAACAAGTTGTTATTAACTGTGTGAGCATCTATAAATACATGACATGGGAAAAACTGTTGTGAAAATGTTGAAGGAAATTGTCAAGATGACCAAGAAAGCACACGATTGAGTCTGAAGTCGATAATAGATTCCTTATAGGATAAATAAATGAATCTTTATGTTAGTATGTTTTCTTATTGTAGTTTATATGATAATTGAATAATATGCACCAACATTCATGATTAGTAGCGTGTAATGATGTACTTTTAGTTTATCTGCATTTTTTATATAATAAAATAGTAAATTTGTATTATGCAATTAAGATGTATTTAGAGGCCCTTTGTTTTTTAATGCTACCATTTTTCAGCTTTTTAAAGCCATTTCAACATGTTTTGGGATATTGTCCGCATTGTCCATGGTATGTTCATTTTTTAGACTTCGCAAAATGGCATTGACATCAACACTTAAAACCATCCCAACCTTTACTAAAGAGTCGCTCCCCTACATCTTGGGATGCAAATGGAGAGGGGCGATCCTATGAGATGGGATTTTGGTGAGATGGTGAGATGGGACATTCTAGACTACTAGTTCCAACCAAGAGAGAGAAAAGCAGGAGAGAGAATACAACAACTTGTGGTTCAGAATGTCCCATCTCACCATCTCACAAAATCTCATCTCATAGGATCACTCCTCTGCAAATGGATATGTATGTATGTATATTTGTGATCTGCTATCGTAGATTCTCCCCGCGTTTAGCCTCCTCATTCACATGGACGAAATGGATTTATTCACCAAAGCATGATGAAACAACCCCTCTTACCCTTTTAGCCTAACCCACCTTAATTCCGTGTTAAGGAGGGCAAGAAAAAAATATTAGAGAGAGAAGGAAGAAAGTAGTGAAACGACATAAGAAGGATGTTCATTGGGTTACCCCCTCCCCCCCCCCCCCCCAAACACACACAACTAGATAAGCTCGCTTTGACCTTGACCAGTTGGGGAAGACTCTCCCTGATGATGTTGTGGTGATACACACATCAAACTTGAGGCCTCTCCGAAAATAAGCATTTGTGCCACTTGGAGACCTATGACCAACTTCTAACCCACGTTTCTCTATACGCGAGGGATGGTTATATAAATAGCTCACGATGGTATATTTTTTATAAAAATTTTGTCATCTATATCTATATTATTTTTAAATGGATACGGATATAGATATCACTTTAATATTCGCAAATACTGTATCTGCATGTCCATTTATATACATAAATATAGTTGTAAATTTATTTTTAAACATACATAACATAATTCTATATCTTCTTGATATAAATATTATGGCATACATATATTTAGTATTTTTATATCATGTATATTCCATATAGTACATGTATATTTAAGCTAATTTATTGAGCACTTTTAATATTATGCATATTCTATCAGGTATCCATTTTTCATTTGTATCCATATTTTAATGATGAGTTTAATGGGGCTGCCCCGCGCCGTTTTCGACGCTTTTTTATTTTAAAAATGTTTCCATGTATATTCATCCCTATATCCCTCCTACATGCCATTCGAATTTCGTTAGAAACAGAGACTCCTACGGCCTCCATCGAGACAGACATTTTTTAACGGTAACATGATTTTTTAAATCGACATCATCTCGATGGAGGCTGTAGGAGTCTCTGTTTCTGACGAAATTCGAATGGCATATAGGAGGGATATAGGGATGAATATACATGGCGATATTTTTCAAAAAAAATAAAAAAAACGCCGCAAACGGCGCGGGGCAGCCATTGTTGGCTGCCCGCAAGGGGCAGCCCCATTAAACTCTTTAATAATACAGTAACATAATTTTCTTATTTATATCCGAATTTGTATTTAAAAACGGATAAAAATATAGTAACACCTAAGTAACTGACCGTTGGCTTCCCTACTTGCATCCCTTCTACAACATCACAAAGCTCATTTTCCTACCCTGCACCCCCCATACAACACTTTAATCGGTGTTGCAAAAGATGGTATTTGATATCCAATCAAAGGGGTCATTGTATAAAGAATAAACGATATTCAAGCGAGTATTTGGAATTATTTAGGTATGTATTTTTAATTATTTTAATAAAAAATTAAATCAGATAAATATATTATTATGTATTTACATATATAAAGGTCATCAATTAACAAGATAAAAGCACCACTTTTTTTAGACAAGGCTAAGATGCACAAATTGATGGATTTAATATCAAAAAGAAGAAGGTATGCATCATAACTTCTACTTAATCATTGTAGTTGAAGATATTTTTTCAAAAGAGATCATGGGGAAACTGAGATGGAACTTCGATATTTTTGATGATATTTGGACAAATAAAACCCTTGGCGATAAAAAATAAATATTTTTTAGCTATCAATCAATAGTAGGTTAGGCAATCGAATATTCGGACCGACTATACCCAATATTGATTGAATACTTATTACTCAGTCGGTCTCTTCACCAAACCTCATAGCTGGATTGATTATTTGGTCCATTTAGCCATCTACTGCAATAGTGCCTCCAGTTAACTTCCGCTTGGCGACCATCTTTCGAGCTCCCATCCTCCTCCTCCCCCCATGGTTCATGTGCCTTCCTCTAGGAACATACGTGTATCTATACCCAATCATGACACCCTCTTCCTTCTCTGTCAAGCCTACCTTCCCCCGATCAACCTCCCCCGACCAATCCCTGAGTCTCCTCTCCCTATCAAAGGTCCTCCAACCACCGAATCTCCACCTTCGAGAACCCTCCCCCACTGGCCTTTTGAGCATTCCAAACTCGGAGCACACTCTCAGCAATTGTCTGTGTAACACCCTCCGGATACTTTTCAAAAATGGAGGCAAGTTTATTTTCAATCATAACTGACAAAATAGCTTCTGATGTATGATGGGATCCATACGATATTATGTTTAACATACCCTATTTTCTGGTATAGATAATGTTTAGAATAAGGAGGTTGAAAGTGTCTTGTTACCCTGTGAAAATGTCATTTTTCTTGAAAAGGGACAGATGAGGATGAGAAAAATGAGGTTTGATCCCAACAAATAACCAAACAAAAGGAATGATTATATTATACCCAATCCTGGATTGTGCACAAACAAGATTTAAAATTTTATCAGAGGTATTGCTCAGCATGTCTTCTCACATATATTTAATTCTTATTTTTTTGTTTTATTAAACAAAAATAAGTTCATAGTTTTATGTTGCACCCAGGCAGACCATTCGTGTTTATTACTTTATCATCTCCATATAGATTAGCAAATCCTCGCATCACACTAGCATAGTCGAATGTATTGATATATGGGTATAAATTTTACTGATGATGCTTCAAAATATGTTTAGATGATATCTAACATGTGACAATAACAAATTGAAGCAGTAGAGTTCGAAATCAAGATTGTTACCCCCATTGGTTCTGATGTTTCTAGAAGTGTTGGAAGTTGTTCCACATTGAAATCGTTATCGTAGTTTCCTCACTTTTTTATGGATCTGTTTGCATATTCTTATTTAAATCAAAGGTGGACATTATGTATTGACCATCTTACAGGACTCTATCAATGGAGGTAGAAGAGGCAAACTCTGATAGTGGTGCTCTTGTTACGGAAGGCCATCATGAAAGGTTGCGTGTCGAACCTATATACGAGGCCTTCCGTTGCCCACTCACAAAAGAAGTTATGCAAGACCCTGTTACCCTTGCAAATGGGCAGACATTCGAGCGAGTAGCTATTGAAAAGTGGTTCAAGGAGTGCAGAGACAATGGCAGAAAACCTACTTGTCCATTGACATCTATGGAACTGAATACTACTGATGTGAGCCCCAGTATCGCTTTGCGAAATACAATAGGAGTGGAAATTAAGAAATGACGCTTCTCTGTTAGAAATGGTTCGCAACTCACTTTCTTTAGAAGGTTCTGAGAATGATGTTTTGACAGCTTTGAAGAACGTTCGAGATGTGTGCCAGAAAAGTAAGTTCCATAAGCATATGGTGCGCAATGCAGATATAATACCGCTGGTTGCAGGGAAATTGAAGAACATCAGTAGAGAAGTAAGATGTAAAGCCCTGGAAACTCTTCGTACAGTTGCAGAAGATGATGACGACAATAAGGTTGTCCAGAGGTTCACTTATTATATTTTGGGAGGCAAATACAATTTTTATGCACTGTTTAGGTTTATTTTTCTTCTAACTTGTCAGGAAGTTGTGGCTTTTGGCGATACTGTACGTACTATTGTCAAATTTTTATCTCATGATTTACCAAGGGAGAGAGGGGAAGCTGTATCTCTTCTATTAGATCTTTCAAAATGCACACCTGTTTGTGAGAAAATTGGCGGAGTGGCCGGTTCCATCCTGATATTACTTGGAATGTCTAGTAGTAGTTCGGAAAATGTTTCGACTGTTCAAAAAGCTGACACTCTGGAGAATTTGGAGAAATGCGAAAAAATGTGCTTGAAATGGCTGCAAATGGTAGACTACAGCCTCTTTTGAAGCTTCTTCTTGAAGGTATTTATTGTTCTATAACTTGCCATTTTCGTACGGATTATACCTTTGCCATTTTAATAACCCTCCTTATTTCCTCATTTTGCCTGGTAAACTGGTCTTAGAAATTTGATCAAATCTCGTTGCTCTAAATGTGTAATTTGCATAGCCTGTGGGATCCTTTTATTGTTATATAGCAACATTTCTATATTATGGGAATTCTTTAATATCCATTTGAGATGCATTTCAGATGGCAATTCTCCTTAAATTCCATGAAATATGCCCACCTGCTGACGAGATTCCAAGGGTCGGTGAAGTATAAACCTTGCCATTGGGATATAATCCAATGCTTTGAAACAAATAGACCCTATTTAATATGTATTTCTTTTTTAGTACTTCAACCTACGTAATATTAACAGATTATTCCAGATATAATCCAATGCTTTGAAACAAATAAACCTCCGTAATATTATTGGGTACACACCTATACAGTGTAGGTCCTTTTTTCCTTTTAGAAAAACCTACGTAATATTAACAGATTATTCCAGGTATGGAATTTCTTGTGTTGGGGCCTAAAGTTATGCATCTGTAGCAATTCTTAACTTTTTCGATTGCGGATGGGGAGTTTTATGTTGTTTTTACTTGTGACCAGTAGTCAAGCCATGTCGGTCATGACTAAATAGCATTTGGGAGATTTATCAAGAATATTTAGTTATAGTTTTCTTAAGATCATAAGGTTAACTTACTATATATATATATATGTGGTTAAATGAGTATGCTCTCTGGGAGCATATTAGAGCCCCACCATTTTCCCCTATTTTTTTGAAATAAAATCATGAGAGATTTACTTAGAACAATAAGTAGAATATGTGTTCCAAATTTCGTATAAAATAGATATTCCTAACATGTCCATCTGGAAGGGGTCAATTTCCCCAAGCCTAGGACTATTAAAACTAAGTGGTCTCAATGGAGGGGATAGAAGTCTTGAATTTAAACAAAATTTGGAATGACACCATGATGATATAAGGTAATCTCAATCCCTTATGTTTCATTCCAAAAAATTTAAAAAAAAGGACGGGAGCATGCAAATTGTATGCTCCCAGGAGCATACTCCATTTCCCATATGTGTGTGTGAAGATCAAGTCATCACAAGAATGAATCACAGCTCAAACAGCAAACACGCTTCCCAAAAACATTATCCAAATGAAATGTCCAAACGATAAAGTTACTGTTGACGCATATAGAGTACCTGTACCTCTTCTTTATTTTATTTTTTCCAGTTGTCTACTTTATGTAATTTACCCATAGGCTACTCTCCTATATAAGAGAGCCTAGGGTTTATGGAATAAAACAAGTTATTCATTTTTCCCAACATGGTATCAGAGCGACGGTCCTAGACCGGAGTTCTCGAAACCCGAACCCTAACCCACCCCACCTGCCGGCCTCTCCCTCTCCTTCTCTCTCGATCGGCGCCGCCTCTACGCCGTCGCACGCGCGGCTGTGCTGCTGCTCGCGCGCCTCCTCTTGCGCGTGTAGCTTGCTCCAGCGCCGCCTCTCCTGCGCCATCTGTGCCCAGCGCGTGCGCCTGCACCCTCCAGCGCGTGCGCGTGCACCTGCAGCGTACATAGCGCTCTCCAGCACCTCCAACGCCTGCGCGCACATAGCGCCTGTGCGCAGTCTCCGGTACGCGACCCTGTGCGCAGCCTCCTGCGCGTGACTATCTGTGCGTGATTCTTGCGTGCGTGATCCAGTGCACGCATCTCCTGTGTGATCCAGTGCACGCATCTCCTTCGTGATCCAGTGCGTGACTCTTGTACGCGTGAAGACCGTAGCACGCACATCTTCATGGGGATAGTTGCTTGAGGTCTACACATGCAACTAATCCCGCCTATGTCATTGTAGACGAAGTTCATCTTCTGTCAATCGCTCCAGTCTTCCATCTCCAGTATGTCAGAAAGCAAGGCTGATATCCCATCTATCGGCGCCTTTCGTGGTCCAGCGTCCATTGTCAAGATGGACGGTACAAACTATGAACTGTGGGCAATGCAGTTCATGAGTATGATGAAGTCAACAGGTAAGAAGCACATTCTTACCGAACCTGAGCCTGCAGAGAAGACTGGAGTCCATGCCTCATGGGAGGCCGATGATGCATATGCCAAGGTTTGGCTATCTGGTACATTGGCTATTGAAATTGCCAATGACATCCTACATCAACCCACAGCCAAGGATATGTGGGATATTCTGGCGGCAACGTACTCTCAGGCGAAGAACGAGACGAAGATTCTGCAACTTCAACATGATATATTCACAATAAAGCAGAATGGTCGTCCTTTACATTCTCTCTACACATCACTGAGAGGGATGTTCGAGAAGCTCTATAGCTTCATGCCTCTTACTCAAGGTTTTAAAAAATGTGAGGCGTATCGAGGCGTAAGCCTCACTCGTGAAAGAATTTTTTTCATAAAATATTTTAATTAATCGTAGTTACAATTTTCAAGTTCTAGAATGCATAACTCCATGATATTTCAAGGCTAACATCATGGTTTAAACATCCAAGTTGTTATATAACTCTCTCTTTTTAAACTGTAAATCTGTAAGGAGTCAAGTAAATATGGATATGTAAGCATAATAATGGGTAACTCTCCACAAAATTTAAAGTTTTGAATTAAATTTAACTAAAGGGACTAGATATAACATACCATTTTCAAAATTAGGTGAGATATGTGTCATTCAATTAAGAAGGATAAGAGAGTAAGCAGTGAATCTGCGATCACTTTTTACTTTAACATAATGATTGGGGGATAAAATACTTGAATATTGCATGTTATGATCATCTTTGTTCATGCATGCTTTGATGTGTATTAATTTAGTCCCGATTGAATAGAAGAAAAGATGAGACATGTTTACAAAAATATACTTTTCAAAATTTAGGTCAAAGTAGGGGACTTGCATTCAAACATTTTAATAAAGAAAGCATTCATGCTTGATTCATACTAAAGAGTAGAGGCATTAGATTTAAGGACTCAAGACTCAATTTTTTATACATGTTGATTTATAAAAAAACATGCATAACAAAGTAAAAATAAGCTTAATATGTTAATAAATTAAAAAAATGCATTTTAGTGAATCATGAGCTTAAAGACTTGAAAATACATGTCTAAGAAAGATGAAAAACTCACAATAAAAAAGAAAAGGAAAAAATATTGCAGAAAAAAAAACAGCCCATTCATGAGGCTATAGCCTCGAGGCACGCCTCGAGGCGTAAGCCTCGAGGCGCGCCTCATAAGCCTCGAGGCGCACGCCTCATTGAGGAGGAATGAGGCTATAGCCTCGAGGCGTTTTTCCTTGAAAAACGCCTCGAGGCGTACGCCTCAGCGCCTCGAGGCGCGTTTTTAAAAACAATGCTCTTACTGCCACGCCAGAACAGCAGAAGACATACAGGAATGCGACCATGGTGGGTGTGTTCCTGGCTGCACTTGATCCAGAGTATGAGGCGGCACGATCTCAGATTGTGGCAGACTCGACTATTCCTCCCATGGAGGAAGCTTTTCATAGATTGAGTCGGATCACAGTTCCCTCAACAGCTGTGAGTCAGAATTCCTCAGCCATGGCAGCAAACAGAGGTCGCGGATTTCATCACTAGGGCCGTGGACGTGGACCTCGTGGAAGGGGTGGCCGCACTAGGCCAACATGCACATATTGTCACCGAGTTGGACACAATGAAGATACCTGCTACTCGAAGCACGGATTTCCTGCATCCGCATGAGCTGCTGAGCAGATAGAGCCCCCATCTGCTGCTACGGTTCGACGATCTTATTGCCCGTCTGAGGGGCATTATTCCACCATCTGGACCAACACCGACTGCAGAGAGTCATTCTGATGCCGCTGCTTCTGCCTCTGCGTCTACCAGTACTTCAGGTAGTATACTTGCACTAAACAGTAGTAGATCCAATACTTTACCATGGATTATGGACTCGGGCGCTACACATCACCTATGTGGCGACCAGAGTTTGCTTTCAGGATACACTCAGATCCCTCCAGGTCGGACAGTAGTGATTGCCAATGGCACTCATTCCCCCATCACTGGACAGGGGGAGGTTAGATTGACATCTTCTATGCAGCTCAAGAACGTGCTACATGCACCTGATTTTTTAATGAATCTATTGTCAATTAGTCAGATTACGAAGGATCTACATTGTCGGGCAATTTTTGATCCATCTTCTTTGATTTTTCAGGACATCCATACGGGCAACGTGATTGGTCGTGGCTATGAGCAAGGAGGCCTCTACCGCCTGAATCAGACTCCTTTTGCTGGAACCTCATCCTCTTCTTCGGGACAAGCATCAACCTTATTATGGCATCTGCGTTTTGGTCATTTACCGCTTCAGAAGTTGCGTCAAGTTCTACCCTAATGTCTTTCTCACACACCTATTCAGTGTGAGGCGTGTCAGTTGGGAAAGCATCACAGGTCGTCCTTTCCCAGTCGTCCTGGTCGGAGTAGTAACTCCAAGTTTGAGTTGTTTCATATCGATGTCTGGGGTCCGAGTCGTGTTCCCGATCATCAGGGACACAGGTTTTATATTGTATTTGTGGATGATTTCTCTAGAGTGTCATGGGTGTTTCTGATGAAGAATAAATCTGAAGCAGGAAATATTATTATCCATTTTCTGAATGAAATACAAAATGTTTTCTCCACATCTGTCAAGCTTGTGAGAAGTGATAATGCTTTAGAGTTGTGTACCAACATTCTGGCCAATTACTACTCCTTAAAAGGGATTATTCACTAAACATCTTGTGCTCATACATCTCAACAGAATGGGATTGCTGAAAGAAAACACCGTCACCTTCTTGATGTCACAAGATCACTTCTTATACAGAGTCATGTTCCCTACTCCTACTGGGGTGATGCAGTTCTCACTGCATGTTACCTAATCAACCGTATGCCTTCGTCTGTCTTGAATGAACAGATTCCATTCTCACTCATTCATCCTGACAAGGATCTGTTCACTCTTACTCCTCGTGTTTTTGGGTCGGTTGCGTTCGTCCATCAGTTGTCGCCTGGTACTGACAAGCTCTCTCCTAGGGTTGTCAAGTGTGTCTTTGTTGGGTACTCCAGAACTCAAAAGGGGTACAAGTGTTTTGATCCTGTGCGTCGGCGGTATATGATCAGTGCAGATGTTACATTTTTGAATCTGTTATGTATTTTTCAGCATCAGGAGACAAGCATCTACCATCTATACCTCCTGATGCCATATACATGACACCACCACCTCAGATGCCGACACCACCACCACCACCACCACCGCCACCACCACCACCACCACCGCTTGTCTCACCACTACCATTACATTACACCCGCAGGCTTCCTCCAGCTCATGGCCCTGACCCGTCAACTAGCTCGCCTATGGTATGTAATGAAAATATTAATGTTGATAGATCTGACGACATTTCTGAGCAGGATATAGTGCAGGAGCCAGATGAGAATACAAATGATTTGGATGTTCCAATTGCTCTACGGAAGTCGAAGAGAAGTTGTGCCAAATATCCATTATCAGCAACCGTGTCTTTTGAGAGGCTATCTGGAGACTTCAAGTCGTTTGCTATGGCACTTTCAGCTACAGACATTCCACGGAATCATCATGATACTCTGCAGGATGCTAGATGGCGGCTAGCAATGGAAGAAGAAATGACGGCACTTCAGTCCGGAGGAACTTGGAGCTTGGTTCCTATACCTCCAGATGTGAACCCAGTGAGCTGCAAGTGGGTGTTTACAGTGAAGCACAATGCAGATGGCTCCATTGACAGGTACAAGGCGCACCTTGTTGCACGTGGCTTCACACAGACATACGGGGTGGATTACCTTGACACATTCTCGTCTGTGGCGCGTCATTCCACTCTGCGGATCTTGTTATCAGTTGCAGTTGCTAGAGACTGGCCGCTTTATCAGCTGGACGTGAAGAATGCATTCCTATATGGCGAATTGCAGGAGGAAGTTTATATGCAACATCCACCTGGGTTTGCTGTTGAGGGAGAGTGTTCCAAGGTATGCAGGTTACATAAGGCCATCTATGGCCTTAAGCAGAGCCCCAGAGCATGGTTTCAGAAGCTCTCAGATCTTTTTGAGAAACAAGGATATAAACGCTCCAATGTTGATCATTCCTTGTTTGTACAGAAGACTGCTAGAGGTATCATTGTAATCATGGTTTATGTTGATGATATCTTGATTACAGGAGATGATGAGCAGGGCATTAAGCAGGCAAAAGAAAGGCTGGGAACCGAATTTGTCACCAAGGACTTGGGAGTCCTTAGATATTTTCTGGGGCTGGAGTTTGCTAGAAATCCATATGGATTAGTAATGCCGCAGAGGAAATATATTACAGACCTATTGAGTGAGACAGGTATGCTAGGGTGTCGACCTGCTACGACACCAATGGATCCCAGCATGAAGCTTTATGATGATGACACAGAAGAGGTGGACAGGAGAAGGTACAAAGAACTGGTAGGCAAACTACTGTATGGCACGATCACTAGACCTGATATATCATTTGCAGTGAGTCGTGTGAGCCAGTTCATGGAGCAACCACGCCAGGTCCATATGGATGCAATACACATGATTCTGAGATATCTAAAATCATCTCCAGGTGCAGGCTTGTTATTTAAGAAGGGAAAGGAGATCTCTATCACAGCATGTGCTGATGCAGACTATGCAGGATGCCCCAAGGACAGGAAGTCCATCTCAGGATTTGCAGTCTATGTTGGAGATGCCCTAGTCTCGTGGAGGAGCAAGAAACATACAGTAGTAGCTAGATCCAATGCCGAATCCGAATACAGGGCTATGGCCCAGGCTAGCACAGAAATGATGTGGGTGAAATCTTTACTTACAGATCTATGTCTTGATATACCGCTTCCTATGATGTTGGAATGTGACAATCAAGCCGCCTTGTTCATTGCAAACAACCCAGCATTTCATGAGAGGACCAAGCATATTGAGGTTGACTGTCACTACATACGTGACATGATTCAGAAGGGGTTCATTGCTACATCTCACGTCACACCAGAGAATCAGACTGCAGATATATTCACCAAGGCATTACTTCGAGGTCCATTCCAGAAGTGTGCGTCCAAGCTGAGCATGATTGATATCTATGCTACATCTTGAGGGGGAGTGTTGACGCATATAGTGTACATGTACCTCTTCTTTATTTTATTTTTTCCAGTTGTCTACTTTATGTAATTTACCCATAGGCTACTCTCCTATATAAGAGAGCCTAGGGTTTATGGAATAAAACAAGTTATTCATTTTTCCCAACAGTTAGCATTTAAGATTTTTAAATAGCAAGATTAATTAATGGAATCAAACAAGTTAAATTAATTTTCAATTAATAAGATGCGACATCCATCTATGTGATTAGGAGACAATCAAATAAATTATATCAAGTGTTTTCCTCATAAACGTGATATTATGTGGCTCAGGTAACTGCTTCATTAATTTTAAAAGATGTATCCATGAAGCTCTTAGTGAGGGGTAATATAATCTTTTCAACTAGAATGGCCAACACGGCCTTAAGCCAAGAAAACTTTAGCTAAGCATATGATCTAACATAGCCTTGAAAAAGAAAACCAAGTATATACTATGGCCATAAGGCCTTGAAAAAGGAAAACTATATATGTCCATAAGACAATTAAGGTAAGGTAAAAGATATTCAAATCACCCCAATCCTTTGGAGTCAGGAATAATCTTCAACTCATGTGTTGAAATAAATAAGCAGAAGAAAAATCGATCATCAGAACAAGAACATAAAATTATGAAACGATAAAATGCTCAGGATTTTTACGTGGAACCCTACTCTGTGAGGGAGCGGGATAAAACCACGGAAGAATACCTCAAAGGGTCGGATCTTCCCAATGGTGTTTGGGGCTCCTTATATAGCCCCACAAATAATCGGAGTCCCACAGTTAGACGATGCGGGACTAAAACATGAGTGGATGTAATTGGATCTTGAAGAGATCCCATTACCCATATATTACATACTGTAACACTCCCCCTCAAGCTGGAGCTGAGAAACTGCAACTTGCAACAAAAAATATATAACATGTCTTCACTTGATACATCTGAGAGAGACGGGAGGAGACCCGCTTGTAGTCGTTGGTAGAAGACCTTGCATGAGGATAGGTATGTTATGATCAGGACGTGCATGTAATAGAGTCACTGCGATGACCAGGTCATGCCTGGAGTGAGTCGCTAGAAGAAGTCCATTGTGGAGAGAAGTTGTACAATAGAATGTGCAGAACTAGTCGATGCTCGGTGAAGACGGTTGATAGCAGAAGTGGTCTAGAGTGTCGTGGATGGGAAGCAGAAGTATGAGACAAATCCTAGGTAGAAAAGTCCATTTGGAGTAGTTGATGTCAAACATCAAAAAATGGAGTGGTCGTCCCCTATGCAGATCTTGAGAGTTGGGACTCTCCTAAGCGTGAAACTTGAGAATGGCCTCGTCCATTTTTCTTATGGGGATCTGGAGTCAGTTCGCTTATATATGGATCCTGGAGAAGAGATTACTTTTTTTGAGGAGCCACGAGTATATAATGTTGGACGCAATAAAAATCCTGTAGATATGTCTCAACATACAAATATACCATGGTCCCACTCCCCCTTTATCAAATACTTGATAGAATAAAAACATAGGTCATCAAGTTGGGAGAAATAAAATAAAACCTAACATGCAATTTCTTTTCCTTTTCTCTCTCTTTTTTCCTCAGCTTTTCACTCTTTTTTCAAGTCATTTCCCTTCTTTCTTTTTCATGAGTCAAATATTTTTTCTCAGCTTTTCCTCTTTTTTTCAATATGCCTTACCGTTTTTTGCTGCAGCCGACGTTGGACATTCCCCCCTTTTTGTTTCGTGCTCTAGCAGAAGCCTAGGACTCATCGGGCCAAATGATAGAGCCTCCTCCCCTCTTAATTGTATTATAGCACACGTCTCTCTCACTCTCATTTTTCATTTTTCTTTTTTTAAATAGAAGATGAAGGGGTAATCCATCAGCCCTCTCATCTTCCCAACGACTAGGATTCCTGGAGGAACCCATGTTGTCGCCATAGGTCATGGGAGACTCGCGCACATGATGATGTTACTGCAACTAACATCGCAATAATGGGGAGACACGTGGCTGGTGCGCTAAGGTTGGAGGCTCATCGACTGGAGCACTGTTGTAAAAGTCGGCCGACTAGGCCGACTAGTCGGTCCGACTAGTCGAGTCGGGGGGGTACCCGACTCGACTAGGCCAAATCGGCCAATAGTCGGTCAGACCCGATTAATCGCCCGATTAATCGGCCTAGTCGGCCGACTAGTCGGCCGACTTTTGCATAGAGATTTCTCGGCTGACTTTTGCATGGGGATTTCGGATATATGTTTCGGCGCAAACCGTAAACTCGATTACACGTATAGAATTAGATGAGATTTAGGGCTTGTTGTTAGACAATAAGATGAGATACTTAAGGTTACATGCTAATAAGTATAACTCACAAATAAATTTAAAATATAAAAACAAAAAACACTAAAAATGTTAAATAAAAATTATAAAAAAAATTCTGTATACTTCTGTACTTTAAATTATAGTTTTTCATCTAGATATAAAATATCAACTAATTAATATACTATCCTGGATAATTTTACTTAAAACTTTGTGATTTAATTTCACGTTGGTTAACTTATATAAGATTAGAATTGTGTTTATTACGCCTAAATGTTCGTTAACTTAGATACTTCTTGTTGATTTGCATGATAGTTAGGTAACTTAGGTTATTTACCTTTTGTGGTTGTTGATTAGCTTTGTATTAATTTATTTCTAACTTCAACTCGTGCTATGTACCAAACATTTTGTTCTTAACATTTTGTCTGTGCTATGAACCAAACATTTTGTTCTTTACTTGCTTCATTTTTTCTTCTGTTGCTATAATTTTTTTAGCTCTAAAAAATATTAAAACTGCTAAATATATGAATATAAATGAGAGTATATGTTATAAAACTTGATTTATATATTTAAAATAATTAAAAAATTCAAAACCGACTAATGCCCGACTAAATCCGATTACTCTCCCGACTGCCGATTAATCCTTAGTCAGTGACCCTGCCGACCGAGTACCGACTGCCGACTTCTGCAACCTTGGACTGGAGGTTGCACATAGAGGGGTTTGTGATTGGTAGGTTGATAGGGGGGATGAAGGTGTGGGTTTTATTGCCTGGGAGGCGTCACTTGGAGGTAGAAGGTGGGGTTGTGGCGGTGTTAGTGCGAGGGTGGGTGCAACGTGAAGGAGGAGTGGCATCGTCTGGATCCTTGCTTGGACTCGCTACCACCTCATGCACGTATGGAGACGGGAAGTTGATGTGCCACTTGGGACTCATCTGATGAGCAATAGCCAAGAGGGCATGGGGCCCCTTCTCTTTTTCTTCAACGCTCCTCGATGGAGAAGATACATCCATGCATAGGGTTCTCACCGCCTTTTTGAGCCAGCATCTCCATCCTCATGCTATTAATACCATACATCAAGCCAACACCGAGATGTTGTGCATGTATCAATGTTGTTGTGGAACCATTGCATGTGCCACTGTCGATGCTCCTCTAAAGATGGCAATTTGTGAAATAACGAATGCATCATCGCCTCTTAGGTTCTTTGGATGGACATCTAAAGGAGATACATCCCACCGTTTTTTTCTAAAAAAACATTGCCTTTTAGGGTTCATCATCGCCACTTTCCTTTATCAGGTGCAACCTTGATGTGTTTTTTTCTTCAATGCGCTGTCGCTAGGGTTTCATTAGGAGAACCAAGATCTCGATTGCTTCATGTCAAAGAGTTTCCAAGAACTTTGGAAAAACAAAAAAAATTGCATCGATGGTGACCTTCAATGCATGGATAAAAAAATCATCAAAACAAAATTTTGAACTTCTTAAACTGTAGAATCAAACCCGCTCTGATACCATGTTGAAATAAATAAGCGGAAGCAAAACCGATATTCAGAAAATAAGAATATAAAAATATGAAATGGTAGAATACATTGGATTTTTACGTGGAGCCCTACTCTGTGAGTGAGCCGAATGAAATCACGGGAGAAAGCCTCAAAGGGCTATATCTTCCCTTTCAATCTCTATGAATAAACATGGGTGTGGGGCTCCTTATATAGCCCCGCAAATAGACCGGAATCACACGGATAGATGATGTGGGACTAAATCATGAGAGGGGGTAAACATCATGAATGCAAATTAGTTCTTGTTAGAATAATTTTGCTATTTAGTAATTATGTATCACGTCTCATGTAATTTACCCATAGAGCTTTTCTCCTATATACGAGAGCTCTAGGGTTTAATGGAAATCATCTTGCTCATTCCCTTTCAGCATGGTATCAGAGCGACGGTCCTAGGCTGGAGTTCTAGAAACCTAACCCTAACCCTACCCCACCCGCCGGCCCTTCTCTCTCTCTCTCTCTCTCTCTCTCTCTCTCTCACGATCGGCGTCGCCCTACAAGGCCTTCAGGCCTTCATCGCCCTCCAGGCCTCCAGGCCTCCTTAATCGTTCGACGCGCTTGGTGCGAGGCGGCGCGCTTCAGACGACGCGCGAGGCGAAGCACCAGGCGACCCGCACCGAGAAGCGCGACGCGAAGCCCTAGGCGCGAAGCGCGAAGCACGTGAAGGGCGCGAGGCGAGGCGCGAAGCCTTCCTTGCGCACTAGCCCTGTGCGCATGTACCCCTGTGCGCGTGCACCCCTGTATGCGTGCACCTCTGTGCATCCCTGTGCATCCCTGCGTGCACCCCTGTGCATACCTGTGCACCCTCGTGCATCCCTGCGTGCACCCCTGTGCATACCTGTTCGACGTAGCGTGCCGCCCCATGGTTCTTGCACGCTAGCCGCGAGTTGTGGTTCGAAGGGCGTTGTGGTTTGAGTCTACGGACACGGCGGCCCTCATATATGTACACGTAGACATTATCGTCTAGTCGTGTAACCCCAGTTTCAGCTTATTGTTGTCATCATGTCCGACAACAAGGTAGATCTTCCGTCTCTGGGTCCTTCAAAGGCCCTGCACCCATTGTGAAGATGGACGGTACAAACTATGAACTGTGGGCCATGCAGTTCATGAGTCTTATGCAATGCAATGGCAAGAAACATATCCTCACACAAGAGGAACCTGTTGAGAAGACTGGGGTTAACGCCTCATGGGAGGCTGATGATGCTTATGCGCGTGTTTGGCTATCCGGTACCGTGTCCATGGAAATAGCCAACGATATTCTGAGTCAACCCACTGCGAAGGCTATGTGGGATATCCTGGCAGCCACATACTCTCCGGCAAAGAACGAGTCCAAGATCTTACAACTACAGCATGACATCTTTACATCGAAGCAGAACGGGAGTCCTCTTCATACCCTGTACACCTCTCTGAGGGGTATGTTTGAGAAGCTACATGGCTACATCCCATTGACAGCCACACCGGAGTAGCTCAAGGCATACAGGGACTCGGTGATGACTGGAGTGTTTCTAGCTAGCAGCCCTTGATCCGGAGTATGATGCCGCCAGAGCACAGATTCTTACAGATGCCACCATACCACCTATAGAGGAGGCCTATCGCAGGTTGAGTAGACTCTCCATATCTCATGGTGGAGTTCAGACACCATCAGCCATGGCAACATCTCGTGGCAGAGGAGGCTATTCACATTTTCGAGGTAGAAGTGGTCGTGGCCGAGGAGGAGGAGGTAACAGACCTCCAAGACAGCCGTGCACCTACTGTCGCAGGACTGGGCACACTGAGGAAACATGCTATTCCAAGCATGGGTTTCCTACTACTACGGCACGTGTGGCGGAGCAGGCTCAGCAGGAAGGGGATCCTTCCCTTGTCCTGGATCAGAGGTTTGAGGAGTTAGTGGCGAGACTTCGGGAGATCATGCCTGGCCAGGGACCAGCTAGTACTTCAGGATCCTCAGAGATAACCGGCTCAGCATCCTCTTCAAGTACAACATATGAACTTACTAGTAGTTACAGTGCAGATCTATCAGAATGGATCATGGACTCAGGAGCATCTCACCATTTATGTGGTGACAAAAAGCAGTTGGATGAATTTATTGCAACTCAGACAGGACGCTCCGTGGTGATAGCTGATGGGACACACTCTCCCAATACTGGTCAGGGGGAGGTGCAATTGACCCCTGGGATATGGCTTCAGAATGTTCTTTATGCTCCTGCTTTTTCCATGAATTTACTGTCCATTAGTCAAATCACTAAAGATTTACATTGACGTGCCATATTTGACCCATCTGCTCTTGTGTTTCAGGACATACTAACGGGCAGAGTGATTGGAACTGGCCGTGAGCAAGGGGGTCTTTATAAACTGGTGCAGTCTCCTTATGCTGGTGTCTCTTCTATGAAGGTTGGATCTGTTTCACTTTACACATGGCATCTCCGATTTGGTCATCTTCCGTTGCAAAAGATGGTCCATATCCTTCCACAGATTTCTCCAAGGTCTATTTTTCAGTGCGAGGCGTGCCAACTTGGCAAACATCACCGGTCGTCGTTTCAGAGTCGTATAGGTCCGAGTCGTCATGGTCTGTTTGAGTTGCTACATTTTGATATTTGGGGTCCCAGTCGTGTCCCTGACCTTCAAGGACACATGTTTTATCTTGTTGCAGTTGATGAATTTTCTAGGTTATCTTGGGTTTTTCTACTTAAAAATAAGTCTGATGCTGCACATGTTATCCAGTCTTTCATTATTGAAATAAAAAATATTTTCTCTGCTAGAGTATAGTTCATACGGTCTGATAATGCTCTTGAATTATGTAGTTCTCACATCTCAAAATTTCTTATGTCTCATGGGATTATGCATCAGACGTCATGTGCTTACACCTCCCAACAGAATGGGGTGGCGGAGAGGAAACATCGTCATTTGTTGGACATCACTAGGACCCTATTGATTCAGAGACGTGCCCCTCACTCCTATTGGGGGGATGTGGTTCTAACTGCGTGTTATCTGGTTAACCGTATGCCTTCGTCAGTGTTAGGAGAGAAGATCCCGTTCTTGACTGCGTTTCCCGAGAAGGATCTTTTCTTCCTAACACCACGTGTCTTTGGGTCTGTTGCATTTGTTCATTGCTTCTCTCCTGGTCTTGACAAGCTCTCTCCCAGAGCTGTCAAATGCATTTTTGTGGGTTATTCCAAAACCCAAAAAGGGTATCGGCGTTTTGATCCAATTAGACGACGGTACTATGTTAGTGTTGATGTCACCTTCTTTGAGTCCATTATGTATTTTTCTCCTACAGGTGACAGACTCACTACGGGTGATTTGCATGCGCAGACAGATGTACAGGGTACATATGATACTACCACTACTCCAGTTGATGATCTCGATCTTCCTATTGCCCATAGAAGGAAAAAGCGTGCACGGACAATGAATCTC
The DNA here is from genome assembly GCA_037367405.1 of Ottelia alismoides. Taxonomy (NCBI): domain Eukaryota; kingdom Viridiplantae; phylum Streptophyta; class Magnoliopsida; order Alismatales; family Hydrocharitaceae; genus Ottelia; species Ottelia alismoides. The sequence continues at coordinate 97,314 of JAZKJV010000092.1, read as the reverse complement.
AAAAATGGGACGGACTTTGCATCACAAGCTTGTTTGGAGCGGTTGTCCCCGGAGTTTTATGAGTTCGTCCTTGGGTTATCAGCAGTGGAAATCCCAAGGTCATATCAGGAGGCACTACAGAGCAGTCCATGGTGTTTGTCTATGGAAGAGGAGATGGCGGCGTTGCAGTCACGTGGAACGTGGAGTGTTGTACATCCACCACCAGGAGCGTCCATAGTAGGCAGCAAATGGATCTTTAATGTTAAGCATCGGGCTGATGGTACAGTTGATCGATACAAAGCCAGGCTGGTTGCTCGTGGGTTCACCCAAACATATGGGGTGGACTATCAGGAGACGTTTTCTCCAGTCGCACGTCATTCTACCTTACGGAATCTTATTGCAGTTGCTGTTGTCCGTGACTGGCCCCTTTTTCGGCTGGATGTCAAGAATGCTTTCTTGTATGGTGACTTGGAGGAAGAGGTTTATATGTAGCAGCCACCTGGGTTTGCTGCTGAGGGGGAGTCCAATATGGTGTGTCGTCTTCATAAGGCCATCTATGACTTGAAGCAGTCCCCGGGCTTGGTTTCAGAAGCTCTCAGAGTTGATTGAACAAAAGGGCTTTGTCAGATCTACAGCAGATCATACTCTCTTTGTAAAGAGAGACCAGCGAGGTGTAGTTATCATCTTAGTGTACGTTGATGATATTGTTATCATTGGAAGTGATGAACAGGGCATTCAAGCAGCTAAAGATTTTCTTAGCGAGCAGTTTGTTACGAAGGATCTGGGTACACTTCGTTATTTTTTGGGATTGGAGTTTGCACGAAATGGGCAAGGCATGGTAATGACGCAAAGGAAGTATGTTACTGATTTGCTATCTGAGACAGGTATGGCAGAATGTAGACCAGCTACTACTCCTATGGATCCTAATGTTAAACTTTATGATGATGGCTCTGATGAGGTGGACAAGAGACGATATAGAGAGCTTGTGGGGAAGTTGTTGTATGTTACTATTACCCGGCCAGATATATCCTTTGCAGTTAGTAGGGTAAGTCAGTTCATGGAGCAACCCAGGCAGGCTCACATGAATGCTGTGTATATGATTCTGAGATATCTGAAGTCTTCCCCAGGTGCTGGTCTTCTGTTTAGAAAAGACACCTCTATATCCGTCACAGGTTGTGCTGACACAGACTATGCTGGGTGCCCTAATGATAGAAAGTTCACTACAGGCTTTATTGTATTTGTTGGTAGCACACCAGTAGCTTGGAAGAGTAAGAAACAAACCGTCGTGGCTCGATCCAGTGCAGAGTCAGAATATAGGCAATGGCCCAAGGTAGTGCTGAGATGATGTGGGTTAAATCAGTTCTGACTGATTTAACTACTGAAGTACCTCTTCCTATGGATCTTAATTGTGATAATCAGGCAGCCTTGTTTATTGCTAATAATCCAGCCTTTCACGAGAGGACAAAGCCCATTGAAGTGGATTGTCATTATACAAGGGACTTGATTCAAAAAGGACTCATTTCTACTTCTTATGTATCATCAGGGGAGCAGATAGCAGACATGTTCACCAAGGCTCTTGCTAGGGGCCCTTTTCATCACTGTTGTTCCAAGCTGAGCATGTTAGATATATATGCTCCAGCTTGAAGGGGAGTGTTAGAGTAATTTTGCTATTTAGTAATTATGTATCCCGTCTCATGTAATTTACCCATAGAGCTTTTCTCCTATATAAGAGAGCTCTAGGGTTTAATGCAAATCATCTTGCTCATTCCCTTTCAGCAGTTCTTGTATTGAGATGTGTGTTTCGTCATGCCACCTTGCCTCTTCTTTGTCTCAGAGAATTTCTTGAGATCCAATTCTCTGTGGATAAGGAGTGCTTGCTTTGGATCCCTTCTTGCTAGCCTTTCCCTAATATTCATCATTCCATCTTTCGTCTAAGCCCCAATTGAATCCCTCTTCACTTCTCCGACAATGGGGCAGACTTCACCAATCCAACAATCGAAATGCTTTTTCATTTTGAAATCTTTAGTCGTGAATTGACCAAGTTATCTCTTGCGGATCTGTATGACTTCCACATAGGAAAAGGACGTATCATCATCTATACAAAATTTACAATCTTCTTAAGAACACCCCCTCCCCTGGCTCTTTATCCAACTCTTCGTAATAATCGTCACGAATGAAAGAAATGTCAGCCTGCCTGACTTGCATCTCTTAAAAATCGTCTTTGAAGCTTCTGAGTGATTAAAACATCACCAATCTGACTGCTCTTTGATCTCTTCAAGCTTCTCCATTTCCTCTTCAAATCATCATCCCTCAACCACATGCCAATTTCTTGCAATATTCATGTCTTCAATAAGCAAATTATCTTTTAAAATGTTCTTTTTCTTTTTATTTCCCTTGTTCTTGAACAGTTCATGGCTTGTTTCTGTTGCATAGAGCTGATATATCTGTGAGTGCTTCTGCTCTCCACCTGGAGAAACTTGCTCTAACTTTGTTTCCCTTGTATTTGTTCTTTCATCTGTAGCTCCTGTTAGGATTATACAATTTAATATGCAAAGTGGGATTCACTAGTAATGCGACTAGTGGACAAGCTTGCAATAGTAGCTGCTAAGTTCGACTAATGCAGTTTGGTGGGGTGATTGAATGGAATAGCTCTACTCTGTCACTCTTCGATGCAACTAATCAGCCAACTGACTGAGTAGTTAGCCAGCTAATAAAAACATGATTTTTAATGCTACTAGGATGTTACCCGCGCTTCGCGGCGGAAAAATGAAAGCAGAGTTATGTTAACAGACAGAAGATTATGATTAATCCACGATAATATTTAAACAATTATTAAAAAATACAACATTACATCAGTACTTGAAATAAAAGGACCAGTTATATAGTAGGCGGGTGATAGTAGAATTTGCATAATTATTATTAACGTCTGTATGTTAAACGACAATATAAAACATTCATTCATAAAAACAATATCGAAAGAATAATGTTTAACGTAATAAGTATTTTATTAACAAAGCACACCAAATTTAATTGTAAATTAAAACACAAATAGTGCAACCATGATTATCACACAAGAAACACACCAATAATTACTAACAATTAGAGAACATGGAATAAATTTTTTAACGTATCAGACATAACATGGAGTTCCTTCATTAATAGCAGGTAGCATTCCAAAACAATGACATTCAAAACAAAATTATCCCATCAACTATTTAATCTATCAGCCACCAATGGAAATGAAATGATGAATTATAGAAACAACAATTACAAACAATAACGTATGAACCAGCAGTATTTAACAAATAACAGTTAAAACATGCAGTGATTAAAATACACGACCATTTATAACATAAGTACAAAAGTAAAGACATGCTTCGAAAGGAAGTCACATATACAAATTTCGCTAAACATCCCATACAATTTTTTCATAAATTCAACTGACTTATTACAGGATATAAGATGATATTGTAATAATCTTTTTTTCAATCTCAGCCATAGAATACATATTCTAATCTAAATGCATAATTTAGCAAATGCAGTCATCGTAATAATAAATATAGCACATAACTATGCAGAATATTCTTAAGCAATCACCTTAACATAAACCCAAGCTTGTGCAAACAATTAACATTCGGTGGAACGTAATTCGAATCAATGCATATCATGTAAAATTAAACAGAGAATAAAACATAAGGCAACCAAACAAAGCTTAAGTTATGCTCGACATGGACTTTAAATACTTGAACATGTAGTGTAGTTGTTTAAACAAATACAAATGTATATAATAATACAGGGGGATATTAACAATCAAGAGAATTTCTTAATTTCTTAATATGAACATCGGAAAAATTAAGAGTAAATTTATGTACATATGATAACATTTTAAAAAATATTCATATGAATAACAAAGAGGGACATAGAAATAATATATAGATTACTTACACAATAGTTCAGAGAGGACCATATCATTAATATAGAGATTATTTACACCATATTTCAATTAGATAACTATATCAACTACCCTCCACAACCACAACTTATATATCGTTGGAAGTGAATAGTCTGTACGAAATAAAGACTACAGCACGATCCATGTTAACATAACGCCAGAAAAGTAATTATAATAACGGAATTTAAAGGACATACATGAAACTAAGCAACTATGATGAGTAGAAGTGATTGAACAAAAAAAGAAAATAAAACATGCAGCCTTTTTTTCTAAGGAAATCAAGGCATCATAATACAATAACAGATTAGCAGAGAAGACGGCGTAATTATTAAATTAAAAAAATAACGTACCATGCGAGAAAATATCTAATTATAATGAAAAATTTTCGTAACATAAATGGCCCAGACGATAATGTTTGAACCAACATCAACTAATAAACAACACATAAAATATGCAGTTATGAAAATGACAGAGGAAAGTGGTTAAAATATATGAACATTTGTAATACAAAGTGCAAAAACAAATACATGTTTGGAAAGAAGGGCGCGCGCACGCGCGCGCGCACACACACACACATATATATATCACAAATTCATCTATATTATTACAGCAGACGATATTGCAATATTTTTTTTAATTTCAGTCATATACAGCATGTTCTAATCTAAAAGCATAATAGATGAAATGTAGCCATGATAACAATAAATATAACACTAAACACAGATTAAGTTATGCTCGATATGGACTTTAAATATCTGCACATATAGTCTAATTGGTTAACCAAATACTTATGTATGTATAATAATAAGCAAAATTTTAACAGCCAAAAATTTTTTGATATGCAAATGTAAAAAATAAACAGCCACACGTTCAGTTGTGTTATAAACATGGTACATTTATGTACATATAGTAACATGTAAATTTTTTTGACATCAATAACAAAGATAAACATAGGAATAATATAAAGATGAGTTAAGCAATATTTCAAAGAAGAACACGACATTATTATAGAGATTATTTACAGGATATCTCAATTAGCTAACTATAACAATTATCCTTGACATCCACAATACCAAGTTAAGATCACAGCACGATTCATCTGAACATAACACAAGAAAAGATTACTCGGTAGAGAACAGTAAATGTAATTATAATAACGGAATCTTATGAAGGACATTCACAATACGAAGCAACTGTGAATGGTAGAAGTGATTGAATAGGGAAGTAAATATGCCGTCATCATGGAAAAATGTGAAGTTAGTAAACCAAAATTCATATTGCATCCTAAGAAAAATCAAAACAAATGTCACCGATCGTCGATTCCAGTAATGGCCAATGCCTTGGAAGAGATCAATATACAAATCCCTGCTTTATGCTTCTCCAGCCAGAACACCTGAGTTCAGAGGAGAAAAAAACAATATCACCAAATATATCACACTCTCGACTTAATCTTTAAGTATCTGATAGCAAGAAGATAACCTTATTTTGGGAACAAATATTTTATTCCCATCTTTTTGAATAAGAAAAGGTAATTACAACTCCGGTATTCTTCGGTTAAAAAAATCAAGTCTTTAATATTGACTATTACATGACTTACAGAACAAAGAAAGCAGCACACAGGAAAGATCACAGAAAGACATCTCCCAGAGTCGGGAGATGTCGAACCGAATCTAATCACAAAAGCCACAAAGCATACAGCAGGAAAGCACGCAACAAACGACAATTCCAAAGAAAATACTCGATTTTTTTCACGAAAAAAGCGAAAAGATGGAACCTTTGTGGCCCCATCGAAGGGATTCTGGTGGCAAAGGCGAGCAAAGATCTCCTTCTTGGTGAGAAGCTTTTCCTTCTTATCATCCACCATGTTCAAGAGGTAGGCGTAGTTGTCGGGCAGCTTGGAGACCCAAACGAAATCCGGCGCAACCGCGCCCCTGAAGGCCCTGTTGAGCCTGGCAGCCCCACAAATCTCGAGGGGGTCGAGGTGGAGGAGCACCGACACGCAGCTCTCAGGGAGGTCCCCGTCTTGAACCATCCAAGTCCACGGCGGAGGATGCAGCAGCACCCATGGAAGGAAGTGGAGTTTGGAACTACTGGCAGTAGCAACAGTAGTAGAAGGTGAGGGACTTGGAGGAGAGGCGAATGGAGACGCCGAGGTTGATCTTCCTCCTCTTCACCATCCGCCGCTCTCTCTCTTTCTCTCTCTTCGTGAGAGATGTTCTTAAGCGGCGAAGGGATGACCCAAGAAGGATAAATGTGTGCCAACTTGGTACAGGAGGAGGGAGAAAATGAGCTGTTGTGATAATAAATCACCGAAAGCTGATAGTGAAGTTGGTCCCGAGGACGGTGTTAACCGCAAAATGTGGCAGTCGCTCGAAAATCGGCCGAAGCATACAAGAAGAGGGAACGTGGCAGTAATTGAGCAAGAGAGGAGAGGGGAAAAAGAATATTGCAAAGAGGGATGTCATTATGCCACGTGTCGATCAGAAGCTGAAAAACTCAGCTTTAAAGAAGGTATATAGATTTTTTATTTTTAGAAGTTTTTTGTATGTGTATTTGATTTGTATTGAATTGGTATTATAATTTTGATAAGCTATGATAAGCTATTTTATATAAATACACAAGAATATATGATGATTTTTTTCATTATCTTCTGACTGAATATTGAATACAAACTTTTCCTACCTTGAGCATGTCGAATACCATATTAGTACGATTTGCCGGATAATGGTCTAGTAGGCATTAATTAGTCTGCTGAATAGAATAGTCAAACCGACAATTAATTCAACCTAGCAGACTATTGCAAGCTTGCTACAAAAGCTAATGAATGTTTTGATCTTGATTTGGTTTTGATAAACAAGAATGCAGATAAAAATAAATTATCAGTTGATTAAAGAAGTAAAAAAATAAACCAGTCCTTTTTATCTGAAGTAGGTATTTGTCAATAAACTCGAATATAGAGAAATCCTAAAGCGTGCTGGGAAGAATCTTCAAACATGATTTAGCTTTTCCTTGGTATAACACAGTATGGAGCTCTCTGAATGACTTCAAAATTTCCAGACCTCGCACGTTCTTCGCTGAAGTTAACCTAATTTTACACCTGCTTTAGTCCCTTGTCATCTTTCCACACTTGTCGCAAAAGAATCTTGTTACCTATTAACTTTGGATCTAAGTGGTCTTATTATTTAATTAACAGCCATCAACATTCATTTATTGCCTTTGATAAACTGTGCTAAATTTATGCAGGATCACCTGAAACACAGCTAACAATGGCAACATTTCTGGGGAATCTCGTAGTGAGCAATGATGTGAAGGTGTTGGTGGCCAAAACTGCAGGCAAATCTTTGGTGGATATCATGAGAAATGGAAGCATTCAAGCAAGAGAGGCTTCACTGAAGGCACTTCACCAGATTTCTTCTAACGAGTTGAGTGCACGACTGGTAATTGACCAAGGCATCCTTCCTCCACTCATCAAGGACCTGTTTGGTGTCGGCAACAACCAGCTTCCGATGAGACTCAAGGAGATCTCTGCGGTGATTCTCGCCAACATTGCAGCTTGCGGTGCCAATTTCGAAACCGTTCCCGTCGGTCACAAGAACCAGACTCTCGTGTCAGAAGATATTATCTGCAACTTACTGCATCTCATCAGCAATACCGGCCCAACCATTGCGTGCAAGCTTCTTCAGGTGCTCGTCGGGCTTACCAATTCTCAGTCCGTTCAAAACATAGTTTCAGCCATCAAGATTTCTGGTGCTACCATCAGTTTGATTCAATTCATAGAAGCCCCACGGAGAAAACTGCGCACAGCGTCCATAAAACTTCTGCGGAATATATCACCTCACATGGGCCGAGAGCTGGCCGATGCCCTGTGTGGTACTCCCAGTCAGGTCGCCAGCTTGATAAAAGTTATAGAAGACGACAATGGCATTTCTGAAGAACAAGTGGCTTCCATTGAACTCCTAGCAGATCTTCCCGAGATGGATCTGGCCCTCACCCGGTATCTCCTAAAGGAAGGGGTTTTCCATGCGGTCGTCTTGAAGGTGCAGAAGGTCCGTCAGGGGAAGAGTAGGGTTGGACGGTATGTCAACCCTTTTCTCGAAGGCCTCGTTAAGGTTGTTTCAAAAGTCACCTATGATTTGGATGAGGAGCCTGCTGTCTTATTTCCAATCGAGAACAATCTCACTACCTTGTTCACGGACTTGCTTCAGACAAACGGGCTCGACAATGTGCAGATGGTGTCGGCAATTGCACTAGAGAATATCTCACAAAAATCCAAGCTTCTCAAGAGAGTGCCACAAGAACCAGAAACTTGCTGTGTAATTTTTCCTTGTCTCAGCAGGAAGCCAACGCTGACAGGTCTCTGTCGAGTTCACTGCGGTTTCTGCTCGGCGAGGGAGAGCTTTTGTCTCTTGCACGCAAGAGCGGTAGAGAGATTGGTTTCGTGCCTGGACCACACCAACGAGAAGGTGGAGGAGGGTTCCATGGCTGCTTTATGCATGCTGCTTGCTGACGATGTAGATACCGTGCAAGGAGTGCATGTTTTGGTCGAAGTTGGCGGGCTTCCACCGATACTCCAATTGTTGACTGACAATCGGACGGAGCGACTTCGAGCACTGTCAGTTTATGCCGTCGAGAGGATGCTAAGAGTTGAGAATATTGCTGTTGAAATAAATGGCGATCCAAGGATCGGGACAGCACTGGTGGATGCCTTCCGACATGGAAACAACAAGACAAAGCAAATTGCGGAGCATGCCCTGAAGATGATAGACAGGCTACCAAATTTCTCTGGAATATTTCCTAAGCCCAGGAGGGGTTGAACTGATGGATTTTTCCATTTCTTCCACTTCTTTTTTGGTATTTTTGTGTTATATATTGTATTATTTTTACTGACGTTTTCATCCTTAAAATTCCCTTCTTTGCCCCCCCAAATAGTGGGGAATCTCTCGGTGGATAAGAAGTCTGTAAATTTGTTTATAAGTATTGATCAAAGTAAAGTTGGATTTATTTTGGGATATCTATCTATGCCTTCATCATCTTTTCCATTCGGGCAATCTATGTAGGTTTTTTAGTTTTGATATGGATGTAGAATTCAGTGGCTCTGGCATAATTAGTCGGACCAATGAGCTTCCAGGAGACTGAAATGTGTCAGATTTCAGTTCCCAGGCATGGTGGATTATTCTATGATGCCAACGAGTGATATGCAATTAGGGTTTGTGTTTGGATGCAAGGGTTAATTGGCAGAAGGATCTCTTTTTTGGAGGAATAAGATGGTTGGTAAGCTGTTTGTTTTATTATATCATGAAGTAGTTGAAAGGGGTTGGTTTAATGCTGCTTTTATTGGAGTTTGGAAGAATAATTGGTGGTTAATCATTTTATGATTTTTAGATGATAAGTTGTGATATGAGAAAGATACGAATAAGAAGAATAAGGTGGAATAAGGGTAGGTAAGGTGGAATAAAGATTGGAATGAGGGTGGCTTAAGGTAAAAATGTGATGTAAATGGGAATAAACGTACTCTTGGGAACCGTGCCGCGGGGAATTGATCCCTTGTTCTGGTGCTTATTATCCAAATGAACATGGCTAAGCGATAGATAGAAAAGTTGCAGTGATAGGACTAAATTGAAAGAAGTGACAGAGAGTTAGTGTGGCTTGCGAGTGGGGGTAATGGATTTGAAGGACAAAATGCTAGGTAACATGATGGAAACTTGGTGGGTAATCCTTTTTGGAAGAACCTTCTAGTGGTAGAAGCAGTGGACTCCCGCAACCCCACCCTCCCCTAGTAAAAAAGTTCTTTTTTGGAAGGGTAACTCATCATACGAAAGTTCTACCCTTGTGGCTGCCCTGCTTAGGTGACTCACCACCAACTACAGGTGTCACGAAACTTCGAGCTTAATTGGCTCGGATGAGTTCGGCTCGCTAACTAGCTGGTGAGCTCAGCTCAATGTGCGACCGAGTTGAGTTCAAGCCAAGCTTTGAGCTTGACACCCATGTCTATCTGATCTTGAGGTAAGCCTTGCTTAGCTGGTTAACTTCGGGCTCAACTGCTCGATAAGATAACAAGTCGTGCATATTCTCATATATGTATTTCACCTCTTTTATTGTTCAATGCGAAAATGCATTTTACGTGCATTTTCAAGGTTTAAAAAGGGAAAATCAAAGGCAAATATTAATTCATGAACTTGTTTCCATAGGCTGAAGTTGAAATTTTAATTATACTTTACTGGTTTTCATAGTACAGATTCAAAGAAAAATTCTTATAATATGAAAATATTTTTGCAAAATATACTGATTTGTTGTAAGTGGTGCGCTTTCGTCCTCTCATCCACGAAAAAAAGGGGCTAATACCTCAAGGATCAAACTTTATAATGCCACAGAAATACATTCGACAGATGCATTCTAATTGAATTACTTAAACCTCTCAAATTGTACAAGATTAGCCTACACCTCAAGGTTGAAATTAAAATTTAAAAGAAGTAAAAAAGACAAAGAAAAAGCAAACAATAATCACTAGTCCTACTTGTTTATTCTGTGAAGGGCTGGACGGCCACGAGCTAATCAATGACGGGTGGCCGACGACCCTTAATGAGGCCGCACACCTTGAGATCAAAAAAATAAGGCCAGTCTTCTCTCGCCTTTGCACTCCGTGATGTTAGCTACTGTCCAGTACCTCTTGGAGAAAGTTTAGCCCTTCAAGGGATATGCTTCGCCGCACCCGTGATCTTGGGATCTCGATATGTGGGGGAGGGTTCACGGAGAAGCAGACTACAACCACTGTGAGATTATCGCAGGAGTGTCGCCTTAGCGCTTCTCGAACCAGCTCCTTAGAGCATCTCTCAGGGTCATTGTGTAGGATGAGTTCCTTCCTGGCCATTGTCACCGCGTATTGACTGCTCATCACATCCCAAAGGCCGTCGCAGCCTATTATCAAGAACTCGTCTTCCTCGGTGAGGGTTGCCTCCTGCAACTCTGGCTCTGCACTCAACGGGCAGATAGATCCCTTTGCACCTTTCATGTGCCAGTCACCCAGAGCTCTTGCCACCGATAGCTGGCCATTCAGGTATCCATCGTATATTACACCACCCAGCTTCTCTATTCTGAGTCTCTCAGTGGTACAGTTGGGTTTGTGGTCTCTTGACAGTTCAACAGCTTTTCCTCGCTTTCCCAACACAGCTCGACAATCACCAGCATTTGCAATAAGCATTTTCCTGCACAGAAGAAGAAGCTTTTAGGAAACTATGATTTTCAGATGGCCGATATTGATGCAAAACACGCGTTGACTATATCCATGGCTCATGCTCGCCTTATAACATGGGTACGACGAGCTGTAAATTGGTCAAACAGTTGACGATGCAGTACATAAATAAACTCAGCAAACGACATTGAAAGAGCTTCCAAACTCCATTTGGAAAGAAAATTTAGTGTTTATCCAATGCACAGTTGTACCCTAAAATTTTGATGAAGATGCTAAAATATATTCATGATAAATATTGGTTTCAAAGGAAATGAAATTCCAATTCTGAGTAGATTTGTTGAAAGTCTCCTCTCAGAATCCTGAAATGTTTTCTGATCCTATGTTTTTGTTGTAACCTCCAAGGATATAAGAAATAACGACGATAGATAGCACGATAAAGTTAAAACAACCCGCAACAATTGCAAAATATCTTCACGTTCAAAGCACTGTTACATACTAACATCACAACCTACCTTTTTTCCAGGCCAGCTCCAGTAGCATTAACAAGGACTTCAACTTCAATAAAAATGTTCATCACACAATAATTGGGCTTACATCTCTACGGATTCTACCCTGTCAAACTTACAGTAGGAATTGATTTCAAGGAAAGATGAAGTCTGATATGGATAATACATAGAGACCCTTATAATTGGCAAGAAATTTTAAGTTTGAAGCACCTTAAGAAAGTTGTACTGTGAAATTGTCAAATCAACAAGCTAAAAAATCTCACTCGAAATAAAATCTGACCTTCCAAAGATAAGAGCTGTGAGAGCAGTGGTGCCAGATGATCTGTCAAGAGAGCACGCATCAGCCAATGCGTGATCGGCTCTCACAAAAGCACTCTTAACCGCCTTCTCAACACAGGAAGGAAAATAACTGTCCTCAACTATGAACTTTAAAATGTTCTTCCTAATAAATGAAGCCGCATCTGTGCCTCCATGGCCATCAAACACCTGACATATTCGGCAGTAATGTCAGCAAAGGATACAGCAATAGAATTGCAGCATCATATCTAATAGGAGAAAATGACTTGTAGGAGATAATAACAACTCAGAAATTACAACTAGAAATCAGCAGCAGGTGGATGATAATAATATCTAGTCCTTGAACACTTCTACTATAAGAAGATGAGGTAAACATGTTTGACAGCAAAACGACAACACCACTCAGTTGGAACAAATGCTATAAGAATTGCAGAGTTCACTCACGCCATAAAAAGCCCCTGGAGAGGGGAAGTCTGCATCCGCTCCAAGGTGATCTAGCAGATCATCAATGCGCAAATGCTCATCTTCCATGTATTGCTTAGGACCGATCTCAGACCAGCTACCGGATCGGAAGACAGGAAAAAACCCTGACTTTCCTTCTGCAGGGGGATTCAAACTGACACCTGCCATTTCGAGCTCCTAAAACAAAGTTATCAAAAGAATCACTTAACAAGACATGCTCTGATCTACCATAAATTTATCACTATATACCACTCAGAAACATTTTTGACAGAAACTGACCAATTCAGACGATGCCAACAGCCTGGCACTACTAAGGCAATGCCGCATAACTGGGAGATGCCGTGGTGGTTTTGCTATATTCACCTTGGTGACCTCGGGATCTTCAATGCACTTTCCATCTAAATGAGATTCATTGTCCATGTTGTTCCCATACCCACCTTCATAAATGGTAAAATGATGCGAAAACTCGGTTCCTGCTGCCATAATCTCTCACTCGAACTCAATACAATTCTTCTCTCTTCATCTCCATCATGATACACTCGATTCTTACACCACTTTACATAAAAAGGCCCATTGCAGAAAATACTAGATCAAAACCTTCTGCCATATCCCCCTACCAATCATTATACTCTAAAAAAAGTTGCATTCGCATCTTCAATCCCAACTATTTTGTGTCATAAGAGGGACTACTGTTTCTTATTTTCAGAGCAAATTAGGTAACAGATTCCCACAAAAAGAAAAGAACTCCAGAAAAGCGCAAGCAATCCAACAAACAACCAGATCAATAAATTGGATCTTACAAGTACTGGATACTCCCTATTCCGGCTGCTTCAATCAACATAGATCGGTCAATTCCTTTGCGTAAAAGCATCACAAGCCAAACCACGAGGAACCCAATTCTCAAAATCGACCAAAGACGTAGAAAATCCCATCAAAATCCGTCCATCCACAGATCCAACCAAGAAAGAAACCCTAGTCTTGACCAAAAGAACCCAAGAAACAACGGAAAAAAGATGGAATTTTTTTAGAAGGAAACAAGCCGATACCACGGGAATTGACAGAGGGTATCAAAGATGGATCCAACTCAACATTTGCGTTGATCTCTCCATTCGCGGGGCGTCGACGGATCCAGGAAAAGGACAGGCGAACTACAAGGCCTTTTTTTAGAGGGGGCGGTGAGAGAGATGGGGGCGAGAGGGTGTGGTGACTTGCAGGTGTAGCGTAAGAAGACGTTGTGCGCGTAGACGTGTCGATATATTAGTGGTGGGGTCTGCGGGGTGGTTCTGACTTCTGCAGGACGGTTTGAGTGTTCTAGATGCGATGCGTGGCATGATGACGTCATGTTATGGAAATTATTAGGATCGTCATTAGCCTTAAAGCATTAGGTCCATCTCTATGGTTAAATTCCACGATAAAGTAGTTAAATCATGATTACATTGTTCCCTTTATTATTTATCTTTCGATATCCCTCAAATCAATCGAATAAGGTGATTTCCTAAGATACTTCGTCTTCATGGTATATATGGAAGACAAAATGTATTGTAACGTCATGAAGTTCGACCACAGTCGTTATTAAAGAAAATTGACCTTGACAATTATCGGTTCGAGCTCAAATGAACTCATTGACAACACTCATAATGCTTAAGTTTAAGTTGTCAAGTAGTAATCCTCGCCACATATAACTCATTCTCACGACATCCTTCACTTATATTAGCAATATTGTCGTTTTATAATATATGAATGTCCCGTCACTTATTCTCAACAGTAACAGTGGTTGCATGATGGGGCCTGATAGCATCTAAATTTTATCTCTTTGTATGATGGTTCCACCTATCGAGCACTCCTTTTCTGCAATTTTGATGGTATTTTTAACGTTCAGAGCCCTGACCTGAGCTGTTGTTAAGGAAAAATTACATTTATAACTTTTTGGGTTGGAGATAAAATGACCATGTTGACAATAATCTTAATGCATGAATCCAAGTTGTTAAGTACTAATCCCCACCATTTATAATCTACTCTGACACTTAGTAAGTAAGATTGCATGTGAGATTATATCTGGAGTGTTATATGTGCCAAGATTTTCAAGGGCACATTCGATAGGATCCTCTAATATAGTCGATAAAATTTCATTCTTCCGACCCAATTTAAGTTGATTCTTGTCATTCAAGTAACATTTTAGTATTTGTTTGTTTTTAACCTATAAGATGTAAATCTTCTCATTACGTAGAAATTGATGGGAGACGGGCAACAAGCTGTGCCGTCAATCTCTTTTGGATGGCAAATCCAATCCTTCGAAACCTATAAGGGCAATCCTCATATAGCTTTGATGTTATTGCCAGTGAAATCAAAATTATAAATAGTAAAAATCGAATATTTATGAATCTCTTTACTATATTGATCGATTACTTCGACACCCATGAACCCTCTACTAGAATATATATGGAATCAATAAGGAAGTTAACACTCGGGTATCATACGCATTGGTGATGACGAACCTTATCAGCTCAAATAGGACGAGAGTGAGCACGGATCCTCTGCAGTACTGTAGAGGCCTGCTGTAAAGAGGAGAGCCACCCAAACCGCTCGATCAACACGAGAGTTACCATCCTAGATCTCAACTTGTATTTAATTAGCGGAATCTTTGCTTGAGGAAGTAGTTGGAGCTATTATTTGTTGAAATAGGTCGGTTGCTGCAACCACCAATTCTGCCGCATGCTCTTTTTTATACTTTTTTATTTTCACCACATTATTAAAATACTCTTGAAGTATGTTATAAAGGTAAATGGTGTGATTATGTTTCATTCTATTAACAATTATAAATTATTCATCAAAATGAGTCGGTATCTAGCATATATGAACTGTGAACTATTGTTAAAATTTAATGTTGGGTAGCAACTTAAAAAAGGTTGATTATAATCAAGGTTGCAAAAGTGGGTAAGCGTTAGCCAATCGAAAAAGTCATTGAATAAAGAATGTTCAACCATTGAGCGACCTTTTGAATTCATGTGATTTTATATTTTTTTAAAATATTTAAAATATAAAAAATAATTTTCGTGCATACAATCTTATATATGTATGTTGAATAAGATATTTTCAATATTGATATAACATAATAAAAGTGACAATTGAATCCCAATCCATTACTATATATTAAGGAGGGGCAACGGACATCTTTTGATTAGTTTTTCTTTTTCAAAATATCAGTTGTGTCCTTTCTTATATTACTATATATTAAGGAGGGGCAACGGACAACTCTTTTAGTTTTTCTTTTTCAAAATACCAGCTGTGTCCTTTCTTATATTTTATCAAAAAATTGTCATTAGCATAGTTACTGACTTTTCTCATAAAACTGACATTATGAGCATAAGTTACTGATGTGTATTATTGTTTAATATAACAAGAATAAATGGCCTACGTATGTAATATATATTGTAAACATGAATTAAAAAAATACCGTGACTCCTAAAACAATTGCTTCGCAATAATCGTTGTCATATGATGTTGCGAACAAATATAACATTCATCTATAATTTCATATAATCATTTTTGTATGGTCATGCTAATAAATATAACACTTTTGTCATTCCATCGGCATCTAAATATGGATTTGTTTTCATACAAATACTAGATAAGCTATGCATTTTTACTTCCATGCAAATAGGAATAAGATTATGTACACTACAATAAAATTGAGCTATAGTGGTATTTTTTTCAAAATTCGTCACTAAATTAGTCGTTATTAAATATATAACGATGATATTGTTCATTGTGAAATGAGTTTTCTTAATCGAAATTAGCGACGAATATCATATCTGTCATTATATCATTAACAACGGTCCATATAGCGACGTTTATCCGTTGCTATTTTTCAAAATATCAACTAATCATCATTAATTTTTTAATTCAAAATTTAGCGACGATTAAATACAAGTTTGAAAAATAGCAATGGATAAGCGTCGCTATGCGGATCGTTACTACTGATATAACAACATATATGATCATTGTAAGGCTCTTTTTAATATTTGGGAGTCAAGGTAATGTACCATGTATCCTTTCCTTATGTATTAATAAATTGATTCTGCGGTGACTCCCATCTTGGGAGCTCACCCTCTTTTTCATAAAAAAAACAACATATATGATATTCGTCGTTAATTTCGAGTGCGAAAAATCATTTCGTAATGAATAATATCGTCGTTATATATTTAACAACAACTGATTTAGTGAAAGATTTTGAAAAAACCGTCACTATAGCTCAAATTTGTTGTAGTGGTATTTTCATTTATTGCTAGATTCATATACATATATGACTACTATTTTCATTTTATTATGACAGGATACAGATATGGTTGTATAACCTTTTTACAAATATGGATCTCGATTTAAAATGGATGTGAATTCATTGTGGGAGTGCCATTAGATACAAGTATATTTGCATCCGTTTTCGATTATATACATCTTCAAGCAAAATGTGTGTGAAAAATATTTCTATTTGCTAATGTATCTATTATTCAGCTAATATGAATATGTATTTTTCCTCTGACGGATAAAGATATCTACTTCAATTTTCTTTCAAACGTAGATATAGATGTAAGTTTTCATTCTTCTTGGATTCTATCATGGATATGTTTTTTTATCTAGACATCTTGGAATCATAATTTTAGAACTTTTATAACTAAGTAGTGTGGGTATATCTAAATACACAATCAAGTGGTCTAGATCCAATAATTTTTACCCGTGCTTTGCACGGGTATGGACACTAGTCAAATATTAAGCGTCTTACTTGTAAATTTACTTTAAAATAATTTGGGAAAAATAATTATAAATCGATATAAAAAAATCGGAGCAATTAAATTGACTACTAATTGATCCGGTTGTCTGGGTCTGACCGCTAACAAGTTATCTTAAACAGATCGAATATTTTTTGAAATAATATGATCGTAAGGCGTCATGTTTTATTAGCTCTATGTCTTTACTCGTTTAGGATGCGCTCAAAGGTTCTTAAGGGCATTTTCGTATAGAAAACATCGGTTAACATGGCGATGAAGGCCGAACCTAGATGATTTATCCCATGAGACTATTTTTTTAGTAGTAAGCTCGGTAATTTTAGAGTCCGGAGCATCCTCCTTGGAATTCGAACTCAGGTCTTTTAAGGTGTAGGCACACTGCACCATCACCAGACCATTCCTTGAGTTCTCCATGAGACTAACTTGTTGTGCTTCCATAGGAAAAAGGATCGAACCTAAACCAGCTTGATTGGATGCAATTTTATTGGTTTTTTGTGTTAAAATGGACTTGACTAAGTATTAAATTAGAAACTTGGTGGGGGCACATATGCTTAGAAGATGTGCTCCAACTCGTTGTTATTGCTTTGATTTGAGGAACCAAATAAGGAGTAAATTAGACTCTTTCAAACTTATCCATCCAAAGTGCGCAATAATGATTCTTTGGTCCAACTTCCATTATTGGTGGACTAATGGGAAGATTTCTCTTAATTGATGCCCATCATTATCCTGCACAATTCTAAACGAGATTTGCATGAATATAGGCTTCGAATATTCCCCATTTTTTAAGTAATAAAAGGTAATGATTTTGCTTTTGGCACTGTTACACATCCTTCCAAGTAATTGATGCCATGATTCCTCTCTTTTGACTAGAGTTGGCTATTAGTCAAAGTTCGATGAGCCGGGCTCGGGTTCGGTTCGATAAGGGCTCGTGAGCCTGGCTCATTAAGCTATTGAGACGAGCTCAAGTTAGAATTTTGACATCAATAGCGTAATGAGCCAAGCTCGAGCTGAGCCATTCTCGACTCTATAACTCGATAAGGTGTTCAAAAATCGGTACCTATATCTATAGTTGTAGTTGTCTACGTAGGTAGTAATTAAATATGTATACTATACCAAATCAAACTGTAGATCGATATAATTTTATTTCGTAGGCACCTTAGAACTATATATGTCCATATATGTGAATGTAAATTCCAATGTAGCAATGTTCCATATATATTATATTGTAGACTTAATTACGATCTCATGCTATTATACGTCTTTAAATAGGAACACATTTGATAATATACATTATCCACAAACGTGCCTACCAATATTATGTTTTTCTAAGGAACATATAGCTACATCTATATTTATATTTTATGTAATAATTAGTAAATTAGTATTTTTATTAACAAATAATGCTACAATATATAAAATAATTTAGCTTTTGAAATGAAATTTAGATAGTAGCTTACTGGTAAGGAAGATTATCCTTTAAAAGAGAGCATGAGTTCAAGCCTAGGCAGTGCATTTCTGTACCAAAAAATACCATTTCCCTTAACGAGTCAGACCCGGCTCGAGCTCAGACCAGACTCAATAACGAGCTCGGCTTGAGCTTACTTCGTCTCATTGGGTTCGATAGTCAGCCTTACTTTTGACATTATAGCTCGTGTGTTTTCCAATTTCCCATGCATTTTAGATTGCTAATCGAATTGAACATGTTCTTTTTCGTTTAGAGTTCATTAGATAATAGTTTGAAATATATACGTTCATTTCTAAACAAACTGAACATGAACTTCAAATTTTGGTTCGATAAGTTTATCAAACATCATATGAATGTGGAGTATATTCGTTCGATAAATGTTTGAGTTCAATTTTATATAAATACAAATATATATATATATATATATATATATGTGTGTGTGTATGCATATAAAAAAATTGAGGATAATGAAATTATAGTATTAAGATGGGCTTTCTTCCATTTCAACTTGATTAGTTATTATTTTTTCAAATAGTTATCGAACTATCAAAATGTATTATCAAACTTCAATTTCGAACATTTTCACTTTAGAAATTTTGACTTACATCAAATTATTAGAGAACTATTGTCTAAGTGAACTTGAACGTTTGTTTTACTGACGAACTCGAAATGGAATATATGCTATCAAAGTCTTACCAAACTAAACTCGAACCTTCAAACTTTTTTTATGGAACTGAACTCAAAAGTAGGTTCATTCATTATTGTTTGGTTGGATTAATGATGCTAAATATCTATGTACTCCACTATCCTAAGATCGTTGATTCCTAATATATTAGTTCAGATGAGTGTTTAAGGTGAGATAAGTAATAGGTAAGATTTATCTTTCATTTTTTAGAAATGATAAAAAAATCGTTCATCAAAACTAACGACCGCAGAGATTTTCCTCAAGTACAGATATCTCCGTCCTAGATTATTGATAGAGGGTGAATTAAAGGTAAATCTTTCCACAAAACGCAAAATTGAGTTTTTTTAGCTTACAACAATAATTTATCTTTCATTCTTGCTCGGGCAATGTAAGGGATAAGGACGGGCTAAATACTCAAGAAGAGACAAAGTAGATGATGTAACCGTAATGTAACCACTTTATCCTCGAAAAAGATGCCATTATCACGCATCCAAACAGGACCAAAGTAGATGTTAAAATTAGACTTTATATGATGAAAAAGCTAATGAATGTTGTGATAATTATATATTACAACTATCAAGGTATACACTTCGATGAGGAAAACTAATTGTATGGTTGTAGTAGAATGACTTAGGACTTGGGAGTGAGTACCATTCGTTAAAGTTTGATTCCTCAACATTATTAAAATATTATTCATTTATTTATTATGCGTAGATCAATTAAGCATCTTATAAATCATTGCGCATATACATATACATACAAATATACAATACAAATATGAAACTTAATAACATCAATTACCATTTTAGGCTCGTTTTAATTTGGAATTTTTTTTGTCGATTTCCAAAAACGTTTCAACAAATGAAATTTAATGCACATATTTGTAAACACAAAACAGATTATGTAGAATTTAGATTTGATTTGTAAAATTCATATCATGTGTTTTCTTACATTCTCATTCATTAGCATTTTTTGTAAATTATTATTTTCATTTGTAAATTTTGTATTGTCCTTTGTAATGTGTCATAAGTATTTGTAGTTTCTCCAAGTGCCTTTGTAAAAGTCGTGCTCTCTTTGTAATTTTTTTATTTAACATTGAATGGATCTTTATAATTTTTTTACGTTCGTTTGTAATTTTTCTGTATTCCTTTGTAAAAATTCACGATCGCTTTGTAATATTTGAGTGCAGATTTGCAACAAAAAGTTTACTGTTCGAAATTGATAAAAATATAAAAATGGGATTGCAAATAATGATCGAGAGTTGTAAGAAACGATTTGAATTTGTAGCAGACAATATAATATTTGTAAAAAAAGTACGCCCTCCACCCTCCTCAAGACTACACCCCTCTACTTTGCCCTCCTCGCAGTTGCCACACACACCTCCATCACTGTGACCTTCCTCGCAACCCCCATCCATGTATGCTACAAAGAAATCCAAAAGCAAAAAGATCTCTTGTGACAAAATGAAAGAGCATCCAAGTCACAAGCAACAAATCTCAACAAACTTAAACGTGTCATCATCAGGAGAGAGGGGGAACCATGCTCCCCCTTGCCATGTGTTGTCATCACGAGAGAAAGGGGGAGCCATGCTTCTCCTCGTTGCGCGTCGCCATCAAGAGAGAGGAGGGGAGTTGTGCTTCTCATTACCATGCACTGTTGTTGGAAGGGGGAGTTGTGCTCCTCCTCGTTGCACGCACCATCTCCAGATCTCTAGGTAGCAAATGTTGTTGTCACCACCGTCGTGAGAGAGAGAGAGAGTGTTTGTGTCACCACCAATGTGTGTATGTGAGAGAGAGAGAGAGAGAGCCCTTTCGAATTACGTTATGGGTTGTCACATTCCCTTTTTAGAATGTGACAAAATGATCAAAATGAATTTCTCATTATTAGATTAATGCAATTAGTATCTTTTTTAACCATGTGATTTAAAATAGATGGATGAGATTGATGGCCCACCATGAAGATGGTGAGTCACAATCCCATTTGAAATTATTTATATATACATATGTATGTATGTATGTATGTATGTATGTATATATGTATGTATTTACAAAGCAATATAACTTGATATTCGTATTTGTGTTTGTATTTGTATTTGTTCAAATGCAAAGTTTGAATTTTTATATCCATATTCAACAATGCAAATAATAATATCCAGATCCTCTTTAAAATGAATATGAATGTGAATATGGATATACTTGCATTCGTTGTATCCGTAATGGCAATCAATTGCTAGCCAGCACGTATCTTGACCTCCTCTGTTCAACACTTTAGCGGCTTCTACACTTTTAGATAGAAATGCGTGATTTTGCAATAGATGAGTTGATTTTGAAACATACTTTAATTCCTCGACTTATCAATTGGCAATGTCAAAATCTCGTTGTATCAAGGTTTTATACAATGTTCATTCAAACCTAACTCTAGAACTCTACGAGTAAGAAGGTACGAGTGAAGGAAGGACAGAAGCATAGAAAGTCATAGGTGATACCGAAAGGGAAGAAACATCTGTTCTTCTCACAGAATAGAAACCTGTCCAGATTTCGCATAATAGCAATCTCTCGATATAGAGATCTTCCTCATACTATCTACTTACTTACTTGACTTATTTGATTTGAGGTAAGAAAGAAATCCGTCTAGCAAACAAGACATTGTGATTAGCTGAATAATGTTTGTTCTGCAAATCGATAAAGAATCTACTTCTCATCTTATACTTATAATAATATTATTATTGCACGCTCCTTTGCTTTGCATTTGGAAAGAATCATCTGTTTGTAATTTTGGAGACCTTTTATGCACTTCCTTAAAATGGCCATCAATCAACTGTAATGCATTTTAATTAGTTCATAATACGGAGTAGTGCTAGTCATGTCTCTTGTGCTTCCCCTCTTGATTGATTGGAGAACTTTTTTAGGGAAAATTACAAAAACTAACCCAATTATGTCTCGACTCCCAATCAGGTGCCTTATCTCTAAAATGCAACAAAGGTTAAATCCTAAAGTTGAAAGTTACATTTAGAAAAAGAGTCCTCTAATTGAGAATCGAAACATTATTGAGGCTTTTTTTTGAAATATACCAACTTTTGTGAGGGATTTTTACCCCACGAATCCTATAAACTTTGTAAATTACTTTCTTGACTTTTAATACATGGATATTCCTCTCGATTCGTAAACTTGCTAACCCTTACCACAAATACATGTGCTTAACCTTAATCCATTTACTCGTTAAATTTAATCGGATTCCGTTAAAAAGAGGTGGGTATTACCCCCTTTGTTTAGCAAATTTACAATCCCAACCCTCTTCCTTACATTCCCTTCCCATCTATCTCCCCCGTGGCATCCCCGACCTCCCTCTCGCCGCCCTCGACCACCCTTGTGTCGGCGCCTACCTCCCCCGTGCCTCCCAACCCTCCCCCGCTCCGCCCTCGACCTCCAACGCCCTCAACATCCCAAGCCTATTCTGTGTTGCCTCCTCCTCCTCCCCCCCTTGCTCCTCCGCCTCTACCCACTCCACCATCTCCTCCCCTCAGGTTGCTCTGCCCCAACCACCTCCTCCAGGTCATTTGCCTACCTCCCCAACCTCTGTCCCACCCTGACCTGCACCCCCTCCTGGACCTCCACCCACCCCCGACCTCCCCAACCTTCGCCCCTCCCCAACCTCCTTCGCCTCTGCCAAGAAAGAGATATAACTGTTTGGTTAAGGGACAAGGAAAGAGATATAACTTGGTGGGATAGGAAATGATATGGATTTATCCTTAATAGATGAGATTTTGGTTGGTGATGTTTATAATTGAGAGACACAAATGGGATGAAATTGGTAATTATTTATTCTCTATTTGGTCGTATGATTGTTGTTCTTTAGAAATGGAATACGTCGTGACTTCTATAGTGTAAGCAGTGATTTTGTAAGATAGATGGTAGTTATTACAGACATACATGATAAATTACATATTGCATATGTTCATATCAGTTTGTACGATGATTACAATGTCAATACTACTAAAACCCTTCACTACACCTTTATTTTCACAAACAAGTGTGTTTTATTGTCTTATTTACTTATTAAATAACATTGAAAAGCTTAATTTCTACAGGGGAAAAAACAACAATTTTTGTAACCATTTCAGCAATTTCCAGTGATATCATTGAAAAATAATTGAAATTCCTCGAATTTTTCCTTTCAGATAAAATCGATATGCGAAAACATAGCTGGACATTCTTGAACTCATAAGCAATGGCAGCTTCCATGATCTCATGGGCAAAATTCATCACATATACAACAAGACAAAGAAGATCAAGACAGATCCGTGTAGACAAAGGTAAGTATGAATAATAAATTCAAGGGATTTTTACCCGGCAGACCCTATAATCTATTAATTACCTCCACGACTTTTGAAACATCATAATTCCTCCCTTATCCCCGTAAACTTGTTAACCGTTACCCTACAGACCCTGTGGTTAACCCCCATCCATTTAACTGTTAAAACTAACCGGATTCTGTTATCTTCCTTTAGATTATACCCAATTTATTTATCAAATTTACTATATGTGCCACTCCCTCCCACACACGTCAGATCTGTCCTCGAGAACCTCCTCTCCGCCCCGAGAAGCCGTACATCTGCTTGAGCAAGACGACGATGGGTCATGGCCATGACGGCGTCGTCTTGCTCCCTCCCCTGCGAAGCCCCCCGCCACCCCCCCCCCCCCCAACCCCATCTCCCATGCCGCTGGAAGCCCCACCCCTTCCAGGTCAAGCATCGCCCCCGCACCTCCTCAAGTCCAAGTCCAGGAAGGTGAGGAGGAAGGATTGTTTTTTCTTCCTCTTGGTTAATTCTAACCGTCCGATCATGGATTGGTTAGATTAACTCGTTTTTAACCCAACGAAGTTAACTCTAGATGTGTCAATTTCACGGTAGAATTCGTGGGATAAGACGGAGCAAGTTTACAAGGGTGAGGGACAAATTATGATGTTTCAAAGATCGTGCAGGTAATTGACAAAGATTATAGAGTCTGTTGGATAAAAATCCCTGAATTCAAATGACTGCTTGTCAAGGTTTATGACATCTAATATACGTATCTTCTTCTCACCGTAAAACATGCCTGCACTTAAATTAGCTTTAGTATGAAATCTGTCAATGTCTCAGCTGCAGCTATCTGCAATTGGCTCCCTGCAACAAAAGAATCAAATGACTATAGAACACTGGATGGGGATGTCATAATTCGGCATGCGGGCCACCCAACTGGCTGAGCAAGATGGCCATATCCATCCCTTGAATCATGGTAGGCATGGCAACCTCATACGGGCGCTTGTCGGAGAATCCGGCCTTCCCTGTTCTCTTTACTCTCTTGATCCACCTCTTAAACTTCTCGTGGCACTTGACACTCATCATCCCTGGAAATAGAGGTAACCGAAGGGGGGAAACAAGAAGCATTGGAACGTCGTCAGGTAAATTCTAAATTCATGGGCAGTGACAATTTGATATGGACATAAAACCACTGGCTGGAAGTTTTTTCTTGGCTAGTCCTTAGGGAATTTTACTTAGAAACATGATTAAATTTCTGCATATGAAGTTTTTTCAAGCGGTCCATAAATCAAAAACTTTGTTCGAGAATTCTTTATATATATATAATAACTTCCGGAAATTACATTATACAAAGTGTTAAGAAATTCTCATAGAAAAAGAGAGGCAAGAGGAATATAAGGTGTGTTTCAATATCTAACTCTTAACTTCAAAATGTGGCAATGCCTCCCTCGAAGTCTACCTATTATGATTCTCTATGAGGCTCGCTACTTGACAGTACAGAAAATAGTGATGGAAAAACTCAAGGACTTCAATTAATTTAGGGATTTTTCGGACACACAAAATTGGTACGGTGGTGGAGCAGGATCTTCCATCCAAAAGATCAAGGGTTCAAACCTCACCCATTATCCTTTACAAAAAAGGATTTAGACGTGCCCTTGCAAACTTTGTCGATAATATTTGTGCATATTTACACGTCCCTGGCAAAAAATCTATATTTACACTTGCTATCTTAGCATTTTTTGGTCAAACAATTGAAGATGTCAAAGCAATAAACTTGGATAAAAATATTTACAAACAACTAAATTATATGATATTAATTTCAGACCGTATCCTTCTTCTTCATCTTGTTCATTCATCACCTACTCCTGGGGCATGCCACTCCAACGGCTTCCTCCCTCCTATTTTTTTCATGTCCTCCGACGACCTCGCATGCTCCGTCACCTCCGACCTCACCTTCCCATCCCTCATTGCTTTCCTCTCCGCCACCATGGAGTTCCACCTCCTCACCAAGCATGACGACCCCACTGCCTCCTCACTCAACTCAACACCAAGCCACCGCATGTTCCCTCCTTTCCTCCATGGACCCCAAACTACAGGAGCATGCTGTCATCATGGTCCTCATAAATACCAATTTGAATTATTTTCTTCTAACATACATGCGCATCATTCCTCAAATATAGACATATAAGGAAACAGGAAGAAACAGCAAATCCCTCTCCACTAATCAAAGCTTCATCAAAAACCGCAATAAAGGTGTCAAGAATTCATGATCTCGGATGAACAATTTTAATGTTTTTAAGTTCTTAATCATCTACTTTCAATATTAACATATTAACATTTCACAAATGTAGAAATGCCAACAAAGAATTAAACTCTTGAAACATGGAGATGCTTCCAGACTCTTCATTTGCTGATGACGTGTCTATTTCATCTGATTCATTCCTGTGGCATATGTGACAGGGTCATCCTTCAGCCAAAGTTTTTTCCATGATGTTCCCCGGACTTCCTTTACCGAAGCCATTTGAATGTGAGACGTGTCAATTCGAAAAATATCATTGGAGCTCTTTTAATCCCATGCACGGTTCGGGATATCGGATCAACATGAGACCGATATATCGAGTGATATGAAAAATATATGTCCCTGAGAGTCTTTCCTTCACGAATGGACATCGATATGGCGATATTCCAGCGATATATCGCTGAAATTTCGTAGCGACGTGATACCGATATAAAGTCATATGTCGATATTTAAACCGTTGATCCAGAGATGGAACCTCGTCGACATGTTCCATTTGCTTTAATTCACTGTGATATTTGGAGATCTTGTCCAGTCCGAACTATAGATGGTCATAGATATTTTGTGGTTTTGTGAATGATCATAGCATATGCTTATGGATCTATTTAATAAAAGTGCGATCAAAGGTTAATAAGATCCTCAAATCCTTCTCTCATATTGAAACCGCCTTCTCTACTTGTATTCAGATTGCGCAGACTGATTATGCTTTTGAGTTTGCTCATCATGATTTGGTGTCTTTTTTTGATTCCAGTGCACTATCAACCAAAATTCATATCCCTACACCTCTCCGGAGAATGGGTGGCTGAGAGGAAAATTTGTCATCTTTTGAACATTGCTTGATCTCTACTTACATGCGGGTTCCCAAAACATATTGGCGAGACGCCATCCTCATTGCTATCCACCTTATAAACAGGGTTCCCTCATCTATTCTTAAAGGGGATACTCCATTCTCTGTTCTTTATCCTGAAGAAACATCTTTTTCCTTTACTTCTGCGTATTTTTGGTTGCATTGCATTTGTTCATAATTTTCATGCTTCAGATAATTTGTCCGCATGTGCAGTACAATGTGTTTTCAGGGTATTCCCAAACTCGAAAAGGGTACATATGCAATGATCTTGTAAGTCATCGATACTATGTTTCTGCGGATGTCACTTTCTTCAAACAGAATGGTTATTTCACGCAGTCTATTGGTGGCATACCTTTGGAGCTACCACCACCGCCCATTGTTTTTAACTTTACACAAGAAAGCGTACATGTTCATTAGACTATGTTCCAATACATGTCCCATGTTTGCAGTAGGAGGCGCCTTCTTCAAGTGTTCACACCACCACTGCTCGTATGGATGCTCCGCCAGATCTCCCTATAGCTCTACGACGACCTAAGAGGCAATGTACGGTACATCCTATTTCCTCTTTTACTTCCACTGATGGTCTCTCTAGTGGTGAGAGACGGTTTATAGATGCATTGATGATGATCTCCATTCCTCGTGATCACCATAATGCATTGCAGGATCGTAGTTGGAACAGAGTCATGGGTGAGGAGATTGATGCTCTTATATCCATGGGGACTTGGGATCTTGTACCCTGCCCACCTGGAGTAAAGCCGTTGCATGCAAATGGGATTTCAGAACCAAACAGTCTCCAGATGGCACATTTGACAGACTAAAAGCCCAGGTAGTGATAAAAGGATTTAGAGTAAAAAACACAAAAAATCCTTGAACAGTACACCCAATTTCAATGTCGTAACCGAGCTTTCAGAAGTAACAATGTGGTACCTTATCTCTTGATTTGGTAACAATGGGGACCCTAACTAATTGGACAGGGTAACCACTGTTAACTTTATAAATTGAAAGACGAAGATATCCCCTCCCTTATAGATTCTCAGCTACCCTTCTATTTGTCTTTCTCTTTCTTTTCATCTAATCTCTCTTCTTTCCCTTACAATTTTTAAATTGAATAAGCCTCGCACTTTTAGTTGATTTACTTCAAGTTGTTTTTTCCATCCTTCGTTGTCCTTTGATTCATGATTAATCTATCCTCCTGTGATTTATGCTTCATCTACTCAAATCTTGTATCATTATTCTTCTGAAATGAGATCAAATCAGTAGTTTAGATTCTTTGATCTTTCATACCGGGGAATGTGGTTGTAATTTGGATTGTAGGTTCCTAAATTCTGCTAGTTTGGTGTTCGAAGAAAAGATAAATGGAGACCAGTGACAATCCGTTGGTGTGTTTGGTTGTAGTAGATCGAATACTACTGAACAATCCAATCTATGTATCTTGTATCTATGCTGATATTGGGATCTGATATGACTCAAATATAGACAAAGATTAGAAATTTGCAGGCCCCTGAAGCTACATCTCCAGCCAGAAATGTAGCCCCTAATCTTCAGCACCCTGCAGACCAACTTTCGATCAGCCTTCTTGGAGTCTGATCAATACCTGACATGCACAGATCCATTGCAAACATTCGAGGAGCATCTGCAGCCTGGTTGCAGTAGAAGAACACTGCTGACCCACCTGGAGCTCGACCCATCTGGAGTTCTAACTCAGCAAGAACATTAACAAGAAGAACCACTGTCTATCAGGGGTCGACATCCAGTTCAACACCATCAGCCACCGCCGCTTGCGCCTGTAACCTTCAAGAACCCAACATCATTTGCGTCCAGCAGCAGCATCGCCCACTTCCACCTTCACCGAACCAACTGGAGTCGATCCCCAGTTCTCTGATCAGCTGCTCGGAGCCCTAACAACATCACCCCCTAGAAGTCGCTCCACCCAATCACTGGCGAGCCACCAGAAGATAGAAGCACGTCATCATACCAGATCGTTCAGCCGCCTGGACACTCTCCTCAATCTCAACTCAAGACACCCTCCCACGCCCTCCTCCCTGACGAGATCCTCGTTGCTTTCCGTGATATCCGTCACACCTTCCACTTCGATCCTTGCATCTGCTACCACAATGCCTTCCTCACTCCGCGCCCACCATTGGACCCAGGTCGAGTCCTTCGCGTACATCCTTAATGAAGGTTGACGACGGTGTCTCTAAATCCCCATGGGTATGGTGATCTATGATCCCATCCTCCCTATTCCTTGCTAGGGATGGAATGGAGTAGAGGCCGTAGGCTGCTGGCAATTTGTGTGTTGTCTTCGATCTAAGGGGGGAGGGTTTCGTCGTTCAAATCATAAATTTAATGGTGATTTTAGCTAAGGTGCTCGTTGTTACTAAATCAAGAGATGAGATGTCACATTGTTAATTTTAAAAGTTCAAATATGACATGGCAATTGAGTGTATAGTTCAGGGACTTCGGTGTAATTTACTCAAGAATTCACTCAAATATATGGTGTAGATTATTTGGAAGCCTTCTCTCCCGTGGTTAGATTAGACTCAGTTCACACTATTCTCTCCATTGCAGTCAACAACGGATGGCAAATATCTCAGCTTGATGTAAAAAATGTCTTTATGACCTTGAGGAAGAAGTTTACATGATGCAGCCCCTTGGGTACTCAGTCTAGGGGGACTATGTATGTCGACTTTGTAAGGTCATTTAGTCCGAAGCAGAGTCCCCGAGCTTAGTTTAACATGCTTACCATGGAGATTGGTTCTTTTGATTTCCAGAGGATGAAATCTGACTATTATGTTTTTGTCAGACGACAGTCTACTAAGGTTGCGATATTGGATGTATATGTTGATGATATGATAGTGATTGGTGATGACAAGGCTACACTGCAGATACCAAGGCCTTCCTCCAGAAGGTATTTGTCACCAAGGATCTTGATCAGATTCACTACTTCCTAGGTACAGAGGCAATACACACTACAGAGGGACTACATTTATCACAGAGGAAGTATTGCATGGCCATTCTCAGAGGTAGGGTTGCTTGGATGCAAACCATTGGGATATCAGCAGAGGCAGGAGGCATGCTATCTCTCCTGATCCTGAGTTTGAGAATCCCACACAATACAGAAAGTATAATGGCAAGCTACTTTACTGTACTGACACCAGACCTGATATATCTTATGAGGTCAATCTGGCAAGCCAACACATGGAGAAACCATGCTACAGCCATTGGGAGGATGGTCTCTTGATACTTTATATCTGAAAGATTGTCCTGGATGTGGCCTCTCTACAAGGTCAATGGTCACACTAACATTGATGCATATGCTGATGCAGACTATAGACTATACCAGTTCTCATGAAGACAGAAGATCTACAACTCGTTATGTAATGTTCATTGGAGGCAACCTTGTGACCTGGCGTAGTACGAAGCAAACTGTTGTGTCTAGGTCAAGTGCATAGGCGGAGTATAGAGCAACGGTCCAAGCCACATGTGAAATCACTTGACTAGTTTCCTTCTTCGCAGAGATTGGTCTTTCTACGGTCACTTTTATTCCATTGTATTGCGATAACAAATCTACCACATACATCACTACTAGTTCAATCTTTCATGAATGCACAAAATATATCAAAGTTGATTGCCATTTCATATATGTTGTATGAGAAGGAAGGCTATGTACCCCGCATATATCCATTGAGCTTCAACTTGCATATATACTCACAAAAGAAATGCCCAAAAGACGAGTCCCATGGTTTATTTCCAAGTTGGACATGATCGACAGATATGCTCCAACTTGAGGGAGAGTGTTGGAACTATTATATTTCAACGTGTTTTTTATTTAAGTTTTGTGATGCATCTAGAGGGGTATTTATGTAATTTCTTCTTTTATTTGCTCTCTAGGATTTCACGCTATATAAGAAATCCTAGACCTATGGAATAAACAAGTTATTTGTTCTCAACTCTTTTCTTCACAGTCATTAACCTTCCTATCAGTTAGAGAGTAAATGAAGACTTACACTCTCTTTAAGACTTTGAGTCGAAAGACAGGATCGAAAGATATGCTACATGGGATGAAGACAACGATACTGTGTATACTTAGATTTATGGTGGTTTTGTTCCTTGGATTAGAGATGAAGTAATCTACTATGACAACATATAGGATATCTGAAACAATCTAAAGGAGTCAAATTCATAGGTCAATAATACGAGTTATGTGTTTCAGACCTATTATCAATTGATGCATCTGAAACAACATGAGAAACCTCTTCTGCAATATTATTCATAGATGGAGGTCTTGAGTAATAAGTACAATTCTCTGAGGCTAATCTGCACGTATGAACTACGAAAGGCAGCTTAGAAAGGGCTGGTAGTTTAACATTTTTAGATAGAATGACTCCTTCCTACCAGTCTATCACTCAACAATAAATCCAATGATGACGAGCACCAGGATACCCAATCAAAAGGAGGTGTGGTAAGAGTTTCTGTTAGAGTATATGGTTGTGCGCCTACTGAGTTGTAACAGGGTAAATGGATCCTGGAGAAGATCCATTTACCCCATGCAGTGTTTAGTCCCACATCGTCCAGCGGTGGGACTTGGAGGCTCTGGAGAGGCTATATAAGGAGCCCCAGACCTCCTGTATCCATTGAGAAAAAGGAATGAAGTATCCGCCCCATTGAGGGCTTCTCCCGTGGTTTCATCCCGCTCCTCACGGAGTAGGGTTCCACGTAAAAATCTTTTGTGTTCTTCATGTTTATCTTTATTTCTATGCTCTGATTATCGTTTCCGCTTCCGCTTCCGATTTTCTAACATGGTATCAGAGCGGGTTCGATTCTCGAGGTTTTCATATTCTTATTATCGATTTGAGATTCAGTGGTTTATTCGTAAAGATTATTTCTATTCGTCTATTGGTGGATCATGTTCTTGTTCTAGGGTTTAGATGAAACCCTAGATCTGCCTGATAGAGTTTTGCCGTCATCATCTCCAGTGGCTGGAGCCCTCGCAAGCCCTAGCAGGCGATCACCCAAGGTTTCGATGAAGATCTGTTCTCCTGTGCCGCACGCCTGTTTTCGAGATCCCTGACGGTGCGCCCATCACTGTGCGCACCTTCTGTTCGCGCAAGTATCCAATGTCCTGCGCTCATCTCCAGCAGATCTCTGGCAGCGCACGACCATCAGGTCCTCCAGGCGGCGGTTCCTCGCGCACCAGCACAGGTGCATCCCCACATCCCAGGCGATATCTACAGATTCACTTCAGGTGCAAGTGCACCCCCGCCAGTTCCTCCTTGGGCTGAGCCCCACGGCTGCGCATGACTCCCGAACGCTGCTCCCGATCTCGCACATCAGGCGGCGCGCAGGCGATGTCCTTACGCAAATCATCCAGCGACCCGCAGAGCCCAGGCGAGCTCTATCGGCAGAACCCCTCGGCTCCGCGCGAATAAACCTCCAGGCTCTCCAGCAGCGCAGTTCCCAGGCGCCCCCCTCTATCTCCAGAACACCTCGTGCGTGGCGTTCCTCGCGCACGCAGTTCCCAGGCGCCCCCCCCCTCTCGCTTGGCGATCCATCTTGCGCAGCCCGCACATCTCCTGGCAGCGGTGCGAGATGCATTTACTCCAGCCATCGCCAATTTCTTCAGGCAGAGCCCCAGGCGCGACCCCTCGAGCGATCTCTTCCAGCGGCAGGAAACCCCAATCGTGGGGGCGGCGGCTTCATTCGAGGACTTGGTTTCTAGGGCACGATAGCCCTTATTTATTTAAAAAAAATCTTTTGTTTTGTAAAGGTGTGGGGGCAGCAGGTTCATTAAAAAAGGGGGCTGCGAGTTTGGGCTAAATGTGGGCCGTTTTAAAAAAATGGGGGGAAACTCATCGAAGAAAAAGGGGGGGATTTCAAAAAAAATGAATTTCTTGGAAAAGGCGCGTACACGAAAAAAAGGCCGTACGCAAGTTTTAAAAAAAATTTATGAGTTGAAAAGCCGTAAAAAAAATATGAAACGGCTTGCAAAAAAAAAATGATGAAAGCCGGGAAAAAAAATGTCAACGGCTTAAAAAATGCTTAAAAAAATGATGATGAATGTTTGAAAAGCCGATAAAAGTTGTGATCGGCTAAGTGTTTGTTTTTGTCCCCATCATTGTAGTCTTCTCCCAACTTGGTCGACGTCCATGTTTTCCGACAAGTATGGGAGAAAGGGGGAGTATGGTGTAGAGTCACAGGTCTTCTCCAGATTTCAGAGATATCAGATTCGTCCGACCACTTCAGATTTTCAGACTCTATAGATTCAGCGGTTTCAGACTCGACGATTGTCTTCCGAGTCCAGTTTCAGACACGCACAAGTGTGCGGTCATTGTCAGATGAGCATATGTTGCCATCATTGTTCAAGGTCCCCATCATTCTTGTTGTCAGGCCAGAGTTTTCATGTGGTATCATAGGTACACCAGAGCAGTGCACCATTCTCTCAGCCAGATGGGAGAGACCCAGTTCATGGTGCACCTATCCGCTTGGATCAGTCGACAGATAGTCTAGCTGAATTATATGTGAATGAGATTGTCAGCCTTCATGGTGTTCCTGCATCAATTGTATCTGATCGAGATACACGATTTACCTTTCGTTTATGGAAGAGTTTTCAGGATGCTATGGGCACTCAATTGAAGTTTAGCACTTCACTTCATCCGCAGACTGATGGTCAGTCTGAAAGGACCATCCGGACTCTAGAAGATATGTTGAGAGCATGTGCTTTAGATTTTGTGGGCAGTTGGGATAGACACATTCCGTTAGTGGAGTTTGCTTACAATAATAGTTTTCATTCAAGCATCAAGATGGCACCCTATGAAGCATTGTATGGGAGACCTTGTAGATCACCCTCATGTTGGAGTGATGTGGGCGAGAAGCACATCTTAGGATCGGAACTTGTTCAGACAAGTAAGCAGGGTGTTGAATTAATCAGAAAGAGATTGTTGGCGACTCAAAGTAGGCAAAAATCTTATGCCGATCGTCATAAAAGAGAGTTGAGTTTCGCGGTTGGGGAACATGTGTTCTTAAAGATCTCTCCGACCAAGGGCGTCTTACGATTTGGCAAAAGGGAGAAACTCACTCCCAGATACATAGGACCTTTTGAGATTCTGCAGCTAATTGGAGAGGTGGCATATCGTATTGTATTACCACCTCAATATTCAAAACTTCGTGATGTGTTCCATGTGTCTATGCTGAGGAAGTACACCCCTGATCCTTTACATGTGATCGAGCATGAGGTCATTGATATTCAGCCAAACATGACCTTTGAAGAGAAACCTATACGAATCATTGATCGCAGAGATCATCAATTGCGTCGGCGCATAGTTCATATGGTCAAGGTCCTTTGGCAATACCACTAAAAGGAGGAGGCTACTTGGGAGCTGGAAAGTGAAATGCAGGAGAAGTACCCACAACTTTTCGGTATGTCCCTCTACTAAGAAATTTCGAGGACGAAATTTTTTTAAGGGTGGTAGATTGTGACGACTTGGGTATTTTTAGGAAAAAATTCAAATGAGATGAATTGATTTATCTCGGATTAAATGTGTTAATTAATACATTAAATCCCATCCTTTATCAACTTTAAAAACCCAAGGGCTCTTCCCCTCACGTCACCACATTTTTGCAACTTTAGAGAGAGTTAGAGAGAGAGAGAGAGGAAGGGCTATCTTACTGACACCGCTCGTCGTCGCAGGAGAAGATGACGTCGAATCGGAGGAGGAGAGGAGCACGAATCCGTGATCAAAAGGAGGTGCAACGACCACATCGGGTAGAGATAAGCGTTGGATCGAGGTATGTATCGGCTTTAGGATTTCGATTTCTAGACGTATGTATCGGTTTAGGTTTTCATATAACAAAAATCACATACGAAATACGCATCGTAATGTGTGTATCGATTTTTTTTAGACCAAGAACGCCTACCTGTTGGTTTGAGATAAGAATTGAAGAAGTAGGAGTACTATGCGTTGTGTAATGATTATCCAGAAGAAAATTTTTTAAAACATGCGTGACAGGTCTGTAGATTTAACAAGCATGTGTACCTATTCATGTTAAACCCTTAAATGTTGCGTTTAAACATAGAATTAAAATACATAATAGGTTTATTTGGATTTAATCAAGCCGTATTACCCAATTACAATCCTAAGTAGATGCCAAAAAGGACAGAATCATGGAGAAATTATGAAGTACGTATGGAATAATATGATTATTGGAATATGATTTGGTCAACAATAGAGGAATGGATCATGTTTTTCTTGATAATACTACTCCTTGGTCTGATTACGCATGAAGGTCAACATTTGGAGTTTGATGGAAAGACAAAAAAAGGACGATCTTTATTTGTTAAGATGTACAGAACCTGGGCAATATTTCCTACGAATTTTCACCCATATGAAAATTTAGGATATATATTTTTTTATTCGGGTTTATTGTATAAAAATGTAATAAGTATGACGGGATACTTTAACATTGTATTGGTATAAGATAAACCCTGTCTCTGTAATCCGCTAACTTTTGGAAATGGGAATTTTAAATCAAGATTACTCAAACACCTCGTGAACAAGGCAAACATGAGTTCTCTAATCCATTAAACATTTCCATTATGGTGCCATGAAAAGGTGTTATTGATAAATTCAATCTCATATATTACAGGTTTTTTTCTATAATTAGATGATAATTTTATCGACATGGTTGTTACCTGTAATAATTTTTGTTTAAGCATCACGGTTGTAATTTATGCACTTAATGATTCATCATTCAATGACAAGTAATCTAATCCTTGTATATATATACATACATACAGATAATATAATATGTTACTCAAACATCTTTTCGTTAATTAGCAAGTTACAATATATATGATAAGAGAATTTCTTTTAAAGCGAAATAATTACAACTAGAAACAACACCTAGATCGATCTATTCATTCATTTATGCTACATATGATTCATATGGATTAGTTCTACTACCATAAATGAAGATATCTCTTGTTGCAATATGAATAAAATGGAGGGATACAATGTGATAACCTTAAATAAGATTTAAGGTACAGACTCCTAAAGAGTCACATGGACGACCGCAAGGGGTCGTATTAGCCGCAAGGGGCAACGCCGCAAGGGGCGTACGGTTGCAAGGAACCAAGAGGCAAAAGCTAAGTCCTCTACAGTTGTAGCTACACTGTCATGTCATGCCATGGACCGCAAGTGCCAACGGGTGAAAACGTATAAAAAGATGCGTGAATGAATGTTATGCAAGAAAATGGTTTATAAAAGAAAACCATCATGAAAATGCAAAGAATGGTTTAACAAGAGAAAGAACCATCACATGTTATGCTAAAATTGGGTTAAGAAAGTTAAATCATTAAATTCATGGGGGCTAATATGTAAAGTGGTTTATATATTTTTGTAGGTATGTAAATTGCTTGGTATTTTATGAAATACGTCCACAAGTAGAAATAATTATTTATCATGCCTACTTACGCAATTTACCTACTTTACATGTATAACCATGTTTATGAAAGAAACCAAACTAAACATGATAGGGATCGAACTTAGACATGCATGGGAATTATCTAGGCATGAAATGTTGTGTATGCATGAAAATCCAAGTATATAATTTTTAACGGATCAAGGACCATTAGAATACCCATGCATGGACCCTGATGCATACTGGGCATTAGGCTCATACAAATTATGTTTGTTAATTTCAGGTGAAGAGCAAGGTTGATTGCATTTTCTGGATCGTGCTTCAGACTCACTGAGATTCCTGACGTGGTACGATTTATCTGTGAAGATCTAGTGGATATCTATATGCCCACAGGAACTATCGAGTTGTTATCTTTTTTTTAAAATTCTAGATTAGTTAATTTTTCCCAGTTTAGAGTTGTAATAATGGAACTCTAGTTGGAGATATTTTATGGAATTGATATTTATCTCTGTTCATTATGTGTCATTTGTTGATATTTTGGTAACGGGTCGGTCGTGCGATCAACCATCGCAAGCTTCCGCCGATTGTCGCGATCCGTTCCGTTACAATCTTAGAATAAAGTCTTGACATCACAATTACACCATTTTGTTCACAGTATTTTCCTTTCTTATCATTCAAACCAACTGAATAAGAATGAAAGATAAATCACATGTATTCCTTATCTATTATGCTTCATCCGAACTCCCGGGGCCCTTCTGATTTTCCATTGTTATATTTATATCACTACCTTTTTGCAATAAAACTTGTATCCTCGTGTACTTGCATCGCTAACAGTTATGCTCTCCGTTACTTTGACCGTCTATGAGATAAATTGAATCATGGTTTGTTAAAATCAAGATCTGGTGAAGAATGATGTTATTATTATTGTCCCCTTACGTTCAACCATTGATCTCTCACACCTCTCCAATCAAATCGTCCTTCTTCTTCTTCTTGCGGGTGTCTTTAGTGTGAGCTTATTATGTGTGATTCTAACATGCGCATCCTTCTCCTAAACCTCTTTCTCCCTTACTTGCTTCTTAAAGGTGCTAACCTTGGCTAGGAGGTCGTCTGCTTGCTTTTGGGGCAGGGCAAGGTACTTGTCGCAGTGGGCCATGATGGCAATCATTGTCGCCGATGATGATTTGCTTTTTGTCGTTGACATTGTAGACAAGGAGGATGTCGTCATGTGCATAGGGGGAGGGGGAGGAGTCGAGGTGGTTGTGGACTCGGATGAGCTCTACGAAAAAGTGGAGGGCGTAGAGGAAGAATGGACAGGCATAGGGATGTCATGGGCCTTCAGGATGAACTTGGCTGGTTTGAAGGGGTAGGACAAAGAATGAGAGGGCGTGGGGGATCTCAAGGCCGATTGGGGAAGAGGGGAGGAAGGGAAGGTCGAGGCACGAGGAGACGAGAAGGAGAATGTCGACGATGCCACGCCTGGAGAGGAAAATGAAGTGAGAAGGAGGCATTGCATGAGGGGTTGTAGCGGTGCAAAAGGAGGGTTGTTGTGGTGTGGAGGGGAGATGGTAGTGATGCTCACATTCAAGGTTGTGATGCAGCCACTTTATTAGGGGAGGAGGTGACGGTGGGGTTGTTTGTGTTGGCCGGAACTCATAAGAGAGACAATATCCCTAGAATTATGTGTCATCATTGTTGTCAAGTGTAAGTCATGCAACCTCAAATATCATCAAACCAAAAGCAGATTGAATGTTTCAGATCCCTTTGATTATTTAAATTCATTAAAGAAGGAGAGATGCGCAAAGAATGAGAGGCTTATGGTTTCCGAGACCTCAAAGAATGGCAGCGCGATTATCTTCTTTGATTAAAGAAATTAGTAGATTTTGGATTCTCAAGAAAGCAATGGATATTTAAACGCAACAATTATGATTTATTGGTCAACATTTTCTTTATGAAATCAAATGTTATTATTCTTTATTTCTCTCAAGTTCATTGCAAGAGTGTTAACGGTGAGGGGCCTTCGAGCGAAACCATAGGTGGTTGGGGAGGGGCTTCCCGCTTCCGCTAAGGGTATTGGGGTCAGTTGGGGAGCCTCTTCGGCATGGCGGGAGTGGCATGTGGCGCGGTGGGTGGGGGAGAGCTCTAAACAAAGTTGCAGAGAGGATGAAGGAGGTGATTCAATCGGAGTAGAGCTGCGAAGCTGAAAAGTAAGGAGGCAAAATAACACTTATGTCCATGCCTTTAAATCCTGTTGGGGAGGTGGAAACGATGGTAGCTAACCATAGTGTCACAATCGTTAATGGCGCAAGAACGTATGAGCGAAAAGTGTTATTGCAAAAAAGATAGGGGAGTGAGTATAACTGTGAAAACTCTGGAGAAAAGGTGTAAAAAATCCTATATTTTAATCAAAGTCATTGTAACTAATTCAGTTGGGACTTTGGTTTATTGCACTAAATCTTGGCTCGTGTAAATTCAACAAAATACGAGTGTGCATATTAAAATTACTCATGTTCCCACTACAAGGAAAATTAGCTGTGGCCACAGAATTATACCCACAGATGTGGAGCTTGTGGTTACGGAATTAAGTTCTGCCCACGACACTTCGCGGCATGTAGCCGTAGCTACAAGTCTCGTCGCGAGAGTTCTCTAACCACGAATATGCCGTGGCCACTACAAGTGACCACAGAACTTGGTGTGGTCACAACTCTTATATGAAGACTTTAGCCACAGATTGTGGCTACGAGAAACTAGTGGCCACGGAATTATCGTGGCCACAAGTTTCCGTAGCCACATTCCGTGGCCACAACTCATTTTTCTTGTAGAGTCCATAAATTGTCAAATGATTTATTAATATAAATGGAGGAAGACCATATTCCTTAGAAAAAGTTTTGAATTTGAAGGAAATATATAGCAGAGCATGTATTGATCTAGTAATCGTCATCACACAACAATGTGTATGACGAATATTTGTTTTCTTAACATATCAAGTATGACCACGACTTCATGAGGAATGCTAGATATATCGCATGGCAATAAACCAGTCTAATTAAAATGAGATTAGATAGCTTCTTTAAATAGTTCATCTATGAAAATTAACTTTGTTTAAGTCGTGTACAAGCTTTCAAAATTCAAATGTGAGAGGTCCATTGTAGGTAATATGTATGTATTGCCCTAGATATGTGTGAGGGAATTGATGTTGAACTTGGAAGAGTCCTTGATTATGGTGCCTTGCACCTGCCTGTTTTATAATGGTGTGGGGTTAAGTTGAAGTAACCTCCTCTCAAAGGGATCAATCAAATGAGTAACCCTTCTGTGACTAGTAGTTGTTAGTTCATTACAAACAAATGATAATTGTAATGTAATGCCGTATTGTTTATGTGTTATATTCATTATTTTTATAAAATATAATATATTTTTTATGTTAACTTTTCTCTTTAAAGATGGTTAAGAATATTATAATAAAGAAAATGTGAGATCCATATAATTGACTCCAACCTAAGAATCGAAGGGTAGAACGGGAGATAACCTAGAACCAAACAGGAGATACATCCTGAGTAGCTAGTTGACCCAGGGGTAACCCTAGTTGCCAATTTACCCAGACTAGCATTTGAAAGCAATGGAAGAAAGTAAAAGTAGACATGAACGATTATCACCATATTATGCTTCAATTCAGCAGTGTATTAAATGTTTTTGCGTGTGTCCTACAAATGTTTATCAAAAGTAAACATCTATGTATGATATGGACGCAACTGCTGTGGATATATTCGTATCCAGTCCACTATTGTATATGTTCTATGTAACTTTTCTTACTAGTATGTATATTTATTTTCAAATGAATATGGAAATGGAAGATAGAATTTGTACAAAATTGATAAGCTATCGAATTGGAGCCATATAAATCTACATATATAGGGGCCCTTCCAATAGGATGCATCCTTACTGAATTCAGGAAGGTCGCCCTCTTTTTGTATAAAACACAAGCACTACAATTTATATTCAACAGCAAGTTATATATATAAAAACACACATAAAACTGTATATTATAATACAAACATTAAAACTACTCATTATAATACAAACTGTGTATGTATTCTACTAAAGTCGTATTTTTTACAAAAAAAGACGCGGCCTTCATGAACTCAGGAAGGTTCGCGTCCTATTAAAAGGAAATATTGTGTGTGTGGGGTGGGGGGTGGGGGGTTGATCCTGTGAGAGTCAAAACAATGAGAACATGAGCATAATCTAGTGGTACATATTCATTACTCTCATGCTCTCACAGTTTTTTGCTCTCATAGGATCAACCATATATATATAGAGAGAGAGGGCCCTCCCAATGAGGTGCACATTTCCCGCATCAACGGAAAGCTCATCATGAGATCCGTTAAATCTCAATCTAATGGTTCTTCATCTAAAAGGATATTTTAGTCCATATGTCTTCGTTTTGAATATGAGTTTCGTTTAATCTGTTTGTTTTCCCATTTTTAGTTCGTCTAATTTGGTATTTTCGATTGTTGTTTATTCAATGAGGTTTCGCCAACATGTCAGCATTTCCGTGTTACGCAAAATGTCAAAACTCCTTGTAAAATTCGTATTAACATTGTAAAATAGTATCCTGCATTGTAAAATAAAATCACAGTTATTAAGATTTTTTGACACAATTGCAATTTTAAGTACTTTTGTCAAAAAAATAATACGAGCATGTAAGATACGACTTGAGATTTGTAAAATATGACCTGATATTGTAAAAATGATCTGGAATTGTATAAAAAAGATTTGAGATTATTAGAATTTTGATTAAAAAATGATACACGTAAAAAATTTATGATATTGTAAAAAGTATTTGAGATTTGTAAAAAATTGATCTGATTTTATAAAAAAGAATATTAGAGATTATAAAAAGATCTGATATTGTTAGATAATTTATAAAAGAAACCAGTGAATGGATTTGTAAAATCTTTGCAGAGATTTGTAAAATATGTGCATCTATTGTAAAATTATGCATATACAGATTCATGTATGTCAATTCACAAGAACAAAAATAGAAAATAAATTAAAGTTTCAGTAAAATTATGCATGTGCATATTTATTTATTCAGAAATTCCCATATTATGTCAATCACCACATTCTCGATTTGAAATAAAAAATGCAAATAAAAAATGCAAATAAAAAAACACAAATAGAAAATGTAAATAAAAATGCAAATAAAATACAAATAAAAAACATAAATAAAAAAATACAATAAAAAATGCCCCATTCCCATGTTTTATCATGCTCCACACGTGCGCCATCTCCTCCTCCACCATTGTCGTGCTCTACCACATGCGCCACCATCAACTCCGCCGTCGTCATGCTCCACCATGGGGAACTCATGCCGTCGCCATTTATTTTAGGAGGGGAAAACCCTAGCAAGGGATTTCCAATAAATGGACCAAGAATAGAATGTGGATTTTACATTCTATTTTTAGAATGAGATAAAAAGACTAAAATAGATTTTCAACATTAAAATATTAAGATTAAAAAGGAATTAATCGTAACCATCAGATTAATTACATACATATGAGATGTCGGGCTTTCCTTGCACCCAGGAAAGGTGTACCTTACTATATATATATATATAGAGGGCTTATCCAGAGGGCACTGTGCCGATTTGGGTCGTGGTGAGCACCAAACGTGGGCTCGCCACGTGTATGTGTCGGTTCTATTTGGAAGGGGACAGTTTTGGCAATAACAATATGCATGCATTATTAACATAATAAGAATTCGAATTAAATCATTTCCTTAAAAATAGGTGGTCGGTTTTAGTAAGATAAAAAATACGCATTTAAATTATTGTCGGCATATATTCTATTTATGGAATGATCATTCCACGTTTGGATTAAGAAAGATAAATTACTGATTATAATTATTGATTACGTCAATTACTAATGTCCATACAATAATTACCTATTACAAATATACATATTACTGAACGCATTATGATTGTTACTGAATCTATAGTTATTTTACATCTGTAATATTACATTGTACAGAGATCAGTAATTCATTCATGTTACTCAAGTAATACATATTCAGTTCTCAAGTAACTATTGTTGTGGGATCAGTAATTAAGTATGTGAATTACTAATGTTCATACAATAAGTACTGATTACAAATGTACATTTTACTGAAGTCATTTTGATTGTTACTAATGTTATAGTTACTCAATACTTTGAGTCTTACTGAAGCACCTCTTATTTACTTATATAACATTTTTAATTACTTATAATGTATCGACTGTTACTGATAGCAATACATAAGTTACTGGTTACCTGATTTTTTATACTTATTCCAACTTACTTATTCCATTACCTTCTTTTACCTACAATTTATTATATGTTACTGATGCTTCTATGTATCTTACTTGTTTTATTCTTTGTTTTGAATTACTATCGAATCACACATTCTTTACTTATGTAGCCTATTTAATTACTTGTAATACGTCAAGTGTTACCGAAAGTCACACATAAATTACTTAATTATAGTTATATGGTGAACATCCAAATGTCAACTGTCTTTTAGTTCATTTAGATGATGTTGTTTTGCTCTCGCTCCTCGGCATAACAACAGCTTCTTCAAGACACCAAATTGTGCATTGTTCTGCAAGAAACAATAAGTTAATTTATATCCGTGAATAGTAAGAATTGTATAAAGAAAAGTAATTCAGCAATATACTCACTTCAGTAAGAATCATTGAATGACAAGTAACTTGTAATGAATTGTTAGTAACATTTATTATATGACAAGTAACTTGTAATGATTGTTAGTAACTCAGCAATATACTCGCTTCAGTAAGAATCATTCAATGACAAGTAACTTGTAATGAAATGTTAGTAACGTTTGATTATTGACAAGTAACTTGTATTGAATTGTTAGTAACTCAGCATTATAGTCAGTATATCTTCAAAGTAACACATTAAAAGTAACAATTTTGATAGTAGTAGTAACATAAAATATCTTATAAGTAAAATAAGTAGATATATCAGTAACTCAGTATATATTCAAAGTAAAACATTAAAAGTAACAATTGTGTTATCATTAGTAACATAAAATATCTTATAAGTAAATTACTTAAATACATCAGTAACTCGGTATATTTTCAAAGTAACACATTAAAAGTAATAAGTGTGTTAGCATTAGTAACATAAATATATCTTGTAAGTAAATTACTTAAATACATCTGTAACTTTTTATTGTATGAAATCAAAATACCTTCGAAAGATTCAATAGACTACAAATCGTGTATCAAATTCAATCAGATTCAAATCAGTCATAAAAATACGATTCAAATCGTGTATCAAATTCAAATCAGATTCAATGGACTACAAATCGTGTATCAAATTCAATCAGATTCAATGGACTACAAATCGTGTATCAACTCATGATCCAGAAACATAAAAAAAATCGAAATATGGTCTATAATCAGTCAGATTCAAATCAAAATATCCAAAAAAATCTTTCTACATATTATAAGATTCAAATCAAAATGCGAAAAATAAAAATCTAATCGAAATACAATACCTTGCATTAGATAAAAAACGATCGCCTCTCTTTACATGATTCATCGCCTCACTTTGCAAATCGCTAGATCGAAAAATGCGAGATCAACCGCCTCTCGTTGATCTATCAACACACGTTTCCATAAACGTATACTAATTTAAGAATTGCTTAATATTTCCAATTTGCTTCTCTTTCCATTTTGGTTATGGTTCCTATTTTTAAGGGATTGAGAGATCCAAATCTGACGGTTGGAATTACAGGCTCACCACGACCCAAATCGGCACAGTGCCCTCTGGATAAATTTCCTATATATATATGTATATATACACATCTGTAGTAACCCCTATATTTGTATCTGTAATGCAACCAGTTGCATCCCTTATATGCAAAAGACAGTCAACATAAACTTGTTGTTGGGAAAATAAAATGTTGTAACTGATTTTTTGAAATTAATGATCCATTTAAACTTGATGCTACTAATCTAATATCATTGTTAAACACTCCACTTAACATTATGAGATTAGTCTAGGGTGTTGGCTGAGCCTTATCCTGTGACTCTAGAGATGTAGATGTTAGTTATCCACATAATCGTTCCATTTTTATGTTTGTTGCATAAATATATGTTTATGTGGTACTAATATTTAATGTAGGAAAATTGAAGGCGGACTATAGTAAACTCTCGATTCGCTCAAGCTGTTGAAATATGTAAAAATTATGTAATGAAGACATACAAATATTTTATCTCACTATGCATTTATTC
This sequence comes from Ottelia alismoides, assembly GCA_037367405.1. NCBI lineage: Eukaryota > Viridiplantae > Streptophyta > Magnoliopsida > Alismatales > Hydrocharitaceae > Ottelia > Ottelia alismoides. Next base: position 52,845 of record JAZKJV010000092.1, on the reverse strand, counting down.
AAATTCTCATAACTGATAGAAGACCATCATATTTATTATTTTTATTTTGATATGACCCTTGAAAAAGATCTTAAAAGATAAAAATAATTGAAATCATCTTATCATCAAAACTGATACTCCATCTCTTTTTTATTCTTTAACACTAAAAAGCACTCCATTTCCATAGAGCTTTCAAGTGATTCATGTCTCAAACTCACTATAATTACTACTAAAAGCTCCGAAATCATTCCTAAGTCTCGACATGAATACTCTGTCAAAATTTTAAGGAGCTTTCTTAAAACTATCACATGTCAAGTTTATATACATCATATTAACTAAGGGCCATTCTAGATCTTATGATGTATATCAAGAACCCAAGATGTGGATTTCTTCAATATGAGAAAGGTAAAAGACTTTCTCGAAGATTGTTTAAGTAAGGGTAGGTTTTATAAGGACTTCTACTATACCGGTTCAAAGTAGTAAGGTAGAGTGAACATTTTTCTATGACGATAGTAGTGCGGACGGGTAATCCTAGAACATTGTTCTAAGTCGATGTTTCACCCACTTACACGGTAAAATCTTTGTGCGTTTGTAAAGTAACCTTTAAATCTAAATTTATTTTGACAACACAATTCGATCTCTCCTTTCTTATGCATTTTAATCTTTTTTTAGAGAGATTCCTTAACTTGGGGTGCCTCGATGAACATTTATGTCGTCAAGCATTACCTCCGACTAAGTTCCAATTATTTATTTAGTTTGATTTCCATATTTTGATTTTTATCCTAATTTCGTTATTTTATTTATTTATTTATTTGAAAAAGATCAAAATTTCATTCTATCGAAATAAAGGGGTGTGATGAAGCACGTGCAAGAAAAAGGAAACAAAAGAAGAAGGCCCATACAACAAGTTTGATAGAAAGTTGCCAATGGGAGGGGATAATTCTAGTTTCGTCATGGTAGCGTGCACAATTGTTTATATGCATACTTTCTACTTACATATCATTCACAAGCTACTTCAATTCGCCTAATCGACCTAAATCAATCACACAACATTCAACAATGTTCATGTAAGAAATATTATGTATGCAACTACCAAATATGGTAGTTGCCAACTTTATTTTATTTCTTATTTTTGTGGCTCATGATTAATTGTGAAAGGATGCATCAATTTGGGAGGTTGCTTTTGGTGGTTACCTTAATGAATAGGTAACCATCATGTTTTATATATATGGATTGGGGTCCCCTCTCCCTCAATTAATGAATGCAAGAGGATCCATTACTCAAGTATAATGGGCAAGAGTTGAGAAGGAGAATGTCCTGATAGATTTTCTTCCGATAGAACCACCCAGCTAGGATACGAGGTAGGTGGGTCAGGGTCAGGATGTCGGCATGTCCGGCCCAAAGGAGCCTAATCTAATCCTCACTTTTGCCAAAGGAGGAAGGGACTTTTTTCTTTTTGAGAGTAGGGCGGCTTCCGCGCGAAGCGAAGGGATTGGATTTGAAGTACGACTGGGACGCTATGAGAGCCGCTGGGGAGACCGTGCTAACTAAGAAGCGGGGGAGGCCCGAGCTTAGGATAATGAGAAAAAGCCGGCTTGATCGACCCTCATTCAATGCACCTAGCACGAGGCTGCGGCAGGGGGGTGGTGACACATCGAGCCTGCGCCTATGAAAAGCTTCACACGATGTGCGACGACGTCCATACCGGGGAATGGATTGTATCAGAGAGGTCAGTCGAAGGTGTGGAAAAGAGAAGTCCGGATAATCCCATCTTCATCACTTCATTTCCGCTGCGATGGCTTATGGTAATCCTTAAGTATCTTAGATCTATTTTTTTTAATTAGTATTGTAGATCTATTATTTGATTAAGTTTATAGATCTATAAGGTTATTAGATCTATCAATTGGTATCAGAGCAATAAGATTTACTCATATATTTGATTTACTCTTATCAATTCTGCACTCGCATTCGATGGCTTTCGACCTTTGAATGGTTACCAATATACACGGATAGGATTTTCCCATTCATATATTGTGTATGTATTAATACAGACATGCCGTTTTTTTACCTGTGAAGTTGATAGATTTTTTGGACTTCATGATCTTAGAATCTGTTGTATATTTAAGATTGTTATCAACGGATTTTATAATCTTACTAAATGGATTATGCACAATTGCTTTTTGGAATCGCTCGTTTTTTTTGTCAATATGACAAATAGTTGGTGTTATTACAATCCTTAGGTTTTTTGTCTATACGACTAATAGTTGGTTTTATTAGTTGGTGTTATTACATGTGACAACATGAATGGACTTTCACATCCGAACTCTGCTGCAACTTACATAAATGTGGCGATGATTTGTAACTCGTGCTTTGTATCTTCTCCTTTTCTGTTGTGGACTTTAAAAAAATGGAACAACTTGATTGTTCTGTATCCGTTGGTTTTGTAATCTCAACGATTGAGTCTTTTCTAGAATCATATTCATAAGTCTACATTGATCTTTTTGTGGTTGCCTTGATAAAATTAAATTGTTTTTCCCATGATCTTTGAAACACCATAAGATGTGGATAGATGGTGTGTTATTCTCGAAAGGTAGTTATTAAGTTGTTTGTGATATCGGATTGTTCAAATTAGTTCTCCATCAATTGGCAATTATTGGTTGTATCCTAGAATAATCACAGTTTGTTGGTTTATAATGTCAATAATTGCATTGTGTACTGGAGTTTAATTAATCCGATGACCTCTGTTTTTTTTTGTATCATGAGGTTTGAAGTTTTGTTATCGATTGTATTCATATTCTTTTATGATATTTCTTTTGGATTTCAATTACTTATTATTTAATCAACTTGTTTGATGCCATAAGTTGTACAATCGAAATAGAAAAGATTAGCCACTGCATCTATTCGTTTTGTATTGTACTTTTTGTCACTTTAAATAGTGAGCAAGTATTGACTAGTTGTCTTAGAGTAGCCACAGCATCTTGGATAACAATGCCAATAATCGCATTAAGTGCTAAAGTTCAATTATTTGAACTAATGTCATCAAATTACATCTACATGGTGGAAATAGCTTGATTAACTCCCTTTAAAGTCATTCGGATAAGTGTATACAATTGAATCGGGAGGAGTAGCCACAACATCTGATCGGTTCATATTGTACATATTATTTTTGATAATGAGTAATTATTGGTTAGTTATCCAAGAATAGCCACAACATCTAGGATAACAATGCCAATACTTACATTAAGTGACGGAGTTAATTGGACTTTTTTTTGCATTGAGAAAAATAAATTATTTTGTTAGTTATTCTAATGCCCACAAGTACGGAATTTCTAATGAATATTCAAAAATTTATTTGTCTCATTTATTAAGAAGAATCAATTGTATATTACAATACATTGATTTCTCAAAATATTAAATAAGTTAATATTTTGGATAAGGTTTTATGCTTGAGTTATTGCTTATTGTGGTTGTCTTGTTATGAAATTATTGCAGATAGTTCAGCTTTCATGTCTACTCAATTCAATATCCTAAATTCTGTTTGGATTCTTGAATGTCATGTATGTCATGAATCTAATTTCATTGATGTTCCTATTAATACTTGGTGGATTTATTCTGGTACTTCAATCCATATTTCCAACTCCATTCAAGGCTTTCTGAAAACAAAGATACCACTAAAAAATGAGCAAAGTGTTTATATGGGAAATCGTATGACTTCACATGTTGAAGCGATTAGGATGCAACGGCTCATTTTGGAAACTAGCCATGTACTTGATTTGGAAAATGTATTTTTTGTACCCAAGTTCTTTAGAAATTTAATTTCAATATCTAGACTTTGTAATCTTGGATACAAATTTTCATTTGAAAGTACATCTTTCCAAATGTTTAAGAATGACAAGTTAATTGGTACAGGTGGCTTAGTGGACTATTTATATAAATTACACTTAGATCCACTTTTTGAAAATAATCTCCTTGTTTGCAATGTAGTTGGTAAAAAGCGAAAACGTAATAGTGATCGATCATCAATGCTTTGGCATAAAAGATTAGGTCACATATCCATTAAAAGGATCAAGAAATTAGTAAATAATGGAGTAATTGATACTCTAGATTTTACTGATTCTAGTGTTTGTATAGAATGTATTAAGAGAAAACATACCAACAAACATGCTAAAGGATCAACGAGAAGTACTAGTCTTTTAGAAATTATACATACTGACATATGTGGTCCGTTTCCTGTAGAATGTTTTAGTGGTCAAAAATACTTCATCACATTCATAGATGATTTCTCACATTATATGTATTTTATCTTTTATTTGAAAAATCAGAAGCTATAAATGCTTTTAAGGATTATCAAATAAAAGTAGAGAGACAATTAGAAAAGAAAATTAAAATTGTGAGATCAGATAGAGGTGGTGAGTATTATGGTAGGTATGTTAGAGGAGAACAAAAACTTGGACCATTTGCACGATTTCTTAAGGATGAAGGCATTGAACATCAATTTTCAATGCTCGGTGAACCGGATCAAAACGGTGTCGCTGAAAGACGGAATCGCACGTTAATGGATATGGTTCGAAGTATGATGAGTAACTCCTCATTGCCTTTATCCTTTTGGAGTGAAGCTCTAAAGACAACCGTGTATATATTAAATAGAGTTCCATCAAAAGCAGTTCCATCCACTCCATTTGTGCTTTGAAAGGAATGGAAATCAAGATTGGAACACATATACATTTGGGGTTGTCAAGCTGAGATTAGAATCTATAACCCACATGAGAAAAAATTGGATCTGAAGACTACAAGTGGATACTTCATTGGTTATCCAGAAGGCTCTAAAGATTATAGATTCTATTGTCCAAATAGGGAATCAAGTATTGTAGAATCAAGGAATGCTATATTTTTAGAAAATAGCGAGAAAAGTGGGAGCAGGATGGTAATTAAAGACATCATACTTGATGAATTACCGGATTTTGTTATACCACTAGAAAGGGATGAGCAAAATATTCAACACGATATCTTGGATGAGACACAACATCAAGATATTATTGTCCCTCAAATCCAAGATATTCCTTTGGTTGAACCAATGGTGAATCCTGCACTACCTGAAAATCAAGTTGAAATAACACCAATTGTTCAACATGGTGTTGTTACAACTAGATCTGGTCGGGTAGTAAAATCTACAATCTCATCAGATTTTATAACATATCTACAAGAATGTGACTACGAAATGGGAATTTCAGAGGACCCAATATCATTTTCACAAGTCATGAGTGGAATTAATTCTACTAAATGGTATAATGCCATGAGGGAGGAGATGGATTCTATGAGTGCAAACCAAGTATGGGACTTGGTAGAGTTACCCAAAGGAGCGAAATCCATTGGTTGCAAATGGGTCTTTAAAACTAAGAAAGACTCATTAGGTAACATTGAGAGATATAAAGTCAGACTTGTGGCTAAAGGTTTCACTCAAAAGGAGGGCATAGATTACCATGAGACTTTCGCTCCAGTATCACGAAAGGACTCATTACGAATAATCATGTCATTAGTAGCTCATTATGATTTAGAGTTACACTAAATGGATGTGAAAACAACCTTTCTTAATGGAGACTTGGATGAACATGTTTACATGCGACAACCTGAGGGTTTTATTTTAGATAATAACAAGCATTTGGTTTGTAAATTAAGGAAGTCTATATATGGACTAAAACAAGCATCTTGTCAATGGTACATTAAGTTCAACAATGCAATAACTTCATTTGATTTTGTTGAGAACATTGTTGATAATTGCATATATCTTAAGACGAGTGGGAGTAAATATGCTTTTCTAGTCCTTTATGTAGACGACATTTTACTTGATTGTAATGATCTTGGGATGTTGCGAGATACAAAGATGTTCCTTTCTAATAATTTTGAAGTGAAAGATATGGACGATGCTAAATATGTCATTGGCATTGAAATTCATAGAGAAAGATCTCATAGAGTACTTGGATTGTCTCAAAAGGCCTATATTGAAAAATTATTAGAGAGATTTGGAATGAAATATTGTTCTCCTACTCCAACACCTATGGTAAAAGGAGATAAATTTTTTTCATTCAAATATCCCCAAAATAATTTAGTTAAGGAACAGATGAAGGACATTCCATGTACATCTATCATTGGGAGTCTAATATATGCCCAAACATGCACTAGATCAGATATATATATTACATTTGGAATATTGCGTAGACATCAAAGCAATTCAAGCATGGACCATTGGATAGCGGCAAAGAAGGTCTTGCGATATTTGCAAGGAACTAATGATTTTATACTAATCTACCGGCATTCAGATTCCTTAGAAGTTATTGGCTATTCGGATTCGGATTATGTAGAAAGTAAGGAGGATAGAAAATCTACCTATAGATACGTTTTTCTGCTTGCTGGAGGTGCTATTTCATAGAGAAGTGTGAAACAAACACTTGTCACATCAAGTACCATGGAAGCCGAATTCTAGCATGTCACGAGGCTACTATACAAGCACTTTGGCTAAAGAATTTCATTGCGGGTATTAAGATAGTGGATTCAATCTCAAGACCATTAAAGATTCATTATGATAATTTTGCAACCGTATTTTTCGCTAACAACAATAAGTATACGCTTGCTGGAATGAGAATCGACATTAAATATCTTGTTGTTAAAGAGAAAGTTAGAGATCATTTAGTATTGATTGAACATATAGGTACTAAGTACATGATTGCAGATCCTATGACAAAGGGTTTGCCGCCTAGTGTATTCATCAATCATGTAACTGAGATGGGCCTATCTAGTACTTTGTAATAATATCAATACATCCATGTGTGTACACCTTAAGTTTTGGTATGATGATCTTTTTGTTTATTGTCTGTTATATTTCAGTTGCATGCAATTAATGAACATACATTAAGAAAGGACCCGTGTTAATATATGGATATTGACACATAAAGATTTGTTGTGTTAAATAAACTATTAGTATTGTAATGCTTGGAAGGATATATCTGCTTGAAAGGTATCTACCGCCAAGATTCATATTAATAGAGCTTAACTAGACAAATGTAAAGCAACAATTTTGTTACATGAGCCAAGTAGGAGAATGTAAGAAATATTATGTATGCAACTACCAAATATGGTAGTTGCTAACTTTATTTTATTTCTTATTTTTGTGGCTCATGATTAATTGTGAAAGGATGCATCAATCCGGGAGGTTGCTTTTGGTGGTTACCTTAATGGATAGGTAACCATCATGTTTTATATACATGGATTGGGGTCCCCTCTCTCTCAACAAATGAATGCAAGAGGATCCATTACTCAAGCATAATGGGCAAGAGTTGAGAAGGAGAAGGAAATCCCATCTTCATCACTTCATTTCCGCTGCGATGGCTTCTGGTAACCCTTAGGTATCTTAGATCTATTTTTTTAATTAGTATTGTAGATCTATTTTTTGATTAAGTTTATAGATCTATAAGGTTATTAGATCTATAAGTTCATGCATGCTCGATTTTATGGCTTATTTCTCTCTCACATATTTACAATGTGCTACTTTTATCCAAACTTCTTCTCAAAATCTTGTGGGGCATTTGACCTATGGTAATGTACATGATATTCCATGCTATGGAAATTAATGAGTACGGAACATGCCGAAGTTGATAGAACAATTTATCCTAGTCCCAAGCCTTCTTTTGGGGGTTTAAGATTCGAGCGGGTAGATTCACATCCCAATCGTACATATCCGATCTGATCCAATGATGTTAGGTCATCGGAGCGACCTGCTCATGACTAACAAATGGATCAAATGCCTGTTTTGTGAAATGGATAAAAGGTCATCCATGGATATCCATGAACATAGCAATATAATTTAATCAAATATAGAATAAACGGAAAAATATACATATTAGCCACCAAATGTTTATAATTTCTTGTTCTAAAATTTCAACAAATAGTATGATCATATGAAAATAATGTTGATATACATCTAAAAGGGAAGTTGGTATTTCTTTGTGACCTAAATAATCCAACACGTGGAGCAAACGAAGTCCAACAAAATGAGTTCATAGTAATGTTTTTTTAATTGTTACTATATTTCTTGAGGAGAAAGAGGGTGCGACGTCTTGTAGATGCCTAATTGCAAGTTTTTATATGCTCTCATTATGTATCAAGAAGGAGTTACAATGACCAAAAGGTCTTTAAATTTTATGCATGTTCTATGATATTTTCCATATACATTCTCCCTCCACTGAATATATTCCCATTCCGTGCACCACATATACCCAAAAAATAGCTACCACCCAAACCTGGATATGACTGCTCGTATTTCTCAAATTATCCATCGAGTCCCAAAACCAATCCAATCAATGGTTGACTCCAACTCGACCTATGATCTCATACATACCTCCTTTGCATCCACACAGAGAAAGAAGAGGCACTTGACATCCTCATTCGTTGCAAGACACCATTGGTACGTGCCACCAGTTCCATGAAAAACCCTGGCTCTCCGTTCAACGGTAACTAACGATTCTTTTGCAGGAACCAAACAAAAATCCTCACTCTTAAAGAAACCTCCCACCTTCAGATGTCAATAAACCTGCTTGAAGTGCTAGCTAGATCAAAGGTCATCATCCGATAGAAGGCCACGTAGGCCTTTCGAACAATAAAGTTGTTGATATATTCTTCGTTGTTAAGTATATGATGGCGAGTATTGGTCGAATTTAGGAAAATGATCCATATAAAAATGCTTATTCGTTGATATTTTTCGAAATTTGAATAAATTATCGCTACTTTTCTAGTTCAAAGATCAAGGGAGACTAATTAAAATTTTGAAAAATAACAATGAAATAAACATTGTTATATAAATTGTTATTGTTGGTATAATAATGAATATGACATCTGTCACTAATTTCGAAGTCGATTGTGATCCTAACACTCATGTTGGAGCCCTTAATTAATTGTTGGACGAATTAAATTTGCTATTCTTTGATTCAGATATCTTGGATTCTTTTCTGAAGTGTAATAATGTAGTTCTTTATTTATATTGGTCAAAGAATGAAGAATATATCTACATGTACATTTGTGTAAAAAATGACATGAACACTCTACCTTTTATTATATGTAGAAAAAAATTCATATCCCGTTCTCAATGGACAGTTAAGGATATGGAGGTCATGTTCTTCAATCAATCACAGTTTTAGGCAGGTCTTCTTGAGCTCTATCTTGCATGAAACCTTTCACAGCTCGAGGGAGAGTGTCCTTGACCAAGAATGAAGCTAAAAACACAATGGATGAGTGGAATGGTGATCTCCGGTGAAGATGACTGATGGAGATCTGATGCCTCGATTCTTGCAGATTCAAGGTGATATGGGTGAGGAATTTTGATGAAGAAGCGATGGGGAATGAAGTGGAGGTGCTTGCGGGTCGACACAGTTGGGAACAATGGTTGGAGCTCTAAGCTCCGACGAAGTACGATTTGAAGATTAACACTAAATAACATGAAATCGAAGTAAACTAGACCTAGATCTACTCTGAGGAATTAAAATGCAAACTAAAATACTAACCTAGCAGCTCAACACGACCTAAACCAAGGAGAAGCATACCGTCACCTAAGCAAGCTCCAACGAACGCGGATCTCTTCTCTTTCAACCGCTTTTCTCCTCGCTGACACTCGGTTGACTTCATGTTATCATCATGCCATAAGGCATGCACACTAATGGGATCGTGATTACATGGGTTAAAGAGTTTGGAATTCAGATATCATAATCAGACACCTATGTTTTTTGTAACAATAATAATGATGAAATAAGTGAAAATCTCTACGTCAATTTCACTGAGAGGATAAATGATAGAATGATTGAAAAGAAATTAAAGAGGATAATTATTAAAATATAAAATTGAGAGGATAGTTGAGAGGATGGTTGAGAAGATACTAAAGCGGATAATCTAGAATAAATAATTTACAAGATAAATAAGAAGACAATTATAAAGATGATTCAATTTTGATTTCTATAAAACATATGTTAGGGTTGGTAAACACCATTCATCTTTCAAGATCTTGATTTTGCATCAACTTCTAATACACACAGCTATATATATATTATATATATATAGAGAGAGAGAGAGGAGGGAAGGGGGGGGGGGGAGATTAAAGTTGCCTTTAAGGAATGAGGAGCAACGAAGTACAATAATAACTTCAAATTCAAAAAAAGTTTAGTAAAGAGTTTAAACGCCTCTCTTGATATGTATGGAGAGTATGCAAGTATTTGTGATTGTGTTGTTTAATGTTAGAAGTCACAAATATTACTTTGAAGATCATGAGATTTATAAAATCATGTTTTCTATGTTCTAAATCTTTAGTTGGCATCATGTTATTTTGCCTCTATGCATGATTGAACCTTAAACTCGTTCAGGGATTGCTAATTCACAAAAATAAATATTATACCTTTATTAGTAGCATGCTATTATGCTCTAAATATGTTAATTAAATAATCATGAAAGCTTGAGTCGAGACATGATTTATGTGCTATTATGAATGCATTACATGGTTAATGATGAAATGAGATTACCAAACATATCTCATAAATTAATACTTAAGCCCCACTATGCTATAACTTGATATTTACTATTAAAACGAGATGGCATGAATTAACATTCGAAATACGTTGGATATTGCATGGTGAATTTCTCATGGTGGATGCAGATGATGCTATTAATTATGTGCTCTTTTATAGATGGATGTTATTGTTACATGTCAACTTAGATCCATGTTATGGATCTTATTTATGATTTAAATGAGCATGAACAATAAGTGAATATGGAGCCTACATCAATGTGTAGGTGACTTACATACACATGTCTCTTTTCTCCTCTATTTTTTATTTTTTTCGAAATGAGTCCTTGCGTGATTTAATTAGAATACATGAAATATGTGTTTCAAATTTCGTTTAAAATAAACTTTCCTAACATGTCCATAAGGGGTCGATTTCAGCAAATCCGAGAATAATATTCAAATATTAAATATGTTTACCTATATGACCAATGTAAAGGAAAAGAAGTTTTTACCCGGAGCAAAGAAAGAACTTATTATTCTTTCGAAAATAATTATTCTAAAAATCTTGAATCTAACCTTTGCAAAGAAGCACGTAACATAGTTTTATGCTTATGAGCCAAGGTTCTAGCACATGAAAATCAAAGTATATACTTCATTCGATACAAACTCTATTTCTAATAACTATCTATATCGTTAGTAGGAATATGCTTGATTTTAGTTCTTTACACCAACATGTTCAACATGGAGTGTAAACTAAAATCACACTCTAGTGTAAATAAAAAGTTCATCAGCTACTTTCTAATAAACACAAGAAAAACGATTGAACAACATTGAGGATAACACTATCTCTTTAAGGATACTATTGTAAGCAAAAAGTTGAAGAAGGGAGTTAGCCTCATTCTTTAGAAACTAAATTTGAGTAAGAGCTAGAAAAAAGTAGAGGAAATCTTACACAAATGCTTCGGAGTGTTGTGCAATATCAAGTAAGACATTATTTGGGTGATTCCATTTGTTATAGATTCCTTCTAATGACGAGAAAGAGAAAGAATTTATCTTAGTTTACATATGAGGACCTGATTTATACGATGGTTATCAATCATGCTATGTCAAAGTGGTTTGATAAGATATTGCAACAAGTCAAGGTATTAAATAATGAACTCTTAAAGTTGGTAAAGAATGAGGAAACATTAGATGATTTTTCCATTGAAGACATAACTCTCCATTCCATGATTATAATAAGTTTGCCAAGGAAATGAAAGTGGATGAATGATTATGATAAACTCAAACATATATTTCTATCACGAAGAATGTTGATTTTTTGTGCTGTAGATTACTATGTGGTTAAATAGAATATTGATATTTCAATGGATGATTTTGTAAAAGAAATACGAGTCTAGCATGACTTAGGCAAAGGAGCGGCATTCATACTTTTATAGAAAGATGCAAAGGAGAGATATGATGAAACATATACTTATTATAGATTAATGAAGATTAACAGATGCAATAAATGGAGAGATAAATTAATCTACATATTTCAAGTTCTTCAAATCCAACTATGGATCGTGTTGGTTCAAAATCACATTGAAATCCTTTCAAAATTTCTCTACTTCCATTTCTTTAAGACATTTTTGAACATAGCATGGGATTATTTTCTTGCTTTTCAAAGTCATATTGACCATAGTCTTATTGTAATTTGTAAGTTTACAAGCCTTTCATACTTGTGGGCCATTTCATATCAGTGAGATATTTTGTTGAAATGGATTACCCGATTCTATAAATACCAGACTTAGAATAAACAAAAAAAGCTACAAAGAATCTATGTGAATTTCTTCAACTAATATCATAATGTATGAATCAATTTAGGATAATTAACATTAATTTGATGAAAATGAATTGTATTAAAATAATGATCAATAATAGAAAGGATTAATCTAACAATGTAATAACAATCTTTATATTTTGATAGTCAGCTAATGATCCTTGATTAGCCAATCGACAATATTAAGCCTTGGATATGAAACAACCTGGTGAAACTATTCGAAAGAAATTTACATAAAATGTTATAGTAAGATCAGATAATACAACAAGTATGTATACATGTAAAATCCTTTCCACGCTCCATCACATATAACCATATCAATATTATGATTGGATATATGTCGAAATAGCTAGCATGCCCCCTAATATATGACCAACACATGGTATACTACTGCTATAACTACACAAAGTGATTTGATAAGATACCACAACAAGTCAAGGAATTTAATAATGAAATCTCCATGTTGACAAAAAACGAGTAAACATTAGAGGAATTTTGCATTGAAGAACATAATTTTTCATTCCTTGAAAATAAAGGTAAATTTACCAATGAAGTGAAAGTAGACGTTTTATAATGAGAAAGTCAAGCATATATTCCTATCATGAAGAATGTTGTTATTTGTGCTGGAGATGGCTACAAGGTTAAATAGATGATTAATATTTTAATAGATGTATCTATGAAAGAAAGATGAGTCAATTACATGATTGTGACAAAGGAGGAGCATCCCTACTTTTATAGGAAAATACAAAGGAGATATATGAGGAGACATATACTTGTTATAAGTTAATGAAGAATAAAAGATGTAAGAAATGATAAAATGAATAAATCCAAATATCTCAAGTCCTTTGAATCAACCATTTGAATCAACCATGAGCTTGTGTTGGTTTTCTTATTGAAAATCTTTTAAAATTTCTATACTCTTTCCATTTCTTTAAGACCTTTTTGACTAAAGCATGCGATTATTTTCTTGCTTTTCAAACCCATACTCACCATAGTCTTATCGTAAAGCCGGCATAACTTTCACATTTATGAGCTATTTCATATTTGCAATCTATCATCTACACATTTTTTGGAATTAATGAAATGGATTACATGATTCCGTAAATATTAGGCTTAGAATTAACACAAAAACTACAAAGAATCCATGCGAATTTCTTCAACTAATATCATAATGTATGAATAAATGCGCATCAATTCGATGTGAATGTTATTAAAATAACAATCAAGAATTAAAAGGATGAATCAGACAATGTAATGACCAATCAACGTATCTTGATAGTCAGCTAATGACATTTTATTAGTCGACTAATGGTGTTAAGCCCAGTATACGAAACAACTCGGTGAGACTATTGGACTCAAAAATAAAATTACATATTAATGTTGAAAAAAATGCTATATTAAGATCAGATTAAACAATAAGGATCTATACATGCAAAACCCTTTCCATGCTTCATTACACGTAGCCATATCAATAATATGGTCAAATATGAACCCAATGAGTGGTCTGGTGGTAGTGAAGTGTGCCTGCATCTTAAAGGATCAGGATTCAAATCCCAAGGAGAAGCTCCGAACCTTCAAAATTTCCAGACCTACTATTAAAAATAGATCGGATATGTCATTGAAATAGTTAGCATGTCCACTTGTATATGACCAACCCATAACATCATTGTAAATAGTGATATGTTGTTACAGTATTGAACTATAATGAAGATGCTAAAAAAAATAAACTCCTAAAGAAATCATGCTCACCTTAAAAAATGTGCTCAAGTAGATAGATAGAAAAATAAATATGCAACTCAACATCTTTAACGTGAAATTAATAAAAACATTGCTGCTATCATCAACATCACCAAAGCATCTAATTTTTATATACCAATCATCATTTAAAAAACTCAAACCGCTATCGTCATCTCCAACAACTACAGCGATCACTCCCTCAATCGTCCCCTCCACAGGAGTCCACACTCCCCACTTACTACCACCACCACCCCAAACTCCTCTCTTCCACCATCACCTCTCCAAACCCTAAACCCTTCCTCCATGGCCACCGCCGCCATCGCTTTCTCCCCCATCTGCCCCTCCTCCCCCTCCTTCACCCATCCCCTCTCCCCGTCTCGACCCATCTCCACCGTCGTCCTCTCCGCCTCCAAAACCTCCACCGCCGCCCCCAAGATCCCATCTTTGCGCGACCCATCCCCCCAATTCTCCGCCGTCACCTCATTCGGCCCTGCCACCGTCGCCAACCTCGGCCCCGGCTTTGACTTCCTGGGCTGCGCCGTCGACTCCCTCGGCGACACTGTCACCGCGTCCACCGACCCCCTCGTTCCTCCCGGCACCGTCTCCATCTCCTCCATCACCGGCGCCCAGTCCTCCCTCAAGCTCAGCCGCAACCCCCTCTGGAATTGCGCCGGTATCGCGGCAATAGAGGTCATGAAGATGCTCTCTGTACGCTCCGTCGGTGTCTCTCTCCATCTCCACAAGGGCCTCCCCCTCGGCAGCGGTCTCGGCTCCAGCGCTGCCAGTGCTGCTGCTGCCGCGGTCGCTGTGAATTCTCTCTTCGGGTCGCCATTGGATCCCTCGGAGCTCGTGCTCGCGTGCCTGGAATCGGAGGCGAAGGTCAGCGGGTACCATGCTGATAACGTCGGACCTGCAATCATGGGCGGGTTCGTGCTTATCAGAAGCTATGATCCGCTGGAGATTCTGAGGTTAGAGTACCCGTGCGAGAAAGATCTATTCTTTGTTCTTGTCAGCCCTGACTTCGAGGCTCCCACAAAGAAGATGAGGGCAGCACTGCCCACGGAGGTGACAATGAAGGACCATATTTATAATTCGAGCCAGGCAGCAGCGTTAGTTGCTGCCGTAGTGAAGGGGGACGCACGGGCGTTGGGTACAGCTTTGTCATCGGATGTGATCGTCGAGCCAAGGAGAGCACCTCTGATACCGGGAATGGTGGCTGTGAAGAAGGCGGCAATCGAAGGCGGTGCTTATGGGTGTACGATCAGCGGAGCAGGGCCAACCGCAGTGGCGATTGTGGATGGGGAGGAGATTGGGAAGGAGGTGGGGCAGAGGATGGTGGATGCCTTTTTGTCGGAGGGTAAGTTAAAATCGACAGTGACGATTACGAGGCTTGATAGAGTTGGAGCAAGGGTGGTTGAGGAGAAGGTCTAGGCTATGTATGGCAAATTCTTTTGCAGGTAATCCGCTTCTGTGAATTCGTCAGTTTTTTGAATGCATATTCCTCTTTAGTTAGAAGAATCGTGTTTTTTTTTATCTAAACGCATTTTTTTACACAATCTTAGTTAGAAGAATCGTGTTTTTTTTTCTATTTGTACGCATTTTTTACAAAAAATCCAATAATAAACCTGAATTCATATAGCCAATATTTTATTATGGAGTTTGCATTGAGCACTATAAAATTCTAATGCCACGGATTCAGCCTTTAGTAATTTCATATAGCTGACTATTCCGCTGATTAGCTTAGATTAAAGATCAAGGATAAAGGTTGTTGTAAGTTTCGGATTTTATGGATACCTTCAAAATGGTTGGTCTAGGCTTTGTATGCCAATTTCTTGTGCAGGTTCGAGGAACTTGTGTTGATTTCTGGAATTTCTTGATTGGAGTTGCCATAAAATCAAAATCTTAAGTTATCTCTTTTAGTGGATTTTTTGCACAGTTTATGCTGGACCTAAGAGAAGAATAAATTTATAGCTGTATGAAAACTCTACAAAGACAGAATATCGTTTTTTCCTCCAAGAGAAATATGATATCATGAAGTTAATTTGAATTATTCGAGGAGAATCGAAATATCTGTGGTAATCCTTGGGGAGTGGGTGGGTCTGAGAGAAGGAAGAACGAGACCCATAACTATCAATGCTGTTGTTCCTAAGAAACAAGTCAATTTTGTTGCCTTGGGCTAGCATGTGATCAGGTTAGGGTGAGTTCTTGGAGGGTCCTCTTCAGGCATGGAAGCTCGATCAAGCAAGGCACTTGATTTCCTTATCTATCGCATCATCACCTCCCACATCATCGTCTGAATAATATATACCTAATATGCATTATAATATCATAATGCATCATGATGCATACCTTTGTATGACATATTTGTTTTTGCTACTATAGATAATTGCATGAATATGCACGAGTGTGATAAATTTTTTATAGCTGTAGAAAATAACAAGCATAAATTCGTGCACAGGAGACACACGATGTATATGGAAAAGCCATCTTTTACGAGGAGAAAATCACGAGACTAATGACCTAATTACATCTCTTGGGCAATTAGATTTTGTCTCTATCATGAATAAAATAATGATATGTACACCATCTATGTAGAGACATGCCTTAGAAATGGTTCTGCATTCAATCTCTATTTAACCAGTACAATGTTTTAAGACTACCCCTCAAGTTTGACATTGATGTTAGTTGTGGCCAGCTTGCTCCCTTTTTTCATATCAGTAGGAAAGCCCCAGTGAACATGTTGGTCAATTATTATTGAAATTTAGGAAATGGTAGGTAGAGCCGATGATGTCAAAAGCGCACTAGGTGCACGCCAAAGCGCTCATGCAAGGCACTAGCTTCTTGTCCCACCTTAGGTGAGGCGATATGGCTTGGGTGTGTTGATGAAGCGAGTGCCTGGCTTTGAAGTGCAAGGCACATTTCAATCAAAAAAAAGTGCAAGGCACCTAGTCAAGAGTGCTTAGTAAAGATCGAGGTTGAATTGGATCCCAAAAAGATCTGATCAAATTAGAAAAAGAAATTAAATCATCGCTTCCATATTCCTCTATCAGTGCCTTGCTTTCTCCTCAGTGATCATCGTGGTACCCCCACAATCTCCTCTGGTCGTTAGCTTTCGGTTGCTTCTCCTCAACCAGTATCTTTGCAGTGCCATCGCCGCCCCACTTTTTGCTTCTTCTCCGCATCCACGGTCTTTGCAACGACATCACCAATGTGTCACTTTAAGGATTTTTTAAATGGTTATAGTGAGAATAATATTTGGAACAATATAATATAGGGTTAATGATAGAATAATATACGAAGTAATATAATTATAATAATAGTAGTTAAAATTTAGTTTTTTTACGGTTAAAGTTGCAAGAATCGATCACTTTATTTCTTATGTAATTATGTAATAGTACATATAGTACACAATTGTTTACATAATACATCATATATGTAACAATATAAGTACATAGCTAAGTTATTTAAAAAATATGTGCTCAATAAGTGTACATTATGTGATGGTTTGGCCATTTGCAAAGGAGGTCGGCTGATGCTCCAGTTAGAAGATGCAATATTTGGGAGGTTGAGCCAGTGAAGAGAGGGCAAGGAAGGCCCAAGAAGTATTGGAATGGGACTATCCGAAAGGATCTTAATTATTTGGATCTAAGCTTGAGAATGACCAATATAGTTATGAATGGAGGCAAAAACCCATGTAGCCAAGCCTACTTAATGTTCGAAAAGGCTTTATTGTTGTTGTTTTTGTGGAATGTACATAATATATGTAATGCTATAACATTATAGTTATAGATTATTATTTATAAATTGATTCAAAAAAGGTTATTATTTATAAAGATAAGTAACAATTATTTATTACTATATTAATTTAATAAAATATATGTAATAGTAAAATAAGCTATGACAACCTAACTAGGTGAAAACAATGACCTAAGTCTGCTTAACTCAGGATTTTCAGTTAGTCGATCCAACTGACTGCTTTACTATAGCCTGAAATATTTAAGCAGATATCTCAACCGTTTACAAAGTTGCTAGCTTTACAATGTTGGGAAAAGAATGAGAATTATTTATTCCATGGAACCCTAGGGCTCTCTTATATAGAGGAGAGACTTATGGGTAAATTACATAAGATGGACGAAAATAAAATAAACTCAGAAAAATAGTACAGAAATAAAAACATATCTCTACACTCCCCTTCAAGATGGGACATAGATGTCAATCATGCTCAACTTGGACGTGCACTTCTGAACAAGGCCTTAAATGTCAGATTTCGATTTCGTTTCGACGACTGACCGAAACGAATTTTCAACCGAATTTTGGTTGAAATTCGATCGAAATTTCGGTCATTTCGATCGTTTTTTGAACTAAGGCCTCTAAATTTCGGTCGATATAGGTCATTTCGACCGAATTTCGATCACCCACCGAAATCGAAATTCGGTGAAATTTGATCCCATGCTTCTGAAAAGGTCCTCTGAGCAAAGCATTGGTGAATATATCTGCAGTTTGATCTCCTGAAATGACATGGGAAGTAGAGATAAAGCCTTTCTGGATCATGTCCCGTGTATAGAGACAATATACTTCAATATGTTTAGTTCTTTCATGAAATGCATGATTGTTTGCTATAAATAAGGTGGCATGTTTATCACATTGTAATTGCATAGGAAGAGGTACATCTATTTATATGTCTGCTAGCATCACTCGGACCCACATCTTATCTCTGTGTTCCTTTGTGCCATGGCCCGATATTCCGATTCAGCACTTGACCTAGCAACCATAGTTTGCTTCTTACTCTTCCAAGATACTAGAAAGTCACTAACAAATACAACGAAGCTTGAGGTAGACTTCCTGTCCTTAGGACATCCTGCATGGTCTGCATTTGCACATGCTGTGGTAGTAAGAGATGTTCCTTTCCTGAATAGCAATCCTGCACCTGGAGATGACTTTAGGTATCTCAAGATCATATACACTGTATCCATGTGTACTTGTTGGGACTGCTCCATGAACTGACTAACCTGACTAACAACAAAGGAGATGTCTGGCCTAGTGATAGTAACGTAGAGAAGCTTTTCCACCAATTCTCTGTATCTTCTCCTGTCTACCTCCTCTGTATCATCATCACATAACCTCATGCTGGGATCCATAGGAGTAGTAGCAGGTCGACACCCAATCATGCTTGTCTCAACTAGCATGTCTGTAACATGCTTTCTTTGAGTCATCACACGACCCTGCTGATTTATGACAAACTCTAACCCCAAGAAATACCATAGGATGCCAAGATCCTTGATGACAAATTGTTGGCCCATAAATTCCTTTGCCCTCTTGATCCCCTGCACATCATCTTTTGTAACAAGTATGCCATATACATAGACCATGAGAACAACTATGCCTCTGAAGGTTCTATGTACAAACAGTGAATGATATGCATTTGATCTCTTGAATCCCTGCTTCTCAATCAGATCCAAGAGCTTCTGAAATCATGCCCTTGGACTCTGCTTAAGGCCATATATTGCCTTGTGAAGTTTACAAACCTGATGACACTCCCCCTCTACAGCAAACCATACAGGAATGCATTTTTTACATCAAGCTGAAATAAAGGTCAATTACGTACCACAACAACTGAAAGAATTTGTAGAGTGGGGGTGGCGAGCCACATGGGAAAATGTGTCCAGATAATCCATCCCATAAGTTTTGAGTAAATCCTCATGCAACCAATTTGGCCTTGTAATGATCAAGACTCCCATATGCACGGTGTTTCACTGTAAACACCCATTTGCAACTGACAATAGACACTCCATTGGGGGCGAAGACCAAACTCCAGGTACAACGCGATTGTAGTGCAACAATTTCTTCTTCCATGGCCAGGCGTCACCGACTGTCTCTTAAGGCCTCCTGGTAATTCCATGGCCTTAAATTTCGCCGAAATTCGGCCGAATTTCGGTCGAATTTCGGTTTCGGCAGGTGACCGAAATTCGGCCGAAATAGCTATATCGGTCGAAATTTGGGGGGGTCTAGTTCAAAAATCCACCGAAATGACCGAAATTTCGGTCGAATTTCGACCGAAATTCGACCGAAATTTCGTTTCGGTCCCTCACCGAAACGAAATCGAAATCCGACTTTTAAGGCCTTGGGTAATTCTGTGGGATCTCCACAATAGATAGAGCAACAACGGATCTCCTGAATTCCGCTAACAAGCGATCAAAGGAAACTTGGGAAGCGAGAGGATATGAGGTACATGTACGCTTCTGCTTCCGAAGCGCGATAGGTACATCCGGGTCATCGGGAATCTCCTCAATCTGTATGCCCGCCTCCTTCAAATGTTCCTGTTCATATACATCTCCAGACCCATCATTAGAAACATTGTATTCAGAGCAAACCTGAGGCATGCTAGATGACGGATGATGACCTTGAGCAGAAGCATGCCGACGGGTATAGTATCGTGGCTAGGGTGGAGCTGGGACTATGGAGGTGGTGGTACCGAGAGAGGTGATAGGGATGGAGTAGGAGGTGGAGGTGGTGATGGAGTGGGAACCACATGCGCATATGGTGGTGATGGGCTCGTAGGAGGAGGTGGCATTTAGACCTCATCATCTGAATTTCATGAAATCAACCTATCACCTGTAGGAGAAAAATACATCAACAACTCAAAACATGTGACATCAACGCAAACATAATGTTTCCTGTACAATGGATCATGACATCTATATCCCTTTTGCGTCCTGGAGTACCCAACAAAAACACATTTGACAATTCTAGGAGAGAGCTTGTCAAGACCCAAAGATAACTGATGGACAAATGCAACAAAATCAAAAACACGAGTGAGTGGGAATAACTCCTTCTCTGGAAATGTCAGGGAGAAAGGAATTTTCTTACCTAGTACAGATGAGGCCATGCGATCCACTAGATAACAAACCGTAAGAACCACATCACCCAGAACGAATGTGAGGCACGACTCTAAACAAGAAGGGTTCGAGTAACATCAAGTAAATGGCGATGCTTTCATATGCAACATCATTCTGTCGAGAAGTGTAGGCACATGATGTTTGATTAACAATACCACGAGATGAAAAGAATTGTGAGAGTGCAGGAGTGGAATTCCAATGCAGTATCAGTTTTCACAAATTTGACAGAAGACGAAAAATCATTCTGCACTTCATTGATAAAAGTTAGAGTCGCATTCCTAACCTCAGATTTATTCTTCAATAAAAAGACCCATGACAAACGAGAAAAATCATTAAGAGCAACTAGATAAAACCTGTGTCCCCGATGATCGGGAACACGACTTGGAACCCAGATGTCAACATGAGATAATTCAAAAAGGGAGCTACTGCTTCGACTCTGACGAATAGGAAAAACATACCGATGGTGCTTCCCCAATTGACATGCCTTGCGTTCGAAGGATGAACGATGTGAGATCCGAGGGAGAACTTGACGCATCTTCTGAAGGGGAATATGACCAAAGCGCAATTGCTACATAAAGGAGAGGCTGGTCCTATAGAATGAGAGGATACTGCATATGGGGTTCAGACCTGTCGATAGAGGCCTCCCTGCTTACGGCCATAACCAATCACCCTGCATGTAAGAATATCTTGAAATACAAGAGACGATGGGTTAAAAATAAACCGACAATGTAAATCTTTCGTAATCTTACTAATAGATAATAAGTTCATAGAAAAGTCAGGTGCATGCAACACATTCTGCAGACACATCGAAGGCGTCAAACTGATTTTCCCCTGTCCTGTGGTCGGGGAACGAGTCTCATCGATTATGACAACAATTCTCCCTGGAGGAACCTGTCTGTAAGCTGCAAGCCGATCTCTGTCTCCACACAAGTGATGCATCGCTCGGAATCCATAATCCATTATTAATATCAGATCCATGATAAGTAGTAAGAGCATAGATGCTACCTGAGGCGCTAGCAGTGACAGAGGTACTGGCAGAGGCAGAAGCAGCAACACCTGAGTAGCCTCCTGGAGCATGCGAGGAAGCAATGGGATTAGCTGGAGGCATAATGTCCCTCAATCGAGCTACTAGGTCATCAAACCTTTGATCTGAAGAAGGAGCTGCATGAGACTCAACTTGCTCTGCTACATGAGCCGATGCAGGAAAATCATGTTTGGATTAATATGTATCCTCTATGTACCCAAGTAGATGACACTAAGTGCATGACTGACGAGTACGACCTCCTCTACCACGAGGTCCACATCCACGAAACTGAGAAGAACCCCCCTATCGCGGGAGGCTGCCATCGCATAAGAGGTTTGCATACAAGCATGCGATGAGACAATGATTCTGCTAAGCCTGCGGAAAGCTTCCTCCATGGGAGGAATAGTAGCATCCGTCCGAATCTATGAACGACCCGCCTCATACTCTGGATCAAGTGTTGCTAGGAATACACCAACCATAGTGGCATTCTTGTATGTCTTCTGCTGCTCAGATGAAAGAGGCATAAAACTGTGGAGCTTCTCGAACATTCCACACTGGGATGTGTATAGCGAATGAAGGGGTCATGCATTCTACTTGGCAGTAAATATGCCATGTTATAGCTACAAGATCTTTGCCTCATTCCTCGCTTAACATGCAGCTGTGAGGATATCCCACATTGCCTTAGCGGTGAGCTGATGTAACACATCATTGCTGATCTCTGATGTCAATGTATCCAAAAATCAGACTTGTGCATAAGCATCATATGCCTCACACAAGGCGTTGGCCCCTGTTTTCTCAGCTAGCTCTTCCCCGGTAAGAATATGGTTCTCACCCATATGACTTCATGAGGCTCTTGATAAAAGGGTGTGCTCGTCGCTTCATTTCTTGGACCCTTGATTTTTCATAACCACCCTAGACACTCAAATCACGTCCGAAATGGTTGATTCATATTGTGAAGAAAAATAGAGAACCAATGGAATTAATTCTATTCAAGGGGTACGGTTTCATATATATTGAAGCCGAAGCCATATAGATGGGAGTTACATAATATACCTCAACATGAATTCTAAACATAGATGGGGTATAAATAGAAAGTAGTGAGATAGGAAAATACATCAATAACCAAAATGACCTAATAATTTAAAAAAACCAAAATAGCCTAATAATAATAATGTCAACACTCTTTCTTAAATCGGAGTATATTTGTTGATCACGAACAACTTAGATGTCAACAATAAGATGTTCCTTCGTAAGTGCTTTTGTAAATATATTTGCAAGCTAAATCTTCGTTGAAATTTGTAGAGTAACGCTCTTTCATTCTTGCAATCCATCTTGGTGAAAATGGTAGTCCACCACAATATGTTTGGTTCTCTCATGAAAAACAGAATTGTCGGTGATGGAAGTAGCATAATTATTCTCATAATAGAGAGGAACTGGGTTTGTGGTTGACAATCCAAATTCCTATAAAAAGGAGACGACCAAGTAATCTCACATGTGGCTTGAGCCATAGCTCTATATTCTACTTCCACACTTGATTTTGAGACAAATATCTATTTCTTATTGCACCATGAGATATGCCGAGGATTATTCCTCGCGATGATCACATTGTTCTTTAGGATCATTCTTGGAACATGCCATGGATGAAGAGATGTATGCTCTTATGTCTAGAGGCATGAGGGATCTTGTGCCATGTCCTTCAAGCGTCGCCCCGGTTACTTGCAGATGGGTCTTTACGACCTAAGATTCACTTGAGGGATTAGTTAACAGGCTAAGGGTTGGGCTAGTGGCAAAGGGTTTCACTCAAATATATGACATCGATTATTTTTAGACTTTTTCTCAAGTGGCTAGGACGAGGTCCATTCCCACAATTCTATCAATCATCATCGACATGCACTGATCCATATTCAACCTATTACTGGTTTTGCCATGTTTGTCGGTGGAAACCTTAACCTTGGAAAGACTATCAGTGGAAATAAAATATGACAAGGGATGTAAGGTACATTGCCTCTTGGACTTCTTTAGTGTAAAAGGAAGGTTTTAAGAAGCATCCAGATTTGCATTGGTGGAGTTACCTAAAGAAGACTCATCAACATGCAAGACATGAACATGCAAGACATGAACGTGCAAAGAGATCGACCTAGGCTTGGTGTTTTTCTATATACATGGAATGGAGGAGGGGATTCAAATCTCACCGATAGAATAAGAGAAATAACTACTCTATTCATAAATGGTGACTTCAACAGAAATTTTGTAACAATGACTGACGAGGTAGTAACATAAAATACCCAAGGAAGACACACTTGATTGTACGTGCATATAATTTATCTCAACTATGGAAAGTGTGATGAAAGCAGTTCAACCAAAAATCATTAATTGAATGTGGAAGAATCCCTCATCTTTAGATAGCAAGGAGAACATAATTACCCTATTGAGAACAAAAGATAGTAAGTGATTGATAAGGTATGTCACATTAAAAATGACATCTCCTCGGAAGGTTTTAGGGAAGTTTACGTAGGTAAGGAGAGCATGCAGTGCCCAGAAGATGACCGAGTTTCCTTTTCATCATCTTGTTCTGTTGTGAAGTGTACATACATGAAGTTTTATGAAGAGTGCTCTGAGTAGCAAAGATGTGATCAAGTCCTGTTGAGAAAACTTAAGAGCGTTATCAATTCTAAAATATTTAATGCTATGGGATAATACGGCTTTTGTAGAGTTAAGAAGGACTTTACAATTTTATTTGTCTCTGATAGTTTCTTTGTTAAGTACACCCAAGAAGATCTGCTTTAATCATTAACAAAAATAATAAAGTACTTGTAACTACCCACATTATGGATCAAGTAGATCCCAAAATGTCACAATGAACTAAGGAAAAAGGAGAGGAATGGCGAGGCTCAGTCCTTCGAGGAAATAACAATATGATGTTTTGCACTCAAAGATCTTCAAAGAAGCTAGTCTCGGAAACATATGAGAGAGAGAGAGAGCTTTGGTGAATGGGTGACCAAGATGCAAGTGCCATAGGAATGAGTCAACAGAGTGGAAGATTCCCAATAAAACATGAAGAGTCATGATCCACACCAAAAATCTGCATTATCCGATGGCATGAAAATAACAAAGATGCCCATAAAAACAACTTTGCAATTGAGATCCATACATAATCTATGTACATATAATAAGCTCAAAGAAAAATCATGAGCACAAAAGACCCCGGAAGCTTGAATGCGGACGAGAACTCCATAATCCCAACGGATGTGATTAGTGAATGTGAACCGTTGGTTAAGCAAACGTAGTTCACAATAGTTAAAGGTTTTGGGAAAGTTAGAAGGCAACCCTCTCTAGTCATGTAAGTTGATGCTTCAAAGTCAATTACCCATGCTGACACAAGCAAATTGGCTACTTTACATGAGATAGTAGCCATACGCATAGAAATGAGTGCAATTAGATGTAGGATGGCTCCGTAAAAGCTATATGAGCCTAAAGCAAGGCCTTAAAAGTCGGATTTCGGTTTCGTTTCGGTGAGGGACCGAAACGAAATTTCGGCCGAATTTCGGTCGAAATTCGACCGAAATTTCAGCTATTTCGGTGGTTTTTTGAACTAGACCCCCCCAAATTTCGACCGATATAGCCATTTCGGTCGAATTTCGGTCACCTACCGAAACCGAAATTCGACCGAAATTCGGCCGAATTTCGGCGAAATTTAAGGCCATGGCCTAAAGTAAGCAATAGCAAAAGTTGGACAATCTGTCCCATATGTCCTTGTTATCTCCATCTCTGATATAGATGCACCATTATGTGAAGAAGAAGAAGCCAGACTGTCTTGAGGCGGTCAGTCGAACTTTGTTCAATACATGTCAGAAGGGTGATTGGATTTGTGGCAATGAACACACGAAGGATAGTTGGAGCCACAACCTACGCCAGAGTTACGACCTCGGTCTCCACATGAACTATTACAACCACCTCATTTAGATGTTGCAAGAAAAGCAATGATCTCTGTACCTCAAGGAGGACTTGGCTATCTAAGAGAAGCCTAGTTGTTGCAAACAACCAAACATCACCTTGATGGAGGGGATCAAATCGAATGCAGGTCGCAATATGATAGCGGGGATACATTCCGGCTAAAAATCTATTAGAGTTGCCATTCTGACTGTTCTTTAACCTATTTAGGACAACATGCATGCTGAAAGAAGACCCATGATCTACTAGTAGTACTCCGCCAAGAAGGAGTCTCCCTGAGATGAAGACCAAATTCTTATGTAGATTTTAACAAGGCGAGATTTGCTCATTTGTTGATAGCATGTTTGAGCTAGCTCATCCCAGATAATCCTTTGCTGTCACCTTGTTCAAGAATTGGTCTTGCAACGCGAGGCTCAACATTGTTGGTCGTCTATGTAATGACTTGGTAGTTATCGCTTAGCCAGGAATCGTATTCCTTATCTGTATCTTGAGAAACTCCTTTGTCAGAATGCGGATCTTCCCCTGATCGCACATGAACACCTTGAAGGTGCGAGACTAGAGTACGTATTTGTCTGCACGCTTCAGTTTGATAGAAGCCCCCTAAACCACCTTGGAAGAGGTGGATAATAGGGGCTATGTCTCGATTGGAATCGTGACCATTGTGGTCAAAGAGAGAAGATCAAGGAGATCTTAAAGCAATCTACTTGAGCATTAGAAAGAATTAGCGATAACCGATTCTACCGAGGATGTCGATATAGAGAGTTGTTGGTTCACGTGCACACCAAGAAGGGAGGTGTTGACGATGCTATCGCTAGGTGAGCGATGGGGCTGGCTGCTACTTGGTGGGCGGCTGTGCTAGACCACATACACATGTAGGGGGTTGGGCGACGACATTATTGCATAAGGGCCCCATGCACATCGAGGGGGGCAACATTGCTTGATGCCACTGGGCAATGGTTTTGCTGCGCAGGGGTCGCGTACATATCGATAAGGGACAACGACAACGAGAATACTGGCGATGGTTGGTGTAAGAAGAGGCTAACGATGGTGGAGTGGTTTAGGGCAAGAACTTTGGTTGATGACAATTGCTTTGATACCATGTAGAGAAAGACAAAGAACTAATGGAATGAATTTTGTTCAAGGTCTAGGGTTTCTTATATATCATGAAATCCTAAAGCACTATAGATGAGAATCACATGATAGTCTTCAACAAGATTCCTACACATAGATGAGGTACACAAAGAAAGTGTTGAATAGGAAAGATACATCAATAGCCAAGAATGACCTAATAATAAATGTCAACATGGATGATATGTAGAATTTTCAAACTTGCAACATTTCCCTATCTTCTCATACCCTGGTGTATTTACATATATGTTTCTTATATCCGTTCATAACATACATTCTTTGCATTTAATTGGTGCAAACACTTCCCAAATATAACAGTAAAGGAAAGGATGATTCTGACAGATGGCAACGAGAGAGCAAAGGTTTTCAAGTATTCGATCTTGGATTTATGAGTATCCCACTTAGCTATGAGATAAGCTTTACACTTGACGTTTTCCCTATCTTCTCACACTATGGATTCCGAATTTATTGATTTTCTCAAGAATGTCCACAATGTCAGTGTTATTTTAAGGATCCACATACCCTTGTACCTAGCTTCTACCATTTTTTTTAAAACGCGCCTTGAGGCGTTGAGGCGTACGGCTCGAGCAAGCTCATTGAAGCATGCGCTTGGAGGCGTGCCTCGAGGCGCTGCCTCAGAATTCATTTGATTTTCAATTGTTTTTTGCCATATAGTCTTCTCTTTACTTTGATTGTGAGCCTTTCGTCATTCGTAGACAAGTAGTTTCAAGTCCTTAAGCTCGCAATTCACTGAAAGACGTTTCATTAACACTCCTGCACCGACAAACTCATGTATTTAATGCATTTTGCAAACATGTCTCATCTTTGCCTCTATTCAGTCAGGATCAAAATAATACACATCAAAGCATGCATGAACAAGGATGATCATAAAATGCAATATTCAAGTATTTTATTGCCCAATCCTTATTGTAAAGTAAAAAGTGAGCATTGCATACTATTTTGTCTTTCTCAATTGATTGGCACACATACCTTAACCAATTTTTAAAAAGGTATGGACATCCATGCCCTCCAGTTAAATTTTATTCAAAACTTTATTATAACTGAGACTAACCCATTGTTGTGCTTGCAAATACTTGACTCCTTACACTTTGAGAGTCCAAAAGAAGAGAGTAATTTAACAACTTACAACAACTTATGCTTAAATTTAATATTTTCCTGCTTGTTTAGAGATGTGACATTGATGTTTAGAGATATAATGATAACTTGTTTATGTTTAAATTTGCTTTATTAGCCTTCAGTGTATTTTGATGGTCAAATTATTTGTGTTTTGAACTTTTATCATTGTTGTTGGGGATTTAATATAGTATAGCTCCCACATAGTGCGAACTTGGATGTTTCAAACATGAAATTAGCCTTGAAATATCACTGAGTTATGTTTTTTTAATCAAAGCTATTTAATTTCTAGGATTTACAAAATGTAATTACGATTAATTATCATATTTTATGAAATTTTTTCTTTCTGGCGTGAGGCTTACGCCTCGAGGCGATACTAAAAACCCTTCGATATGCCTCACATTTTTTAAAACCTGGGCTTCTACCAATTTGGAATATTCCTAAAGCAATAAACATTTATAATTGTGACCTAAATGATAGTAAGCCATGTATTTTTGTATTCAATATCTCAGGGGCAACCCTTTACGTCCTTCCCATGGGCTATGAAGGTATCATCACATATTGGTTTGTAAATTTGCTTCAATTTTCTGATTATTTATCGAAGAATAGATGTGTTCACACAAATATGTTGTTTTGCTCTTGATAGCTTTCATCACGATCAAGTGAAGAAGATGAACTAGGCTTGTTATTGGCCTTTGTCATCAAGAGAATTGTTTCCCAAGCAAAACAACAATCCTCCTTCACATTCCATATGTCCGAGTTGCCTTTCTCCCCTTTGTGTATTTTTTACATTTCTGTTATGCATATTTTCCCCGTTTTTCTTAACCCCATCATCTAGAAAGACCTCTATTAAAATACTAAGTTCTCCTACTTTTAATCACCATCCGAACTCTCTTCTTAAAAGGTGATTGACTCTGGTGCCTCAAACCACCTTATCAGGAATGGTACTTCTCTTTCTCAGACTACATACATCTTCAAGTAAAATTAAATCTGTTCACTTAGACAATGAGAGTTTGGTATGTCGAGTCGGCTAAGAGAGCGCGGGGAAGGTCCAAGAAGTGTTGGAATGAGACTATCCGAAGGAAGCTTAGTTTTTTGGATCTTGGCTTGAGAATGACCCAAGATAGATCTGAATGCAAGCAAAGAATCATGTAGCCGACAGATCTGAATGGAGGCAAAGAATCTATGTAGCCGACCCTACTTAATGTGAGAAAAGGCTTTGTTGTTATTGTTATTGTTGTTGCTCAACCAATGAGAGACATGTTAATATTAAGTTGTAAGTTGTGTGAATCATGGAAGGCCATATCATTTCGATATTGTGTCGATACGATATTTCGGCGAACCCATAACGAACGACCCACTTTTGTGAAGGAAATGGATGAAAAGGAGGATATATTGTTATATCGGTATCCATATCAGTCTCATCTCGATATTGATATATCGACGATATATCGTCGATATATCACGATATTTCCTTCCTTGGTGTGAACAAATTAAGTATATCTTTCAATTTTCAAGGCAATAGCTATACTTATAGCTTTCTTTCTTCAAGGCAATCATGGAAACTATAGGTATAGCTTTCCCTTTTCAAGGCCATGATGGCCATAGTCAAGTTATACGGCTATAAGCCCATCTCTATCTCCGTTCATATACATCTTTTATATGAATGAAATGCGGCAATCCGAGTCGCATAAAATCGGGCTCATGAGTAAAAAAAGTTGTAAGTTGTGTGAACAAATTAAGTGTAAGATTTTTTTTGACGAATCTCATTGTTGTTTCTTGCCATCTAAACAATGAAGATGATTGGTGTGTGTTGAGGGAAAAGAATCAATTGATCAAATTAGAGGCCCTAGGGTTCTCTTATATAAGAGATGAACCTATTGGGCAAATTACAAGAAGAGGACAAAGAAATAGAAAATAAGTAAAACAATAATAATGATAACTAATATCTCAACTGTAGAGATAATTCTGTGTACTCTGAGTATTAGTTTCTTATTATTTATTTCTTAATGTCTATCTTATGTAATTTACCCATAGGCCTCTCCCTATATAAGAGAGCCTAGGGTTCTATGGAATAAACATCTTTATTTTTCCCAACATGGTATCAGAGCGGCGGTCCTAGGCCGTAGCTCTTGTACCCAAAACCCTAACCCTACCCCCACCCTCCGCCCGCCCTCGTTCCTTCTCACACGCGCTGGCATCACCACACGCCATCGCGCGCCGCCTCGCGCACCGCCTCGCGCACCCCTGCATGTCACTGCGCGCTGCCTTGTGCGGCTCGCGCGCCACTGTGCGTTGTCTTGCGCGCCCTCGCGCGCCACCACACATCATTTCACGCGCCACCACATGCCACCTCGCGCACAGTCATGCACCGCCCAACGTGCTGCATTTGCGCGAGCGGCGTTTCCGTGCATGACTCGCTTTCCAGCCGCTCCATCGTCGGCGTCGGTCTCTCCGTCTACTTGATGGATTTGGGTGCCTAAGTCTACATATGCATTCAAATCCACAAATGTTTGTGTAGACAATCATTTTTGGTCTACAAAACCCTAGTCTTCCACATCAGGCAATATGTCTGAGAACAAAGTCGATGTACCCGTCACGTGCACTTTCAGAGGTCTAGCACCTATTGTCAAAATGGACGGGATGATGAACCATGAGCTCTGGGCTATGCAGTTCATGAGCCTTATGAAGTCAAATGGTAAGCAACACATTCTTACTGAGGAAGAGCCAGTGGAGAAGACTGGGGTTAACACCTCGTGGGAGGCGGATGATGCATATGCCGAAGTTTGGCTTTCAGGGACATTAACAATAGAAATCGCCAATGATGTGTTGCATCAGCCCACGGCTAAGGCTATGTGGGACATCCTCGTAGCCACTTACTCTCAGGTGAGGAATGAAACCAAGATCCTTCAACTTCAGCACGACTTATTCGCTATCAAACAGAACGGTCGGCCTCTCCATTCGCTGTATACATCTTTGCGTGGGATGTTTGAGAAGCTCCACCACGTCATGCCATTCACGGCTACCCTAGAGCAGTAGAAGACATATAGGAATGCTACAATGGTTGGTGTATTCCTAGCAGCCCTGGATCCGGAATATGATGCTGCTCGCTCTCAGATTTTTACGGATGCTACTATTCCCCATATGGAGGAAGCTTTCCGTCGGCTCAGCAGGATCACTGTTCCATCTACTGCCACTAGTCAGACCTCTTCGGTGATGGTCGCCTCCTGAGGCAGAGGAGACTCTTCTTCTTTGTGTGGCCGAAGACCTCGTGGTAGAGGAGGTCACATTCATCAGCCCTACACGTTTTGCCATCGCCCAGGTCATACCAAGGAGACATGCTACTCCAAGCATGGTTTCTCAGCATCAACTCGTGTAGCGGAGCAGGCTGAGCCTCCTGCTGCTCCCACTTCAGATTATAGATTTGATGAATTCGTGGCCAAACTGCGAGATATCATGCCTCCTTCTTCACCATCTCCAGGAGGCCATTCTGATGTCGCTGCTTCAGCCTCTGCGAGTGCCTCTGCTACGACCAATACCTCAGGTAGTACTTATGCCTTTACATCCTGTTATGGATCGCAGATTACATAATGGATTATGGATTCTGGGGCGACATATCATTTATGCGGAGACAAAGGTCAGCTTACAACATACAAACATGGTGCCTCAGGAAGAACTGTGGTGATAGCCGATGGGACTCATTCCCCCATCACAGGACAAGGGGAGATTGCTTTGACAGCTTCAATACATCTGCAGAACGTCTTACATGTCCCCGATTTTTCTAAGAATTTGTTATCTATCAATCAGATTAAGAAGTATTTGCATTGTCGAGCTATCTTTGACCCATTGTCTTTTTTTCAGGGCATTCTTACGGGCAGGGTGATTGGCTGTGGCTGTGAGCAGGGTGGTCTTTATCGACTGGTCCGAACTCCTTATGCAGGCGCGTCTTCTACCTCAACCGGACCAGTCTCTCCCTTCACTTGGCATCTTTGTTTTGGTCATCTCCCTTTCCCAGAAGATGTGTCATATCTTGCCGTAGATCTCACCAGGATCTTTCTTTCAGTGTGAAGCATGTCAGTTGGGAAAGCATCATCGGTCGACTTTCTCTAGTCGTTAGAGTCGGAGCAGCAGCTCCCCTTTTGAATTATTTCATGTTGACATTTGGGGTCCGAGTCGTGTTCCTAATAATAAGGGACACAAGTTTTATCTTGTTGCAGTTGATGATTATTCTCATTTGTCATGCGTTTTCTTATTGAAAAATAAATCTGAAGCAGAGGATATGATCAAAATCTTTATCGATGAAGTGCAAAATGTTCTCTTCTTCTGTGAAATTTGTGAGAACATATAATGCTTTGGAGTTCTGTATACGTACTCTATCTCATTTCTTTTCCTCCCGTGGCATTATTTATCAAACTACATGTCCTTACACTTCTCAACAAAATGGTGTTGCGGAGTGAAAGCACCGCCATTTACTTAATATCACTTGGACACTTCTTATTCAGAGTCGGGCCTCACATTCGTTTTGGGGTGATGCTGTCATTACGGCATGTTACCTGGTGAATCGCATGCCTTCGTCTGTTCTGGTGAGAAAACTCCTTTTTCCATTGTTTTTCGCGATAAGGAATTATTCTCACTTACTCCTCATGTCTTTGGTTCTGCTGCGTTCGTACACCAGTTAACTCCGGGTCTTGACAAGCTCTCTCCTAGGGCTGTCAAATGTGTGTTTGTTGGGTACTCCAGGACCCAGAAGGGATATTGGTGTTATGATCATTTGCGTAAAAAATATTACATCAGTGCTGATGTGACCTTTTTTGAGTCTGTGATGTTTTTCTCCTCTACAGGAGATAGGTTGGTGGCATCAGATTCTGATGATGAGGTGTACATGCCACCTCCTCCTACGTCTTTGCCTTCTCCTCTGCCTGTGCCTGCAATACCACCACCACCACCACCATCACCACCACCACCTTCTACCCAGTCCCACCTTGTGCCACCATTACCAAATTTCTATACCCGTTGACCTGGCTCTACTCATGGTAATCGCTCGTCATCCAGCACGCCTCAGGTTTGTTCTGATAACATGATTTCTAATGATGAGTCTGGAGATATATCTGTGTAGGGATCCTTGCAGGAGACTAGTCCACCCATAGCTGATGCTACCGATGACCTGGATGTGCCCATCGCTTTGTGGAAGCAAAAGCATACTTGTGCATCTTATCCCCTTGCATCCCAGGTGTCCTTTTATCGTCTGACAGGGGACTTTCAGAGATTTGCAGTTGCTCAATCCGCCGTGGCTATTCCACGGAATTACCAGGAGGCCCTGAAGGATAGTCACTGACGTCTAGCTATCGAAGAAGAGATGGATACCATGCAATCACGTGGTACCTGGAGTTTGGTGTCTGCTCCTCCTGGAGCCTCTGTCGTCAGTTGCATGTGGGTGTTTACTATTAAACACCATGCATGGGAGCATTGATCGCTACAAGCTAAAATTAGTAGCTCGTGGATTTACTCAGACGTGCGGTGTGGATTATATGGACACATTCTCTCCCGTTGCGCGCCGCTCCACTTTACGATCCTTCTTTCAGTTGCCGTGCTATGTGATTGGCCTTTGTTTCAGTTAGATGTTAAAAATGCATTCTTGTATGGAGATATGTAGGAGGAAGTCTACATGTAGCAACCTCCGGGGTTTGCTGCTGAGGGGGAGTGTTGGCATGTTTGTAGACTTCGTAAGGCAATATATGACCTTAAGCAAAGTCCAAGGGCTTGGTTTCAAAATCTCTCGGAGTTGGTGGAAAAGCAGGGGTTCAAGAGATTAAATGCAGACCACTTACTGTAAGTGCAGAAGACACCTAGAGGTACAATTGTTATCATGGTTTATGTGGATGATATTCTTGTTATAGGGGATGATGCGCAGGGGATAAAAATGGCAAAAGAATTTCTGGATCGTTAATTTGCTACGAAGGATTTGGGTACCCTAAGGTATTTCCTAGGGTTATAATTTGCTAGGAATGTGCAGGGTCTTGCAATGACCAAAGGAAGTATGTTACATATGCTTGCTAAGACATGCTTGATTGGCTGTCGACCATCCACACTCCTATGGATCCTAGCATGAAACTATATGATGATGATACGGAAGAGGTTGCCAAGAGAAGATACAGAGAGATGGTGGGGAAGCTCCTATATGTTACTATCACTAGACTTGACATCTCATTTGCAGTGAGTTGGGTGAGCAAGTTCATGGAGCAATCTCGACAGGTACATATGGACGCTATATGCATGATACCGTGATATCCAAAGTCTTCTCCAGTTGCAGGTTTATTATTCAGAAAATGAGCATTTCTTTCTGTTTCTGCATGTGCTGATGCTGACTATGCATGGTGTCCTAAGGACAAGAAGTCTACATCTAGCTATGCAATATTTGTTGACAGTTCTCTTATTTCTTGGAAAAGTAAGAAGCAAACGGTGGTGGCTAGATCGGGTGCAGAGTCTGAATATAGAGCCATGGCACAAGCCAATACATAAATGATGTGATTCATGCTGTTATACTGTAAATGAGTCTGAATATCGAGCAATACTAACAGACTTGTATGTAAATGTACCTCTACCCATGTAGTTACAATGTGATAATCAAACTGCCTTGTTCATTGCAAACAATCCTGCATTTCATGAAAGAATGAAGCATATTGAAGTAGACTGCCATTATACTAGAGACATGATTCGGAAAGGCTTAATTATGGCAGATATCTTCACCAATGCACTACTTAGAGGACTATTTCATAAGTGCTCTTCCAAGATGTGCATGATTGACATTTATGCTCCATCTTGAGGGGGTGTGTAGAGATAATTCGGTGTACTCCGAGTATTAGTTTTTTATTGTTTATTTCTTAATGTCTATCTTATGTAATTCACCTATAGGCCTCTCCCTATATAAGAGAGTCTAGGGTTCTATGGAATAAACATCTTCTTTATTTTTCCCAACATCAACACTCCTCAAACTGGAGTATAGATATCGATCAGACTCAGCTTGGAACAACATCTCTGATAAGGTCCTCTGGCTAGAGCCTTAGTAAGAACATCTGTTGTCTGGTCTCCAGAGCTGACATGCGTAGTGGCGATAAGACCCTTCTGTATCATGTCACGAGTGTAGTGACAGTCCACCTCTATGTGCTTCGTCCTCTCATGAAAGGCTGGGTTGTTGGCAATAAAGAGAGAAACCTGATTGCCACATTGGAGGTGCATGGGAAGATGCACCTCTATGGTCATGTCAGTAAGAACATATCTGACCCACATCATCTCTGTACTAGCTTGTGCCATGGTCTTGTACTCTGACTCAACACTTGATCTGGCAACCACGGTCTGCTTCTTGCTCTTCATGAAACAAGAGAATTCCTTATGAACACAACAAAGCGTGATGTAGACTTCCTATCCTTTGGATACCCAACATAATCTGCATCTGCACATGCGGTAACTGAAAGAGATGTGCCTATATGGAAAAGAAGTCCGTGCCAGGTGAAGTCTTCAGATATCTCAGAATTAGATGGACTGCATCCATACGTGCCTGTTTGGGTTGCTCTATAAACTGACTCACTTTGCTCACGACAAAGGATATGTCAGGCCTGGTAATAGTCACATATAGTAGCTTGCCAACAAGCTCCATGTACCTCCTCTTGTCGACCTCCTCAGTGTCATCATCATAGAGCTTCATACCTGGGTCAATATGAGTAGTGGCATGTTTGCAATCTGCCATGCCTGTCTCTGAAAGAAGATCTGTTACATACTTCCTCTGGGTCATCACAATGCCTCGCAGGCTCTTAGCAAACTCCAGTCCAAGGAAGTAACGTAAATGTCCAAGGTCCTTGGTCACAAACTGCTGACTTAGAAAGTCCTTGGCACCCTGAATGCCCTGCTCGTCATCCCCTGTAATAATAATGTCATCAATATAAAAAAGAATGACAATAGTACCTCTCTGAGTCCTCTGTACAAACAAGGAGTGATCAATGGTCGGTTTCACAAATCCCTGTTGCTCTATCAAGTCCGATAGCTTCTGGAACCATGCTCTTGGACTCTGCTTAAGGCCTTAGATAGCCTTGTGTAGCCTGCAAACCGTCTGACACTCCCCGTCAATAGCAAACCCAAGTGGCTGCTGCATGTAGACCTCCTCCTGTAAATCATCATAGAGGAAGGCATTCTTCACATCAAGTTGGTAAATGATCCAATCTCGTGTCACAACAACATAAAGTAGAATATGCAGAGTAGAATGTCTGGCAACTGAAGAGAAAATATCCTGATAGTCCACCTCATATGTCTGGTGAATCCACGTGCCACAAGTCTCGCCTTATAGCGATCCATACTGCCATCCGGCACAGTGTTTCACAGTGAACCTTATTTGCATCCCACAACAGATGCGCCGACTGGAGCAGAAACAAGACTCTATGTACCACGTCACTGTAGCGCGGCCATTCCCTCCTTCATAGCTAACCTCCACGGCCTTACGCTGCCTCGAAGCTCCGCCTGTAAGTGGAGCAGTCGTAGGGGATCTGCCACCGCACAATGGGCAAGGGTTTTCATGTGGGGGACGACGCTCGATGGGACTCCGCCGCCTGGAGATGCTTCGCGGCCGAGGGCTAGGGCTGCGCAAGGGGCGACGTCTCTGGGTCTGATTCCTGGAGGGCTGGAGGCGACCTTGCGCTGCCGCCTGGAGCGTGTGGTTTGCTACGTGGCCCTTTGAGTCGGAGGTGGGTTCGTTTGAGGACTCTCGAAGTGCAGTCCACACGTGAGAAGAGATCATGGACTCTAGCTTCTTCCCAGATCGCGTCCGCTTCAAGCTACAGGGCAGAGGATGTTTGAAGACCTCTGGCGAAGATGGTTGTTGCAGTTGCTGCTCCAGAATCAGATAGTGTCGGATTGATGCAAGATGGAGATTTCTGGATGAAAAATTTGTGTTTCTTTATAACCTTAAAGCTTGACTGACGTTGATGACAAAGAATAGGGTTTCTTTAAACCCTAGAACTGAATCATGTTATCTTGAATAATATATGAACATATCCTGAACAGGAACTCGAATGATACAGAACCGAGTCTTCAAAACATCAATCCTCAAGAACTCCAAAATCGAATCTCGAATAAAATAAAGAACTTGAATTAAAAGAACGTCGAGAATCGAACCCGCTCTGATACCATGTTAGAAAATAGGAACGCGGAAGCGAAAATGATAAACGAAGCATAAACTAGAGAAAGATAAAACATGAAACACAAAGATTTTTACGTGAAACCCTACTCTCTAAGGAGCGGGATGAAATCACGGGAGAATGCCTCAAAGGGGTGGATATTCTTTTGAATTTCTCACTAGATACAATGGGTGTGGGGGTCTATATATAGCCCCCACTGAGTCTCCACATCTCCAAACTGGTAGATGTGAGACTAAACAACTAGATGGGGTAAATGGATCCCGGAGGTATCCATTTACCTATATACAACATAAGATGCGCACCACCAAATACTCCAACGAAGGACATGGTTATTTTTTAAAAACTATGCTCTTGAAACACTTGAGGATTCATGCTTGCTAGGATCCAAGCAATCATCTATACATATATATACCTCTGTAATATCAAGGCCAACGGATGATCTACCTTTTAAGGAGACCAGGCGATACAAGAGCGTTGTTAAGAAACTTGTGCAGACATAACTTTGATGTTAGCCGTGCTAGTCAGTATATGAAGGAGCCTTGTTATAATATGTCTTATTATCAAGTACCTGATAGGAATAGTCCAATGCAAAGTATGCTACATCTATCGAAGATATAAGATCTGCTACGGACTGTCGCATTCTTAGGTGGAAATTGACTATCGAGATATGGATCATATGATGTGTGGGGGTGGCATGGATTGTTTCTGTTTTTTTTGTAAATATTGTTGTTTGGACTATTGCTCATATTTCAATGTTATGTGAAAATAAGTTTGCCACTTGCGCCACATCCAATCATGTGTTTCATGAGAGGATGAAGCATGTTCATGGTGATTGTCATATTATCCAACATGCTATCATCGAAGGGAATATTTTTTTGAAAGGAAAAAGGATGATGCGGGAATCCATGTAGCCGACCCTACTTAATGTGGGAAAAGATTTTGTTGTTGTTGAAAGGAAAAAAAGGATGACGCGTCGAGAAGACGCCCAACTAAGTCATTAAAGGGAATATTTCTACCATATATGTTCTCCTTAGCTCCAACTTGCAAATGTTTTTACCTAAGGACTTCACAAGAAGTGTCATAGCTTTTTGTGTATAAGTTGTGTATGATTGATATCTACGTTCCAACTTGTGGAAGAGCGTTATTAGTTATTCTGTTATATAAACATTTCTTTGACTTCTTATTTTGAGAAGATGTTTCTTGTAATTTACCCAATGTCCTTCCCAGTAAAAGAAGGGCATGGTATCTGTTAAAATATAAATGTGGAAGCAAAATTAGAACAAGAATGAATAAAATAAAGAAATATAAAACATGGAACACTCATGTTTTACGTGGAACCCTACTCCCTAAGGAGTGGGATGAAACCACGGGATAAGGCCTTAAAGGGCTTAATCTTCTATTAGAATTTCTAAATGAGTACAAGGGGTGTGGGACTCCTTATATAGCCCTGCAGACATACTTGAGTCCCATCGCTCATCCATGTGGGGCTTCAACATGAGTGGGGGTAATTGGATTTTGGAGATATCCAGTTACCCATCTATTACATCCTTCAACACTCCCCCTCAAGATGGAGCTGAGAAAGCTACAACTTGCAACAAAAAGAAAATGTACACAATTCATCTTCACTCGTTTCATCTGAGAGAGACGGAGATAGAGATACACCGTTTGAAGAACTACTGTTGGTAGAAGACCTCGCTCGAGGACGGGTCTGCGACATTCAGGTCACCGGGAAAGAGAATCAGTCATGCATGTAGTAGTCGCTGTGATACCATGTCGTGCCTGGAGAAGAGCCATTGTAGAAAAAGAAAGTCCAACGCGGAGTAGTAGTCAGGTATAGAGACACTCTCACTCTGACAAAGTAGTCGATGCCCGGTGAATACAAGTAATAATAGTAGAAGACTCGAGTGTCGGTCTATCGGTCAGAGACGAGCAATAGAAGTCCTGTAGAAACATCTTAAGAAGACGCACCCTCTCTCACTCTCCCTTTCTCCCATACTTGATAGAATAAGAACATGTTTCATCACGTTTGAGAGAAATCAAAACAAAATATGCATTTTTTGTGCGCTCCCTTTTTTATGCACAAATCAACATTTTTTTGTAGCATTTCTCGGTTATTCTCTCTCCTTTTTTAAGCCGTTCACCTTTTCTCTCTCTCTCGGCTTTCCTCCCTTTTTTTATCGACCTTCCTTTATTTTCCTTTTGTCCGTCACTCTTTTTTTTCCAACTCACGACCCACTTGGACCCATACAATCACCCCCCCCCCCCGTTTTTAAAAATTGTTGCAGCCACGACCCACATCTAATATCTCTCCCCCTCATTTTCATATTTTTTTAATAAAGAACTAAAGGGGTAACAGGCCAGCCTTAATCTTCTACCCTATACGACTAGGGTTTACTGGAAACCACCTTGATTCAACGCTTCTTGTGAGAGGGGGTCTCCTCCTTCTCAGATCATCACCGCCATGATGAAGGAACGACTCCGCCATTGCCGCTCGGAGGATCTGGAGAAGAAGAAGCCCGTTGCCGCCAATTGTATCGTTGGGGACAAAGCTTGCGATCTTGAGGTTGGGGGCGTTTCTTGCGCATGGAAGATGGGATCGCATGGAGGTTTACCGTCTTGAATCGATTGCGGAAATGGCTGCCAGGGCTATCACATATGCCTGGACTATGATGCCTTCGGGTTAGAGTTCCGATGGGGAAGCTGCTGTGTACACACGAATGATGGAGTCACGCGAGGGTGCTGGGGCGATGGAATCACTTGAAGTTGCATGTTTCTTCACACGTACATAGGAGATGCTGTGCTCGGAGTATATGGCTCCCTTGAGACCTTGAACGAAGATGGACCGGTACCATGGATCGGTGAGGATCGCGTTAGAGCTGCTGGGTTTGCGCCGCCTTAAGCTCTTGGATCATGAGGCTTGGAGTTTCGCCCATGCATCTGAATATCGCCTTAGAGATCATGCGCGATGATTGCGATGACCTGGACTTGATGCACTGGATATGATCTTCAAAATTAGGATTTCGGGAAGAAACCCTAGAACACTGCCGCCGGATGTTTGTTGAAATATAATGCGGCTGGATATGGGGCACCACCTCTAGGGATTTCTCCAATGGAGAAGAGGGTCTGAGGGCGCGATGAGAGTGCTGGATATTACATATTAGGGTTCCATCAAGAACCTTAGATTCTCCCATGAACATGAACTCTCCCTCGAACACGAACTTTATTCCATAATCATCATAAAGATAATAACGGAAATAGAAGTCGAATAATCAAACCTATAATCGACTGCTCCGATACCTTGCTGAAATATAAATGGAGAAACAAAATTAGAACAAGAATGAACAAAATAAAGAAATATAAAACATGGAATGCTCAGGTTTTGTGGAACTCTATTCCCGAAGGAGCGGGATAATGCCTCAAACGACTGGATCTTCTATTAGAATCTCTCAATGAGTACAAGGGGTATGAGACGAGACTGTGAGGAGAAGTTGGTGGTCGTGGGGAACGGGAGCTTAG
Organism: Ottelia alismoides; assembly: GCA_037367405.1. Classification (NCBI taxonomy): domain Eukaryota; kingdom Viridiplantae; phylum Streptophyta; class Magnoliopsida; order Alismatales; family Hydrocharitaceae; genus Ottelia; species Ottelia alismoides. Next base: position 11,936 of record JAZKJV010000092.1, on the reverse strand, counting down.
AAGAGGCAGATAACAACGGGGGAGATGGACTAGGTGAGTGGTATGATTCACAAATATAATGAACCCGTGAAGGTAAATTTGTCACCTTTTAATGGATCTTCTCAAAGTTCTTGGAGAAGGAGGTGACGACGTACAATGAGGGAGGTGGCAGCGACAGGGGGGGGAGTGGAGGAAGTGATGGTAGTGATGATAGCGATGGTGTATGAAGAGGTCGTGGGGGAGGAAGTGATGGCTGCAACGAGGATGAGTTGAGGAGAGGCGGATAAAAATGGATAAGAGGAACTAGGGATCATGAGAAAGAGTGGTATGATCCACAAAATACATTGAATCTATGAAGGTAATTCATCACCCTTTAATGGATCATGTCAAAGTTAACATATAAATATAGATGGAAAGAAAAATGGAAAGAAGGTAAATTCGTTAGCCTTAAATGAAAGTGAGAAGGAGGTGGTGTCGTCTGAGAGTGCTTTGCAGATGCAGGTTGGCTCTCCCGACCACTTATCTTGGTTTCCCTCTAGTAAGCAGTAGGTTGCGAAAGTCAGAGTGGATGTCTCTTACTGAGAAGTTGGAGAAGAAGTTGGCGTGTCGTTGTCTATTGAGAGGTGACCGCCTTGTGACGTTGAAGGTTGTTTTATCGGCAATCTTGGTGTTCTTCCTTTCTACTTACCAGTTGCCTACAATGGTGAGAGGAAGATTAGAGGCGATTATGAGGCGGTTCTTCTGGGCGTCTTTGGTGGGTTGGAAAACTTTGGTGTTGACGAATGAGGATGGTGGTTTAGGGATTCACATCTTGGAGGCAATGAACCATGCCTTATTGGTGAAGTGGGTGACCCGAATTTGTGGTGAGGGTCGTGTTAGAAAATCGGAAGCGGAAGCGGAAACGATAATCAGAGCAAAGAAATAAAGATAAACATGAAGAACACAAAAGATTTTTACGTGGAACCCTACTCCGTGAGGAGCGGGATGAAACCGCGGGAGAAGCCCCCTTAACTGGGCGTGTTTGTCTATTGACTTTCTCAATGAGTACAGAAGGTCTGGGGCTCTTTATATAGCCTTCCCAGAGCCTCCAAGTCCCACCCACGGGCGGTGTGGGACTAAACACTGGATGGGGGTAAATGGATCTTCTCCAGGATCCATTTTACCCTGCTACAACATAAAGGGCGCACAACCAAATACTCTAACACTCCCCCTCAAGCTGGAGCATGCAATGCTCAGCTTGGACAAACAGACATAAACTCAACTCAACGCTACAGGACACTACGGACAATATCAACCCAACGCGCACATTGCTGCAGTCGAGGACGTTGCTTCTCATGCCGTGCAGGTGAGGAGGACGAACGGGCTGGAGTGTGAGTCAACTGAAGACTCGTAACCTGACCATCGAGTCTGAACTTGCGCCTGAAGTCTCCTCGTCGGAGAACTGGGTCTCTCCCATCTGGCTCAGAGAATGGTGCACTGCTCTGGTGTACCTATGATACCACATGAAAACTCTGGCCTAACAACTAGAAGAATGATGGGGACCTCTGACAAAGATGGCAACTTATGCTCATCTGACAATGACCGCACACTCGTGCGTGTCTGAAACTGGAGACTCGGAAGACAATCGTCGAGTCTGAACAACTGCGCATCAAACTGGGACTCGGAAGCTGAACTTCGAGTCTGGAACTTGCGCATGAAGAATCTTCATCTGAAAACGTGTAGAGTCTGGGAAATCGGCTGGTCTGACGAATCTCTGAATCTGGAAGATCTGAATGAGGACCTGTGACTCTACATAAACTCCCCCTTTCTCCCATACTTGTCGGAAAACATGGACGTCGACCAAGTTGGGAGAAGACAAGATAGAAGGGGAAAACCAAACATACTTGCGGCTTTTCATTTTTTTTAAGCCGTCATCTTTTTTTTTCTCCTAAGCCGTTCTATTTTTTTTTCCGGCTTTTGCATTTTTTTTTGAAATCTTCTTTTTTTTTATTTGCGTACGGTTTTTTTTTCAATTTGTACGCGCCTTTTTCTCTTTTATTTTATTATTTTTTTTTGTAAACTATTTCCTTTTTTTTTTTCAAAGCAGGCCTTCCCCCCTTTCTTTTACCGGCCACAGCAAAACAAAAAAAAATCCAGCCGTAGCCCTCTCAGGGCTTTACAATAAATAACAAGAAATAGCCCCCCCCCTTTGATATTTTATAAGCCATCGGGCCATTTAGGGTTTCCCAACGTGGAAAACCCCTTGGAATCCCCCGCCGCCGCCGCTGATTGAGAGGGCTCCGCCTGGGAGCAGATCACGCAACAGATCGCGCCACAGATCGCGCGAGGGCTGCGCTGTGCGAAGGGGAGGCCGCCGTCTGTTGGCGTGAGGCTTCGCTAAGGGGTTGCGGCGTCGCTAGAGAGAACGTGGCGTGAGGGCGATTGGGGATGCGCTAGGAGGTCGCGCCATCGCCTGGGAGGCTACCGCGCCGCCTCGCCTGTGGATGGGACTTGGAGGCAGGGGCATTCGTGCAGCCGATGGCGCCGATCTGGAGCGCCGCCTAGGGCTCCTGAGGAGGGTAACGCGCACCCCGCGCGGGGATCACCTGGAGCAATGAGACGACGCCTTCTGAACCTGGAGGTTGCGGCTTGCGTCGCGTAGGAGAGGCGCCAAGAGAAGAGGTTGCGGTGGCGCCACTGGTGATCTGGAATCTGAATGGGAATCTGCCTGGAGGGTTGCGAGGGCAGGCGCCTGCAGCATGTGCGTCGTGCGGATGCCTGGGGGATCTGGCGAGGGCAGGTGCTGCCGCCAGTTGATGTTGTATCTTGCGCAGCACCTGCGTCTGGAATAGTGCACCGCGTTGGGTTGTGGCGGGCGCAGATCTGTTGCTCCGATCTGTTGCTGCTGTAGCATGGGTGATCTCGCCTGGGCTCGCGAGATCGAGGAAGAGCATGGCATAGAAGGTCTGCCCTGCGGCTTGGTGCGCCGCCTTGGAGACTTGTTGTAGATGATGATCGCCAAACCCTTCCGGAGATTTAGGGGTTTCCTCAGGAACCCTAAATTTTTCTTGATGCTGATCTCCAAAGCAAAATAGTAATGCAAAAGTCTAATCTCGAACCATATGAACAGGACTGATCTTCAAATATAAACCTTTGAGAACAATCGAGAAGAATCTGATAATCGATTCTCAAATCAAAACATAAAGAACAAAGAACTCCTCGAGAATCGACCCGCTCTGATACCATGTTAGAAAATCGGAAGCGGAAGCGGAAACGATAATCAGAGCAAAGAAATAAAGATAAACATGAAGAACACAAAAGATTTTTACGTGGAACCCTACTCCGTGAGGAGCGGGATGAAACCACGGGAGAAGCCCCTTAACTGGGCGTGTTTGTCTATTGACTTTCTCAATGAGTACAGGAGGTCTGGGGCTCTTTATATAGCCTTCCCAGAGCCTCCAAGTCCCACCCACGGGCGGTGTGGGACTAAACACTGGATGGGGGTAAATGGATCTTCTCCAGGATCCATTTACCCTGCTACAACATAAAGGGCGCACAACCAAATACTCTAACAGGTCGGATCTACTTTGCAGGAGTTTGTGCTCAATCTATGGAATATCCATTGACCCCTCAGTGCAGGTTGACGGGTGACTTTTACATTTCAATTTCTGGAAGGAGATTTGCTCTGTGCTGTCGTATGCGATGCCGTTCATGAAGCCTATCTTAGGTGATGGCCGTGGTTTCAGATTTTGGGTAGATAACTGGATTGGGATTGGACTTTCCATGCATGTATGCACTCGCAATGCACACGGAGGTTAATGTCAGAGCTTGTTGGGTTGGCGGTAGCTGGATACCTTGTTTTTGTAATGAGTTGTCGGATCAACGATTTGAGGACCTATTGCTGGTGCTAGAGGCACTACCGGGTGATGGGTGTCCCTATGGACCATTGGTCCTGGTTTGATGGGCATTTCACTGTACGGAAGGGAAAGCTTCCTACTATTTGGAGGTTTTGGATCATACTCTAGTATCGATTGATTCAATGACTTGTGTAGTTGGAGGGTATCGTTAAACGTCCAGATTTTTATGTGGTTGTTGAGGAGGAACCATCTTATGACTGGTAATAGACGAGCTCGGTTCTTTCCTGGAAATGATGGAACTTGTGGACACTGTTCGACATAAGAGGAAAGTGTTGCACAACTTTTCATAGGATGTGCAATTGCTAAGGAGGCATGGGCTGCGATCATGCTAGAAGGGGCTTGATGGGGAGCTGGAATGCGCTCAGGGGGTCCCTTGACGCTCTTGGGAGTGGCGGTAGAATGACCAAAGTGTGGTGCTATCTCATGGTCTATATGCCTTGCTCGATATGGTTTTATCTCCAGGGGAGAATGGATGTATACGGAAAATTTGATTGAGCATGCAAGTGCTTAAATATTTTTTGGTGTTTATAATTCTTTTTTTAGGTTACCATGAATATATAGAAGTTACAACGTAGACGTATTCTCGACGCCATACCCTCTTTTTCCTAAAAAGAGGTAGGCCATGTAATAATAGTTTGTTATTATCAAGGGGTCTTGGTGCGATTACGAATTATAGAGGGGTCATGATGTAACTAGGAACGTATACAAGGATGTGTATGTAAAATCCATTGTTCAGATGGTGAGTACTGGTGCATCAGGGATCAACCCAATACTACAAGAAGCAGTGGAGCCATTCAATCTAATATACGGGTTGATATGGGAAGTGGATGCTGGTGCCAACAGTGGTCAATTAAATGCTTTCTGTTTGTATTCTTCAATTGCATTTTTAAATTCCATTTGCGTTGTCAAAGCGTCGCCTTTATGGAAATTCTTTTGGCATAAAATGATCACATGCAAATAGATTCAGCTATCAAAAATTGAAATCACTTCTTTTTTTTGTTTGTTGAAGAGATAAAAAGATTGCATTTTACGTGTACCATCATTGCATGGTTACCTTTTCACGCCATAGGATAACAATGTAGAATGTTTGTATAATGATAGTACGAGCCAACCAATTGCATTGTTTATCTTTCTAACTGATAAGAGTTATAAATGAGATTTATAGTTCCTCACTGTTGTTGATAGATTCTACTAACAAGTTGTTATGCTGCTGCTATGCATTCAGGAAGAGCTCAAGAAATCCTGGTGTTGTACCCTGCATTTCTCCAACTTTGACGTAGTGCTGGGTCCTGCTGGCTGAGAAGCTTGTTGCTCATGTTTGCTCGTTGACTTCATTACATAGATTGGACATTGTGAAATTATTGCTTTGCTGCTGAGGATGGGTCTCCTCAGTTATGTGGTACAGAGGTAGTCATTGAATAATGTTAATACCCATGTCGATTGTGGTGGGTTCTTGATAACACTCATGATTTTTTGTTTTGGTCTTTTTCTCCTATGTGGTATGAATTCTGATGGGAAGAATGTCGAATTGGGAAAAAATGGCAAGAGACGAACTTTGAAAGTGCTGGTTGATTCTCTCCATACTCCTTTTCAATTTAGGGATCTGAGATTAACATGAACGATACTGGTCGCAGATACCCAGTGAGTGCAACATTGTACGTGGAAGAATACATTACTACCCAGTGTGGAGAAATGATACTGGGATAAAAGTAAGAAAAATGTTAGGCTTTTGGGGAGATCTCAGTGGAATATGACAAGAAATGAGTGGAAATCTCATTTGGACATCAACTGCTCTTGTCGCGGATGGTTGAGGTTTCCTCTGTTGTCCTTTGCCATGTTGCTGCTTCCTTTCACCACCATGTTTGCTTATGGGATCTATTCTTGATACTTTGCACTGAAGGTTTGGTCGGATGTGTTCGTCCGAAAAGAGTGCATCAGGCGTCGTCATGGTTGGCACTAATCCCTCTCGTTCTGCACAGTTCATACCACGAGAGATTGTTTGAAATAAGAGATTGACGCGGGGTCCATTTAGTTGAGCAATTTGGTGTGGTTGGGGAATGGTTTAGCGGCTGCACTTCCTAATTAGTGCATTAGTTGGGTATATTGCAGAAAGAGGCTCCATGACTAGATAAAATCTGCAACCGGTCCAAAGGTCTGTTCTGCCGTGCCCCTCTAGTCGATTGCTCCGGCGAAGGATGACCTCACGATGGTTTTGGTCAGCTTTGTTGGTCCAGGAGCTTGATGGTAATAACGATTGATGAGGAGTCATTGCTCCTCCCGAGGAGGTTTGGCAATTTGGTCACCCTAGTGACATTGACCCTGATTGTGGAGTATCTGGCCAGGCTGCTGAAGAGTTGTACGGTTTCCACTAGGCGTGGCCTGCGGGGTCCCTCGACGCTGTCTCGAGTCCATCTTGCTTCTACAAGGACAAGATGGAGTTGTTGATCCCCGTCTTCCTCCCAGTCTATTGCTTCCTCCTCAAAAGGATAAAACCTTGACAATAAGGAGGGTGGGATGAAGAATTGGGATAAAGTATAAAGGTGTTCATATTTGATTCCCATGTTTTTTGAGGTATAGTATTTTGGAAGGATAAAGGTGAGTAATGACGAGTTCTTCGTATTCCTCATTTCTTTAATTTTCTCTTGAAAGTTATTGTGAGATATAAAGTGTATAGGAAGGATAAATAGAATTGCTACTAAAAAGAGAAGAGATAAAGGGAAGAGGGCACGAGTAACCATTCCAGGAATAAGAGAAAAACCCGAGATTGGTATCCCTATCCATCATCAATGGATACACGTTATAAAATAATAAGCTATTTTTTGTTAATCCATCAAACTATAATTATCCAGAAAATTTCCCGCCTGAAAACAAAAAACTTGGGTAAATGAAAATTGAAAATAAATAAAAAGAAAGTTGCTTGAAAAATCGAGAAAAATTGATCTTGCTCTGGTCCGAACCACCCACTGGGTAGAAATAGGGTCGTGAGAGTTTCTAGTCCCGAATAATCGAGGTACATAATCCCTCAATTATTACAAGAAGTCAAAGGATCAAGTGAAAGAGACACTAAGTACATTTAACTAATCTATATCTATTACAACTTTATCTCTGCTCCTCAACAATTGCTTCACGGTCAAACATCGGTGTACAAGTTGGTTGGTTTGCTAACTTCTTAAAAAGCCGACAAACTGATTAAGCCCTGCAGCACGGATCCTCTGTCGTGATGAGTATTACTTTAGAGGTGTTGTAATTGCAACTTGTTATTTTTACAATTTTGATTTCCAAAATCCTACTTTATGGATTATATCTTCAACTTATGATCCACATATCCTTCAAATTTCGCTATGATCTGAGAGCATTTGCTATTTTATCTTAATAGTCAAAGGTCCGCCCATCATTCAAGCAACTTAAATTCCACTTAAAAAACCGAACTTTTGATCATTAAAATAAAATAGCAAATGCCCCTGGATTTGAGTGAAATTTGGAGGATATATGGATCATTAGTCGAAGATATAATCCATAAGGTTGGATTATGGAAATCGAAATCGTAAAAAAATACTAACTGCAATTACAACACATTGTCGTTATACATATTACAGCAGAGGATCCGTGCCCATCCTTGCGACGATGTTAGATAGAAATAGCAATAGAAATGCACATGAAGTGATGAATGCAATCAATATTAAATCACAAATCTATAACAAACCATAAAACGGAATAAGCAAACAATATCATGTTTAATACTACTCGAGGGTTGGAAAGTTAGAGACCCTATAGGGTCCGTTTGGTTATCGGATTATCTCGGATAACCTGGTTTACCTCCTGCATTTCTGGGTTGAAATTCCACCATAAATCAATGTGACATTACATCACATTTCTTATTCCAATCATCTCCAACCCTTATAACCATTCAAACAATTACTATTCACGTGAGGTACCCCAACCCATCCCATCCCAGTAATCAAATAGACCTATATGGTATACCCGCGGATCCTAGCCTAAGACTAGTAGTGGCATCATTGTGATGACACATAATCTGGCTTAAGCTAAGATGCGTGTATTATGGTATCACATGCAGCAAACAGATGCTGCATTGGGTCCTTATGTTTAATTTTTATTTGGTGGGGTCCAAGGTCGATCTCAAGGAGGTAAGTGCAAAATATAAGGCTATTATATTTTTGGCCTTCTTATATTTTTAAATTTTTTTGTTCTTTTGGAAATTTTAATATTTTAAAAAAGGTAATTTTAAAAATCGAGGTTATTTGAGACCAAATAGTATTACCCAAACTATAGGTTCTAACATGCCTTAGAAATACGAAAAGGTGATGATTTTAAGAATGGGCATCTTTCTTAGGTATTAACATATTTTTCTATACAATGAATGGATTTTTATATTTAAATAATTTTCCTGATTTTTTATTTATTTTCAAAACTTGTCTGATAATGTTGGGATTTCAAGAGTTATATGTTATATTTTTCAAAGATTTTTGGGGTAATGATAAACCAAACAAAAACACACAAAATATATATTTTTGGACAGTTTTCCAAAATGTTTTCTACTTTTTATGAATTTTGTGGACATAAATATATTTTTGATTTTTTCAATTCATAAATAGAAACATGAATAGACAAATGTAAACTAACATGAGACGAATGATGCTAGATCATTCCTGATAAATTAAATATTATCGCGTGCTTAAAAAAATTGAAACGTGAAATCAGCAATTAATTTTTAGGCACAGTACAATAAATTAGAATCTAATTTTTTATGTGAATTAAGCACCTAAATATACACATGCATGTCAAGTTTCAAAATTTGATTTCGTAATATGAATATTTAAGCCAGTGGATATCAATTTGCAAGCATTAAACTTCACAAATTATAATAGATATTCATGCAATGAAAAGTCACCAAACTTGGATATAAATTAGAATTCTAGGAAAAAAAATCTATGGTAAAAATGTAGAATTCAAAAGGGATTGGCGGCGCCAGCTTGTTGCCCGTCTCCCATCAATTTCTATGTAACTTCTTACTTTCAAACTTCTCCAAAGGAATTGCGAAGTAAAATGCAATTGTTTAGAGGGTTATAATACAAAACAAGATGTATGGACTGATTTATTAAAGAAAATAAATAAAATTTACTTGCAACGAGGTCCTCTAAGGACTTCTTCACAAATGTGAAAAATCCGACCTCACTTTGTCGGCAACCCCTCGACGGGAGGGTGTGTTTCTGCAATACTAGGAGGCTTTGGGGTCTTCGTGCAATTAAGTCACCCCTTCATGGAACCCTTCATGGAAGTTTGGAGATAGAACATGAGGGCAGATCAAACGGAGTAAGGTCTGTTCAAAGATTTTTGCGGCTACTTCGATATTTACCCACATCGGTTCATCCGGATGGTGGAGATTAAGCCCTCACAGATGAGGATAGTTGGTGAGTAGGGGTGTAACAAAATTCTCAAGTTCGATATTCGCTCAGGTTCGGCTCGCTAAAAGTTCGATTCAGATTCGGTTCGGAAATAAACGAACCGAACCTGAACACAAGTTTAGGCTCGATTAAATAAACGAACCGAACCTAAAAGTCATAGGTTCGCTCAGGTTCGATTCGTTAAAAGCTCGATAAACATATACATATACATATTTACAAATCCTTGTCCGTAGAAGTGGACTTATTTTGAGATGGGTGATTTTTATCCCATGGTAAGTGAATTTTGTCTAGAGATAACTAGATATTTACGGGATAACTAGGTTTTATCTCGGTATAAACTATCCAAAAATAAATAGTCACATCATGTTTACAACATCTATCATCTATGATCTAGTACTTTTCCCTTCTTTATCTTCAAATCAACAGAATATGTACAAACATTTAGTTATCGAATATTTCCGCATTATTCTTATTCCTTATTCCCATCCGAATATATATAAAATATATTAGAATTATACTTTTTTCAAAGAGACGAATCCTTATTAATCTATTTTTTTCAAAAGATGAAGATGAGTTAGATAAAAAAACTAAATGAATATTTATTCTAACTGTAAATACACACATATATTTCCATTTCTCTTCTTTTCACTAGATGAGGATGAGATTTCTTAAGTTCGATATTCGCTTAGGTTCGATTCGTTTAAAAAGAGGTTCAATTTGGATTCGGTTCGAAAATAAACGAACCGAACCTGAACAAAAGTTTAGGCTCGATTGAATAAACGAGCCGAACCTAAAAAATTTAGGTTGGCTCAGGTTCAGTCCGTTTACACCCCTATTGGTGAGACTAGATACACGTCACCATTTTTATTCATCTTCCTCGTCCCCGAGACAGAGGAGTTGACCGATGTTCTCAACGACTTAAGGAGGTCTGGGAAGGGGCAAATCTCGGGGGCTGTCCTCACCTGCAAGGGTTAACTACAAAAACGCGAGCTTCGCAAGATATTGGGTGCTTAAGTCAGACTGGGAGCTATATTTGAGTGTGGGTGTTTACTGTTCAGGTTCTCGAACCTAGTAGCTCGCGTGTGAAGTGGGGCATGAGTGAGTGCATAGGGAATCCTGTTCATATGCAGAGGAAAGGAGCACCACTCAATCCTTAGCAGGGTCGAGAGGGAGTGGGTACGAAACAACGAAGAACATGAGAAGCAGAGAAGAAGAGGAAATGGACAGAAACAAAGTGAAAAAGAGAGAAAAATCACAAATAGGAGGAGGTCCAGGAGGAGGAGGAGGCAGAATATAAGATGAATAGGGCTGGAGTACGTTGGAAAGGGAATGAAGAGGATGCCTGTGGTTAGGAGGTGTCCGACCTCCTTGGTGATGACTTGACGTACGGGTTGGTATCCTAGAGCTCTACGCTTGCACTACATGTAATGCAAGGTCAAAGTTGAGCTTGGATATTCCTCCCCTTCCGTTTCTAATCCTTGGAGTTATCTTTTTGACATCCCACTTACCAGTCACCGGAATCAAAGGTGGAAGAGAGGTTGGGAGATCGAAGGCTTGGGTAATGGAGTGGACAGCCATTTTTCGGCTCCTGCGTGAGTGATATAGGTGGAGATGGCGGTTGTTGAGGGCCTGGCAAAGAAGAGGGGACGAGTGGTATGTCGAGTGGAGTGAGTGGGATGAAGTTTGGTCAACTGAGAGCCTCAAGCGAGAAATGGGAATGCGGGTCCTCGCATGATAATGTGGGTGAAGAGAGGACCGGAGGTAGGAGATGGGTTTTTGGTGTACAAAAATTCAAAGGCTTATAAATCTTGTAAAATATGAAGCAAGTAATTACGAGACGAATTTTAAAAAAATATATAAAAATGAAAAATTTGAAAAATTTTATGTCCTTCATTTTTGTATAAGGGTGCATAGTGTATTTCAGCCATACGGAGGAGTTGTGATTCTTTTGTCCAAATACATATACTTGGTTGTTATTATTTTTAATTTTATTTTCGTGTATTTTTACACATGTATTATATTTTATTATCACTTTAAAATGTATTTAGCCACTTAGGTATATTCTTGGTCCTATAGAAAATGTAGAAGGATGCTTTATAAGTATAAAATATCTGCAACTTAAGGTTTCTTGATTTTTGTTATGTTTGCTTTTTAATATTTTTAAGGTTTTTATACCTTTTGAAATTAAATATAGTAATATAAAGTATGCATAGAAATATAACAAATTTAAAGGGAGAGAAATGTGCCTTTTAAAATTTGTAAAGTCAAAATCACATTAGACTTAGGAGAATAAAGTCCCAAAACCTACTTTGCATATATTAACACTATTCGTCATGAGATTATTTTTAGAAATTAGTGTATTTTTACTTAATAAATTTAAAATTATTGTAGAGTTTGATTGTGCTAAGGTTTAGGTTTGACAAATTTGTTATAAACAATTAGGGTCTGCAATTCTTTGGTATTTGTGTATGATTTAATTTTTGAGTTTTTTTTGTAATTTTGTTTACACTTTTATTAAATGAATGCAAGTGAAATCATGTTATTTGGAGATTGTATACAATCTACCATAAAATCATAAAGATTTCTTAGTTATTCAAGGTATTTGTTTACATGTATTTATATACAATTTAACTCTTTA